>OY728123.1:1610569595-1611803967 GCA_963277665.1 Viscum album
ATTGGAGCGTACATTATGACGGTTTCCTTGGGTTGAAGCAGATGTGCCATACCATGTGTTGGGGTTTACATGCTTATGTTTCCTTGGTAGGTGGAGACTTATGATTCGAATGATACGACTATTTCCACTCCCTAATCCCACGTGAGCTATGCTCAGGGTGAGAAACAGGGGATAGAAAATGATTAGTGTCATTTATTGGTAGGTGAGGGAGTTACGTATTGGAACATCCCTTTAGATTTTTGGTGTGGAGCGTAGCCCTCAAGGAGACGTCCTTTGTATCCTGGTTCTGGAAGGAATCAGATTCATCCTAGTTTATTCTATCAGGGCTTACACTCTGCGGTTTCCCTATTGATCTATAATGCTTGCTTATCTAACATGCACTGATTGTCTACTCATCTTGATATGTAAGAGATTATCTTCATATCATATTTGAAGACAACTAAATTAACTAGTTGTCCTTTCTAAAAGACTTTGTGTAACCTGGGAGGCACATCTGAAGGTTATGGCATGATCATGGATGACTTTCCCAGAGGACATCATAAGATGCAAATTATTCATCCTAGAATCCATTACATGACCCATTTGGTTTGTCAATAGGGTGTCACATGTTCCTTATAACTTGACTTGGTTTCATTCACAAGAGTTGTTTCACACATATGGAAGGCCTCATGAGAGTCAATATGAAATATCTCTTAGGGTATCACATGTCCTGGATGACACTCCTGGAGAGCATTGTGAGACTTGGTTGACTTGTTTGGAGGGAATCACGGGTCTCAGATAACTATCTAAGAGGGTATCATGAGAGATGATTAACATTCCCAGATGCTAATTTGAGACTCAGATGACATGAGTGGGCACTATTATATGAGTTAGGCGGCGTATCTTTAGGATATCGCAAGGCATGGGTGATGAACTCATAGGACTTCGTAAGACTAAAGTGGCATGTCTAGGGGGGCTATGTGACATGATCTAACATGTCTGGAAGATTTATCATTACCCAAATAGCATTCTAAAGGTGCATTGTGATATTTGGGTGACATGACATGGTGTTGTCACATCTCTTTTATGGTTCCCATGAAGTGCATGGGGTTCAATGAACATGTTTTCCCCTTACTTCTTCCACCAAATATTTGTTTCAGGACATATATCGTGAATTCCATAGACTTATTCAGTGTTAGTTTATTTTGAATCTCACGTGATCTGAATAATGTGTAGAATTTTTCCCATATCATTCCATAATTCCTTCGTGTGATGTATGAATGATCACACGAAGTGATTTATCCGTGGTGAATGATCACTATGACCATTCCCAAACATATTACTTAATGGAAGACATTTTGATAGTGAGATCAACCACTTTTTGAAATCCTCTCGGGTACTTGGATGTGCTGATGCACCTGGATGTGAAAAAATCTCATCATTTATCCTCGTGGTCATGATAGGTCGAACCCAATTTTTTTAATGGGGTGGAGAATTTATTTGCCTCACCACCCCGATTGTTTGTCATCTTGTGTAACATATCTTATGAGAATTCAGGATGGATTCATTTAAGGGATCTTGCACTATGCATCTTTTCGAGCCTCTTCCATGGAATACTTCTGAGGGCGTCACCTAATTTTCAGTGACCGTGAGTCCCTCCCATCAACACCTACTTTATTAGACTATATCGAACTAATGAGGTCGTTTTTGAATTATGATGGCATGATGAAGGACTTCCATATTTTCATGTTGACATGTCTACGGGACTTCATGAGATCAAAGTGCATGTTGAAAGGATTTTGTGAGATGCTTGATTCCTTTCCTAGGACATTTCAGTAGGTAAGGATAGATTTTCTGGTTGTCTTCGTGACATCGTGTTGTGAACTTCCTCAGTGTATCACAGTTTTTTTAACCATGAGATTCTTCCACCTCATCTTTTTTTATTTCTTTTATTCATTTTCCAAAGGATGTGAGTCATGTGAGATTTATTGAGTAATTTGAAAGAAAATTACTCAACTTCATGATGATACTTGGTGTTACCAATAAAGGCTTATGAAGATGCATGAGAACTTCCTGGAAAATCCATCCATTCACCCCTAAGGAGAAAACGTGGAGCATGATGTTGCATAGACATACATGAGGTACTTCATGCATCGAGGCTGACAAGACGAAGGGATTTTTCAAGATGAGGAGTGCATGTCACTAAGGTCTCGAGGTGCCTTGTTGTTCACCAAGGTAATGCCTCATGAAATTCAAAAACTACGAGAGGTTCCCTCTTCCTTCCCTTTATATCCTTTATTTTTAATCTAGAAATTCTTAGGGGTCTTATATGGTTTCTTCAGTGATGTCAGGGGTAATCATTCTTCCCATCGGTTATGTGTCCCATAAAATTTACGACCATGAATGATCCCTTCCATTTGGATGTTATCCTCCTTAATTTCAAAGGTGTATTGCTTCATTCACCTACTGATTGTCCATGAGTTCCAAGCATGATCAATATGGGCTCTTGTGATGGTGTGCATGCCATGATTTTGTTAGTCTCCATGCTCTCCATTGATATGTAACATGTTCATATATGTATAATTTGATAGTGTGACCAAGGGTGTTGGCATGTCAAGACAACATGCCAAAGGGTGCATGAAAAGTGTTTCCAGAAATCCCATGAATGTCGCATAACCCAAGACACAAGAATGAGTTGTGCAGTCGGAGGTTTGCAAGGGTGTGTTACAAGATGTCCAAATCCTCATACGATTGAGAAAAGAAGGCAAAGTGATGGAGTTTTGCGAAGTATTTGACTTGTATCTTCATGAAATATTTATTTTATTCATTTGGATGTATCAAGAGAAACTTGGTGTTTTTCATGCACACATGAATAATGCATGTGTGTGGTGTATATCTCAATTAGATTGACATGGTGCATCGATTATGTAATGTTATTTCATTCTCGGATTTTTTGGCGCATCAAATAAATTCATTAGGACTTGATCCTAGACAAACGCCGAGTTTCCATCCACAATTCTTCTCTTAACCGGTTATGTGGAAATTTGATCTCCATCATCGCAATGGAATTACTATTATATAAACATGAATCCTTGTTATCATGACTTTGTTTATTCACTAGACATGAGTTCTATCATTTCATGAGGTTGAGCCCCTTTCGGTATCACGTCTTATCACATGATCGGTCATGCGGTGGCACAAACATTCCTATGGCGTATTAAACGGTCTCTCATTTCTTCGAGTGAGTGAAAACACTTTCTCGCATAAGGGGTTACCCAGTGCCAGAACCCTTCACATGAGGGGTGGTGTCACAGTCTTTATCATGAGAGGTAACGCCTTCCAGATATCATGGAATCGAGACTTTAGGTAAACCAAACCGGTCCTCCAGCATGAATATTATTAAATCATTATTTTCAATTCCTATTTTCTTCACGAAGAACATCCCATAAATCCATCATGGGATTTTGCGATGCTCTATTTAAGAAAAACGAGAGCACTCCCTTAGAGAGTGGAGTGTTTTTTGTATATATGGTTTTTAAAATTTTTTTATTTAAAAGTGATAGGGTTTGAAATATTTTTAAAAATGGGTCTCTAGATGCGTGAACCATGTTCACTCATCTTCGGGGTAGAGAGATGCGTGAATGTGGTTGATGCATCCTTCATCCCATCATCAAAGGATGCGTGAACCACGTTCACGCATCTCTCTGTGCTGAAGATGAGTGAACGGGGTTGACGTATCCTTTGAAGATAGGATGAAGGATGCATGAACCCGTTCACACATCCAGCTGAGAAAACCTACAAAAGCCCCCCCCCCCTCCAATTTTTTTTTTATTCTTCTCCTCTGTATTTTGCTGCGAAGCTCTCCAGAATTTCATTCTCAAAAAATTCTTCCTGCTTTTAAGGAGGTAAAATTTATATTTAAATTTTCAATTGTTTAATTATGATTATTTATTTCACTTTTATGATTTAATTATTTGATATTTGATATGTAGAAACTAGTTTTTGTGTGTATGGTTTATTTATTTCATATGTATTCATGTGTAAATTAGTGTCTTTTTTGTGATTTAATTTATTAACGATGTGTTTGTTGTATGAATTCGTATTGAATGTTTAAGAAAATTAATTATGTCATGTCTAAAATGTTTTATGAATTCATATTGAATGTTTATGAATATTAAATATGTTATAAAAATTTTATTTTCAAAGTAATATTAATTTAAATTATAATATTTTATACACTAGTAATATAATTTGTGAATAATATATTACTTATATGTATCATATTTAAATTTATTAATGAATATATAGAAAACTTTTTCTATTAATGGTATAAAAACAGTTTTGTTTAAATTATAATTTTAAATTATATTAGGTATAATTAAACTCATTAAATATAAAGAGGTGTAGATATTTAATATTTATTTCATATAGTAATATATATAATAAGTATACACAAAAACATGGTAAGTTGTGTGATAACTGATTTTGAGATGACCGACCGATGCATAATTGAAATTGCATGTCTTGTTTTGTGAATGTGGTTATTAAATTTGTAATAATTGCATTTATTTTTCTGTATTGATGACATGTGAGTTATCTTTGACTAAGTATGTAAGGGACTGTGTTACCTCTTTAAAAAGTTATGTATTTCATACCCCTAGACCCCCTCACATGCATGTGAGTAAATTTTTAATTAAAATGCAATCAACAAGAGGTGTCCCGGAAGAGGCGTCCCGGAGAGGTGTCCCCAAATAGGCGTTTGAGAAAAAGCGTTTGACATGAGGCATTTCTGTTTTAAAGGAGACTAACGGTTGCTAAAATATTGGAAAATATAGACTCTATGAGTCTACCCATAGGTTTTGGTTAGTTTATAAAATAATGATAAACTAATCATAAGTCTCAAGATCAAGTCATGATTAATTATTCATAACCAATTAAAATACAAAATGTTATATTAAATAATGTAAAATATTAACATAGTATATAATATTTTATTAATTATTTTTTATAGGTAATAATGTTTGCACAAATATATTGCAATGGTGAGGTCATTTATATGGAGCAGGGATTTAGTTATAGTGTACCACCTGTCAGAGTGGTAAATCTTCATGGTTGTATGACATTGGATGAAGTTTTCAATAAGATTTATAATCAGATAAAATTGAGGGTCGATCAATCCATTTCTTCAATCACATATCGACATGTACAACATCCTGAACGTTTCTGGCACAATGAGTAACCTTTGGTCGATGATGATGATTGGATGGATGCATCTTCCTTATTTAGATAGCAGTGTGCTATTGGTTTGATGGAGTTTTATGTGGTGATTTTTATAAAGAGTTGGTGAAAATGACTACTACAGAACCTTGTTTTGTGAGATCTATACAAGTTGTTCCTTCACATCAGTCTTTTTCATTGCCTCCTTCTCATTTGACTCTTGTAATATAAGCAAATTCTGAATAAGATGATCAAAATTTTTATGACATCCCTTTTTGTGCTGATATAGTAAATGAAAATTTATCAGAGGAATAATAATTTGTGGAGCCATTAGGTGATGAGGTGGGTGAGGGTGATGTTGGGAATGAACCTAATGAGGTTCCTTGGAGATATTTGGGTGAGGATGATGTGGGAAAAGAACCTTCTGAGGTTCCTTTGAGAAACAAACATCCACGACATCAACCGGTTAGTGGTAATCATCCTTTCAGTATTGAGTTCCTCAGTTAAAGGAATGTATATTGAACAACATTTTGATTGGGATGTCATTACTCCTACTTCTGAATTCCCTGGCATTATAGCGAATAGGTTTGTATCCAATGACACCGCCATCTATGTCAGGCAGGAGTTTAAAAGTAAGTTGGTCATGAAAAATATGATAAAGCAATACCAAATTGAGAATCATTTCACATTTTTGGTTGATGAGTCAAAGAAGAAAAAATATATCATTCATTCTAAAAAATATGATCCAGAATGTAGATTTTGATAAAGGGAAATATTTGATAAATTTTTTGCATGTTGGAGTATAACCAAATTAGAAGGGCCACACACTTGTGTGCATCTAAGCTTGTCTCAGGATCACTCTTCCCTTGATTCAAAGTTTATATAAAATGTTATTTATGAGATGATACAAACATGTTAAAATGTTTCCGTTCCCCTTGTTCAATAAAGAATTCAATAGTTTTATAACTACAAGATATCATATTCCAAAGCATGGAATGCAAAACAGAGGGAAATGGTAAAAGTGTATGGTGATTAGGATGAATCATTTGATATGTTGTCACAAATTATGGAATTTTTATCTCTCACCAATAATATTGTTTATCAGTTGGACACTGTTTAGTATGTATCCCCCAATCATCGAGTAGATCGAACAGGGGTGAAGTTAAATAGGGTTTTTGGGCATTCAAAAAATGCATTTTTCCTTTCCCTATTGTAAAAGATTTATTCAAGTCGATGGAACTTTCTTGTATAGAAAGTATATAGGTGTTATAATCATTGCTACCACACAGGATGGTAATCGTGCTCCTCTGCAACTTGCTTTTACTATTGTAGAAAAGAATAATTTTGAATATTGGAGCTGGTTTTTGGCATGTGTACGTGTTCATGTCACACAAAACCATGGCGTGTGTCTGATATCTGATCTCCATCGAGCGATTATAGAGGTCGTGGTTAGTGATGGGGTTTTATGTACTGATCCGAATGATTATCATCACTATAGCATTAGACATATTTCATGTAATGTGAATAAGAATTTCAGAGATGATTCCATAAAGAAGGAGATCCTCAAGTTGGGTATGTTTTTCTAAACTTATTTTTTTTTTAAAATTTATTCTGCATTTTGATATATTATTCACTTAAATTTCCATCATATGATCCCCAACAAGAAAGGTTTTTTTGACGCCTAGAAGAGATCTGAACTGATAATGAAGATTCGTATGAATATATGATGCATATTTCGAATGAAAAAAGGTCATTAGCATATGATGGCGGTAGAAGATATGGACATACGACGACTAATATAGTGGAGTGAATAAATCGGTTCTCTAAGGGTGTGAGTAAACTTCCGATCATAGGGTTAGTGAAAGAGAAATTTTATAGATGTGTTAACTACTTTGTTGACTGGTTCGAAAAGTCCTGTCAGAGGATAAAAAGAGAATGCATTTTACACAACATTTCCAAAGTGGTATTGATTCGATACTGAATGGGACTTCAAGATGGAACATTCTAGACTTTTATAGGGAAAAGACGTGCTTTCAGGTAGGGTTGTTCTATGACCAGGCTACATGCATTAGTTGTTGACTGTTTGTAGTGATGTTAGATAATAGACACTATAATTGTGGAAACTTTAAGTCATTTATATATCCATGTGGACATGTTATCATAGCCTTTTATTTAGTAAATATATCATGGGATCCATATGTTGACCCAGGGTATAACATGATCACTTTGGTTTACTATTATAGTGCAGCTTGGATGCCTGTTGGTGACTTTCATTCTATCCCATTGTCTTATGATTAGCAAACCACGATCTCTGATATTTCTAGGTTTCATAATTTGGTTATGTTTTCAATTATGATTTTTTCAATGTCTGTCATTTTTTAAATTATTGGCTTCATACTACTAGGTTAAAGCCCTAAAGAATACTAAAATCAAGTCGAATCAGAAATAAAATGGATTGGCCTTGACAATGGGGAGGGAGAATACATTGAAATATTTGTCATGTAGAAGGACATACTGGTAAGAGATATCCCCATGTGGTAGCTCAGATCTCCACATCTTGTCATCCATGATAGAGATTGTGTATTCTATCACGAATATGTATATTTTGATTTGAATGAGGAACTTTCAATATTGAATCATTTTATTTCTGACATTATCTATTTCTAACATGTTGCAATTTTGGTTTGTCTCATTTTTTGATTCTCAAATAATGAATTTTGTGATGCTCAAACTATTCAAAAAAATAATATAGAACGGAAATGAATATATCATGATTCGAAGTGTAACCAAGACAATAATCCACACAAAAAAATGAAGTATAAATTGAAAATATTAACACAATCATTTTTCATTTGATTATTCTAGATTTATTTAAATAACAGTTGATAATTTTTATTGAACCTCTCAAACCACATGCGCCAATCCATAATACCTTGAGATTGTATGAGAAAAATGACATATCACTAATACCATCCATATGATTATCATCCTTGTTCATTCAAGTATCTTATGGGCCACACAAAATAACTAGATCATGGAAGCCAACATGAAATTCTTAGAAGACCTCTATAGGTTTTAATTAATGCAGACCTCATAAATATTGAATCTCAAAATTAGGTAATAGTGTGGTTTATTTATTGATTGGATTGGTCAAGTAATACAAACACTAATTCTCAGACAAATAATAAAGTATAAAACAAAAATATTAACACAATCATTTTCCATTTCATTGTTCTAGATTTATTTAAATAATAGTTTAAAATTTTATTAAATTCACTATAATAAAGAAACGATGATATCATTTGTGCATATGACAGATTTTCCATTTCTCACATCTCAGGATACTCATGTATCACAACTACTTTTAGAGGGATGTCCAGTCCCTCCATTGAGTGTATGAAGTTCTCACCATTTCCATCATACTGCACCACCTCCCGCTATCATCCCTCATCTTCATCGTGCTGGATTCTATGGCGTAGCGATGTGCGACATAACCTTTCTCGATCATCAGCTCATTTATGCGCTTGTAGAGAGATGGCGGCCAGAGTCACATAGATTCCATTTTAGAGAGGGGGAGATGAATATTACCCTAAAAGATATGGCCATTATGTTGGGTCTCCCCATCGATGGTGCGACTCTAACTGGCTGAGTTAGAGCAGATTTATCTGAGATTGTTCCTAGACTACATGACATAGAGATCCCTGTTGATGTTCGGACCATATTTGGGGGTCGATTAGGCATTCGTTGGTTATGCCATCACTTCACACAGTTAGCAGAGGATACTGATGAAATCACCGTGCTGCGATTTTCACGTGCATATATTTTAAGGCTGATCGGTGGAACGCTTTTTGTTGATCGCTCCACTGCATTTGTACATTAGATGTATTTATCTTTTTTGGAGGTTTTGGATGAGGTCGGACGATAAGCTGTGGGTATGGAAGTCTAGAATATACATATAGGGCGTTATGTAGGGCATGTCACATCGATAAGATGCAGATCACCGATTGCATGATTCTTCTACAGATGTGGGTATGGGAGCACATCCCTCGTTTTGCTCCACATGATTGTGTGCCATTACCAGCAGATATTGTAGTAGAGGCGCTGCGTTGATGTTGGTATGTTATTCCATACTTATACTGTCTAACTTAATTGTATAACTTTCTATTATGAAATGTAAATATAACAATATTATCTACAAGTGGAGTAAGACACATCGACATTCATATTCCCCCAGACATGACGTCCATGCCTACAGACTTATGTTGGATAGAATTCGACCACATGATGTAATTGATTATTATTTATATAGTTAAATATATATTATTTACTATACATTTATTTGTTTATTAATTGTTTATTTATTTTTTTATTTCATATTTTATGGATTCCATATATAGATGCTATTATCCAGCGTCTTCCACCGTACTGTACGATGATGCTTTCTATCGACTCTTGTAGGGTTCCATTGATTCATTTTCATATAGTCGAGTGGTATCAGACTGAAACAGTAATGAGGCGGTTCAGATTCTTTCAGCCTGTTCCTGACCCACCTAGTCGGTTAGATTCAATGCATTCCCTAAAGATGTCAGTGAAGAGTGATTTTGATTGGAGGAGATACCACAATAGATATATTGATTTATGGGATAGACGACAGGACTTTGAATTGCGAGGGGCGGGGACAGTGAATTTTCATTTGGTGGATCATATTGATTACGCAGCATGGTACTATAGGTCCCCCGTCAGATTTCTAACATGACACAGATGAGGTTTTCATTAGATGGTATACATACTTCATTCCACAATTTTTGGAATTTTTATTCATATTACTTAATAACATTATTTGTTTTCGTAGGATTCTCGTATCTATCATCTACTACAAATGTCTAATCTAATAGAGCACACCGTATTTTACCCAATATATTTTCACACCCTTGTATCACAGTGGATTCCTTCGATGGATGAGATTTATCATGGCATTTTCTTTGATCCACCACATACAGAGGAGGCTGCAGAGCCTGCTGAGGCTCATATAGATGTACCAGGGGGTGATGGACCTATTATGGATCGTGCTATTCTACAAGAGGAGGATGTTCAGATTGATAAGTCATATCCTGTTGTTCTATAGGAGGAGGGTGTTCCGCATGATCAGTCATATTCTCCTCTAGCTTCTCAGGCTCAACCACAGGTAGATAAATACATTGACTGGGTTGAGCTCAATTCTTTATTACTGAAATCCTCTGAAAAAAACCATCTTTTTCTATATTAGTGAGAGTTCTAGCTAGCATCCACTATCATTAGATGCAGGACATGGTACAGACGGTGAGATAGTAAATCCACCGCTTTTCACACAAGAGGATGTGCATTACTATTATCATTTATAGAGTTCTACATTTTTTAATAAGTGTCATATTTTCATCAAATTACCTACCAAAATTAAGAATTTCTATTTGGTAATCATTAATAAATATTAATACTCTGGATGAAAAGATATGTGAACATCAAGAAATCTTGACAAATATTATTGATCTCAATGATTTGAATCCTAAAATCATGGAACATGATTATTTGTTTAAAAAAATTAAATTGCATGAAGAATAATTTTAATTAATAATGAATAATTGTGAAGAGTTGATGATTATGATTGAAGATAAAAAAAATCACAATATGAGATGTATGGAATTAGAAGTTGATTTGGCCAATTTTTAGAAAATAAATATTCAAACATTTTAAAAGGACAGAAGTTTTACCGGTACACAATCTTCACTGGAGGATTTTACTGTTAAAATACCTCCATCAGGTTATAAAATTATGGACATTATGAAAAAGATTTATTTCATATTCTTCTAAAATAAGAAACAATATTTATGAGGGTTAAGAATGTGTTTGCATATGTAAGAATAAGTATTGAAGAAGATCATCCTTGGTGAAGTTATATAAGACTTCAAAACTGATATTTATGAGGGTTTCTCTCTAGGTGGAGGTAAATAAAGAATTATTAAATTAAATCCATAATTAATATATCAATCATAATCAAATCTAATTACTGTAGAATAATCAGGAAGATCATGTTATTGAAATATAAATCTTTTTCTAAATCTCTCTTTCTTTGTTAACAAAAAAATAATGAATAGAAATGGGATGTAATTGAGTTAATAAAATACTGAGAATTTTTGGCTTCTAAATAAATGGTGATTTTTTAACCTTTCTATAGGATTCATGAATGGGGTTCACACATCCTTTAGAGACATCATAAAGGATGCGTGAACCCCATTCATGCATCTACCATTTCTAGGATGCATGAAAATTGTTTACGCATCCTTCAAAGATGGGATGGAGTATTTTTGAACCTCGTTCACACATCTCTACGCACCGAAGATGCGTGAACGGGGTTCACGAATCTGGAGACCTATTTTTAACAATATTTCAAACCCTATCCCTTTTCCAAATTTTTTTAAACCCATATATACAAAAAACCCAAGCATGGAAGCCTCATTTCATGATAGGTTACATGATTCCTATCCCTCTATGTGATTTGATATACAGTGGATTAGACCTTTGTGTGAGTTCAAGCATGGGTCTCGAGTGTCTTTTTTTTATAACCCTTAGGGGGCTTCCGAAGCTCTTTTTGGAAAGGAAAACAAGAGATATCCTTTCGGAGGGGTAGTGGCCCCCAACACATGATCTCTCTCAAGTATTTGAAGAGGAAATATTTCACTCCATTTGCGCATCTTAGAATGGGAGCCCACCTGATAAATACGTTCCACTGCACGAACTATGCATTTTTAGTGATAGGAGGCTCATGTGGATGGTCTGTGATATCATTTCCATAAATAATCCACCGAAACCCTTGCATAACCAGGATGTATAAGATGTTGTATTACATCATTTATCCTCCATGCAATATTCCTGTCATCCATATTTATGAACTGTGAAAATGGTATAGAAGTGGTTCATGAGCCCATCAAGACTGAACCTGCTAGTGTATATGATCTAACTGCATCTCTCCATGACTCCATCTATCATCCACTCTTGCAGAATTCCATTTTATGATATTCATGGATTCTTCAAGGAGATAAAATGTGATTAAGATCATGGGATCAAGGATGTATTGATGCATGATATCAATCCCATGTGTAATAGGAGAAACAAGTGTGTGCTCGAGGATCCACTAGTGGACGGTATCGATCCCAAGCGCAATAGGCTATCTGAAACACCTTTATCAGAAGGTCAAGGAAGATGATCCATGATACCATTTATGAATCAGGTGATATGGATGACTTGTTCCATTTATGGAAAAGTGTGCAAGGCACAAATATGAGGGTCAAAAATCCCCCCCCCCCAGGTTGAGACTGGTTCAGTCAAAAAAGAATATAATTCTAAGTTAAATGACGATCACATTTTCACATATTTTAATGATGATGGATTCCTTCTTTAGTACGCTATTAGTAAATGGATCTATTGAACTTTATATAATTTCATCTAGTTTTCTTTCGTTCATTATGAGCATGATTTTTCACTACCACAATAGGATATTCCATCAATACCCATCCATTGTGTTATATCAAATAAACAAGAATACATGGAATCGAATGTTGAAATTATAATATATTCTCCTTGATAAATGTTCATGAATGCCGAAAAACATGATATTATTTATTAATAATATATTCTAGCTATATTTAGATCACCATATTTGCAGATGGATTGTTTGGGTAGGATATATTTCTTTTATGGAGAGTGCTCTATCTTTTTCTAAAGCAGATAGTCTTGGTTAGGGCAGCTTGACTGTGTTGAGGCTATGTAGTGGGCCTTCAAGGATTTTTCAAGCTAAATAATTTGCATTATGTAGATTTGGGCCTTTAAGATCGGATCTAATATCTCTCTAGTTTAGGGTCTTTTAGCTCAGACCATGATGTATTGTAGTTTAGGGTCTTTTAACTCAGACCTTGACGTGTTTTAATTTAGGGACTTTTATCTCAGACCATGATGTACTGTATTTTAGGGTCTTTTAGCATAGATCATGATGTACAATAGTTTAGTGTCTTTTAGCTCAGATGTGGATGTACTGTATTTTAGGTATTATTAGCTCGGACCTTGATGAATGATAGTTTTCAGTCTTTTTGCTCGTAAATTGTTCTACTGAATTCTAGGTTCTTTTATCTTGGACCTTGATGTTGTCGATAATGGAATATGGTGCAGAAATTCTAGGAATGACCTAATGCACACTAAGGTGATGGGTTTTATTGTGGTGTTTCTAGGGATCATGAGGATTAGAGTTTCTTTCTTGCAAGGAGGTGATGCCTTTAGTTGGTGGGTTAAATCTATTATGAAATTATAGTATGTCCAAGAAAATATGATCTCTACTCTTTTCCAAGGGTCATAGATGTTTAATGGAAGTAATATTGGTTGAGGGAGAAATACTAGGGATGATATGTCTGCTTGGATAGTTTTGTTACCAAGGTCAGTCTTTTCTGTAAATGGATTTGGTTTATGATTGTTGTCAATCCACTCATGGAAGATCAGGGAGATTGAAATAAAAAATTGCTTATAGTTCAAGTAGACAATAGTATTGAATGTGTCATCATTTCCCAGTGTTTGTCATATTTTTTGGTCCAAAAATTAGAAAATGGAGAGAAGTGTTTTTAGCGAAGGGAGTTGTGTGAAATAATGAAGGAGGATTGGAAACTTGTGTGCAAGGATTTTTTTTATCATTGCATAATAACATGGCAAAGGAAAAAAGTGTGTGAGTGATTGAAATGTGAGTGAAAGATGATGTTGCACAGAAGAGTCTAACGCACCTAATACGATGTCAAAAGGTGTTTTGGGCACTTAGAATTGAATGTGAACCGATGAAGTTGCATCAGAAACATTCATGCAAGGTCAACAATTCCTATAAATAGGTAGCTACCCCTCTCAAGCGTAATAAATTTTCAACAAAAATTGGGTTTGTCTACCACACAAAATACTTGAACACGAAAGAGATGTAGAGAGGAAAACTTTCATGATAAGAGTTCCTTTATTATAAAAGGACCAAGTGAACCTTGTGGTGTTGCTGTACGAAATAAAAGGGGTTCTCGAAAAAAAAAACTATTGCACGAAATGCATCATGCACAATAATCTCAATCCTTGCGCGAAAGGGAAGGTATCACACACAAGTGTTAGTGGGTGCTTCTTCTAAGCTTTGAACATCCAAATTGTTTGGTCAGTGCTTTCAAATTCATCAATTCATAACTTCAGTGCTAGTAGTGCCTCATACTAAAGAGAGATAATGACTTTAATGAAAATATATTAAATGGACTTTCAAGTCAATAAACTAAGTAAGACTTCTCCATAGGTAGTGAGATAGGAGTCGATGGAAGTGTTCTGAGAGAGGCAATGAGCTATCCCTGAAATATTTTAAAGGTAGTGTTCCTAGCATAGAGTCATTGTGTCTGAACTTTTCTAATCCACAACTAGTGAAGACTAGTGGAATTTGGTACAACTGACACACCATCGGGCTATGATCCTTGGACTAGCCCTTAGTGGTGAACCAGGTAAAACTGTTGTATTGCCTCATACCATGTTAATGTTTTATTACTACACCATTCCAACAGATAGGTTTTAATGTGTTCTTACCAATGTGGGAACAATATCCTTCACTTTGGAAGAAAATGATGACACCCTATTTCACCTCTACCCTCTCAGGGTGATCTAGGGTCCTACAGATAGTTGGAATGTGGGTGATGTAAGTTATAACCCAAAAACGTGAGTTTATGAATTTTGAATAGGGCATACATGTTTCACATGTCCCATAAAAATTGATATATTAGGGTTTTACTTATTGTTTCTAGGGCTCATAAGGATTTTAAATATCTTTATATTGGTCCAAGATGTTGTCGGTTGGTGGGTCTCAAGCCCTTCTGCGTTAATAGTGTGGCCGAACCAAGAGATCAATTTTCTTTTCCAAGGATTATGAAATTTTTTAATGACTCATGAATCTGGCCCATGATTTTGGTAATGTAAAGAAAGTTATCTAGGGAGGGATCTAGAACCATGGGGAAATTTATGTCTTAATTGGAATGCTTGATCCCTACACCCTGTTGTTTATAATCACAATGTGTTGGCCATAAGAAGGATTGGGAATGAAGTGTCACATTTATAATTTGATAAAGGGTACATAACATTGTGATGTAACATTGAGGATATAAAATATGCTTGGATAGTTTGGTATGGGGATTGAAAATCATGGTCCAAAGTGTTCAGGTCATGAGGAAGGTATGGGAAAATCATATCAGGGATGATCTAAAACACCCTTAGGTGCTGAGTTCCTCCATGGTGATGTCAGGCTCACAGGTATTTTAAGAAACTTTATATTGGGCTATTATTTCACCGTTTGGTGGGTCTCATGCCCTTATGCATCAATAGCATGCCCGAACCGAGAGATCTCTTTTCCTTTCCCGGGGATATTGGAGGTTTGTGTTGACCCAAAGTGCTGAGATCATGATTTTTGATTTATGGAGAATATGATATCTAAGAAGGGTTTAAGCACCCTAAAAGTTGTGTCATTACCTAGAGAACATATTCTCTTGGAAAAGAGATGTGAAAATTCATTTCTCTAACTTTTTCTTAGACCAGTGGGTCCAATAAGCATAGATTGGCTTTTATTAGGGCCATAATGTAGTCCCTATTAGCTTTATTACTTATTTAATTGGGTTCTAATGTTTTCCAAAACTCTGGAGAATATGATTTTAGAAAGAAAATACTTGACTTTTTCTCAGGTTTCCCATTTGTGGGTTTTGAACATGACAAGTTTTTGTGTCTCTTTCTCTAGTAGTTTATGGTCTCCTGATTGGACCATCATAATATATTTGACCAAAATTTGGGATGTTTGAAGTCATGACACACATGGAAATAATATGGGATGTTACAGAATAGCCTAATTGGGATACCCAGGGTCTAGAGCACTCCAACATCCTTCTGAGTAGGAGATGAAAATGTTGTAAATCATATCTCAAGGTTCTCAGATCATGAGTAATTATTTGATAAAATCATACCGGGGATGGCCCAAAAAAGACTAAGGTGATGGGTTCCACCATGGTGACATCATGGGACTAAGAGCTAGAAATCCCATAATATTGGGTAAAGATGTCATAGGTTGGTGGGTATCAAGCCCTTATGTGCCAAAAGCATGACCAAAATGAGATATCTCTTTTCATTTCCAAGGGCTATAAAAGGATTGCAACAAAATATGGTACTCATGTCCTGAAGTGTGGCACATGAATTGAGGATATTTTAAATGTGGGTGGGAGCACCCCATACTCTAGTTGACCGGGATAAATGTCTTATGGTTCCTTGATAGGGGATTGAAATGGGTGATGGCCTGCACAATTTAACATCATTTAGTGGGGATGTTTTCTATGTAGTTTAACACCATGACGTATATATATTTTTCTTACAGTTTAACGCCATCCGTTAAGGAGGCACTTTTTGTTCGGTTTTAAAGTCATCAGACTAAAATTGTTTCCATGTAGTTTAACATTATTTAGAGAAGATTCACTTCCATAAAATTTATCATCATGCGATAATGATGTGGGAACTGACATGAATTTTTTGTCATAATATATTTTGTACACAAGTAATACGTATGTAGATCTGGCTCGTTCATTGGCCAAATGATATTGTGTGACTTGGTTCCCATGTAGTTTGGGTGAATTTCATATCAATTTTTGCATTTTGGCCTAGTATTGGAGATCCAGACATCACTATGTATCCCATGATGATGAGAATCATGCTACACATTGTTCATTGAATCCCATGCAGTTTAGCATTATGCAATGATGACATAGATGAACCGATGTGAATGGATTTACGTATCTCATGAGAATGATAATTAGATGACACGTTTTTTTTCAAGCGTTGTGAAGTTTAACAACTTATTGTGAAGATTTGGATCCCCCAACATTAAATTATGGTATTGTTTATGGTCCCATGAATGGAATTATGGGTTCCACTATGCATCCCATGGTGATGGGAATCATGTAAAACACAGTTATTAATGAATTTCCTTAATGTATTTTTTACCAACACACAAAGAGAGGGTAATTTTTATGATTTTCTACTGTGGTTGGGCCTAGTTTTGGAAATATGGATATCCCTACATATCCTATGAGGACAAGAATAAATTTAAATGTTTTTCTTGAATTAGAAACTCTCTCTTTAATAGTTTGGCTTGTATGGAGAGGCGGGAATTGTTTCTATCAATTGTTGTAATTGGGCCCCAGATTAGAGATCTTGGTATCACTATGTATCATGTGATGATATATAACACCCCAATATTTCATAGTACTTTTCCATTTGAATAATGAAATAACTTTCATTGTACACAAATTTAAGATTCTAACACACCGCGACCAATCAAATTAGCCGTTATGAATAGTAATACACACTTTTTGAGATTATATAAAATTTATTTTTCAAAATGGACTTCATTTTGGAATTCATAATATCAAAATTAGCTTAGATTGTTTATATCAAGTCACCTAAAAATATAAGGATCTTCCAAAGTAACTAGATAAGGTTATATATATTAATAATTAACCACTTGGGGTTCATTTGGAAGTTTATAGTAAGTTTATTAACAATATAATTTAAAAATAAAAATAGACATGGTTAATGTCAAACTATTTAAGTAAGAGTTAAATCTAAAAGAGGATGTTCATTTAGTGACCTAAAACTGTCTAAAACCAATTGGTTGAAAGGTTTTTGACCTTTACCAAACTTATAATCTAAATAAATCATTTTAGAGCCATTAGAAACCGAAAATTATTTTATTATAAAATAATATTTCAAGCATTTTCTAAAGTGACCATCACCTCTCTTATAAAAGGGTGCATCCCCTTCCCTTAATTTAACACATCCAAATCCATTTGTCTCATCCAAACCCTACCCAAATATCCTCCCAAATTTCCTCCCATAATCCTAGAGGCCTTACTTTGGTCATAAAGCCAACCTATGGATCCCTTCTGATCAAACCAAGAGGAAGAACCCAAAGAGGAGGTAAATATTTCATCACCTCTTTCAAGTTCCTTTCTTATTCAACTTTTTATTTATTTATTGTTTCCATAATAAAATAATAAATCCAATTTTTTCTATATACTATGATGTTATTATAAAAATGGTACAACCATATTCATTATTCTATCCATCATATGAAGGACATAGTCACCATATGTGCGTACGTACGGCTTACCGTCTCCACGTCGTGGTGTAGTTTGTTATTCAAACACGTCATTATTTGGATGGGTATAATAAGGAGTATAAATGATGTAAATAATAAATATAAAATGTTAATGATTCTGAATATATGATATACCATCCAATTCCATATGATTTCACCATCAATATAATGATATTGTCGCTCGTGCGTACGTATGGATTACCGTCTCCACGAAAACAATGATTCAATCCCCATCGTAATCATTCAAGAATAAATTTCATTTTATGATTAAAAATAATGTTTATGAACATAATATCATTTTTTATATGAACAAAATACATCCAATCCATAAAAAACATGGTTTATGTAATAAAGCATATAAATGAAAACAAATCAGTTAACACATGAAATGATGATACTACTGATATATTATTAACAAAGCAATATTAGAGGATCATATAGGATATCATATTTATGAATATAGTTATTCTATAATTTAATAACAATGTTTTAACTATTATATAAGTGGTTAACATACCATCTACTAAGGAAAAGTACAAGGTAATGGTTAATTTCACAATCTCTTTATTATTCAAGGTTGTTTTTATGTATCTACTCAGACCTCTTTATCATCCACATCAAGGTTTTATTGAAACTGTATTTCAAAACATCTTTACTATTTTCTTGACTATGGTTTAATGTCATTTATACCCTTATTTGACCTTATATGTTTTGAAAGTAATCTTTCTGTCATTTTCCAAACAAGGTACTTTATGACCTTTTTGACCTAATTAAGGTAAGAATGTTTTTTAACATATATTTAGGGTGTGGCTATTTTCCACCGTTTTAACATCATCAAAGATTCCCTCAAAATCTTATAATAATATTTTATTCATAAATGTTTTCTTTTATAATTATGTGACTCTAAAATGGTTTCAAAATAGAAAGAGTTATTTCTTTCAAATAGTTTTCATTTCATCTATATCAACATCCTCTGATGTATTTTAAACTTGTTTGATGTTGATTAAATATGATACAAATCCTCCATATTGTATTTAAGGTTTTGTGATATGTTCGACTATGGATGTCTTATTTTTATAACATTCATGGTTTATGGTTAAAGTATTGACATTTTGTATGCTACTTTTAATATGAATGTTTTTGTTATGTTTCATACTTTTCATATGAGGAATGTATTGGAATTAGTTTTTGACAAGTGGAGCCCGCTATAGCTCCTCGATGTATTGTCAGGTCTCATGATACAATTAGAGGTGGAATTGGCAAAGGCCTTCCCAATTTGATATATGGTTTTGGTCGAGGCCTTAATATTTTTTAGATGTCTAGGCCGAGACTTGACAAAATGTTTTTGAATCTCTGACATTATAGATTCCCTAATTATGAAAATAATAATGATGGTTCATGTGGTTATTTGAATAGTAGAATACCCAGGACTATATTATATTGTGGCATTATTTACTCAGCTCATATTCCTGCCATAAAGTGTTCATGTTTATTATTTGTAAAGGCATGTGTTTTGAATTATTCATCATGTCTAATGTTTATGTTATCTTCCACTATATTGCTTACCCTTAGTTAGCATTTGATCTCACCCCTTTCTTATGGTTCATTTTCCCAGGATATAAAGAAGTTAGTTGCAAGTGACTTTTAGGCATAATCTAGGTGGCCTGGATGTTTCTAATTGAATAAATTAGTGTTGTATTTATTTTTTAAGTTGTAATGTTGAACATATGTATGTATCGTGTTTCCAATAATACTAAATTGATAGGTCTTTCGAAACATGATTCCTTGTATCATGCCGATGTTATGTAATAAAGCACCAACTCTGGGTAACTGGGGTAAGGCTGTTACATTATATGAATTAAGACACACATAGTTATTAAAGGACCATGAAATTTTATGTCATCCAGACAATAAATTGACAGTGAAGTTTAACTTTATTTAGAAATGACTTTTGGTGTTCCTTTTATTGTCTTGTATTCAGGATTGTAATGCACCTACCGGGTACTTTCATGCCTTGTTTTTGAGTGTAAGTCCTTATAGAAATTCCTAAACTCACATCAGCTATACTTGGTGTGATAAACAAGGAATAGAAAAAGGTTTTTTTTCACAATGTATATGTGGTTGAGGGAGAAACATAGGAAGTTATTATTATGTAGTTTCTAGACCAAGAGATAGAATCAAGGCATCACTATGTTTATTATTTGAAAAAATGAGAATAAATCTATACATAGTTCCATATGGACTATGAAGTTTTATGTCCTGTGGTACGGAAATGGATCACCTTACGTGAAATAAGTGAGTTGTTTTGGATGTGCGTAGTTTTATATCTTTCAGTGAGGACCTGTAATACCTTTTAGTTTAACATATTGATGTTAGGAAATGGTTTTACAACTTAACATCATGTATCTAGGACGGTCTTTATACTATTTAATGTCATTTGATAAGGATGAATGGTGAGGATTACACTGATTTGGATTCCCATCTGATGATGGTTATGAAATTTATTCATTTAGAAATTTCCCATTTTTGGGTGGTTTGACACACTCTCCATCCATTGTGGCCAATGATTAGGCTTCATTATGATAGAACATATGTATAGTGTAAGGCTCTTCCAATTTAGGATTCATCTTTGGGATATTCATTCCTAATATCATTGGGGATCTTAGAGATAACACCAGTTCTCCTTGGAGGAATGAATGAGGAGTACTTTTTTATTGAAGGGCCATGTAGTCTAAATCCGATGGAATTTAATATTATGTAGTGTTCTCATCGAGCTGCTCAAAATTTTACAACCGTTTTTTTGAATGATCATCATATGAGATCTCCCTACATATGGCTATTCAGAGTGAGGGTAGCTAGAATTCTTTGGGTTACACTAACATGGACCTGTACAATAGTGATTATGGCGTTTCATGTGTAGTAGGACACTTGGTTGTATGGTAGGCCCTTAGATCATAGAGAATTGTTTCTAGAAAAGACATCATATCCTTGTTCATCATCTTATGGAGTATATTTGATAGAGTCTAATTGAAGGCCTTTATCTATCCATTTTCCATTTCATGATAGAAATATGAGTGATTGGACTCGATATTTCACTTTTAGTAGAATTTCACCAACTCAACAGAACATAATTTGGTGTCCTTTCCACCAATATTGTGTGAGGGACCCTGAAACATATGATGATATGGGAATTTAAAAAGTTGATAATGTTTTTCATCCAGAAATCCTTGAAGAATTTTGACTCATACCATTTAGAAATGATGTTGATGAATGTAAAGATGTATTTGAACTTCTTATTTGTGGATAGGGGATGTGGTCCCATAACATCCATTCCCAAAATTGAAAATGTCTATAAATATTTATCTCTATACAATAATTCTAGGAGCACATGGATCAAGTTTTCATGAATATGGAATGTATGAAATTTCATAGTGAATTACACGCAGTCTTATATCATGGTTTTCTAGTAATATCCCAACCTCTTAATTTTCTGGGAGATCTTGGTCTCAGATTAATGGGCATCGCAAGAGCCTTCAAGGAATTCTTCCATGACGGTGAGAATCTCACATTATGCTATGCATTTGAGGAGGGATCCATCAATTACATGTTTTTAGAGGCCTTTCTTCTCATTCAAACCATTATTTAGTGTGAAATATGCTTCCAGACACTCAATCTATTCTCTTATGGCATAATATGGTGGGAGAATCCCATTTTAAAGATAAAAAATTATAGGATCCACCTCTCTAGGGGTGATAATTGGTTCATCACACTTTGTGGAAGTGTTGACTTAATTTATTTATTCCATATCACATGTGATGATTGATATGACCATTCTTCGATGTGTGATATGAAAGATTATTTATTCCAAATTAGTGTTGTCCAGGATGGTGGATGTATTGGAAAATTCATCAGCACAAACATTTTTTGGTCGAGGAATATGATGCAATGTGTGATAAAAAGGGAAATCTTCCATCATATCATTAACGTAGCTGGTGAGGGGGTCAAATTCTTATTTTTTTTATAGAATATTGTCCATTTATTTTCATTATCATTAGCTCTGAGTCCCCTTTGACATTTATGTTGACTATTTTCAGGTATTGAGCTAATTGTAATCTAGAAATGAGGGCTTGGTATTAAGCCTCATTATTTGTAAAGACTCAGGATAGTTATAAATAGTAGGGAAAAAACCTCTTTTTTCAGGGGAGACATATACGACCACTAAGCCAACCAGATTGAGCTTCACTTTTTCTATCCTTTTACTAATGGGACTTCGGGAGGCACCATTAAAATACATTTCCTATGTTTGGGGAGTGTTAGGATCATAAAATACTTCCTTATCTTGAAGCACAATGTCTTTCAGTGTTTTTTTAAGGCAGGATATGATACAAGTAAATTAGTTTGGATTTACCTTTCAACAATTTTAGTTATATGAATTGGATATCATATTACTGAAGACTGACTGCCCACTGGGCCAGTTTCCTAGTTAACATTGGGAAACCTTGTATGTACTTTGGTGGATATATATAAGAGACGAGAAGGAATTAATATTGCTTCATGTAATACCTCTCATTTTTCACCATATAGATGAGTGCAAGGCAATTAATATCGACATCAAAATATCAAGCCTAAGTACCTAGAATCATCCATCTGAGGAAGTAGTGACTTTTATTTCTCCCTGTATCATTCTCTATTTGAGTTGGGACCCTAGTGAGAATTCCATGGAGGCCATATGAAATTAGTTCTCTTCCTTCCATCAAAGTCATCATGATTGGTGGGTGTAGGAGATACTGCTGGATACTTTCAATGGTTTCTTGGAAATTATCATCACATTGATAGGATATTCCCTTATTAATTATCTTGTTAAAGGGGAGAGATCTGCTAACAAGGGTGGATATGAATAACCAATTTTAGGCTAGGTTACTTTAGAGTCCCCTTAGTTATTTGAGATTTCAGGGGGTGACAGTGATAAAATTTCACTTGTCTTTTCTAGATCAACCTCATTGTCGTAGTGGCATACCCCAAAGAAAAGAACATTCATAATATCACCCCGAAAGCACTTTTCAACGAATTTATCTTTTAATTGTGTTGTTTTAGCCTGTCAATGATTTTCCGGAGGTCCAAAAAGTGATCACTTCAATGATGGGATTTACCAACACAGTTTTCAACATAACAATAGGTTATATTTCCTATGAATGGATTAAATACTTGATGCATGGCACACTGATATGTAGAACCCACATTTTTTAATCCAAAGGGAATAAATTGGTATTAAAATATTCCTTGAGGCACTCTTAACATAGTGTCTTATTCATCATTTGGGGCTATCTTGATCTGATTATAACCTGAGTACCCTTCCAGGAAGGAAAGGGCTTGGAAGCCATCATTTTCATTGATCAAGAGTTCTATGATCTAAAATGAGAAATCATCATTTAAAAAATGATGATCAAGGTCTATAAAGTCAATGAATACCTCAATATTCCCATTTATTTTCTTGACTCAGATAATGTTGGAGAGCCATCATTGGTATTAAAATTCTCTATCAATGTTTTCTTTGATAAAAATATCAACTTCCACCTCTACATTAGTGACATGAGAGGGGTACATCCTCTTAGCTAACTTCTTGAAGCATAGATTATAATCATGTATCCTGAGATGGTTCGTAGCCACATCAGGATTCATTTTGTGAATTTCTATATAGTTCCATGGGGACACATATCGGTACTACATTATAAATTAAATTTACATATTTTTATTTTCATGGGGCATGAGGGAACTAATCATATTAGGTCATAGGTCTTTTTTTCCAAGATTTATTTTTTTTGAGCTCATCGATGGTGGTAGAGACACCTTCCTTGAATTCTAGAGGGTAATTCTTGAGGTCATAATCATTCTCCTCTAGTTCTGTGTTTGTGGATATATTTTCAACTAAAGATGACAATATTGGGTCTTATCCATCACTATCATGGTGAGGAAGGACATGAGAAGAGACATTATCATCCCCTACTACTTGAGTAATTGTAGAGAGATACCAAAGTGTTTGTTACACTTTACTAGGGAAATGATAGGGTTGGACCTCTGGGACTATATATATTACCATGAAAAGATCTATGGGAAGAACATAGTTGTTGTCAAACATACTCTAGGGATTCACAGCGGCAGTTCCAAATACATTTGGGGGTACAACATGTATATCATCATCTTCCATTGGATTCGTGTCTCCCTTCTTATAGAAATCTACCTCAACATATGTGGATCTTCACATATCAAAGGGGGTGTTTTCACCTTGTAGTATGATGAATTTCCCATTGACAGGGCATTTTAGACACTAATATAATGTTGAAGGTATCCCTAAGTGACTATGGAGCTATGAACATCCAAATAGGACATTGTATTATGTGTCTTTCTGGATAAACATGAACTCAACATTAGATGTGAGATCCCAAAAATAAGCTTCAAGATTGATATTCCCATGAGGCCTATTCTTACACATATCCTACCCTTGAAGGGTTAGATTTTTGGGAGATAGGTCCCCTTCTCTATATACCAATCGTCTAAAGGTTAGAACTGGGATGAGATTGATCCAAGAACCATTATCAACTAGACACCTTTGAGCATTGATATTATTGAGTATTCCCATGAAATATAGGGGTCCCATGTTCCCTTGGATGACCTCCTCCAGATATTGATTAGTGAACGAGGTAGAAACCTGACATTATGAGGACATGGACTCCACTTTATAGACCTCAAATGCAGTGAGTTATATCTTAAACTCTGGTGGGCTCCATAAGACTCCAACAAGTTCCTCCCTATATTCTTTTGAAAGAAGTACCGCATCGAGGAATAAGAGTTAGGATGGGAAAACAAAAAAATATTTTAGAATGTCATACTTTTAGGAAAATGTTTGGGTCTTACTGTTATGTGGTCACTCTAGTGTATGAAATTTTTGGTGCTAAGGAATTTGAGGAGGAAAGGCCTGGGTATTGTGCAGAAGTTGAAGGAACATCTGATTCTAGTGGTACCGGTCCTACCATTCTTCCTTGTTTATGGGGTTGATCAAATAGAACCCCTAATAGTAAATCATGGAAGGGAATTTTGTGTGGATGATCGCTGGAGGATCTTAGGACACCTCCATGCCTCTTTTGAGTGTGTTTAAGTACCTTCCCATGAGTCTCAATTTAATATATGTCATCTATGAGGATATAAATAGAATATTGGCTCTGAAAATGTCTGTGTTTTCCCCTGTATATTCGGTTTCACTGCATACATCCTACCATTCCCCGGTTATGTGTGCTAAATTCATATTCGGGGGGAATATCCATCATCAGAGAAGTGGTCCTCTAAGTGTATCACATTGAAAAAACTAAATATGAGCACTTTGTCTGATGCTAATATAATTTTTTGGGGTGGTGCCCATGTTGTTGATGTTGCAAGCATGAAATCTGCAAGAGTTAGTGCCTGTGTTGGAGTAGAATATGATTCTTCCTTTATTGTTTCTTCCAACATTTAGTGGTCACACACACATTTGGGAGGCAATTATGATATCTCTTTATTAGGTGGTGGAGCTGTTGAATATCTTCAAAATGGTGCTTTTAGGGTTTCATGAGCAAAATCAACTTTTTTTTAAGTCATCCATTTTTCAATATTTTTCACATGCTTAAGGGAAACATCATGCCATCCATATTCTGATTCATTCTAAACAACGGTTACATATTACACATACTATGTGGAGTTTTCTAATGCCACCTGTCTAGAATTGACCATTCTTTGAAGTATGTTTTTAACGATGAATTTATCTTGGTTGTTACGACCCATCCTTATATGGTAAGGGTAGTAGTTGGGACGATTGGTGAGGTTGAACTCATCAGGGTTCCTGGGATGTATAATCTTAAGAAGGTTATTATCCATGGAAATTAAGAAATAACTATAGACATGTTCAGTTTGAAAAAGAGTACACTTTGTTCCCCTATTTATTAAATCCTGATAATCCATAATTTTTTTGTACTTATGGATGAGGGTGATTCTATGATTTTTTCTTCTTGAAAGGAGGTGTTTGGCTGTTTGGATCCTGCTTGGGTGCCTAGATGGGCACTACTACAACCATGAGAGTGATAGTTACATATTTTGATTTTCTTGTCCTTTTCCACTATGTTGTGGGAATGATTCATGTTTGGGATCAGGTTCACTAAATAGCCTCTTCAAGACGTTGTGTTATTTAAGCGAACACAAAGAACCCACCAGATACTTCATGTGGATCTGAGGTGTCCACAACTTATCCTTGATATTTCTATTAAAATGTTCTAGATATTTCTCTTGTTAGATAGGGATGATGATAGAATAAGATAAGACATTACACCTTTGAATAAAGTCATAGAACCTATCATTTTTAAATTGTATACTTTAATTCTGGTTTTCAATCATCATTTTCCTCAATGTAGATATGAACAGATGAAGAAGGTCTTCCCATCTTATAATGGTTCATGCTGGTAGGGCTCTATACTAAACAAAGGATGGCCTTGTCAGAGTATTTAGGAAACACCACAACATTGTTGCATATTTTTGACCTTGATGGACCATCATTAGAACACATTAGGATACGAAGTGTGTGAGATTTTTTCCAGGGTTTCCTACATCATCAAAGGTAGAGTAGGTAGGATTACCGAAGTAGGGTGGAGGTGGAGTTGATCATCCCATTCAGGATATGGATTCCTCTCAGGTTGTGTAGGTGCGTCTCTCCCTTACATGGCTTAGATTTGAGTTGTTAGAGACTCGATGATGTTATGTAACTCTGGGGCCATTACTGTGAGAGCCATCTCTCATCCAGAGAGAGAGGGAAGACACTGATGAGTTAGTCCCATTTTCATCTCCCACTGATTATAGATTATTTCTTTGACTGAATTATGAACCTCATGGGGTAGAGGTCGTCGTAGCAATGGTGGGAAGTCATGATCATTTTCAACTTCTTCATTTATGTAGACCGGCTGTGTGGATCTAGAGCTAGTCTAATGCTCAAATAATGATTTTTCAGGATGATTGACTATGGGAGGTAAAATATTTCTCTCTACATAAAGATGATACCTAGAGGGAAATTTCCCCTAACTACATCCTCACTAATCTATCTAAGAACTTGTCTCTCACTCTCACAGTGTGACAATTTTTCCTCTATAGAAGAAACCTCAACCCTTCTGGTTGTTGTTGGGGATGTATCTACACCTTTCCGTTTTTTCATGTTAGGGTTTTACTAAAGAGGTGGAATATTTTTATTCACATGTATAATCTTTTGTAGCCTTCTCAGGTTCTGTGTGTAACACCCCAAAATTTTGTGATTTATTTATTTCTGAATTAATTTAAGATTTCAATATTCTACATTTCATGGAAAAGTGGAAATAGTTTATTTTATATGAAACCACTATGTTTGTCTTGTGTTATACACTACACCAGCATAATAATGCTCTACAGGCAACATAAACTTTGGATTTCTATATATATAAAATCGAGGATAGCTTGGGTTATATGAAACAATGACTTTACCTGAAGACTTGCGTAACACGCAAGATTGTGGTTTACCAAAATAGAATATATTATTAAAATATGATCATTTAATATAATAAGATAAAACCTTGATGTTAAATTATAGGTTATGTATATTATTAACTAATATAGAAAAATATAAGGATTTAATAATATTATATGAATTTACAGGTTACTAATTAATTATAAATGAATATGAAAACATATTGAATACCAAAGAAAATATTATTAAAGTCACAAATCTATTTTACCATAATAAATTAAATTTTCATTTATGTCTATAAATTCAATATGTCAGACATTCATTTCACATGGAACTGACTTGGCTTATGTTGCACACCACACCATCTTGGAGTACGATGCACACAACATTAATCTTCTAAGAAACATTTTTCTATATAATTACTTAAATGATATAATCATAACCTAGTTGTTAACATTATTTATAAGAATAGTATTAAGTACTTCTCAAATATTTTTTTGTAATTTTTTTATATAAATAAAACATATTGATAAAGAATGATATGATTTTTGGTAAAGTCCTTCTATGTTAAAAATACCATTTTCTTGAATGAACAACTTTAAATTATAAAATTAATTTTAGACACATTTAAAAATTGAATATGACAAAATAAAATTAATTTTGGAATTTAGAATTTTGAAATAATATTCAATATATTATTATAATATATATTGATGAATTGTAAAAAAACACATCTTTTTAGTTATAAATTTCCTTTTTGAGTAATTTATTACTATGGTTAGATGATATTATAAAAATTCTTAAGGTAAAATTAGGTAAATATTATATATATTGATATAGCATAATTCCTTATAACCAATTTCACTTCGAAATTGAATACAAAAGCTTAACAAACTTTTGAACATTTTTCTACTATAAAAACATGTTAATTTGTCCCGTCTGTGGGATTAGATTTAATATTAACTTTTCGACTTCTGAGATTTGAATTTTAGAAAACCATAATTTCTAATTTCTAAAAATACCATTCTAATGTTTGTCCAAAATGGTAAGTAAAAGTCATTAAAATTAATCATAGCAATTAAGGCCAAATTAATTTTAATTAGGGACTAAATATCAGTATTACGGGACAAAATGATGTGTCAACATTTCCAACACCCATTGGATGTCCCTATTTCGCCCCTAAAACATCCATTATTGATTTTTTGGGTTTCTTATGACCTTTTTATGTAAGAACATATGTACACCTAACTTGTTTATAAAAACTCCAAGTGACTCCTTTTTCTTTCCTATAAAAATCGACCACCTACCACACTTCCTCAAACCACTCAAACCTCTTATATTAATCCAATAACATCGCAATACAATTCCTCGAAATCCAACCTTCCTACTATAGTATTTCCCTTGGGTATAAGGAAATCCATGTAAGCCTTTTCACACAAACCAAAAAGAGTTACCTGATTAAGAGGTAACGTCTTCTCTCAAATCCTTTATTTTTTTTCCTTCTCCACCCCATCCAAATATCTGTATTATATGATTATATAAAACAATATCCTAAATATACTATTATTTTTTTATTTAAATGGTTTGACATAAACTTACACACACCTTCATCTAATGGGTAACGAACTTACTCTTTCAGTGTACATCGAACTACTGCCTCACGAAATGATGAATGTTCATTTTTTACATTACCACCTATCATGGTGGAAATTATGTTGTGAAATATTTTCATACATGATATATAGTATATTTAAAATGTCTTTATGATTCTTTAATTTTTATTTGAAACATACCTTTATGGTTTCCATATTATGTAAATACGATAATTTTGTTTGAGGAAGTGTGGACTACCGCCCCCTCAAAGTTATATGATTCGTTCGTACACACCATGTATTGTATTAAAGATTCATTTAGTGAAAATAAATGATATATAAGATATAATAAAGGTAATTTAATACTTATATATTTATATACATATATTTATTTGACTTTCATTCTCTCAAAACGACATTTAAACAGAAATTACATTCATGTGTACATACGACCTACCATCTCCATGAATGGTGTATTCCATTTCATAAATATATATTTTATAGATTATTATAATACAAATATAAATTATATACATGATATTTATATCATTATTTAAATTCTTGAATCATGATATAATTATAAGGTCCATCAATATAACAAATTAAGATACATATGAAAAACAAAGCGAATATTACCCGAAGTGAAACCTTAACATATGATGGTTAACAAGAGGGTAATATAATGCCATAATAAAACCATATACGGTATTAGATATAATAAAATGGTTATCTAAAATATTTATAATAAATATATATTAAATATATATTTGTTTTAATGGAGTATGATGAGATTCAAGACAAAAGGTAAGGTGATTTCGTCACACTTTTTATTCTCATGAGATCCATGCTATGTTCGACACTATTTCCTTTTGTGTGGTATATGTACCCACCATTATTTTATTATATATTTTTTAAAGATAAAATTATGGTTATTAAAATATCAAATTTATGAACTTTCATTCATCAGTTTTACTTTTTAAAAGTTTCCAAATCGGTAAAAATGTTTTATCTCAATTTGCCTTCTTTGAGACTCGTGTTTTGTTATGCACCTGAACTATTTTTTAATGTGTATATACATCTGTTTTACATGTTATATAATTAATATAATTATATTAATTATATTTTAAGATTAATTTAATTTCATTTTATTAAATGAAGAGTATTATCCCAAGTTACCAAGTTATAATTATTTTTTGTGACAATCTCATTGCTTTTAGAGATTATTTACGTTTATGCTTATATTGAGGCAATAGTTTGAAACATTTATCAAGAATACTCATGAGCTTACTTATCCCGTGTTTATTGAAGATATAAACATGTTTTATTACCACTTTTCCACTATTTTCTACTTAATATAATTTAGAAAGTGTTTTTAAGAAAATATGAAATTTTTTCTCTCTTTGATCAGGAATATGTTTTATTTCAAAAACCAAGTTAAAAAAACAAAAAATATTTCCAAATGATCCTTGAAGATCATTCTTGAGGAAAAAGGATTCTAAAAATGTTTTGTTTTTTCAAAGCATCCTTTATAAATTTTAATAAATATTTGTAAAGAAAAGTGTAAACAAAATATTTCCATGCTTCTTTCATAAGTTTTAAAGTAAAAAGGTTTCCAATACATTTTTAATATTTATTTATCTGTTTTAAATTTGATTAAAAAAAATTTGTTAAATTTTTTGAAGCTTATTTTGTATGTTCTTCATGGAAAATGGTTTTCCAAATAATTTCAAGTCTTCTTAATAATATTTCAAGGTATTTTCTAATAAAATGATTTTCAAAAAGGGTTTTTTATTGAATATAAATTTTCCAAGAGGAAATGATTTTTTCCTCAAGAAATTATTTTGAAATATATTTTAAAATTATTTTCCACCTAAGATGACATCTATCAATGTTAATCATACCTTTATAAGAAATTATCTAAAAGATTCATTCATATACTTTCTATGATTGGGTTATTCTTAATCTCATGTTCTTTACAAAGACCATTTCTATTTCATGGGTTATATTGTTAATAAATTTGTTTCCCTTTCATGGTTTAGTATTTTGATGTAATTATTATAAAACCTGTAACCTCTACCATAGTTTATGATATGTTTACATGTCTATAATACCTATTTCATTTCATGCAACTTGATATGATTATTTATGATATTGTGTCACATGTATGTATGATTTCATTATTAGATTGGTGAGACCAATATCACCCTCTAATTTATTGGGTAATGATTTATATCCCATTAGATGGACTAACATGGTCTTGGAAGTGAACCTTGACTTATAAGATTGTATGAAGAGCTAACTCATACTAATAAGAAGGCCATGAGATTTATCCAAGACTAATAAAATGTTGTGAGGAGTGAACTCATTCTACTAAGATGACCGTGGGAGTGATCCATGACTACCAAGATGGTATGGGGTGTGAAAAAATACTACCAATATGGACTTGGCAACGATGCCTTAACTACTATGTGTGAACCCGATTACATGTTCAAAATGTTATGTATAGACCTGATTGCTTGTCCATATGTTTATATGAGGACCAGATCTCATGTCCTTAACCTAATGAGTGAATACGGTTCTACTTATCATGTTCATAGTATTATATGCTTATGAGTTCACAATAATTCCATGTTTTATTCCAATGATATGCTTTTATGGATTATGTTATTTATTTCACTATGATTCATGTCTTGTGAACTACTAATATTTAGTATGATCTCTGATATGTTGGATATGATCTGAAAATGTTATTCTCAAGTTCAATATGCTTTTTTCATGTTATGATTATGTAGAACCCGGTTCTTAGTTTTGAAGGTATGAGATTCTTCTTTTTCCTTTTCCTTAAGTGTTTTTTAGAAAATATGGAAAATGGGGAAAAATGATAAATTTTGAAACTACACACCGTGTACATTGTCCACACACCGTGTACTATTTTCCGTGTTGGGATGAGTACATGGGCCGTGTAGCCTTGTCGGCGACGAGGGGTGTAGGAACCGACTACATGCCGTGTAGTGGTACCATGCACGCCGTGTAGTCATTCGGTAGACTGGAATAGTAAGGTGGTGGAGTCGCCGCCAGCTAGGTGACAGTACACGCCGTGTACTTGGGAGTACATGCTGTGTACTCATGTCAATGGATGAACTGTGTACTAAGGTTGGTGGCTTTGTGTTAATTTTTTCCAACTATCATGTGTTTTGTGCATTTTTGTGCCACAAACCATGTTGGGGGTGTCGTGTGGCTAAGGATGTTGCTATATTTAATGCCTATAATTGATTTGGTATTTAATTGTGATAATAAAATGCTAGTTGAGATCGTTACTTTGATCTGGAACCACCCTGGGGGTGTGTTCCACTGTTTAGCTGTTTGGCCAGGATACCTGAGGGTATTCCTTCAAATTAGTAATTGTAGAATTTCCTTGAGAGGAATTTCTTGTTACTGCTTGTTTGCCTATTGGGCATGGCCCGGTTATCTATTTAGCCTTAGGGAATTGTTGTATTTAGCCTGAGGGCATTGTTGTGATTAGCCTGTGGGCACTGCACTATTTAGCCCGAGGGCTGTAGTATTTCGCTTGAGGGAAACCTTTCCTGCCTGAGGGCTTGACTTCTGTGCCTGAGGGCGACACTTCGTACGCCTGAGGGCAATTTCTGTTACGCCTAAGGGCTATACCTGCGGGTTGGATTCTGCTTACCCGAGGGTAAGGTTTTGCTTGTCTTAGGACGTGGACTATTTACGTAGAAATGAACTGTGCTGATTTCTAATATTTAATGGGTTAAATAAATAATAAGGTGGAAATATAACTGGTAATTAGTGACTTTTGAGTACTGCTTACTTTATTTCATTTTACTACTACACACTATTGTTGAATGCTTACACGCAGTTGGGCACGGGCCTTTGGTGGGTGCCTACTGAGATATATTTCTCACATCCTATTTGGGTCACACTTTTTGGCCCAAACAGATTACGTTGCTGCAGGTGTAGATAGTGGAAAGAGTCCCTATATAGGTACTTTATTGTTGCTGAGGAGTAGGAGGGCATGGGACCGAGCCTAGGCTCGTGATGCCGCTACCAGCTGTTTTTCTTGTTTTGCTATACTCCGTATTTTTGTTGTACTATATTGATGTATAACAAGTTCTGGCTGTTTTCTTAGAACTTGAAACATGTAGCATCATCACTTATATACTATTGGTTATATCTACTGCTGTAGTTATTTTAGTTGTGTATGTTTACTTCTTCTGCTATCATGTATGTTTATTTTGGAATTCTGTTGTGCTACACCTTGAAAAATGAGGGAATAGTTTCCCCACTATCAGACATGGGCCCTCACTACTATTCGGCAGCCTCTGAAATTTGGGGAAATGCGCTTGAGGTCACGTGACGAACCGAGCTTGGGGCAACTATTGCGTGGCACCCGGGACCGGGACGTTACAAAGTGGTATCAAAGGAGTTTCTTTTCTTTGACTTACTATTTGGAGCCTTCATCAGGGATAGGATGGAACGATAGTTGGTAATAAGTTGTGCCCGGGCGTAGCTAACCTGTGTACAGGGAAAATCCAGTCTATCTCGTATTTTGCATTCTTTTGATTTTGAAATTTTACGGTTGATATGATTTCATCGTTGGGTGATGCACTTGGATTGTGCTATTTATATTTTATTTATGGGTTCTATTTAGTTGCAACCCGATGAGACCAGGGTATGCCGTCTCATGCATCATATAGGTACATGCTAGATATCACATGACATGCATAGTTTCCATGCCATGTAGGTGCATTAGAAATTCACATGTTGTTGTGATAGTTGTTGTGCTATAAAAGCATGCTGTTGTGATAGTCGCTCTGATAAAATACCTGCTATGTGATAGGGTAATTTTATGTGAGCCTGTTTATAGAATGAGTGCCAAACTTTGTTTTTTGGGGAGTATGGGCCCCCATTGATTGGAATTTGGTGGATCATGGAATGTTTATTGGTTATAACACAAATAAGATATCAAACTTTGATTCTTGGGGAGTATGGGTCCCCACAGGTCGGAATTTGACACTTAGGCATTGTTTTTCAGTATTTTCTGGGTTTCTGGGAAGTTTCTGAGGCATAATGTCTGGAAACCCAGTATTCACGCAATGTAGTACTTTATACACGCAGTGTATGTTCTTCTGTTCAGGAAGAAAAATGAACTTTTTGAGTACACGCTGTGTACCCTAAGTACACGCCGTGTAGTCTCTTCCCGTGTCACAAACTGTGTGGGCGGCGACACGGGGTAGGAAAGGGCCTGGGTAAAACACGTCGTGAAGTTTTGTGCATGCCGTGTAGTGTTGACTCAGTGTCTGGCCGTGTAACTAACAACACGGGTGGGTGAACTCCTTCATAGAACACGTCGTGTCAATGATGCACAGGCCGTGTAGTGTGACCTGGGGACTCGGGCATGTAACTATCAACACGGGCTGGTGTCACCTCCCTTTTAACACGCCGTGTACCTGTGGGACACGCCGTGTAGTCTTGTCCGAGGATAGACCGTGTGGAGTTAGCCATGTGGCTGGGAAACAGGGTGTTGTACATGCCGTGTACGGGTGTGACACACCGTGTGGAGTCAAGATGGGTAGTCGGCCATGTCACAGATGACACGAGAAGTCGGAAAATAACATTGTACACGCCGTGTAAATATTATAAACACCGTGTAGTTTTGTTCCACAGAAGCTGTGTGGCTTAGCCGCGTAGAAGGACTCGGGAAAGGGAAGGAAAGTCAAGTACATGCCGTTTAGTCATTGTACACGCCGTGTAGTATTGTTTGGAAAATTTTGACATGCATTCATCCTCTTGTTCCTTTGTGGTTCCTTCTCTTTCGGTCTTAATAATCTTGAATCTGAGGCGTACTTTTGACCTTGTAGTGTCATGCCACCGAGACGACCGTGAGTTGTTCGCCAGGAAAGCGATGACAATTATACTCCAGAGATGGTGGGCCATGGGGTACCAGTTGATCCTTCAGCAGATCCCGATGAGGCAGAAACTGTTATACCGGACACAGGCACGAAGGCGCAGTTCCATTAAGGATTATTGCGGTTCATGAAGAACTTTCAGGGAGCACCGCAGGCTGCCACATCTATGGCCGAGCTGACACGTATCTTCCAGTAGAAGCATCCGCCTATGTTTTTAAGGGATGGAGGACCACAGGCTGCAGAGTCTTGGATAGGATCGATGCAGACTATTTTCGAGCATCTGGAGACGCCTCCAGGGCGGAGGGTCAAAATCGTGACTTACATGATTTTTGATTCTTCCAAGAGGTGGTGGGATGTTACCACATTGTCAGAGCATCACAGGGACATGACATGGGAAGATTTTCAGGCAATCTTCTATGAATTCTTATTTCCAAAGACGCTGAGGGCAGATAGAGCTCGAGAGTTCATGAATGTGTAACAGGGCGCTATGTCGGTGATGGACTATTCTACTTGTTTTACAGAGATTCAGCAGTTTTCACCAGTGCTAGTGGGTGATGAGACGTCGAGAGACATAAGTTTTGAGGATGGTCTTCGATATGGAATCTGAGCGCTGGTGAATGTTTTCAGGTTGCCTACTATACAAGCGATTGTGAACGAGGTGTTTATTACAGAGAAGAACCTGTGGGAATCGAGTGGTGTGGGCCAGGGTGGATCAGCACCAGTTACGGGTATTATTTCTTCTGGCACGAGGAAGAGAAAGATGGACTTCTCTCAAGGTGGCAGTACCAGCCAGACAATGTCTTCAGGTGGCCCAATCAGGTGCTACCAGTCTGGCAGAGAGGGGCACAAGAATCCACAGTGTCCACGAGACCCAGTGGAGTGCCGAGCTTGCGGAAAGATGGGTCATCTGCAGCGCTTTTGCAGGTCGTTCCCACCAGTGGCTAGTGAGAGGGGTTCTGTACAGACTCCGCGTGCGGGAGTATGACCAGTAGCTTCTTACCATTTTGGGAACTGGAATACGTCAGGGCGTGCAGCCAGAGACGGTGGTCGTGGCTGTGGTAGCCAGACACCAGGATCGCAGAGGCAGCAGGGCGGGACAACTCAGGGTAGCCAGGCTGTGTCGCAGGTCCGCGACACTGGGTAGGCATATGCAGTGCAATAGACCCAGCAGGAGTAGGATCCCGAACCTTCTACAATCAGAGGTACTATTCTAGTAGCTTTTGTCTTGTCTTCAGTACTTTTTGATATGGGTGCTACACATATTTTCATATCTGTTCCCATTGTGGAGAGCCTTGGGCTCCGTGTTTCTCCTTCTTCCGATATCATGATGCTTAAAACTCTGTTGCGGACTTGGATAGATGGTTTGCATCAGTGAAAGGATTTCCCCCTTGAGGTTGGTGGGTGTCACTTCCTTTGGGACCTCTATGTCTTGGAGATGACGAGCTGTGATGTCATTCTCGGGATGGACTGGTTGGTTCCCTATTGAGCCTTTGTAGACTGCTATCGTCGCAGGGTGCGTTTCACGTCCCCAGAGGGCTGAGAGTTTCTATACAAGGGAGAATGGGATGTTCAGGCGAGTCGAGCAAGACCAAAGCATCACGGGCGAGGTGGAGTCATTGCCCAGATAGTGAGCTTATATCTGGATGATCAGGGGACTTGTCCGACGGATTTCCCTCCAGTTTTTGATTGTTTCAGGGATGTCTTCCCGGATGACTTTTCAGGCATACCTCCGATGCGTGAGGTGGATTTCTCTACCGACCTAGTTCCAGGAGCAGCGCCAGTGTCCATTCCTCCTTATAGGATGGCCACGTCTGAGTTGAAGGAGCTCAAGAGGCAGTTAGAGGAGCTACAAGCAATGGGCTTTATCCGACCCAGTACTTCTTTTTGGGGTTCTCCGAGCCTTTTTGCGAAGAAGGTGGATGGTACCCTCAGAATTTGTGTGGATTATCGGAAGCTGAAAAAGTTGACGGTTAAGAAATGTTATACGTTGCCGAAGATATATGATCTGTTTGATCAGCTTCATGGAGCACGAGTGTTCTCGAAGATTGAATTGAGATCCAGATATCATGAGTTGCGCGTTAGGACATCCGATATACCACTCACAGATTTCAGGAGTAGGTATGGTCTATATGAGTATACGGTTATGCCGTTCGGACTGATAAACACGCCAGCAGTTTTCATGGCTCTGATGAATCGTGTGTTTCATCCATATCTTGATTATTTTGTGGTAGTATTCGTGGATGACATATTGGTGTACTCTCACACTCGACATGACCATGCCACCCATCCTGAGATCGTATTGAGTACACTGAGATATCATTGGCTATATGCTATGCTCTCGAAGTGCCACTTTTGGATGGACCAGATTCTATTCCTGGGTCACATTATCTCAGAGGCAAGAGTTGCAGTAGACCCATAGAAGGTGAGAGTAGTAGTTTCCTGGGAGAATCCTAAGAACATGTTTGAGATATGGAGTTTCATAGGGCTGGAAGGTTACTATAGACTCTTCATACAGGACTTCTCCCGCTTAGCAGCACCGTTGACAGGTCTAACTAAGAAGGGTGTGAAGATCATTTGGTCAGAAGCTTGTGAGGAATCTTTTCAGGACCTGAAGGGAAGGTTGACATTAGCACCGATCCCCATACTCCCAGAGTAGGGGAAGAGCTATACAGTTTACAGTGATGCATCAGGGATTGGGCTGGGAACCGTTTTGATGCAGGGCGGCCGAGTTGTTGCGTATGGGTCTCGGCAGTTGAGGCCACATGAGAGGAATTATACGATGCATGATCTCGAGTTAGATGTAGTTGTGAATGCATTGCGCTGTTGGAGACATTATCTGTTGGGAGAGTATTTTGTGGTTTTCACCGACCACAAAAGCCTTAAGTATATCATTACATAGAGTGACCTGAATTTGAGGCAGAGAGGGTTGGTTGAGTACCTACAGTCCTTCGATTTTGAGCTTGCCTATACACCTGGTAACGGTAATGTGGTAGCTGATGCACTGAGCAGGAAGACTCAGATACAAGCAGTGCAGGAGGCCAGTGGTGAGTGGCAGATCATGGCTTTGTTCTCTGAGATGCATATAGAGGTTCATGATAGTCAGGGGAAGACCTATCTTTCATAGTTATCTGTGACTTCTACCCTCCTGGACAGAGTGAGGATGAGTTAGCTATCAGATTCATAAGGCCTAGTTATACGAGTGTCGGTGGCAAGTGAGGACCCTCCTCCCGGTTGGACGATAGGCTATGATGAGGTTTTGAATTTCCATGGACATGTATGGGTTCCAGGGGATATACGCAAGGAGATGATGAGAGAGTTTCATGCTTTATCTTGGCCAGTTCATCCCGGGGTTACCAAGATGTAACGAGACTTGAGACGTCAATACTGGTGGCTGAGTATGAAGAGAGAGATAGCTGGTTTTGTTACGAGGTGTTCCACCTGTCAGCAGGTGAAGGCAGTGCACTAGAGGCAAGTTGGGCTATTACAGCAGTTTCCCATTCAAGTGTGGAAATGGGATGATGTCGCGATGGATTTCGTGACTGGATTCCCGAGGTCACCTCGAGGCAATGATGTCGTGTGGGTTGTTGTGGAAAGACTCACAAAGGTAGCTCACTTCTTGCTGATCAAGGATACCTTCTCTATGGACAAGATCAGAAGTCTGTATATCCGAGAGATCGTACGTCTTCATGGGGTCCCTTGTTCTATAGTTTTAGATAGGGACGCCCTCTTTACGTCTCATTTCTGGCAGAGTTTTCAGAGGGTGCTGGGTACACAGGTGCTTCTGAGCACATCATACCACCATCAGATAGATGGCCAGTCAGAGAGGACGATACAAGTTCTAGAGGACATGTTGCGCGCATGCGTCCTAGACTTTAGGGGCTCTTGGGAGAATCATATATCCTTAGTCGAGTTTTCCTATAACAATAGTTTTCAAGAAACTGTTGAGATGGCACTATACGAGGCTTTATATGGTAGGACATTCTGATCACCTTTGTGTTGGTTAGAGGCAGGTGAGGCAACTTTACTGGGGCCACAACTCGTGCAGGAGACATCTGAGTAGGTCCAGTTGATTCGGAAGTGGTTGGCTACTGCTCAGTCTCGTCAGAAGTCTTATGTTGATCGCTGCAGATGACCTTTTGAGTTCATGGTCGGGGATCAGTTTTTTCGATGTGTTTCTCCGAGGCTGGGACACAAGAGGATCAGGAGACAAGGTAAACTTTCACCGAGGTATGTGTGGCCATTCGAGATTCTGGAGAGAGTTGTGCTAGTTGCCTATCGGGTCCAGTTACCGCAATCATACCAAGCCATGCACGATGTCTTCCACGTGCCTTAGTTGTGTCCCAACCATTCAGACTCGTATCACACCTTTCAGCCAAATGAGGTTGTGCTTAAACATGATGCGTCGTTTGAGGAGAATCTGATCCGTATCGTTGATAGGATCACGAAGGTTCTCCGAGGCCGGTCAGTTCCTCTCGAACGGGTGCTATGGCAGCATGGCCGAGTGCAGGACGAGACCTGGGAGTGGAATGCCGATGTACGTGCTCAGTGGCCAGAGCTGTTCTGAGCTTTATCTTCGCCACCCTTAGAAGGGAAATTCGAGGATGAATTGCTATAAGGGGTGAAGTTTATAAGAACCTGGTTCTTATTTTTGAAGGTACGACCTTCTTCTTTTTCCTTTTCCTTAAGTATTTTTGAGAAAATATGTAAAATGTGGGAAAATGCTAAATTTCGAAACTACATGCCGTGTACATTGTCCACATGCTGTGTATTCTTGGCCGTGTTGGGATGAGTACATGAGGCATGTAGCCTTGTCGGCGAGGAGGGGTGTAGGAACCGACTACACGATGGGTAGTGGTACCGTACACGCCGTGTAGTCAGTCGGCAGACTAGAATAGTAAGGCCGTGGAGTCGCCGCCAGCTGGGCGACAATACATGCCATGTACTTGGGAGTACATGTCGTGTACTCATGTCGACGGATGAACAGTGTGGCGGTGCCGCCTAATGAACAGTTAAATGAAAGAAGTACACGCAGTGTACTTAGAAGTACACACCGTGTACTTTTTTTCGGCTTAAAACAGGCAGTTTCCTCCTCATTTGGTAGAGGAGGCATTTGAGCCATCTTGGAGCCAAAGGAGGAGGCCAGACCTTTTAAGATTTCCTGGGAGTTCGTCTGGAATCAGATTCAGCTTCGGACGATCTCGTTGGAACCGCACGGGTAAGCCCTCTCCTCTCCTGGTACCGTTCTTACCAATTCAAATCCTAACGTATGTTATTTACGTTTGTTTGGTATTTGTTCTTCGTTAGATCTATGTTGTTCTTGGGGATTTATGGAGTCAACGTTCGTGTATAACACTCATTGTCGTATAAGGTAGGTGGATTTGTGTTAACTTTTTCCAACTATCGTGCGTTTTGTGCGTTTTTTGTGCCACGAACCATGTTGGGGGTGTCGTGTGGCTGAGGTCGTTGCTATATTTAATGCCTAGAATTAATTAGGAATTTAATTGTGATAATAAAATTCTGGTTGGGATCATTTCATGGATCTGGAACCACCCCGGGGGTGTGTTCCACTCTTTAGCCGTTTGGCCAGGATACCCGAGGGTTTGTATTCAAAGTAGTAATTGTAGAATTTCCTTGAGAGGAATTTCTTGTTACTGCTTGTTTACCTATTGGGAATGGTCTAGTTACCTATTTAGCCTGAGGGAATTGTTGTATTTAGCCTGAGGACGTTGTTGTGATTTGCCTGAGGGCACTGCACTATTTAGCCCGAGGGCTGTAGTATTTCGCCTGAGGGAAAACTTTCGTGCTTGAGGGCTTGACTTCTGTGCCTATGGGCGACACTTCGTACACCTGAGGGAAATTTCTGTTACGCCTGAGGGAAATACCTACGGGTTGGATTCCACTTACCTGAGGGTAAGGTTTTTCTTGACTGAGGGCGTGGATTGTTTACGTAGAAATGAACTGTGGTGATTTCTAATATTTAATGGGTTAAATGAATAATAAGATGGCAATATAACTGGTAATTAGTGAATTTTGAGTACTTCTTACTTTATTTCGTTTTACTACTGCACACTATTGTTTCATGCTTACACGCTGTTGGGCACGAGCCTTTGGTGGGTGCCTACTGAGATATATTTATCACACCCTGTTTGGGTCACGCTTTTCGGCCCAAACAGATTACGCTGCTGCAGGTGTAGAAAGGGGAAAGAGTCCCTATACAGGTACTTGAATTTTGCGGAGGAGTAGGAGGGCATGGGACCGATCCTAGGCTCATAATGCCAATGCCAGTTGTTTTTCTTGTTTTGCTATACTCCGTATTTTTGTTGTACTGTAATGATGTATAACACGTTCTGGCTGTTTTCTTAGAACTTGAAACATATAGCATCATCTCTTATATACTGTTGGTTATATCCACTGCTGTAGTTATTTTAGTTGTGTATGTTTACTACTTCCGCTGTCATGTATGTTTATTTTGGTATTCCATTGTACTACACCTTGACAAATGAAGGAATAGTTTCCCCACTATCAGACCTAGGCCCTCGCTGCTAGTCGGCAACCTCCAGCGTTTGGAAAAATGTGCTTGAGTTCATGTGGAGAATCGGGCTCGGGGCACCTGTTGCGTGACACCCGGGTCCGGGACGTTTCAGATTATTCCTTTTTGTACCCTTACTGAGCATCTGATCTCACCCCATTCTTATGTTTCCTTTCTCCAGGTTACCAAGAAAGGTTTTATGTAGAATTACTAAAGGTGTGTATATTTTTGAGAGATGTTGAATATCTTTCACTAGGATAGAAAATTTTGTTTCCATCTTTCCAAATACACTATACTATTATGGTCCTCAGGCATGTATTTTTTTAAATGTACTAAATATTTATCTAAAAGGATGTAATATCCATGTATGTTAAGCCTGGGTCTCTATAGTTGGATTCAAAGGAAAAGTTTAGTCATCATTCAGAAACTATGATGAGGAAAATTTTATGAGGTCAATATATATATTTCTATGGATATTTCTACAGATATCTCTAAGGATAAGTTATAGTATGAGTAAATATTTAGAAAAATGTTCTCGAATTTTGGTAAAGGTTAGAGTGAGTGGTTTCCTAGAAATAAATCATTTCTAGATACTACAAGTGGATGTGGCTCTCACACATATGTACCTACGGGTAAAACTATAACATGATGTTCTAGGCTTTACTTGGGGTAATCGGGTACATGAAAACGAGCCTTATTGCACACCTGGTTTGACACCCCTGGGGCTTATGCTTTTGAAATTCACAAAATCTTCAAAAATGATCATGAAGGATTTATATATAATTTTTCTATAAATAAACTAGGAATGTCCTAGGGTGTTATATATTAATTAAGGTGTAAAGATTATACAATTCCATAAGTAAATATTTTCATGGATATGTGGTTTTATACTACGAAAAGTTTGCCTCACACTATGATTCTAGTTTTAGTAAACGATGATAACAAGAAAGAATTGGATTAATGTTGAATGTGGTGGATGATTTGTTGGTCATAAGTCATGTGGGATGATCATTGGTGTGAAAGATGTTGTGATCACTCCTAGTATGTTTTCAAGGAACTGGATTTAAACTTTGTACCTTAACCAACTCTCAAAATCACCATGGATGATAAAGAAGGATCTCACTGAGAGGTAGGGTAGTGGATACAATGGAGGAAAGAGGTTTGAGTTTCCTTTGTGTCAAGAATATTGATAGAATAACCTAAGTGAATTTCTTAGTGGAATAATAATATTTTTTGATCGTGGAAAAGAAAAACACAAAGAAATTGACTGAAATGAGAAAATGAAGAGTTTGGTTAATGAAATGGATGATAATATTGGCCTTCCTTAGACATCATCAAATTTTAAGTGTTTTAAGTGTGTTGCAAATGGTTATTATAAAACTCACTACACCATGAAGAAAGTTCCTAAAGAGAATCATAAAGGTGGTGTGATTTATGGTTACATTATGGATGCTGATGAGACTACAGATGAAATGTGAAAGTAAAGAGGTATTAAGTAATAGGTTGAGGTAGCATTGTTAATGGAATAAGGATAAGGTAATCAAAGTTTTTATGTTTTTGGATTCTAATGTTATGAATGATGGAATATACAAGGATTTTTCTTTTATGTTTTTTCACTCCATATTTACAAGTTTATATTGAATGCTCCTGATGGAGTAGTGAAGTTATTTAATTACAATGTGATATTTTGACTAAAGAAATGTTACCCTTAATATGTTATTCATGTTAAAATAATGTTGTATGGATAAATATATATAGACATGGACATGTAAATTAGACGGTACTTATTACTTTATAACTCTATATAGACTTGTTGATAAGAGGTTTTTGCTATCATTTTTAAATTTTATAGTATTTTTTTATTTAAGAAATAGATCTAATATAGTTTGTAATAAGGAACTAGGCATGTTTTTGAAAATGATTTAGGGTAATTCACATGTTTGGAATGTGATAACCAAGAGCAACATTGTGATATATGGGGGAATCAATGTTAAGATGATTTCGTGACTCTCTTTCTATAGTATTGTATTTTCATATTTGATAATAATTATAAGGTTAACCATTAATGAAATGTTTAAGTTATGATTCAGAGGAAGTATTTATGTAATAATTTTGGTTAAAAGGCTATTTAGGGATTAACCTTATTTCAAGGATTTACAACTTATTTATTTTTGTAATTATATTAGTATGGTTTTATAAAAGGATACCCTGAATTTTGGGTGACAACCAATCATGTCCAAAAAGGACATGGGTTATGAAATCATGACCAAAGGAAGATAAGAATTTTACCCACACAACTTTCCTTCATGATGTCCTCATTTATATATAAATATTTTCTATGAATAATTATTAATGATGAAGAAATAGTGTATATTTTTATATTTAGAGATTAATGTATTCAACATACTTATTTTTAATAATGGTTATAGATAAATAGTTATAATTTTCATTCTCTTATGGGCCTTAATATCTTTTAAAAAGTATATTTCAGTGCATCAGGAATAAAAGTTAATTTGTAGACATACATTTCTTAAAGTAATGGATGAATTCGAAATAGATAAAATCACAAAAAATATTCTAATTGTGTTGTATTATTTTTCAATAATATAATTACTCAATGATAGGAAAATTATCAATACGAAAAAAATGTGTTTTCTTAATACCATAATTTTTGTTGAACCGATGGCCTTTTAAATCATCATAAATTTACGACTTTGAGGCCCTAATATTACGTTTGACCATTTAATTGGTTTTTACTGATGGCCTAAATCACTCCCTGTATATATTTATGATTTTTTTCCATGTAAAATCTTCACTCCCAACCTATGTTTTCATATGTGGAGAACTAGTTATATGAAACTCTATGTAACCGTTATGATTCCAACATTCTCTTCTTAAGGTAAGTTTTAGTATTTATTTGTATGTTGTGGGTTTCTATAAATGAAACATTATATTATTAATCCTTTGTTAAACTAAATGAATTTTGATTGATAAATTCATTTTAATGTGGGAAGAATATAACACCCCAAAATTTTGTGAATTATTTTTTCAACTTAATTTAATCTTTTGAGATTCTAAAATTCATGAAACACTGAAAATAGTTTATTTTATATTAATTTATTATGTTTGGATTGTGTTATACATAACACCAAGTTAATAGTTATCTACATGAAACATAATCTTTGGATTTCTCTACAAAGAACATCAAGGTTAGATTGCATTATATGCAATTAATGACTTTCCTTGATGACTTGTGTAATACGCAAGACTGTGTTTTACCTAACAATAATATATTATTAAAATATGAATATTTAATATAATTAGATAAAACCTTGATGTTATATTATCAGTTATGAACAATATTAAATAATCTATGAAAATATATGGTTTACACAATATCATATGTATTCAGATGTTATCAATTAATTATAAATGAATATAAAACATGATAGAATATAAATGAAAATATAATTATGGTCCCAAAGATGTTTTACCCTAATGAATAAAATTTTCATTTATTCCTAGAAATTTCTAATTCAAACATTACATTATAATGGAACTATCTTGTCATACGTTATACGAAACACCGACTTTGCGTATGACATGGTGCACGTTACATGCAACACTGACTTGGTGTACGACGCATGTAACACAGAGATTTTATGAAATGTTTTTTTATATAATTATTTAAATGGGATAATCATAACCAAGATGTAAAATTTAGTTATATGAATATTTATAATTAATTATAATATATTTTTTAATTTTTTTATATAAATAAAACATACTGATAGTTAATGTTATGATTTTTGGCAAAGTGCTTTTCTGTTAAAAATATCGTTTTCTTGAATGAACCAATTTTAATAATGAAATTAATTTTATACACATTTATAAATTTAATATGATGATATAAACATTATTTTTTAATTTATAATGTCTACATTATCCTAGGGTAAATTTTTGGTATTTTTCTGAGAAACATCACTTTTTGATGAATTGTGAAAAATGATGCTATTTAGTAAAAATATAGCTTTTTTTGATTAATTAATAATTAATGATAAATGATATTATAATTTTTTAAGGAAACATTAGAAAAATATTACATTATTTAATAAAATTTAATTCATTATATCCAATTTCACTTTGAAGTTGAATAAAAAATCTTAACAAACCTTTGAACATTTTCTACTTTAAAACCCCGTTATTTTCTCCCATCTGTGGGATTAGGATTAATCAAAATTTATATGATCCTATGATTTGAATTTTGAAAAACCAAAATGCACCATTTTATTCAATATAATATTTATATTCTAATAATACCAAGTAATTTTTTTTTCCAACATGATTAATATAGGTGATTGAAATTAATCACAGCGATTAAGGCCAAATTAAGATTAATTAGGGAATAAAGCTTACAATTAAGGGTTCATATGATCAATACACTTGTAAAAAACCCATTGTATGTCCATATTTCTGAAATTAAACTTCCATTATATAGGGTTTTTGTTCGGTATGATTTTTTTATGTAAGAACATGTGTACACCTTTCTGTTTGAAAAAATTCCAAGCGAGTTCTTTTCCTTCCCAATAAAAAGCCACCACCTTTCCCCAATCCTCAAACCTTTAAAAACTATTACATTAATCCGAGACATAAACAATAAAATTCCTATAAATCCTCTATTCCTTCTAGAATACTTCCCTTCTGCAGAAGGAAATACAAGTAATCCTTTTGGAACAAACCAAACGAAGATACCTAATTAAGAGGTAACATCATCTCTCAAGTCCTTTCGTTCATTTTACTTCTCAACCCCATAAAATTATATTTATTATATGATTACATAAAAAACAAGTATCCTAAAAATAATAAGATTTTGTTATGTATCTTTTTCTACCTATAATTATACAAAAGTCTTTTTAAGGGACAGTAAACATACTGTTTCTATGAATGACAAACTGCCACCTCATGAAACGATGATTGTCCATTTTTTCATTACCACCTATCGTGGTTCCCATTATGAAAAAACTATATTTATATAAGATATATATTATATTTATAATTTCTTTATGATTTTATTATTTTTATGTGGAACATAACTTTATTCACTCCATATTATACAAATACGAAAATTTCATTCGAGGCAGTGTGGACTACCGCCCCATTGAAGTGATAGGATTCGTTCAAACACTACATGAATTGTATTAAGGAAGGTTTTAGTGAATATATATGATATATATGATATGTATTATATCATAAATATAATTTAATAATGATATATATATACATATTCCTTGTACTTTATTTCTATCAATATGATAATTAAATAGAAATAACCTTCATGCGTATGTATGGCCTACCGTCTCCATGAAAATTGTATTCCATTTCATAAATATATGTTATATAGATTATTATAATAAAAATTTAATTTATATACAAGATATTTATATAATTTTTTACATTCTGGAATCTATATATAAGTATAAGGACCAATAATATAACAAATTAAGACACATATGAAAAACAAAGTGAATATTACCCAAAGTGGAAACATAACATAGGATGATTAAAAAGTGGGTAATAAAAGGAAATAATAAAACCATATATAGTATTATGTATAACAATATTGTTCTGTAAAAGATTTATAATAAATTTATATTTATTATTTTTGTGCATTGAATGAGTACGATGAGAGTCAAGACATAGTGTAAGGAGATTTCATCTCACTTTTTATTCTCGTGAGATCCATTCTATGTTCACCACTATTTCATTTTGTGTGGGGTATGTATTTAACATGATTGTATTAAATTTATAATTTTTCTAAATTTATGGGCATTAAAATATCCATTTTATGAACATTAGTTTCTGGTTTTTATGTTTCAAAAGTTACCAAATTGTTAAAATGTTTTGTCTCAATGTGCCATCTTTGAGACTCAAGTTTTGTTATGCACCGAAACTCTTTTTTGAGGTGTATATAAATCCATTTTACATGTTATATCTTGAATATAATTATTTTAATAATATTTTAAACTTAATTTAATTTAATTTTCATAAATAGAGTACATAATCCCATATTTCCATTTTATGATATTTTATTGAGACAGTCTCATTGCTTTTAGAGATTATTTACATTTATTCTTTCTTTGATGAAATTGTTTGATGTGTATCTCAAGAATACTGATGAGTTTCCTTATCCTCTATTTATTAAAGATATACTCTTATGTTAGTACAAATTTTCCACTATTATTTACATAAGATAATTTATAAAGTGTGTTTAAGAAAATCTAACTGGATTTCTCTTTTCCATCGAAAATCAGTTTTATTTCAAAAATCATGTTCTCAAAATTGTTTTAAAAAATGTTCCCAGATGATACACGAAGATAATTCTCAAAGAAAAAGGAATATAAAAATGTTTTATTATTTTCAAATATTCCTTTATATGTTTTAAAATATATTTTTAAAGAAACATTTTATCAAAATATTTTCATGATTCTTTCAAAATATTTCAAGTAAAAAGGTTTTTGAAACATTTAAAAGATTTATTTATATGTTTTCAAAGTGTTTTAAAATAAAAAAGTTTTTAAAATAATTTTAATCTAATTTTATATGTTTGTCAATGAAAATGGTTTTAAAATTTTTTTATCCTTATTTATATGTTTTCAAGGTATTCTCTACGAAAATAATTATCAAATGGTTTTTTGTAATATAAATACTTTTTCAAAAAAGAAAGGATATTTTCACAAAGAATTATTTTTAAAAGATATTTCAAAACTATTTTCCTTCTAATTTGAAATTTGTTGTGGCTAATCTTACCTTAATATGTAATTATCTAAAGGTTTCACTCATATATTTTCTATGAATGTGTTATTCTTAATGTCATGGTCTTTATAAAGACTGTTTCAATTTCACGGGTTATATGTTTATGAAATTTGCTTCCCTTTAATAAATTATTAGTTTGATTAAGAGATTATGAAACCTATAAATTTTTCCATGAGTTATAATATGTTTACATGTTTATAATACCCATTTTTTCTCATGGGTTCTAATATGATTATTTATGATCTTATGGAACATGTATGTGTGATTTCATTATGAGATGTGTGTGACCTATATCACCCGCAAATGCATTGGGTAAAGATTTATATCTCATGAGATATACTAAGATTGTATAGGAATTGTACCTTAACTCCCCAGCTGGAATGAGGAGTGAAGTCATGCTACTACGATGGAAATGTGGGTGAGCCATTACTACCACGATGGTATTAGGAGTGAAATCATTCTACGAAGATGGCCTTTATAATGATTCCTTGACTACTATGCATGAACCCTATTAAATGTTTATAATTTTATGCATGGACCTAATTTCATGCCTATGATTCTATGAGAAGGCGTGATCTTATATCCATAACCTAATGGGTGAAACAGTTTCTACTTATACATGTTCACAATATTATATGCTTATATGTTCACCACAATTCCATGTTTAGTTCTTATGATATGATTTCTTTGATTTTGTTCTTTATTTACTTACAATTTATTTATTATCACTACTAGAAATTTAAGGTATACCAATAGTTGAAAGCCATTTTTATAGGGTAGAGAACCATTTTTATAAATTATACCAACGGTTTTAGAAACCGTAGCCCAGTAAGTCATGACAATAGACATATACCAATGGTTTGAGATAAATCGTTGGTATAAGGGAAGAAATCTACTCTATACCAACGGTTTTATAAAACCGTTGGAATAAAATTCTTATACAAAACATATTCCAATGGTTTGAAAACTATTGGAATATCTTTTTTAGTCATCTATTCACCCCTATACCAAATGTTTAAACCGTTGGTATAGGTTTTGTACCAACGGTTCAGAACCGTTGGTAAAAGAAATACATACAGAACCTATACCAACGGTTTAAAACCGTTGGAATAGGCTTTGCTATAAAATTCACACAACAGCCTGCTCTGTGTGCTGCTATGTGAATTATATAGAATATATACAATTCAATACATAATAAGGACACATAAATAAAAACTGATATTTAAGAAGGATACATAATTTAATAATCATTTATGAATACAATACATTAAAAACATAAAACGTAATTATATGTGATACAGAATTAAAAATATATAAAAAATTGCATTTTTTATAACACAAACATGATTGAATTTAGAAATTAAAAGCTAATAATGCAAAATAAGGAAATTAATAAATGAATTCAACCAAACACAAATATAATTTCATGGTTTGGGGTGGGTGTCTTTTAACATAGTGATGACGATAATGGGTGTGTATCAATGAGCTTGTGTGAATTAGGGAATATAGTTTTCCTTGGCATATTAATTGTCATGTGTTTTAGAATAGGGGTAGGAATTCCTCACATGATAATTGGATTGTTTGAGGCTGGACAACAGATCTTTGTGAAAAAATATCAACACAATCTGAATACATTTTGTCGGTTTTCCGTATGACAATTATTTTTACTTAAAATGATGTTAATTTTAAACAAAAGAGAGACAGTTAGAGTGATACCGGCCACACCGTGCCTCGGATTGAGGTGGGGTTGACTCGTACATGTCAAATATGACCCATGGATCGTTTTACCAAAGTATCAATACAATCTGAATGTGTTTGGTTGGTTTGATGTATGCTAGTTGTTTTTTTCACTTAAAATGTTGTCCATTTAAAATAAAAGTGAGACACTTTGAGTGGTACCGGCCACATCGGGCCTCAGATTGATTCTAGTTTGACTCGTACATGTCATAAATTACCCATGCATTGTTTTTCTAAACTATCAACACAATCTGAATACGTTTGGTTGGTTTTACGTATGTCAGTTTCTTTTACTTAAAACAATGTCCATTTTAAACAAAAGAGAGACAATTAGAGTGATATTGGCCATTTCGTGCCTCAGATTGAGCTTAGGTTGACTCTTACACATCAAAAAAGACCAATGGATCATTTTCCTAAGGTATTAACACAATCCAAATGCATTTGGTAGGTTTTCCGAATGCCAGTTGTTGTTTTCATTTAAAGTGTTAATCTTTTCAAATAAAGGACAGACACTTTGAGTGATACCGGCCACACCATGCCTCAGATTGAGGAAAAGTTGACTCATACACCTCAAAAATGACTCATGGATCTTTTTCCTAAAGTATCAACTGAATTCGAATACGTTTGTTCTGTTTTCCATATGCTAGTTGTTGTTTTCACTTAAAATGATGTCCATTTTTAACAAAAGAGAGACATTTATTGTGGTACCGGCTACACCGTGCCTCAGATTGATGCAGGGTTGACTCGTACACGTAAAAAATGTCCCATGTATCATTTTCCTAATGTATCAACACAATCCAGATGCTTTTGGTTGGTTTTCCATATGTCAGTTGTTGTTTTCACTTAAAATGTTGTACATGTCAAATAAAAGTGAGACACGTTGAGTGGTACCGGACACAATGTGCCTCGGATTAATGGGGGGTTGAGTCATACATGTCACATATGACCAATGGATCTTTTTCCTAATGTATCAACACAATCCGAATACATTTATTTTCATATTCCAGTTATTGTTACTTAAAATAGTGTCCATTTTAAACAAAAGAGAGTCACCTTGAGTTATTCCAGCCACACTGTGCCTTTTATTGAGGCGGGGTTGGCTCATACAAATCAAAAATGACTCATGGATTGTTTTCCTAAAGTATCAACACAATCTAAATGCATTTGGTCAGTTTTTCGTATACTAGTTTTTGTTTTCACATAAAATGATGTCAATTTTAAACAAAAGAGAGACATTTAGAGTGGTACTGGACACACCGTGCCTCAGATTGATGAGGGGTTGACTCGTACATGTCACAAATATCCCATGGATCTTTTTCCTAAAATATCAACACAATCCAAATGTATTTGGTTGCTTTTTCATATGCCAGTTTTTGTTTTCACTTAAAATGATGTCAATTTTAAACTAAAGGGAGACATTTAGAGTGGTATCGGCCACACCGCTCAACGAATTGATACGAGGTTTACTCCTATATGTCAAAAATATCCCATGGATCATTTTACTAAAGTATCAACACAATATGAATATGTTTGGTTTATTTTCTGTATGCTAGTATTTTTACTTGAAACATTGTCCATTTTAATCAAAAGAGAGGCACTTAGAGTGGTACCGGCCACACCTTGCTCATATTGATACAGTGTTGACTCGTACATGTCAAAAATGTCCCATGGATCATTTTTCTAAAGTATCAACACAATTCGAATGCATTTGGTTGGTTTTCTGTATTCCAGTTGTTGTTTTCACTTAAAATGTTGATCATTTCAAATAAAGGTGAGACACTTTGAGTGGTACCAGCCACACCATGCTTCAGATTGATGCGGGGTTGAATCATACTCGTCACAAATTTCCCATGGATCGTTGTTCTATAGTATCAGAAGAATATGAATACGTTTGGTCCATTTTTCGTATGTCAGTTGTTGTTTTCACTTAAAATGTTGCCCATTTCAAATAAAAGTGGGACACTTTGAGTGGTACCGACCACACCGTGCCTCCGATTGTGGCGGGATTGAGTCATACACGTCACATATGACCCATGGATAGTTTTCCTAAAATTATCAACACAATCCAAATATATTTGGTTGGTTTTCCATATTCCAGTTGTTTTTACTCAAAAAGGTGTCAATTTTAAACCAAAGAGAGACAATTTGAGTGAAACTGGACACACCATGCCTCAGATTGAGGAGGGGTTGGACTTTACACGTCACATATGACTGATGGATCGTTTTCCAGAAGTATCAACACAATCCAAATGCATTTGGTTGGTTTTCTATATGCCAGTTAGGCAAACCATGCGACAATAGTGATAATATCTTATATTAAAACTATAGACATTGTACATGATTTTCATCCCCAAGTTCATGGTTAGGGAAAACCATGCACATTTCTTATAATATATAGCCCTATATGGTTGGAAGAAACCTTATTGGATGGACATATTTTTTTTACTAACCGTGAGGAATAGTGTTTTTCTATTCCAAACTGGGTTCCAGGCTTCAGACAAGCCCCAAAATCCCTATAAACCATTATAACATCAGTAGGATTCCATATTCGGTAAAAAATAAATAGTTATACTGAATTCAAATATATCCATACCAGATTTAAAAACCAGGTTTAAAAATTAAGAGTTATACTGAATTAAAAATTTTGATGGATCATTCTGCCCCTGATCACCACCACCAACACCACTTTCATCATCAGCCTCATCCTTGCCACCATCTCTATCCTCATCGTTGTCCTGGTCATCATCCCCATGCTCATCCTCGACCCCATCCTTTCCCTCGGCCCCATCATCTCCCTCGTCCTCATCCTCATCCTCACCCTCATCCTCTTCAGCATCCTCGTCATCACCAGGAACATCATCATCTCCACCACCACAATAACGTTCACCCGGTGCATTGGATAATGCACCCATAAATGACATATATGTCTAACAAGCCATGCTAGCCTCTAGTGAAAGTGATGAAGATAATGCTTTGATCAGTTTCATAAATTTTTTCTCCCTCGTTTGAACCTATTCTTCCAACTCAGTGACCCTTTTATCAGACTATATTGCATGCTCCCTAACATGTTCTAACTCAGTAGTACTATAATGGATACCTGGAGAGGAATAATACCTCGTTGAGACTATATTCTTACCAGGTCGGCAGCATACTCGACCAGAGTGATCATCTCCCAAAACCAGATATAAATGATCGTGTGGCCCTAAATTGTCAGGCTCTTGGGCATCAGGGGACTCTAAAGCAGACTGTTAAAATTATTAATAAATTATTAAATTTTAAAATTGATATTAAAAATTGAAATAAATAAAATAAAACATAAAATCTTTTCTTGTGTCGGTTCATTAATCGCAGTTCCATCTTTTTTCCTTCTACTCGAGAAAAACAATTTTTCTTGTGGGAGATGTCCGTCAATATTCAATTTGTGCTTCTGTAATGACATTGAAACAATATAAAGTGACATTATAATCATATATTCAATATTCAATAAATCACATAATTTATGTAGGAAATAAAAAAAGGGCATGTCCTAAAGAAAAATTATAAACAACTATATCGTACCAGCTGCCTCTCATGATCTGACATAGTAGTGCGCCCCACAGTGTGGAGGAATTGTTTTGAATCAATGATTTTTAGAAGATTACTAAATAATTTTTAATAATAAATAATATAATATTAATTCAAAATATGAAAAATGTCATTTAAATACCTCAAGTGGGATTAATACCTTAAATTTGGCTGTCACCCAATGGGTAATCATTTGGAGATATTGCTCTATCAGGTAGTCATCCACGATAAGTACTGTCTCCAACTCTGTGCCCACTCTATCACACCAGCCAACATACAATTCATGCTTATAAGCTCTCCAAAGCTCTCCTCGCTCCTTTAAATGTGTTGTTCATGCACCTTCACCATCAGCGAAGTTAAACCGAAGCTGACACCCAATAGATTAATTCATATAAATACAAAAAAATACTACATTAAATCCAATATATTTTTACCCATATTTTTTCCCACGTATTATCCTTCACTTCGTGTGGAAGATGTCTCTAGAAGAGAGGGATGATCAGAATGATGTCAGAGTATTTGGCTAGTATCGCCAAAAAACCCTGACATTCCTACCCAGGTTTATAAATCATCTTGTCCATCATCACTCTATTCCACCATCAACTATGTCTGGCAGTTCCATACTACATGAAAGTGAGTACGACCTCTCCCCCACCTCCTATCAGCATATGTATCTGTTATTAAAGAAAAAAATTATCAGTACAAGTTATAATAAAAATAAATTTTGGTATAAAAATTAGTTAGAGTTATATAAATAAAAATGTGTTATTCGGATCAATGGGTGTCACTGGATGTGCAGAAGATGAAGGAATATCCTGTATAGGTGAACTGTCCCTTAGTGTATGATCTTAATTCACTTAATGCGTTTGAGTAGGAGTCAAAGAAGGTGAAATATAATAGCTCGAAGATAATGAACCAGAAGAAAAAGATGGCGACACTGACATCTGGCCAACTGGTAGTGTTAATATCAGAGGCCTAAATATCTCGTGTGTCCCTAAAGACACACCAGAAAAAAATGGGTAATAGAAGATATGTCTGTGGTAGGGGCATACTTCAATGGGTTATGACCCTTGGATCATCTAACTCTCACACCACGAGCCCTCATACCACCGCCCTCAGTACTGGGACCACCAGATGATCCAATAACTCTAACACTGCCCCCCTCATACCACAAGCCTTGGTACTGGGAGCAATATAAGCTCCTTGTCAGATATATCCTGTCTAGGGGGTGGATCCTGAAAAAACATTTAATAGAAAAGAAAACACATGATATTATATGTTATTGAAATATATATTTGAAATAAAATACTCAAAAATGGAATGAGTGGAGGAACGCCCATCAGTGTCATGCAATGATTATTTTATGTTATCTTTTTTCGTCACATCTCTTCAATGGGTGTCATTTCCTACAATGAAAACAAATATAGAAGTAATTAGAAACAGATAACTAATGTGAAACCCATAAAACAAAATAAAGAAAAACAATTCTGATAAAAAACATAAATAAATAGAATATTTATGGTGATTTTAAGGTAAGTACCAGGATACACACTATGAATGATGTAGGAGAAACATGTAGGTGAGAATACGACTGTATGATTCTATATATTTCCCACCAAAACTTAGGGTTCACAATCAACAATGGAAATTGGGCTATTAGAGTCATGATAAGTAATAAATAGACTACTTCCAATTGCAGTAGGGATAGTTTCAACTTCATCATCACCATCATCGAAAACATGTCTAGGATTTACATCAATAATTACACCGAATTTAGGATGTCGATGTTCTTTGACATAGAAAACTTGTCTCACCATTGATGCCAATACATATGGTTCATCGGTGGTAAGAGTGCGATTCAGTTCAATAACTCAAAATCCACAATCATCAATAAAGGTGACTTTCCTGTTAATTGAATCAAACCATTGAAAATTCATCATCGTGACTCGACCAAGTGAGTATTAATAAAAAATTATTATTTTCTCCATGACTCCATAATAATATAAATTTTTAGAACATGGTATATTATTCGATGAACTAGCATAATAGTCTGTTGTGACAGTTAGAATAACACCATCATGCTGTGTTCTCATGTTTCTTTCTCGTTCAGTGGTAATAAATTTGTATCCATTGATCATAAGTGATTTCCAATCACGAACCTTGGTATTAGGACCAAAATCCAATGCTCTTATTTCTCCAGAAATAGTGTCGAAAGGAAAAATCGATATCTGCAATATAGAAAAATAGTAAACTTAATTAAATATTATTTTTATTTAGTTATTATAGAAATATTTTTACCTTCAATTTCAACCAAGCAGAAAACCCTTTTCTATGAAAGGTCTCTTTCCATCTCAAAGATAAATAATGATGTTTTCTCTTTATCAATTCTTTCTATACTTGTAGATAAAAATTATAATAGTTTAACAAATATTTAAAATTACAGGAGATAAGATAAGAGATACATGTACAATTTACTTACTTTATATACTCATCGAACAAATCACAATTGAACAACACTGTGCGATGTGCCATCTCTCACACTTCAAGGCTTAATGTCGTCAATGTATATGATCCCGAAATTCCTCCTTTCTGAAGAAGTGATGGAAATCTAGGTTCAATTTTATCATACTATTCTTCTACTTTTCTCATTGGTCTTTTTATTCTCATAGTAAGATCAGAAAAATACATTGAACAGAGATCCATACATTCTTGAGCCAAGTAACAATTCAAAATAGAACCTTCAGGATAATTCCTGTTATGAACATATGATTTCAATGTGTACATGTTTCATTCAGTTGGCTACATCCAATGGAAAGCCACGGGTCCTCCAAGAAGTATTTCGGTCGGAAGATGGACAGTCAGATTCATCATGCATGTAAAAAATGATGGAGGGAATATTTTCTCTAACTCACACAAAATTAATGGTGTCTCTACCCATAGTTTTTTCATGAAGTATTTGGACAACTTTTTAGCACAAATATCTCTAAACAATTAGCACAACCGAATAACTGAGACTCTTACATTATTGGACAAGAGATGATGAATTGTTATTAGAATCAACTCATGTAAAAGGACATGATAATCATGAGTCTTCAAATATTTCAACTTCAACTATTTTCTATTGAATCATTTTGATATATTACTTCAATAGCCATCATGAACTTTAATAGTCTCCAGCACTTCTAGAAATTTATTTTTTTCAGCAGGTGTCATCGCATAAGAAATACATGGAACTTTCTATTTATGTTCATTGATACAGACAAGATGCAATTCTGGTCTGATCCCCCAATCTACCAAGTCTCTCTGAGATTGTAAATCATATTTTGTCTTCCCCTTGACATTTATAAGAATCGAAAGAAAAATTTCACATATATTATATTCAATCTGAATTAAGTCTAAGAAATGACGTAACAAGTTGGTTGACCAATACGACAACTCAAAGAATATACTCTTCTTCTTCCAATTGTAACAGGTACCATTGGAAACATTTTCCTTCATTCTATATTTCATTACACCCTTCCCAAATGAATAACTGAAATCATTCAATTCATTAAGCGCATCAGTTCTTGAAATACGTTGAGGTGGATTGTTAGTCTATATGGTATTGTCAAATCATCGACGATTGTTTCAATATGGATGCTTCATTGGCAAGAATCGTCAATGTCCCATAAAAATAAAACTACCATGATATTTCAATATTATCAATTGAGTATTCTGCATAAAAATAGGACATGAAAATTCTCCTTTTTTTCTCCATCAAAATATCATTGCATAAGCAGAAAAATCATTTATCATCCACATAAGCGTAGCACACATCAAAAATATGTCTTTTGAACATGCATCATATGTGGGAACAACCAAATCCCAATGAAGTTTAAACTATTTTATTAAAGGTTTCATGTATATATCTATATCATTGTCGGGATCAGAAGGGCTAGATATAAGTATACTCAAGAAAGTGTAAGGCTTTTTCATACACAACCATGGGGGAAGGTTATAAATGTGTATGAAAACCGGCCATGTGTTGTGTGAAGTAAGCATCTGCCCAAATGGATTAAAACCATCACATGAAATACCCAGTCTAACATTACACACGTCTGCTGCAAATCCAATATATCGAGCATCAAATCACTGCCATGAAAATCCATCTACAGGGTGAACTGACTCTTCATTATTCTTTTTTCTCTCAGGGTCATCCCATCGCATATTTACTGATATTTCATCATACATGAAAAGGTTCTGTAATCTGGGGATCAATGGAAAATGCTACATTACTTTTTGTGGCACACGAGATGGCGTTCTATAATCTTTTGGCTTCTATTTGAAGGTTCCACATTTGATACAATCATTTTTTTCAGCATTTTTCTCCCAAAATAAGATGCAATCATTCGGGAAAGCATGAATTTTAATTGAGAATCCAAATTAATCTACTAACATCCATGCCATATAGTGGTTTGATTGAATATCTATGTCATCTGAAAGTAAGTCCTTCATGAAGGTAAGAATTTAATCGATTTCAGTATTTGAAATCCCATACATAGTTTTCCCATGAAACAACCAGATTAAAAATTATAACTTTTTCATTTTACCACATTGCTGATATACTAGAGTTGTCGCAACATCATTAAATTTTTTCACCCTATCAACATCATCATTTTCATTGGATGCATCATGTGTGATTGTATATAAATCTTGTTGGCTGGACATCCTTTTCATTCTCATGATGCCGAATAAATGGAAATCGATCATATATCAAACTCTCCAATTCAGTACTATCATTTTGATCATCAACATTTTGAGATTTTATTTTCTCTCCATTGTGATACCACACATAATAGATTGTTTGAAAAACATATTTGGTTATATGATAGATAACATATTCACAACTTAACCAAGGTATTCCAATATAATTAGAACATGGGTAGTGTATGAGACCACTATCTGAAGCCTTGTCAAATGCATAATCTAAAAAGATGTTAAAAATTATTAGGAAAATCAGTTTAAATCTGACCATTTTCGTACATCAAACTTCTATCCATTCTGTAAAAAAAATTCAATAAGTCATTTCAAAGAAATTCAATAACATTGAAGTTCAATTAAAAAAATATTTAGGTAAATGACAATTATTTACATTATATAAAAGAATAACTGACACATTTATCTATATGAGAATCATATTAAGAAACACAACAAAATACAATGTATATAAGAAAAGAAGATACAAAATTTCTAATTCCTATATTCAAGGATTGACTAGTAAGATATTGGAAGTGGATTAATGAATACATAATCTTTAAGGGACTTTTTGGGACTACATGAGGTTTATACTTTAACTTATTCATGGTGATCAGGACGAGGAGTAGGATGAGGATCACATCAAAAGTAGTTTTGGCCTCATCAAGTTTCACCTTAACCATGGATTAAAGGATCCTAGGTTTGGGGGCATAGATCATAGGTTGGTAGGGTGTTTTCATTGAATCATGGCCCAATTGATTTTGGATAGGTACCTTCAATAGTTATAGGTATGGATTTGATTATAAACACCTATAAAAAGGATATCCATGAATTGTGACATCCCAATCCCGGATGCCACTCATTAGTGACCCGAACCTAGATGGACACATGGCCTCAAGCAACTCTACCAAAATTCCAAATGTTATTTACTAATAGTGATATCCTTTAGTCTGTCTAGGGGAGACTATTCACTCATTACCTAAGTTCCACAATTTAAATATTATTAGTTAAAAATTAGAAGAATGATAACAATTTGAAAATATTGGAAATGGATGAAAATCACCAAATAAGTAATACCATCTAATAATATAATCATAAACCGAATAATGGTAATGTATGTCATGTATCCACAAGGAAAACATAGTTACAACTAGTTGGAAGTAGTACTATGCAAGAGGCTCAATAAATTCTAAAATTTGACCTAGCTACTTGAGCTAAAACCCAGTCATCTGCTACATGCTCCATCCTTTTTCATTAGAGTAGTCATACATCTGTAAAATGGTGATTCCCCTTATCTAAACATATAATCATGTAGTTTATCCGGGTACCCAACGGCATCTCAAACAATGTGTGAGATACAATTCATGTAGGTGACCATTGAGAGGTCTATAACTATCTGGTCTATTCATATAACATTTTAATATAATTATATGATAAATTAAAGAGACAACTAAAAAATCTAAAAGGGTTTTCTATCGTTCCAGAGAAAAAATCTAAAAGGGTTTTCTAGGTTAAATAAAAATAGAAAAAAATAGATACACATAAAAATCAAAACATAAAACTAAAATATTAGATAGATAACAATAAAAATAACATAAACCTTAAGAAAATACCTAATTTGGGATGGTTCAGATGAATATTCAGTAGCTTGGAAGGGAAAATCCAAGAATCCAACCATTCAAATAGAGGAACTGAGATGAACCCGAGAGAGGTGTTGTGCGAATGGGGGAGAGGTGCTCTGATCGTGGGGGAGAGGTGTTGTCCGAATGTGGGAGAGGTGCTCTGATCATGGGGGAGAGGTGCTGTCAAATTATTGTTTTGTCTAAATGGGGGAGAGCAGAAGGGCCACGCGGGGTTATTGGGGAAACCCTTTACCAACAGTTTTCAAGAACCGTAGGTAAAGGGTGCTCTGCACAAGGTTTCACCAATAGTTTAAGAAAAAAGTTGGTAAAACTTTTATATACTAATGGTTTAAGAAAACCATTCGTATATAAGTGTTGGGTAAAACCCCTATTCCATTAGTGTATGAAATTCAAATCTTTATTATGATCTCTGATATGCAGGGTATGATCCTCAAATTTTATGCTCATGTTCCATACCCTTTTGTTCATGTCATGCTTATGCAATTTCTTTGTATACCCTTTATGAGCTTCTGATCTCAACTGTTTCTTATGATTCTTTTCTCTCGGTTATTAATAATGGTTTTAGGTAGAAGTAATAAAGGTGTAGATATTTATGGGATATTTTGAATAACTTTCACTTGGTTAAAATATTTTCTTTCCATGTTTCCAAAGACAAAAAACTATTATGGTCCTTGGGAATGTATTTTTGAAATGTACGAAATATTAATCTAACTTTATTTAATATCCATATAGGTTTATCCTGTGTCTCTAAAGTTGGTATCAAAGTAATGGTTTATTCAACCTTTGTAAAAAAGGATTAGAAAACTTTTGTGAGATCACTAGGTATATTTCTAAAGTAATGTCTAGGGATGTCTCTAAGGATAAGTATAAGGATGATTTAATGATTATGAAAATATATTTGAATTTTTGTAAAGGGTTGAGTGAGTGGTTTCCTAGAAATACATCCTTGTCTAGATACAAAAAGTGGATGTAGATCTGGCATGGATTTACCTAGGACTAAAAACCCTGACAAGATGTTCCAAGCCTATATTAGGGTAATATGGTATACAACAATGGGCCTTGACAAACCCCTATTATAACACTCATGGGGGATATGATTTGGAAATTAACAAACTCTTCATGAACCATCATGAAGGATTTAGATATAATTTGGATATGAATAACCTAGTATGGACCTATGGTGTCATATATTAAGGAATTCTTCATGATTTATAAATACCATAATTAAATATTTTCATGAACTTGCAGTTTTCTACCATGATAATTAATTATCACAATATTATTATTGTTTTATTAAATTGCAAGAACCAAAATTAAGTTAATTAATGATTAATGTGAGGAATGATTTTCTGATGATCAATCACGTAGGACGATCATTGGAGTGAAAGATGTTGTGATCTTGCCTAATCATTTTTCAAGGAACATGATTTACAATGTGTACCTTAACCAACTCTTAGAATCACCAAGGAAGAGAAATAAGGATTTCATTGATAGTTCAGGTAATGGAGACCACACAAGAAAGAATATTTGGTTTCTTATGTTTCAAGATTGCATAAATAATCAATTATGTGAATGTCTTAGAGAAAAAATAATATGTTTTGACTGTGTAAAATTAAGACACAAAGAAAGTGACTAGAAGGGAGAAATGAAGAGTTTGGTTAACGAAATGGATGAAAATATTGGCCTCCCTAAAAAAGTTTCAATGGTTAATTTTTATATGTGTGGAGAAAATGGTTATTATGAAACTCAATGTCTGAAGAGGAATGTTCCAAAAAAAACCAGCATGGTGGTGTGAGCAATGGATACATTTTGGGTGATGATGATACTACAGATAAAATATGAAAGTAAAGAGGTATTTTGTAACAGGTTGAGGTAGAATTTTTAATGGATTAAGGATGAAGTAATCAATGTTTTTATGTTTTTGGATTCACAAGTTATGAATGATGAAATATAAAAGGAATTTTTAACTTATGTTTTTTCTCCCAATATTAACAAGTTTATGTGAAATGTTTATAATGGAAGAGTGATGTGATTTAATGAAAAGGTGATATTCTGAATAAGGAAGGAAATCCTTATTATTTTCATTATGTTAATATAATGTTTTATGGATAATTATATGTGGATATGGAAAATTAAATTAGATGGTACTGATTACCTTATAACTATTTAAGGACATATTGATCGGTGTTTTGTTCTTTCATTGATGAAGTTTATAGTATTTTTGGATTTATGGAATAGATCCAATATACATTGGAATAAAAAATCATGCTTGTTTTCCAAAAATATTTATGTTAATACACATATTTGGAATATGAAAACCTAGAGCTAATTTGTGATATATGGGGGAATCAATGTTAAGATGATTTTATGAATCTCTTTCTAATGTTTTGGATTTTCATATTTGTGATCATTAAAAGGCTAACAATTAATGAAACTTTTAAGTTAGGATTCAGAGGAAGTATGTATGAAATGTGTTGTATTAAAAATACTTGGTTAAGAGGATATTTAGGGATTTACCATATTTGTAGGATGTCTATCGTTTTTTTGGGAATTATATTAGTATGGTTTTTAAAAGGACACTTTGTATGTCCGCTGACAACCAATCAAGCTCAGAAAGTTCATGAGTCCAGAACCCATGGACGAAGGATGATAAGGGTTTCAAATCTACCACTATCCTAAATGATATACTGATTTATGAATAATTATATTTAATGAATATTTATTTATGAAAAAGTAGTAGTTTTAATTTTTATGTTTAGATATTAATGTATTAACCATATTAATTATTAAGAATAGTTATAGAATAATAGTTATATTTTTCATCCTTTTTTAGGATTTAATATATTTTAAAATTATATTTTAGTGCTTTGGTAATAGAATTTAACTTTTGGACATCCATTTATTGAAGTAATGCATGATTTGGAAAAAGATAAAATCACAAAAAAAGATTAAAATTTTGTTGAATTACTGGTCAATAAAAGAATTACTCAAATATAGGATAATGATCAAAAATGAAAATGTGTTTTCCTAATACCATAATGATTATTGAGTTAATGGCCTTTTAAATCATCAATGATTTATTAATTTGAGGCCCTAAACTTTTCTTTGATCATTTATTTGTTTTTGACTGATGGCCTCAATCACCCCAATAAATATTTACGTTTTTCCTCCATGTCTAATATTCACTCCCAACCTATGTTTTCCTATGTGGAAACCTAGTTATATGTTACTCTGGGTATCCTTTATGGTTCAAAATTTCCCTTGGTAAGGGATGTTTTAGTATTCATTTTTATGATGTGGGTATCTATAAATAAAAATTACAAGTTTTAAACCTTTGATAACCCAATTGAATTTTTAGGAAGAAATTCATTTTAAGGGGGTAGAATGCAACACCCTATGATTTTTTTGAATTATTTGTTTTTGAATTAATTTAAAATTTTGATATTATACATAGTATTAAATAATTAAAATAGTACATTTTTTATTAAGGCACCGTGTTTAGACTTCATTATATGAAACACCATGTTAATCATGCTCCACACTCAACATTAACTATGGATTTCTCTACATGGAACACCTAGGTTAGTTATCAATATCTGAAATAATGACTTTCCTCAATGACTTCTGTAACATGTATAACCATGGTTTAACAAAAAAATAAATTATTAAAATTTGATTATTTAATTTAATAAGATAAAACCATAATGTTAAATTTGTGGTTATTAATATTATTTACTAATCTATTAAAATATATGGTTTTCACAATATAATATGAATTCATAGGTTACAAATTAATTATAAATGAATATGAAAACCGATTGAATATAAAAAGAAATATTATTATGGGTAAAAAGTTGTTTTCCCTAATGAATTGATGGTTAATTAATGTCTAGAAATTAAATAACATAAAAATTCCTTTCAAATGGAAAAAACATGGCATACTTTATTTGCAATACCGACTTGGCATACGACTTGGTGTAGGTTACACCGAACACCACTTTGGCATACGATGCACACAACATTAAGATTAAACAAAAATATATATATAATTATTTAAATGAGATCATAATTACCTAGCAATTAAACATAGTTACAGGAATAATAATAACTACTTATCATATATGTTTTCACTATTTTATATAAATAAACTATATTGATAATGAATGATATGGTTTTTGGTAAAGTCCTTTTACGTTAAAAATATTGTTTTTCTTAATGAACAACATTAAATAATAAAATTACTTTTATACACATTATAAAATTTAATATTATAAAATAAAATTAATTTTTAAATTTAGAATATCAAAATTATCCTAGGGTGAATTTTTGATATTTTTATGAGAAACTTCATTTTTTCATGAATAATGAAAAATATTGAAATTTAGTTAAAAATATCCCTTTTTTTTAATTGATTATTAATGTTAAATGACATTATAAACTTGTTTTAAGGTCACATTAGATAAATATTACATCCATTAAGACAATTTATTTCATTATAACCAATTTCAATTTGAAATTGAATAAAAACCCTTAAAAAAATTTGAACATTTTTCTACTTTAAAACCCTGTTATTTCATCCCATCTATGAGATTCACACTGATCATGATTTTCCACTTCTCGGATTTCAATTTAAAAAAAATAATAAACATCACTATATTCAGTATAATATTTATATTCTAATAATTCCATGTAAATTTTAGACCAAAAAGATTAGTAAAACCGATAAAAATTAATCACAGCGATTAAGGCCAAAATATGTTTAATTAGGGAAAAATATTATAATTTACATCCCAAATGATCGTGAAACTTGTTCAATACCCATTGAAATTCTATATTTCGTTCATAAACCTTCCATACTTGAGTTGTTTTTTTATGACTTTTTTTAGGTAAGAACATATGTACACCTAACTTGCTTCTAAAAATTTCAAGTGAATCATTTTCCTTCGTTATAAAAAGTCACCACCTCTCCCACTTCCTAACACCTATAAAACCTATTTAGTTAGGCCAATAACTGACTAATACACTTAATAGAAAATTATATTCCTCCTATACTAATTTCATAGTCCATAATTCAGTTCAATGAACCCTTTTGGAACAAACCATAAGGTGTTACCTGATTAAGAGTTAACGTCTTCTCTCAAGTCTTTTATTTTATTTTCCTTTTACACACCATAAAAATCCCTTTTATTATATGATTATATAACAGAAAATTTAACCTAAATATACTATTTTTTTTTGTAAATGGTTCTATCTACACATACACACACCTCCATCTAATGGGTAATGAACATACTGTTTCTGTATACGGTGAACTACTGTCGGACGAAACGATGAATGATCATTTTTCCATTACCACCTATCATGGTGGAAATTATGATGGAAAATATATTTCTATATTATATATATTATATTTATAATTTATTTATTCTTCTATAATTTTTATCCAGAACATAATTTTCTGTTTTCTGTCTTATATGAATACGATAATTTCTTTTGAGGAAGTGTGAACTACCGCCCCTCAAAGCGATATGATTCATTCATACACTACATGGACTGAACTAAGGGTTTATAGTGAAGATATATGATATATATATGATATCCTAAATCTACTGTAATAATTATATATATACATACATATATTTACTTTACTTTAATTCTCTCAACATGATAATTAAACAGAAATATCATTCATGCAAACGTACGACCTAACATCTCCATGAATGGTGTATTCTGTTTCATAATCATAAAATCTATAGATTATAATAATAAATATATAATTTATTTAAATTATATTTTTATCATTATTTACATTTTAGAATCATGATATAAGTATAAGGACCAACAATATAACAAATTAAGACACATATGAAAACAAAGCGAATATTACCTGAAGTGAAATCTTAATATAGGATGGCAACCAAGAAGGTAATACAAGGTTGTAATAAAACCATATATGGTATTATATATAAGAATATGGTTATGTAATATATTTATAATAAATTATTATTTATTATAAAGGTGGTTATAATGAGTACGATGACATTTAAGACATAAAATAAGGGGATTTCTTCACACTTTTTATCCTCATGATATCCATGCTATGTTCACCACTCTTTAATTTTGTGTGGTGTATGTACTTCACTTGATTGTATTCTATGTATCTTATACATAAATTTATTGGTATTAACTTATTAATTTTATGAACTTTCATTGATGGGGTTTATTTTTCAAAAACATCCAAATCAGTAAGTATGTTTTGTCTCAATTTGCCTTCTTTGAGACTCATGTTTTCTTATGCACCAAAACACTTTTTTGAAATATATATACAAACATTTTTACAAGTTATATATTGAATATAATTATTTTATTGATATTTTAATCATTATATAATTTTTTTTAAATTTATATTGTTATCCCTGGTTACCAAGTGATAATAGTTTATTGTGACAATCACATTGCTTTTTGAGATTGTTTACATTTATGTTTCCATTGATGAGATATTTTAATCAATATCTCAAGAATACTCATTTTTTTATTCTACACTATTTATTCATGATATAATCACATTTTATTACCAACTTTTCCACTCTTTTGGTACATAATATAATTTAGAATGTGTTTTTAATAAAATATGACTATATTTCTCTATTTGGTCGGAAATCAATTTCATTTAAAAATCCATGTTTTAAAAAATGTTTCCAAATGATAATTAAATGTAATCCTAATAGAAAAAGGATTATAAAAATATTTTATTGTATTAAAAACTTCCTTCATATGTTTTTTTAAAAAAAATTAATGAAAATGTTTTTTGAAATATTTTCAAGCTTCTTTTATATGTTTTCAAGTAAAAATATTTTCAAAACATTTTTGAGAATTCCTTATATGTTTTCAATGTTTTTTCCAGGATATAGGTTTTTAAAATATTTTGAATCTGATTTTATAATTTTTTCAATGGAAATGGTTTTCAAAATTATTCCAAGACTTATTTATATGATTTCATGGTATTTTTTATGAAAATTATTTTCAAATGGATTTAGGTATTAAAAATCCTTTTCCAAAGAAGAAAGGATATTTTCATCAAGAATCATTTATGAAATATATTTCAAAATTATTATCCATCTATGATGATATAAGTCGATGTTACTCATACCTTTTTATGAAATAATTTAATGGTTACATTAATATCCTTTCTATAAATTTTTTATGCTAACTGTCATAGTATTTTTGAAGCTTGTTTCTCTTTCATGGGTTATATGTTTATGAATTTTTTTCCCTTTCATAGGTCATGATTTTGATGAAACTATTATGAAACCTATAACATTTTTCATAGGTTATGATATGTTTACATGTTTATAATACCCATTTCATTTCATGGGGTTTGATATGATTATTTATGATCTTGTGGAACATGTATGTATTATTTTATTATGATATTAGTGAGACCTATATCTCCCTCTAATACATTGAATAAATATTTATATCTCATGAAAATGACAAAGACAGTATTGGATGTGAACCTTGACTACCAAGATTGTATGAGGAGCAATCTCGGGCTACTAAGATGGCCATGGGAGTGAACCATGACCACCAAGATGGTATGTGGAGTGAAATCATGCTACTAGGATGGACATAGGAGTGATCAATGACTACCAGGATGGTTTAAGGAGTGAGACCATACTACCAAGATGGCCTTGGAAGAGATTCCTTGACTACAATGCATGAACCAGATTACATGTTTACAATGTTATGTATGGACCTGGCTTCATGTCCATAAGTTTATGCGAGGTCCTGATCTCATGTCCTCAACCTAATGAGTGAACATGTTTCTTGATAATACATGTTCACAATATAATATTCTTATGTTGTTTCCAAAATTCCATGTTTTATTCCCATGATATGCTTTCATTGATTATGTTCTTTATTTCATTATGATTAATATCTTTGGAACTTGTAATATTTATTATGATAACTAATATATGGGGTATGATATTAAAATGTTATTCTCATGTTTCATACCACTTTTTTCATGCCATGCTTACGCATATTCATTGTTTACATTTATTGAGAATCTGAGATCACCACTTTCTTTTGTTTCATTTCTCCAAGTTTCAAAGAAAGGTTTTAGGTAGAAGTACTAAATGTGAAGATCGTTATAAGAGATGTTGAATTTATTTCATCAGGGTAGAATATTATATTTCAAGGATTCCAACGACACTAAATGGATACAGTCCTCATACATGTAATTTTTTAATTTACTAAATATTTATCTAAAATGATGTAATATCCATGTATTTTAAGATTGGGTCACTATACCGGGTGCGTGTGACCTACGTTTTTGAATCCATATCACCTTCCACTCGAGGTAGATTTTTAGTGTTACACCCCATTGTATTAATGTCTCGATCCATGATGTATTCCATGTTAACAATGAAGACATTCACATAGGCATATCAGGCAATGGTGGATATTCCATTACACATATCCCAACCAGGTGTTTTTGCATTGCTTCTATCGGGGTCGTTATTCAAACCCTTGGCCATATTAAACCATTTTAGATTGCGACCCTGGTGGGATCTGATTGCCTTTATTTTATGCTTCTCCAATCTTGTTCTATGAACAATGTCTAAGAGAGGTTCTACTAATGAATGACAAATGGGCCCAAACTTCAAGAGGTTTCTCTTGCATTGTGAGGAAGAGGTGGGATGGATACCATTGATTTTTCCATCCCAAATTAGATAATATTGATGGCCTCTTTAGTGATGATGTTGATGAAAATTCCCCCATCTATATAGGCTAGGGGTTATCATATGCCACAATTAACACTGATTGGTTCCATTGTTGAGGATCCAACGATTCAATTTGGGGACTTGATGATTCATGGGACGAACATGCACATATAAATTCCCCCATCCCAGTAGGGTGGGTTTCATTCAGAATCATAGTTGATGTCTCTAGGGTCCCCTTAGGGGACTATAAACCAGGTGATGGTGATTGAGATATAAATTCCTCCATCCCAATGGGATGGTGTTCACAATAAGAAACTAAGAAAATTTATGAATCCTCTCAGAAATAGATAATCTAAGGGGTGGAGTCAGTGGTAGTTATTCCCCAGGAAATGGGGGTTGGGTCCACTTCTGGATGGACGATATTACAGCTACTATTGTATCCTATATGATGTGGTGCAGCTGTAACTGCAATAAATATGGTTTTGATGGAATCACATGATGATAACTATTTTTCATGGGAAGTTGTCTGGGTGATCACAACTTTGGTCTACGCATCCAAAATGCATTCTCATTGCTTTGAGGGGCCCATTTTGATGTTATTTTGGATATAATCTCCTGCTTTTCATAATGTCTAGGAATTTTTTAGGTGGGATAATTCCATTGTATTGACCAACTATCTCGAGTGTTACCCAGTCCCCTAATTTCTCTATAGGTTATAATGTTATAGGATACCAAATTTGAGGGGTTTTTATGTTTTAGTGTATGAAAAATTTTAACTCCCCCTATATTCCCCATCCTCAAATACAAATATATGATGTGTCTTTGGAGATCAGTTGTCAAACTGTTATGATGCAATGGAGGCAAGAATATTGAAAATTTTCACTATTTTATTCTAGTCTTGGATCTCAGGCCATGGAGATAGAGGCCATGAATAGCTGAAAACAATTTATATTGATTTGATGAAGGAGACACTATTATCCCAGACAAGGGAGATGTCTAGCCTTTAGCCACTGATTACTAGGCTACATATTCTATCATAGATAAGTAATGAACTCCTTTTCTTGCTCATCTAGGATATCATAGTTAGAAGTAGTGAGGGGATATAACATTATGGGGAGGTATTTTCCAGATAACTCTACTCACATGTCTATGTTAGAATCCCCCTCATCATACTTACATGAATCTATCTGTTCAGACCATAGAACAATGATCTGATGGTCACCTGCTGACGGTAGTGGAGTGTTGCTATAACATGATGGGAAACCAAATGCAGTTGACTTGGATATTTAAAGGGGCTTTCTATATAAGGGCGTCAGAGTTTTTAACATCTCTATATAATAATGTGTTTGGGTATGGGGATGATTTCCTTGTATGTGGGAGATGTGACCATGCGGAGGATGACCGTAGTGGATGTCAGGAGTATAGTTTGAATGATTCATCTCCACACTAACATGAAGAGTACTACCATGGTAATGATAATCTTATGATTCTTATTTTATGGAAGTGTTTACACGCCTTCTTGGTGTTGATAATATTTATTGAATGTCCTCAAGGAAACTAGAATTTTGAATATTTGAATCATGGGATATGTTATGCATTGTGTTCGTAAAATGTTTTCCTTACTTTTGTAATTGGGAAGGGATATGTGCCACCTGTATAATAGTTATTAGAACTTGTTTATAACTATCTGATGTTGTGGGAGAATGAAACTACTATTGAGAATATAATGGAATATTCTTATGAGTTGTCTCATTATTGACAGGAATTTGAGTCCATCATAAGGCATGTTACACTCTCACTTGGTGAGACTCAGTCTTGATTGGAGTATGATCTCAATCTTGAGTCATGGGGATATGTATTTAGTATCTATTGGTAGGGATATGAGCCTTCACTAAGGAGTGTTCCACTCTTAGTTGGTAAGCCCCAGTTGGATGAGGATTATAAGCCTAGTATAAATATGAATTCCAATCCAGAATATGATGTCTGACCTCTAGAATGGGAGAAGGGAAATGATACACCTCTTGTTTTACCTAGGAATAATGCTGGCACAGTCATTCATTGGTGCAAGTAGGAATATGCACTTGAATTTTGGAATATTCTGGAACATGCTTGGTAGATTCACTAACAGATATAGGATCATGTCTTGAGGCTTGGTCTATTTTCACTTTGTCAGCCATAGCTAGAACAAGGATATAGTCATTATTCTAAGACTTAAGAGTATGTCTCCCTAATTTTTCGACAGGAATATGAGCCTATCCCAAGGCTTGTGCCCCTCTCACTTTGTGATCCTCGAACCGAACAGGAGTATGAGCCTGATACCGAGCCTTTGGAATATGCCGCCAGAATTTTTTGATAGTCATATAACCTTCTTTTGAGGCATGTTCCACTCTAACATAGTGATCCTAGGATGGAAGGAGGGTATGATCCTGGTTTGAGGTATCATCCTTTATCAGAATATGCTAATAATCATCCTGGGAAGAAGAAAAAATGTTTGATTTCTCCCCAGCATCTACTTGTTTATGACGATCAAAGTGCTAAGTTGTCCTCATGGTAGGTAATGGAATATGTTCCTATCAGTTTATCTATATATTTTTTGGAATATAATTCTGTATTTAATTGGCTATTGCTAAAATTTATTTTCATTTTAGAAAAGTGTGTGCAGGGATATAATCCTGCACATTTTTTGTCTCCATTATTCACTGGCATATGTATTTGATTGAAGTGGGAATATTCACCCACATTGTTTCTCCATGTCAATAAGAATATGCTAATGAAATTCATTCATAGGTTTAAGATTATGTGCCCCCCATTCTTACTATATGAATATTCCTATAGACTTGTTCCGAATTTACAGGAATATGATCCTACTTGTGGGTTCCCATCGAAATATACTAGAAGGCATCATCAATAGGAGTGGGGGTATGAGCCCTCTCTTGGGTATCCAACATCTTCCTCTTAATATGATCCTTCCTTAATTCCCATTCATGGGAATCAAATGTAGTATCATGTCGGTGGTACCCCCAGCAGGAAACTAGAGGGTACCAGTGGGATGGGGTTGGTGACGATGGTTGACAGGTTCCCTCTTTAGCAGCACTTGACCAAAAAGGGAGTTGTATTTGGATTCTTAGTCAACCTTCATGAGAGACTGAAGGTGGTATTTTTCATGCTTTGTGGAAAATATCCCAAAGTGGTTGGTTTTAGCGAGAAGGGCTACCCACTTAGCAGCAACATTTCCTAGGCGATGTGAACTTGCCAGTTTCCATGCTCAAAGAACCTCACCATTAGGTTCTACGATATATATGGTACCATGTTGGTGGTACTCCCACACCAACATGTTTCCACCTAATGTTGGATTTATCATGTAGGTGAGATTTCTTTGTGACGCATGGGGATTTCATAAACATACGATTTACCATAGAGGACACTGGATTCTGAATACATTGTATCGAATAGGGATGATGAGAGAAATATTTGTAGTTATGCATACAAAAAAGAATAAGGTTACCTATTAGTTCATTATCGTGGTCATAATATTCTCAATCAGATATGCATGGTTAACAAAATTATTATTATATTTCCAATTTGGCCATTATTCTCACTTGGAATTTTAATAGAGAGGATGAAATTATTTCATGGGAACCCTAGTTAAATAAGATCATATTTAAGATCAAACTGGTCTTACTAATTTTTTTATATAGGCTATGAAAAAAAAGTGGAATGAAACATGATTAACCAATCATTTTATAATTAGATAGGTTTTCATTAGGATTTATAGTTTTGTTATCATATAGTGTGAAAATAAAATGGCTCGAAAGATAATAACCAATAGTTTTTTATTTTAGAGATTTATATCTAGTTCACAATTTTTTTTCATTGGGATTCAAAGTGTGATCATGAACCCTAATTGAAGTGGGTTTGGATTGACTCAATGGTTGATTGTGGGGGTGTTTGTGTTTTTCACAATCAGAAACATTATATTAACATTGTTTCTCTAACTGAAAACTCAAAATGGTTCCCTCATCCATAGCTAGGTATATACATGCTTTCTAAAGGGAAGTAGTAATATGTGTTTTCAGGACCAATGAATCTTTGGTACTCACATTGGTCAAGATGATAGGAGGTCAGGCACATTACACCCTTTTTGGGGGAAATTTTTGCCTACTATGTGACTCTATTATGGATTTATGATAAGTTTTCTAATCTATTCCAAGTCTTGATATGATATTGGACTCCCTAAAAATGATTCTAGGTTAATTCTCTTTCATTTGAAAAAGAATAGCGTGTATTTAGTGAATCGATCTAAATCTATATGAGGTTCACCATTGTCTTATAGTAATGGGTGGTTGTATATGTGCAGAATCCATATAACTAAATATTTGGAATGTGATTCCATGAAAAAAGGTGGTAAATATTCTAAAGAGGGGAATGGGCCATTATGAGGAATACTGTGTATCCTATTTATTTCAAGAATCAAAACCCACATATTTCTCTGGACATGAGTTGTTTAATGTAATGTGGAAAGGACATATATAGGTGATTTGGGACACTGGGTGTTCATGCTCAAGTCCTGGATGGACTTCTTATATATCCTGATTGTGAAGAGATTCATTGTTTTTGTGGTTTATTTGTTTGGGGATTACACACTAAGTTTCCATTTTCATTTTAGGGACTCATAGTGCAGATGAAATGATTATTTTAGTTCTATAAGACCACTTGAGCAATGCTTGGTGCGAGAAAAAAGGGATGTAAATGATCATTTTAATTACTCATAATATGGGAATTATGTGCTAGGGATTCTCTGAGGGGTTTTTTTGTATAGATCACAGGCCTTAGGGAGATGTCCTATGTATCTTGATTATGGATGTAATTAGAGTCATTGAAGTTCATTTTATTTCTTATTCCACTGATGAATGAGGTATAGTGATCATCCCATTGGAATGATTGTGTCCTGATGGTTAAAACATCATCAATATAAGGCTTACAAAAAATGGTTGTTTATTTGAGATAAGGCCTTAGGGAGGCATCCTACAAATCCAGGTTATTGTAGGAATCATTGTTCTCATATTTCAATTTATTGGGGCTTACACTTTAAGGTTTCCCTTTTGTTGAGGTGAATGTGTCATTCCACCTATTGGGGCTTACTTGCTTATGTTTCCTTTTTTTGGAGACTCATGATGAGAGTTATATGACTATTGAAACTCATTATCCCACATGAGCTATGCACAGTGTGAGAAACATGAGATATAAAATGATCAATTTCATTTCATGGTATGTTAGGGACTTACATATTTAGACAAACCTTGAGATTTTTGGTGTGGAGCTTTGATCACGTTGTCGAGCATGTCAAATTAGTTGTTTAATTTTGACTAGAATTTCTGCAGTATAGCAGCAACCCTTGGCCATCTTTCGACAGAGCTTAGATCATTAATTTAAAAAGAGGGTTTTGATTATGAAATTAGAAGTATATTTAGGTTTTGTAAAGCTTTGGGGTTTGATTATTAAATATGAAGAGATAAAATTAAAAAAATTAAACAAAGTAGAAATGAACAAGATTAATTAAGTGTGATCAACACAGGGTACTCTCATGATGTTCATCCTTCATCGATTCATGATATAAGGTTATTATATTTTAATACCAAGTCTATAACACATATAAGAATAGTTTTACTGAGTTAATACTAAGATAAATCCTAAGGTTCAGTCGAAAACACAAAATGATTTACCGGACACCGCCGATGATTGGGTGATTTGGGTTCGACATCATAACTGAAACTCACCAAGGAAACACACAAAGAACTTGATGTGTTGTCCAGGTTTGTATATTATTTCATTATGATGACATGACATAAATGTACATAACCTTGAAAGTACTAATTTGAGTTCAATTGACCAATATGAACCACAGAAACACCGCAATTGGAAGGGGGAAAAGGAAGCAGTGAATGATGTGGAAAACATCACATGAATGGGTACCCCCAAACATGATCATATGAGTTGAGAATGAAATACCAGTAAATAACTATATTAAATAAGAATAGAGGATGATGAAAAACAACACAAAAACCTGGAATTAAAAATATCATTCAAATATTACAAACATGAAGCTTCGAATTTACATCACATTCCTCCCCAGGTGATCACAAAGGGTTTAGAAACCCATGAGTGGGGAAGAAGAAGAAGATGTTGAAGTAGCACTTCCCATAGCCTCCATAACTTCTTAAGATGATGAAAATATCTCTTAGGGACTCCAAAATGGCAGCACCTTTCCTCTGGTTCGAACTACGAAATGGGGTGCCCAAGGTGCCAATTTATAGGCAAAGTGGGAAGGTGGTTCAAGGAACCCAGATTTATTTAAACCACTTTAACTACTTGTTTCGGCCTCATGAAAACATTATCTCGCTTTGGATAAAATAAAAAAGTTGTATCCAAACCTGTTGATTGTATCCACATAATTTTTGGCACCCTTTTGACTCATGTAGCTCTAGATAATGACAAAATACAAAACACTACATTTGACTTTTTGCAGATTTGATTCCTTAGACATATCAGTGTGGATGGGCATTGTAGAAGCTGAATGAGGCTTTGGATTCTTAATATAAAATGTGTCCCATTAAAATTTGGACCTGAACAAAGAATACGAGCCCATTTGAATGCACGGAATTTTTTGAACAGGAACAACAGTGGATAGGTCTTCATGGATCCAAGCAATTTTGGCCCATTTTTCTTACACTTCACCAAGGGCCCTCCAAATAATCTCCTCCTACATTGAAATAATAAAAACAAGTAACATTTTCCATTATAATAGTGATTCAAATTAATTCATTGATTGAAACATAAAGATGAATTTATTATTATATTTTAAATATTCCTTACAAAACCAGTTTAAAACTTCTGTGTAAGTGTGGATTTAAATAGTGAATCACTATGTGATCAAGCTTGGGCCTCAGGGAGACGTCCTATGTATCATGCTTATGTCAAGAAGTCAGATTCGTCATAATTCCTTCAATTGGGGCTTACACTCTAAGGTTAACCTATTGGTATGGAATGCTTTCCTACCTAACATGCACGGATTTTCTACTCATCCTGATATGTAGGAGAGTATCTACCTGTCATATCTGAAGATAACTAAATGATCTAGTTGGTCTTTCTAAAGGACTTCACATAACCTGGGTGGAACATCCAAAGGTTGTTTCACGATCAAGGATGAATTATTGAGAGTACATCACAAGACCCTGATGATTTTTCCTGGAAGCCATCACAAGACCCAGGTGGCTTGTCTAGAGGGTATCACATGATCCAACTAACTTGCCCAGGTGTCATTCACAATAAGTGTTTAACACATAAGGAGGGTTCCGCAAGAGTCAGTACAACATGTCTCGAGGGGTATAACCTATCTTGGATGAAAATCCTGGAGGGAGTCACGATACCTGGATGACATTTCTTGAGAGCATCGTGAGTGTCATCTAACCTGGACATATGGTATCATGATAGACGATTGAAATTATTAGATGCTATTGTGAGACTCGGTTGATATCAGAGGGTGCCGTTATATGTGTCAGGTGATGTATCTGTAGGTCATGGAAAATCTTTGGAGACAATCCTAGAGAGTTTCATGAGACTAAAGTGTTCTATCCAGGGATACCACATGACTCTCTCTGACCTATCTAGAGGATTCCAAATAGCCCAAATAGCATACTAAAAGAGCATAGAGTGATCCGGGAAACATGTCTTGGTGCTGTTGTGTTGCTTGGATGGTTCACGTAAAGAGAATGAGGGTTAGATAACATGTTTTCTACTTAATTCATTCACCATCAATCTTTGTTATATCCTTTACATTTCGAATTCCTTATATTTATTTAGAGTCAAGCTATATTGAGTCTCTCATGATTTGGTAGATGTGTGGTTTTTTCTTCTCACATTTTTTTCATAAGTCCATCATGTGATATATGAATGATTAAGTGAAGTTCTTTACGCATGGATTATGATCTCTCCAACTATTCACTGACATATTACCAAACAAGATACCTTTTTCTTTTGAGATCAACCACTCTAAGAAATTCTCTTTGGAACTTGGGTGTGTTGATGGTCCAAGATATGAAAATTCCAATTGTTCATCCTATCCGCCACGACAGGTGTAACGACCTGAAATTTTGAATAAATCTTGTTTCCTAATTTTGGGTGTTATTTTATTTTTCATTCACAACAAAACTGTTTCATTTGATAACATGAGTATAAATAAAATGAGACTGGTGGGTTTTGACTATTATATGCCCGTTAGTCAGTATGACCATTGAAAACTGAATGTTGCAACTTTTGTCTCTAAATATAAGTGACCTTGGTTAATTAATATAGAAAGGAGATTCGATGGCCTCACCTAGTAGTCTTGAACCAATCGAATCCCATCTAACAAAACTTGGGAAGAAGGTAGCACCGCTGGGCTTTGATCTGGACCAAACCCAATCTGAACAGCATCGTGTGAAGCTAGAACATAATCTCCTTTGCGAGAAGTTAAAACTGATAGAAATTACTACTCGTGTGATGTTGTCCAAGCCTCCCTCAGATTCTCTCACCTTAGCACACCTTACACTTAGGTCCTACGCTGGTGTGATAAGGGTCTATGTTATGAGACAGTAACTACCTTGTGTAATCCATTACTTTAAATAAAAATTTTGATTTCTTATTATGATGAAGTTTATGAATTTTCAAATGTCCGGATAAATATATTATGCATATTTTTTGTGAATTTTAGTGAAAGGCTATTTTAAAAAAAATGTTTATGTAAACCTTAAATAATTAAAAATGTGTAATGATTTTCAAAAAAATAGTCTTCTACAATTATGTTCAGTACGAAATTTAGAGTCTAATGAGATCAACGTAATTTTTGATGAATAGTAAATTATGAATAGTGATTTTATGCTTAGGATTAGTAATGTGACCAAATGGATTAGTAATCTCACTTAAAGAGATTATTAATATAATCTAGGCAGCTTGATTAAGTAAAGTGATTCAATAAAATGGTTAAATAACAGTTTCATAAATTATTATTTAAGTATTAGTTTTTTTAGGTGAATAGTGTTTTTAAATAAAAATTAGATTTAAAATTTTTAGTAAATTATTTTTATAAAATGGTTTTCATTTTTGAACTCAGAGCATCTATATTATGTTAAGGTAATTTTTGGGGATTTTTCTGAAAAAAATGATTTTTTTGTGAATAGTGTATTTATTTAAAATTTAAATTAAAAATATTTAGAAAAATATTTATATAAAATGGAGTTCATTTTTGAAATCAGAGCATTGATATTTGGTTAAGGTGAGATTTTGGGATTTTTCTGAGAAAGTTGAATTTTCAGTGAATAGTAAAAATACAGTTTTAGGGTTTCGGTATGTTTAATGACATCATAATTGTGTCATGATGATTTCATGAGATATTTTAATATTTGGACAACCAACGGTGATGAATTATTGTATGGGGGGGCCCATGTGTCCAAACTCCATGGGAAATACCATGGGAGAGCCCATGGTTTTGAGAAAACCGATTGTGAGGTGTCCCTTGGACATTAATGCCTTGTCCCCTCACATTCCCTTTAAATACCCTCCATTTCCTCCTTTATTTTTCACTCACAACACTCCCCCAATGCATCTATGGTCTCATTACCTCTCAAGGAGTCCTCCCAAGGTGCTTTCAAGCCCTCAAGGTCCCAACATTTGAGTTTTAATAGTTACGTTTTAAGGTAACAGATCCGACCTCCCTCTTTCTTTTCAAGTAATCTCTTTTATGTCATTTCTTTTATGCTCCATGATCATATGTTGGAGGATGTTATTTTATATTCCTCTTAATTCCATTTTCATGTTCATATTATGAGAGACCCCCTCTTTCTCTTGTCAATTCAATTTTTGATGTTTTAAGTGGCGTCATTAGGCTACCGAATTTTTAAGGGCATCTTTCACCCTTCCCATTTTCAAGTTCTATTTTAATGTCAATTCTTTCAAGTTAATTTTTATTATGTTGGGTGTATGATCTCTATATCTATCATATTGTACTTTTATGTTCATATTATGAGAGACCCTATTTGATCTCGTCAATTCATTTTTTGAATTTTTAAGTGGCGCCGTTAGGCTGCCGAATTTTCAAGGGATTATTTCACCCTTCTCATTCTCAAGTTCTATTTTCATGTCAAGTCTTTCAAGTTCCTTTTTATTATGTTGGGGGTATTATCTCTATATATATCATACCTAACTTGTATGTTAATATCATGAGAGACCCTATTTGATCTCGTAAATTCATTTTTTGAAGTTTTAAGTGGCGTCGTTAGACTGCCGAATTTTTAAGGGATTCTTTCACCCTTCTCATTTTCAAGTTCTATTTTCATGTCAAGTCTTTCAAGTTCATTTTTATTATGTTGTGGTATGATATATAAATCTATCATACTTATATTTTATGTTAATATGACGAGAGACCTAATTTGATCTCATCAATTCATTTTTATTTATGTTTAAGTGACGTCGTTAGCCTGCCGAATTTTAATAAGAGAAATCTAATTTTTTTCTTCTTTCCATGTTTTTCATTTCAAATGGTATGTCCTTAAATTTTCATTAACATGTTCATATATCCTTCATATTCGTTCCCTGTACAATTTTATGGGTCATTTATGAATGTTTAACCCATGTCCCCTCTCTTTTCAATGTTTTCTAAAACCCCGAAACATAGTCATTATGCTGCAGAATTTCCATCTCCAAATATCTCTCTATTTTTATAAAGTTCTTTTAATTTATTAAGTTACTAATTATATCCCTCTCTTATATATGGGTATTTACATATATACCAAAATTTTCTATTTTAAATTTTGGTATTTACATACATGATACCCACCTTCCTTTTCTGTGGGTTTTAAAGCGACACAAAGATCATGTCTTTAAAACAGTTTTTAAAATGTTATGATTGTGAGAAGAAAACCATTTCTTTTATGCTATATGGGTTGTTTATGAAATTATTTATGATGATATATGTGGATCACATGATAATAAAGGTTAATTTAAGGGTGTGCCCTGATATCGCTCCAATGCATTGGGTAAAGAATTAATCTCTAGAGATGACCATTTTGACTGATACCTTGGTGAATAACCTTGGTAATTTTTATTGACACATTGGAGATGGACCTTGGTGAAAAAGAAATGATTGTATTTGTTAAATGTTGTAGCCACATCTTCGAGTTATGAGATATTTTATTTTTATTATGATATGCCTCATGATTTCTTTCTCATGCCTTAAAGTTCTTTTTCATGACATTGTTGATGTATCTCAAGTTCACAGGTTAAATGTTGTATCCACATCTTCAAGTTATGAAAAACATTATTTTAATTATGATATGCCTAAGTATTTCTTTATCATGATTTGAAGTAATTTTTCATGACATTTTTGATGTATCTCAAGTTCACATGTTAAATGTTTCCCCTTGTTTCCCTTACTGGGCCTTCTGCTCACCCTTTCTCTTGATGTATGTCCCCAGGTTATGAGATGTAGTAATGAACCTAGGATGAATAAATGAAGAAGACTTTCAAGTGTTTAAGAATAATGTTTTTTCTCATGTAATAAGTTACTATTTTCCAAGACACTAAACATTAAATATCCTCAGTTTTGTATAATGTAAGGACAGTTTATGTGACAAAAAGGTGGGATACTATAGTTGGTATCAAAGAATGGTTTAATTATTTGTGGAAATTAGGATATGGAAACTTTAGGAAGAAGACTATAGAAAAGTTTAAATATAGGAAATCATCCTGGTATTTTGGTGAGTATTTAGTAAGGAGTTTCCAAGAAAATACATCCCTGTCTGGATACGAGAAGGTAGAGGTGGCTCTGGCACAAATGTTCATAGGGGTAAAACCCAAAAACACCACTTTGAGCTAGACTCGAACGAGAACTGGTATACGAAAACGGGCCTTGTTGCACTCTTGGTTACGACACTCATGAAGGACATGCTTTGGTAAATTCATAAGCTTAGTATGAACCATTATTAAAGGAACAAAGATAAAATAAAATAAATATTGACATAAGAATATATGATCATGGATAACCTAGTTTGGAACTTAGGGGATCAAAAGTTAGGGTATACTTTTCTTCTACAAGTTATCCTTCTATGCTTTAAGTTTCCTTTTCATGATTATTGTCTAAGTATTTAAGCCCCCTAATTATACTTTATTTTCTTAGTTAATGGTGGGAAATAGAAGGACATGTCTCAACAACCAATGTGATAGGAAATGTGACGATTTCCCTATTAAAAGATTATTATTATTTTGGAAGACGTTCACTATTTTGGGGACCCTATATCATCGAGGTAAATAGATTACTACGGTATTTTATTTGAGGAGTAATGGTTTACAAATATTTTTGAATAATCGATGAATTTAAGGTGGACTTATAGTAATTTAGGTTACTTATGGAAATGATTAACCTATCTTGGGGAAAATATGTTGAGGTTAGCTACTTTTGTTATAAGATGTTAGGAGTGGTTGATGTTGTTTGGAGATGAACGATGAAGTTTATTTTGGAAGAATATTTTATCAAATCCTTCTTGGATTTTGGTTTCAATCTTAGTTTGGTTTATTTTCAAAAAATTTAAGGATAGTTATTTATGGAATGGTATATGATGAACTTTGGGTAGTACCGTGGAACATTGAAGATTAAAAGTAGTTTCCCTTCCTCTAGGGTTCTTTCTTTTGGAAGAGTTGTTTTATCTTATCCTTTCTATTTTTGGGATAATGTTTAAAGCTATAAGAAATAGATAGTTAATCTTTTTTGGATTATGTAATTCTCTAGAAGATGATTCTTGTTCTTTGATGAGACCAAGTAGTTTTTAATTCTCATCGTTTGGAGAAAAGATTAGTTTTGGTAGAAAATTATTAAAGGATGAAACTCTACTTGAAGGTAGGTATATTTCCTTATGTTTTTATTCTATGTAGTAAATTAATTCCTCAAAATTATTAAAAGGAATGTAAAACAAAAACGTTACTGGTTTATTTTTCCTACTAGGTAATCAAAGACCATTTACACACAACATAAGTTTGTGATTTTCTTGTGGTTAACTTTCTCCTAATCATGTTTTCTATCACTCTCCCTCAGAACTTGACCCTTTTTTTTCTTCCATATCCATGTTTTCCTACATGGAATCCTAGTATGGGTTAACTCGGGTGGCCTTTGTACTTTTTCTTCTTTCTTTTAAAGTAATAGTGTTACTGACTCTTTTTCCGCTGTGGGACTTTCAATGAAATTTCAAAACCCAATTTTAAAAATTGTGAGGATGCAATTTCTTAAGGGGTGAAAATTGTAATGACCTGAAATTTTTAATAAATCTTGTTTCCTAATTTTGTGTGATATTTTATTTTTCATACTCAACAAAACTGTTTCATTTGATAATATGAGTATAATTAAAATGAGACTGTTGGGTTTTGACTATTATATGACCGTTAGTCAGTATGATCGTTGAAAACTGAATGTTGCGACTTTTATCTCTAAATACAAGTGACCTTGGTTAATTAATATAGAAAGGAGATTCGATGGCCCCACCCAGTAGTCTTGAACTGATCGAAGCCCATCTAACAGAATTTGGGAAGGAGGTAGCACTGCTGGGCTTTGCTCTGGACCAAACCCAAGCCGAACATCATCGTGTGAAGCTAGAACAGAATCTCCTTCATGAGAAGTTCAAACTGATAAAAATTACTACTCGTGCGATGTTGGTCGAGCCTCCCTCAGATTCTCTCACCTTAGCACACCATACACTTAGGTCCTATGCTGGTGTGATAAGGGGCTATGTAAGGAGACCATAGCTGCCTTGTGTAATCGACTTCTTTAAATAAAAATTTTGTTTTCTTATTATGATGAAGTTTATGAATTTTCAAATGTACAGATAAATATAGTATGCATATTTTTGTTGAATTTTAGAGAAAGGATATTTTAAAAAAATGTTTATGTAAACCTTAAATAATTAAAAATGTGTTATGATTTTCAAAAAATTGTCTTCTACAATTATGTTTAGTACGAAATTTAGAGTCTAATAAGATCAACATAATTTTTTATGAATAGTAAATTATGAATAGTGATATTATGCTTAGGATTAGTAATGTGACCAAATGGATTAGTAATCTCACTTAAAGAAGTTATTAATATAATCTAGGCACCTTGATTAAGTAATGTGATTCAATAAAATGGTTAAATAACGATTTCAAAAATTATTAGTCAAGTATTAGTTTTTTTATGTGAATAGGGTTTTTTAATTAAAAATTAAATTGAAAATATTACGAAAATTATTTTTATAAAATGGATTTCATTTTTGAACTCAGAGCATCGATATTATGTTATTGTAATTTTTGGGGATTTTTCTGAAAAAAAAATGAATTTTTTATGAATAGTGTATTTATTTAAAAATTAAATTAAAAATATTTAGGGAATTATTTTTATAAAATGGAGTTCATTTTTGAAATCAGAGCATTGATATTTTGTTAATGTGAAATTTTGGTATTTTTCAGAGAAAGTTGAATTTTCAGTGAATAGTAATGATACAGTTTTAGGGTTTCGGTATGTTTAATGACATCATAATTTTGTCATGATGATGCCATGAGATATTTTAAGAGTTGGACAACCAAAGGTGATTAATTATTCTATGGGGTCCCTATGTGTCCTAACTCCATGGGAAATACCATGGGAGAGCCAATGGTTTTCAGAAAACCACTTGTGAGGTGTCCCATGGACATTAATGCCTTGTCCCTTCACATTCCCTATAAATACCCACCATTTCCTCCTTTAGTTTTCACTACCAACTCTAAACCAATGAATCTATGGTCTCATTACCTCCCAAGGAGTCCTCCAAATGTGCTTCCATGCCCTCAAGGTCCCAACCTTTGAGTTTTAAGGGTTACGTTTTAAGGTAAGGGATCCTAGCTCTCTCTTTCTTTTCAAGTAATCTCTTTTATGTCCTTTCTTATATGATCCATGATCTTATGTTGGAGGATGTTATTTTATATTCCTCTTACTTACCTTTTCATGTTCATTTGTTTAGAGACCCCCTATTTATCTCATCAATTCATTTTTTGAAGTTGTAAGTAGCGTCGTTAGGCTGCCGAATTTTTAAGGGATTCTTTCACCCTTTTCATTTTAAAGTTCTATTTTCATTTCAAGTATTTAAAGTTCCTTTTTATTATGTTTGGGTATTATCTCTATATCTATAATACTGAAATTTTATGTTAATATTATGAGAGAATCTATTTGATCTCTTCAATTCATTTTATGAAGTTTTAAGTGGCGCCGTTAGGCTGCCGAATTTTTAAGGGATTCTTTCACCATTGTCATTTTCAAGTTCTATTTTCTTATCAAGCCTTTCAAGTTCCTTTTTATTATGTTGGGATATTATCTCTATATATATCATACTGAACATGTATGTTCATATGATTAGAGACCCTATTTGATCTTGTCAATTCATTTTTTGATGTTTTAGGTGGCGCCGTTAGGCTGCCGAATTTTTAAGTGATTCTATCACCCTTCTCATTTTCAAGTTCTATTTTCATGTAAAGTCTTTAAAGTTCCTTTTCATTATGTTTGGGTATGATATATATATCTATCATAATTATCTTTTATGTTAATATGATGAGAGACCCTATTTGATCTCATCAAGTCATTTTTATTGAAGTTTAAGTGACGACGTTAGGCCGCCGAATTTTCATAAGAGAAATCTAATTTTTGTCTTCCTTCCATGTTTTTCATTTCCAATGGTATGTCCTTAAAATTTCATTAACATGTTCATATATCATTTATATTTTGTCCCTCTACTATTTTATGGGACATTTATTAATTTTTTACCCATGTCCCCTCTCTTTTCAATGTTTTCTAAAACCCCGAAACATAATCGTTATGCTTTAGAATTTCCGTCTCAAAATGTCTCTCTCTTTTTCTAAAGTTATTTTATTTAATTAAGCGAATACTCAATGATCTATATTTTAGAGGGTTATTTACATATATATAAAAATGTTCTATTTTAAATTCTGGTATTTACATACATGAGACCCACCTTCCTTTTATATGGGTTTTTAAGTGACACAAAGATCATGTCATTAAACTAGTTTTTAAAACGTTATGATTATGAAATGAAACCCATTTCTTTAATACAATATGGGTTGTTTATGAAATGATTTACAATGATATATGGGGCTCACATGATAATAAAGGAAAATTTAAGGGTGCGCCCTGATAGCGCTCCAATGCATTGGGTAAAGACTTAATCTCTAGAGATGACCATTTTGACTGATACCTTGGTGAATATCCTTGGTAATTTTTATTGACACCTTGGGGATGGACTTTGCTGAAATGGAAATGATTGTATTTGTTAAATGTTGTAGCCACATCTTCAAGTTATTAAAAACATTATTTTTTATTATGATATGCCTCATGATTTCATTCTCATGCCATAAAGTTCTTTTTCATGACATCGTAGATGTATCTCAAGATCACATGTTGAATGTTATAGCCACATCTTCAAGTTATGAAACAGGTTTTTTTTATAATATGCCTCATGATTTCTTTCTCAAGCCTTAAAGTTCTTTTTCATGACATTGTTGATGTATCTCATGTTCAAATGTTAAATTTTTCCCCTTGTTTCCCTTACTGGGCCTTCTGCTCACCCTTTCTCTTGATGTATATCCCTAGGTTATGAGATGCCGTAATGAACCTAGGATGAACAAATGAAGAAGATTTTCAAGTGTTTAAGAAGCATTTTTTTCTCATGTAATAAGTTCCTAGTTTCCAAGACACTAAACCTAAAAGATCCTCGGTTTTGTATAATGTAGGGAATGTTTATGTGACAAAAGGCGGGATGCTATAATAGGAAGTCACCATTTTTCATACTAGGGTGGGGAATTTATAGGTATCACCACCCTAGATATTCACTGACTTGGACAGTGTATCTTGTGTGAATCTATTCTAGAGTTGACAAAGGGTTTTGTTGTCATGCATCGTTGCGAGCCTCTGTCATGGACCACTTCTAAGGGAATCACCTAATTGTCAGTGACCATTAGTCCCTCAAAACCAAACCTCCTTTATTGAATTATTTTCAATTAATGAATACTTTTTTGAATTATGAGAGCCTGCCAAAGGGCTTCAATATTTTCATTTTTATATATCAAAGGGCCTTTATGAGATCAATGTTCCCATTTAAAGGCGTTAAATATATGCTTGATGCCTTTCCTAGGACATTCAGGGAGGCATGGATGGATTATCTATGTGTATCCGCAAGATTTTTATGTGTAATTACCCATCATTTCTCAAATATTTTATGATTGTGAGAGTCTCTCACCTCCCCTTTTTTAATTTCCATTGTTTATTTTCCAAATGTCGGGAGTAATGTGAGATTGCATGAGTAATGTCAAAGACAATTACTATACATCTTGATGATGCATTGTGTGACCAATAAGGGCATTTTCTATATGGGTGAGCACATCGTGGATAAATCCATCCATTCACCCCTTGGGAGCCTATGTGGGAGCGTGATATTTCATCAACATAACTTTGGTGCTTCACACGTCGAGGATGGCAAGTTGAAGGGATTTCATTAGATGAGTTGAGCATGTAACTGGGTTCTCACAGTGCCTTGCAGGTTGCGAGGGGTGTGTCACATGACGTTCAATGACCTTGAGAGCCTCCTGCCACCTCCCCATTTTCATTTGTTTTTATAATAAAAAGTCTCGATGGTCTTTCACATTTTTCTGGATGTTGTAAAGGATAATCATCTGTCCCATCAGCAACGTGTCACAAGAATTTTACGTCCATGAATATACCCTTCCATTTGGATATTTTCCTTTATATTTTCAAATTGGTTTTACATCCTTCACCCACTGATTTTCCATTAGTGAACCACATGATCAACATGGGATCTCGCAATGGCGTGATCTCTCTGACCTAGTTAGTCACACTTCTCACCTTTGATATGTTGCATGTATATTGATGTATAATTCCATAGTGTGAACAAGGGTGGTTTCATGTTAAGGAATCATGCCAAAGGGTGCCTTCCAAGTGTTACAATCCATCGCATGAATTTCACATAACCACATCCACTTGAATGTGTTCTGCGACCCAAAGTTCACATGTGTGCGTCGTACGACATCCAAATCCACATGGGATTGAATAATGAAGGAAAAGTGGTGGTGTCTTGCAAAGAATTTAATTCACATGTACTTGAATTTTTTCTGTTCATATGGTGGTATCAAGATCGATAAAGTGTTTCTCATCCACACAAGAATATTGAATGTGCATGGTGTGGACCTCAATTAGATTGACATGGTACATCAAGTTTAGAATATAATTGATGCTTAACTTTTTTAGTGCCTGAAACAAATTCGTTTGGACTTGATCATATCCAAACACCAATTTTCCATCTACAATTCTTCACATAATTAGGTATGTGGTAATTTGACCTCCCTCTTCACGAGGGAAGGCCCATTATATGAACATGAATTTTGGTATGCATGGATGTGTTTATTCATGAGACATGAGTTCTATATTTTCATGAGGTTGAACCCCTTGCAGTATCACATAATATTGCATGACGGGTCATACAGTATCAATTACATTCACATGAAGCAATACATGGTGCATCATCTATTCGAGTGAGTGAAAACAAATTCTAGCATGAGGTGTTACTCAGTGCCACAACCCTTCAAATGATGGGTTACATGATGCCACCGTATTTTGCATGAGAGGTTACACATTTCCAAATATCATAGAACTGATACATCAGCTAAACAAAACTGTTCCTCCAGTATCAATATCTTCAAACCAGTATTTTCAATTCTTATGTTTTTCATGCATAACATCCCAGACATCATTCATGGTATCTTACAATGATCAGTTTAAGAAAAACAAGATCACTCCCTTATTGAGTGGAAGCCACATTTTATGATAGGTAACGTGATGCCTATCCCACTTTGTGATAGATTACATAGTGTCTTGGATCCTATTGTGAGATCAAAGAATGGGTCTCAAATGGCCTTTTTTGCATAACCCTTATAGGGTTTTCAACACTCTATATTGTGAGGAAAACACAGGCTATCCTTTTAGAGTGAAAGTGGCACCCCAACTTGTGATCTCTCGCGAGTATATATAAAGGAATCCTTGCATTCCCTTTGAATATCTGAGAATGGTGGCATTCCTGATAAATACATTCCATCACTACAGAATTTCCCCACCTGAGATCCGAAAATAATGTCGCATCAAGGTATATCTTTAAATGGTTTAAAATCTTGGTAATCCTTATGCGTGATTGCATATCCTCATGGTCTCTTCCCCTATCATATTTATTAGGGCACTGTGAAAATGGTATAGATGCATCTCACAATACCTTCACGACCAATCATGCTAGTGTATATGGTCCATTTCATGGCTCGATATCCATTAAACAACCCATTCTGTATAGTAGTCTGGGCATGAAGAGTTTGTTCTGCATGTAGCGTTGTACACACGAACCCGTTTCCCGATCTGATCGCTGTAAGTAAGTGCTTTGCGCCCTGAATCCATCAGTGATGCACTCTTGTAGAATCACATTTTATGATTTTCATGGAGGCTTAGGGGAGTTGCAGTGTGAGAAAGCACATGGGATCAAGGTTATGTTGATGCACGATATCAATCCCAAGTGTAAGAGGAGAAGAGTTTTTTAATACATTTTGTTTAAAAAAAATTCAGAAAACGGTTAGGTTGAACTTTTTTTCTAAATGTGCGTCAAAGGAGGCATCTGTGATGTCGCCTTTTCATTACGGGTGAAAGACGGCATCGCAGATGCCGCCTTTGCACTGTGGCATAAAGGTGGCACCCGCGATGCCACCTTTCCTCTAAGAAAAAAATTGATTTTTTTTTGTTTTGTTTTGTTTTGATTATATATTTATTTATATACATAATTCATAAAAAATGTTCTGGAGAATTCCGCCTTTCACCTAACAAAAAAAATTATTAGTTTTTAAAATTTTGTTTAAAAATTGCAAAGTCAAAAATGATTCAAGTAAGTTACTTTGAAAGACTATAAAATATAAACCATAAGACCAATCCAAATGAAACGTTAAACATTCATTAAACATATAACCAATTTTTTAAACACAAATCATTTCATAACAACTATTCATGAAAAATAATTTATTATCTTTTAAAACCACCTACTTGACACTTAGAAATGTTTCAAGTATGTGAATTTGAAAGACTATAAAATATAAACCATAAGACCAATCTAAATGAAACCTTAAACATTAATTAAACATATAACCAATTGTTGTAAACACAAATCATTTCAAAACACCTTTTCTTGAAAAATAATTTATTTTCTTTCAAAACCACCTACGTGAAACTTAGAAATGTTTTAAGTGCGTGACTTTGAGAGACTATAAAATATAAACCATAAGACCAATCTAAACGAATCCTTAAACATTCATTAAACATATATGAGTCAACCCCGCATCAATAGGATGCACGTTTTCACTAGTATCACATACATCAATAATCTTTGATGCATTAAAACATGTTATCTCTCCTTTCACGGAACAACAAAATCCATTCTTCCACCCACCATGTCCATATCCATATCAACATTCGGCCGCATAATGTTATGTTCAATGATATGCCACATGAAATTATCATACGTTCACATTCCTGGAAATATCAACCCCTTAAACCCACAATGCACCCAACGATTAAAAATTTTCTACCATTGTCACCCCATTTCGGCAGGTCCAGTTGATCAGATGAAAACACCAGCGATTCCACATAGACCATTGAACTCTTCATCACCAAATATTTATCTTTTATCGTCTTCAAAAGGACACTATAGGACCTCCTTGATCTATCCATTCCAAACACTCACATATAAGTATACTATAAGCATAACAATCTGAAAACTTGTTGGTTTTTATGTTTATAGTATACTTGTATGTGAGTGTTTGGAATGGATTGATCAAGAAGGTCATAATGTGGCCTTTTGAAGATGATAACAAATAAATATTTGGTGATGAAGAGTTCAATGGGCTATGTGGAATCATTGGTGTTTTCATATGATCAACTGGACCTGCGGAGGTGACATTTCTACAGGTCCAGTTGATCAGATGAAAACACCAACGATTCCACATAGCCCACTAAACTCTTCATCACCAAATCTTTATCTCTTATCATCTTCAAAAGGACACTATAAGACCTCCATGATCTATCCATTCCAAACACTCACATACAAGTATACTATAAGCCTAAAAACCAACATGTTCTCAGGTTTTTATGTTTATAGTATACTTGTATGTGAGTGTTTAGAATGGATAGATCACGGAGGACCTACATTGGCCTTTTGAAGACGATAAAAGATAATGATTTGGTGATGAAGAGTTCAATGGGATATGGGGAATCGTTGGTGTTTTCATCTGATCAACTGGTCCTGTGTAAATGTCACCTCTGCATGTCCAGTTGATCAAATGAAAACACCATCAATTCCAAAGAGCTCAATGAACTCTTCATCACCAAATCTTTATCTTTTATCATCTTCAAAAGGCCACTGTAGGACCTCCTTGATCTATCCATTCCAAACACTCAAATACAAGTACACTATAGGAATAAAAACAAACAAGTTTTCAGGTTTTTATGTTTATAATATACTTCTATGTGAGTGTTTGTAATGGATAGATCATGGAGGTCCTACAGTGTCCTTTTGAAGATGATAAAAGAATAAGATTTGGTGATGAAGAGTTCAATGGGCTATGTGGAATTGCTGGTGTTTTCATCTGATTAACAGGACCTGCAGAAATGGGGTGAAAATTGTAGAAAAATTATAATGGTTGGATGGATTGTGGTTTTGAAGGGGTTGATATTTGCAGGAATTTAAACATATTATAATTTCATGTGGAATATCTTTTAACATACCCTTATGCAACCATATGTTGATATGGATATGGACATGGTGAGTGGAAGAATGGATTTCGTTGTTCCATGAAAGGAGAGATAACACGTTTTCATGCATCAAATATTATAAATGTATGTGATACTAGCGACAACATGCATTCTATTGATGAGGGGTTGACTCATATATGTTTAATTAATGTTTAATGTTTCTTTTAGATTGTTTTTATGGTTTATATTTTATAGTCTTTCAAAGTCACATACATGAAACATTTCTATGTTTCAAGTTGGCAGTTTTTAAAGGTAATAAATTATTTTTCATGAAAATTTGTTATAAAATGATTTGTTTTTACCACAATTGGTTAATTGTTTAATGAATTTTTAAGGTTTTGTTTAGATTGGTCTTATGGCTTATATTTTATAGTATTTCAAAGTCACATACTTGAAACATTTCTAAGTTTCAATTAGGCGGTTTTGAAAGCTAATAAATTATTTTCCATGAACAATTATTATGAAATGATTTGTGTTTACAACAGTTTGTTATATGTTTAATGAATTTTTGAAGTTTCATTTAGATTGGTCTTATGGTTTATATTTTATAGTCCTTCTAAGTCACGTACTTGAAATATTATTAACTTTCAAATAGGTGGTTTTGAAAGCTAATAATTTATTTTTCATGAATAGTTGTTATGAAATGATTTGTGTTAACAATAATTGGTTATATGTTTAATGCATGGTTAAGGTTTTTTTTTAGATTGGTCTTATGGTTTATATTTTATAGTCTTTAAAAGTCACGTACTTGAAACATTTCTATGTTTCAAGTAGGCGGTTTTGAATGCTAATAAATTATTTTTCATGAACATTTATTATGAAATGATTTGTGTTTATAAATAATTGGTTATATGTTTAAGGAATGTTTAACATTTCGTTTGGATTGGAATTATGGTTTATATTTTATATTCCTTCAAAGTCATGTACTTGAAACATTTTTAACTTTCAAGTAAGTAGTTTTGAAAACTAATAATTTATTTTTCATTTCTATAGAAATAAACATATAAATGAACATAAACAATCAATGTCTATGTCTACAATGAGGAGATCTTGTCCCACATGGTGGTCTAACACAAATAATTTCATAAAATATAGTTATTCATTTCTATAGACATAAAACATATGGATGAGCATAAACAATCAATGTCTATGTCTACGGTGAGGAGATCATGTCCCACATGGTGGTCTAATAATAGGACGTCTGCGGCGAGATCTCTGGGGAGTCTGATGACCTGGAGAGGGCTGGTACTCAAGCACTGGAACATCAACTGTGATATCCTCCACCTCTATGCCAGTGGGAGAAAATGTCAACTCCACCTCATACGACCCTCTTAATCCTTCTCCCACCTCCATGGTAGAAGAACCCGACAACATCGCAGTGGGGAACAAATCATACGGTGATGTTGTACCCCAACTCTGTGATGGGTCTGGACCCCATGGCTGCGATGACACTGGGTGGAAAGGTTGCGCTCCATATGGGCCCCATGATGGAGAAAACTGAGGATATGCTATCAAAAAGGATGGATCCCATGACGGCTAAGGCAGATCCTACATCGGATCAGACCAAACTACTAGAGGCCCGACCTCTGCCTATGGAACTGGTGAAGCCTGACGTGTAGGACGATGCTGTCTACGTCGCTGTGGTCGTGGCTCCTCAGCACCAGCAGCTGTTGCAGGATCTTCCTCTACGGCAGGAACCTATTGTCTCCATGCCGGATGCTCGAAGAGGATCTTGGAAAATGCACGGACAGATGACCTCAGCTCCAACGCTTGATCATGAACAGCTTCCCGGCTGAAGACTCTATCCTCAACCTCATCACTCATATCAATAAATATTTATGTCTGACTCTCCTGTAAATAGATTAAAAATGAATTAGAAAATAACTCAACAAACATAGTAATATAATTTAATTCACTTACAATCGTATTCATCTCTCTGTCGGCTCGTGTAAGATACAGTATAGACTTCATTATATACCATGGCTCATACTCGTGCTGCACTGAAAGAGAGAACTACACCGTAGGAACTCCTTGGATGAAAAACTCTGCGCGTCTGTGCCAACAGTTGAGAAATACAGCATGTACTCGACGCCAGTCATCATCCTGCCTCCCTGTCAGCTTCATCCCATGAAGCATATCTGTCTGCCTCAGCGGTAATGGAATCTGCTGAGTGAAGAGAAATTAGAGAATGACTCTGTCAGGCTAGTGACACTAAACAATATGAAAGTGAATGAGTGGCACTACAGTCATAACATCGTCAAGACCAACCGTGCAGTATGGAGTCAACTGGTCCATAAAATGCCAGTATGGAACCCATAAAATCTGAAAAAACATATTAACCATGTTAGAAAAGCTGTTAACTGAAAAATGATGTTATTATTAAATTTGTTAGACAACTATATATTTTATATACATACCTGATGGGGTAAGAGAAAGTCCAACTCGAGCTGATTTATAGAAAAATCATGTCTCGGAACTGCATTGAAATTTTGGCACTAACACCACCTATAAAATACCACATCGATAGTTATAAATAATGAGAAATTAATGTCCATAACTTGTAGTAGCATCAGAAACTTCTAGAAATGAGTGATCATACCAGCGTCCACGCGGCGCATCATGCATCACCGCCATCTCAACTGTCATACCCGCAAGATCAGGGCAGAATGTTGGGAAGTGCTCCCATGCCCACATCTGAAAAAGGATGACGCATCCCCCGAGACCTATGCACCTCTTGTCGAATATCCTGCATAATGCTCTTTATGTGTATGCCAAGTAGGAGGATCCCCAACTGTACGTCCCTGCCCGATCAAAATCCTCTAGCAGGGGTAGATACATCATGTGCTTGTGCATCCCTGAATGATCCGTACACATGGTCCCTCCAATAAATCGTAATATATGTGCACGTGCATAACATATCACCATTTTCTCATCAGCATCATCAGATAAAACTAGAATCTGTGCCTCCAGCCAAGGCATGGATATCAATGCTCCATCAGTAGCACTATGATCAGAAAAAATGTCAACGCCTAATAAGCGCTGAGCAAGGTCGGGCCAAGATGCCCGAGTTGATCCAATAACGGGTCTCCCCTGGATAAGAAGACCAAGCAGCACAGCCACATCCTAGAGGGTGATGGTCATCTCTCCCTCGGGCAGGTTGAATGTGTTTGTCTCTCGTCTCCACCTCTCCATGAGTGCAGCTAGCAGGTGATTGTCTACAAATGTAAAATCTGATACTACAATAACATAGAAACTAGCACGCTGCAAGTATGGTATAATGGAAGGAGGAGGCTATGTGTGATGAAAATGGTGCACTCGACGCACCCTGATCAATCTATCTAGACCAACCATGATCACAATCTATGAACAATGGGTCGTCTGCTGACTGAGTAGTATGGTGTTAGTCGTCAGCATATAAACAAATAATGTTTTATCTAGGATTCACATCATGGATCATTCATGACCTATAAATGGTTCTATCTCTTATCTATGTTAGATGAATCATGGTTTCACTTTGTTTTAAAAATTGTTTTATAAAATAATTGGCATGAAATTATTATTTTATTAAAAGTGTTTTTTTGATAAAATATGGTTTCCCCTAATTTTGGTAAATAGAAGGGTGTTTTTAACGAATTTTGAAATAAAGTGAGAACTAGTTTTCAAAGAATGTTTTTATATCAAGAAAGGGTATTTTGTTATTTTTGAATATTATAATGCCCTTTCAAAATAATTTTATGTATATCTCAAATGTGATCCTTGGGTATACAGGTGGAAGGGTAGTACTAGGGATCATATTTTGATATTGTAAGAGAGTTCACATTTTAGGGTGTTATGTTATTACTAGATCAAGATTCATTTGTCTTTATGTCTTCATTAACAATTTAGGAGGGTTCAATTTCTGGGGTGCTCCTTTATTCCCTAAAACTCTATGCATGAGTTATAGGGATTTGTAGGGCACATTAGTCATATTGTTATATGATTGTACTTGAAAATCTGGTCATATGATTCATGATTATTTTCTCAACCACATAATGTTTCAAAAACCAATGTAAAGGGAATATGTTTTTGGGCTTACGGTTCATGTTTTCAATTTTAGTATTTAAATATTAGGGTTTCACATTTTACCTTTGGGAATTAGGCTTTCGGATTTCTTTTAAGGTTTTATGATTTAGGTTAAGGATTTGAGAAAAGATTTTCAGGATTATGGTTTAGATCGTTAGGATTACGGTATAAAAAATATTTTTATGGGTTTACTGTTATGATTTTCAGTTTTGAGGGTTATAAAATAGAGGTAAAATGAAGAGATAAAAACAAAAAGTTTACAATATGAGAATCTCCCAATAACGAAAATACATCATTGGGGCTTAAGAGTGTGAACTCGGCCCAACAATGTTAGGGCATCATTTCTGATTATGACCTTATTGATGACATATGGTGCATCTCAAACTCTGTCTCTGTTCTTGAGGCCAGTCCATCTCATTTCGCATCCTGCTGGCCTTCGGTCTCCCATGGGGATGCAACCGATTCATATCAGGTACCAGTATTGGCTGACCTTTGGGTATTGGAAAGTAACAAAACTCACCAATAGGTGTCCATGGTGCAACGTAACAGTTAGCAATGGTGTTAATCCGGTACACTGGATCAACATATGCATCCCATGATATGTTAACAGAGGCACATGCTACGATGGCGTGTGAGACTGGAAACTGTAAGGCCTGAAATATTTCACATTGACATTGCCTTGTTTCTAGTAACACCACCATTTTTCACCAATGCTATTTGTGGTGGGGTTCTACTTCTTTTGAACTTCAAATCGAGAGTCATCTTGTCAAAATAAGAAGACTTGATAACCAAAATCTTCATCAATATTCTTTTCAATATCTCGTTGAAAATATATTTCGTACGTTAGACCCTGATTTATTACATCCGATGCTAGTTTTTCTCTATCAACAATGTTCTTCATGCTATGATATAATGTCTCTTGAACTAGGGCGGTTATAGGTAGCTTGCAAATCCCTTTGATGAAACCATTGATGCACTCTACAATGTTGGTCGTCATGTGTCTGTACCTCTTCCCCCCATCATATGCCAATGTCCATTTTTCTTTTTGAATTCAGATCACATAATCGTAAAATTCTTCATTAACCTGATGGATTTGTTCAAAACGTTCTTCTAACCGTCTTTGATCGGACTCATATGCTACACAGAATAAATGATATTTCACATATTTTGAATTTATCTTTACATTGATATACAAAAAAAATGAATTCAATGCGTACCAAGTGTCGTGATTGCCTTCTTCATCGGTTCTTTTTGGAATTTTTTATGCAAGTTGATATCAATGCGTCTAATGCAGAACCGATGATATGCATTTGGGTAATTCCATGTATCAGGATCCGCATTGATTGCCGCATTAATTGCTTGGTGCGGATCAGATATCAAAAAAACACCCTGAATGTTGGGGAAATGGGTGTTGATACATGCCAAAAACCAACTCCATGATTAATAGTTTTCTTCATCTATAATGTAAAAGGAAAGAAGAAGAGGTGAATGGTTTCCATCTTGGGTTTCCACAATCAAAAATAAACCCTTGTATTTTCCATACAAAAATGTTCCATAAATCTGAATAAATTGTTTGCAGAAATGAATGGCGGAGATACATTGAAGGAATACCCCGAACAACCGATGAAATTGAACACAAGATAGATCAAGTCAGTTTTCGCGAGACACAAGTTCATATGTATCCTGATGGAAGACAACTTGGTTATGATGCCTCATTATGGATAGAAATTGCGGAAACCCCCGATATGCGTCATCCCAATCACCATAGAGCTTTACAATTGCCTTCTGTTTCACATTCGATGCCTTATTATAGGATATCTTATAACAGAATTTCTATTGTATCCTCTCTTACAAAAGGGCTATCGGAACATCTTGACATGTTCTAATCATCTCAACAACAATGGATGACACAAATTCCGCATCCAATGAAGTACGATCTTGTGTTAGGCTCAGCTGAATGCAAGTATGAGCTGCCTCAATCCTCGAGATTCTCCAACCTCCAAATGCAATGTCTGGAATCGCCCTTAATAGAACTCTACAATCATCCCCATACTTCTCACATCGTATGCCATATTTTCTACGATCTGATTCGTAAACTAAATAGCTACAGTGCCTATCAATGTGAAATATCTTTAGCGTATTTTTTAATTCATCTTTACTTGGAAAATTCCTTCCAACATATAAAGTTTTGTTCATCTCACTAAACCTATCTTGTATAACTCCCAGAAACTCAGTTTCTGGTGTGAGAACATTATCTTCAAATTCAGGAACACGTGTCATTGATTCTAACCAAGATGCAAAGAGCGGTGGATGATTTGTTGTTGGTCGATCATGCTGTAGAACTATTGCATTTCTCGAAACATCTATTGTTCCTTCCTCATCAGCACTACTATCCCCATTTGTTTCGTTATTACGAAACTCCTCATCAGATGTTGGGTTAACATGTATATCCGGATGATCAAGTAGGTTGTCCTCTGCATCATTTGGAATAGTCTGAACTTCATGGGGCTGACTATCTTCGACGACTCTTGTAAGTCTACGTCTATGTACAATTGGATGTTGTTGTTGTACAGTAGAAACATAAACATATAACTCCATCAGGGTACCGTCCGAACGTTGATAAAAAATTTAATTGTTTGGATCCATTGTGCATCATCAACCAATGGACAAGCTAGATGCCACAATGTTGACGGGAACTGAAAATGTCTATAACTCATTGACTTGATCACTTGATCGGTTCCTAAATTTAATGATCCATGAATTGTCACTTGAAGGTCATTTAGGGTTACACAATAAGTAGTATTAACCACTGTTATTGGTTGTGTACTGTAAGAATACCCTTTCTCTATTTGAATAACTTCCCCATAGCAATACACACAGGCAGACATTCCGCTCTACGTAAATAATGTTTTTTGACCAAGATTTGGATAATGTAAGTGACATTAAGAATAATGGTTACCAATATAAGTTGGATTTTATACTTTGAAGCTGTAATTAAACAGCTTATTAAAAATAAGTTGGATTTTACCTCACGTTCAAATAATAACTATTACTTCTAAACTATACAATCTTTATGACACTTAAATTTTAAAAGATCTTATATCCTAAACTAGGATATTTCTTAGTACACTTTATAATTAGTGAGTTAAAATATAAATAACATCAAGTTAAAAAATAAATAAGAGAATGTTTTTATCTTCTATCTTTTCTTATAGTGAATTGGATATCAAAATTTCAGAAAACCTGTGATTTCTGAAATTTTGATATGCAATTCACTGCAAGAAAATCAAGAAGCTCGAAACATTCTCTTATTTAAATTTTAACTCCATGATATTTATATTTTAACATTCTGTTATTCATATTTTAACTCTGTGTTATTTATTTTTTAACATCATGTTGTTCATATTTTAACTTCATGTTATTTATTTTTTAACTTCCTGTTATTTCATTTTTATCTTCATGTTATTTATATATGTTATTTATATTTTAACTCTGTGTAATTTATATTTGTTATTTTTATTTTAACTCTGTTATTTATATATGTTATTTATGTTTTAAATATATGTTATTTATATATGTTATTTATATATGTTATTTATATTTATATATGTTATTTATATTTTAACTCTATGTTATTTATATATGTTATTTCTATTTTAACTATATGTTATTTATATATGTTATTTATATTCTAACTCTATGTTATTTGTATTTTAACTCTATGTTATTTATATATGTTATTTATGTTTTAACTCTATGTTATTTATACATGTTATTTATATTTTAACTCCATGTTATTTATATTTTGACTCCATGTTATTTATATTTTAACTCCATGTTATTTATATTGTAACTCCATGTTATTTATATTTTAACTCAATCTTATTTATATTTTAACTCTATCTTATTTATTTTTTAACTCCATCTTATTTATTTTTAACTCTATTTCTTAATTAATTTTTAATTAATCATTTGTAATAATAAATATCAACATCATTACTAAATTATCAATTTATCATTTCTTTTCTTAGATATTTTAGAAGTTTATAAAGAAATATGCATATATTAAGCATATACTCTGGGACTGTCAAACTAGAATGAAGCAAGGCCCATTCTCCTGCACTAGTTCCCATTCGAGTCTAGCTCAAATCGGTGTTTTCGGGTTTTACCCCTAGGTACATCTATGCCAGAGCCACATTCACTTGTTTGTATCTAGACAAGGATTTGATGGCTTAGTTAACATACTCTTTATTCTTCCAAAATTTCACTAAAAGAATCCTAAATTAATTATTCTAATGACAATTATAATTACTAAATATGTATAAAAAATATAATAAACAAAAAAATCAAACTAACTAAACTATTAAAGTTTTAAAATATTTAACTATAAATAATTCAACTAAATAAAAAACATTAAAATTATAAAAATATTTTTTTTAAAAAAATTCTACAAAATAAAAAAAATTTAAATTAAAAAACATACCTTCAAAATCATTCCAAACATTTCAAACCACAGAACTCCGTGACAAAAGAGAGAATTTGAGAGAGTATGAATGCTTGGAAGTGAGGAGAAGGGGGGGGGGGCTGCCCTTTTATAGGGCGCGGAGACAAAGGTGGCACCGCAGATGCCACCTTTCGCAATGACGTCAGGCGAAAGGCGGTACCCAAGGTGTTGCCTTTCGGTTGACATGATACAGAAAGGTAGTACCATGGTTGCCGGCTTTGCCACATCACTGATCCACGCTGGCAGTGCAAAGGCGGCATCCTCGATGCTGCCTTTGAGGTGGAATTTGAAATTTTTTTTCGACGTAACAATTTTTTAAAAAATATTTTTTAAAAAAAATGTATTAAAAAAAATCAAGAGGTGAAACATGAGTGTGCTTAAGGATCTACTGGTTTTTGGTATCAATCCTCGGTGCAATAGGCGGGCTGAAACTCGGGTATCATGAGGTCGAAAAAGATGACACATGAGGTCATTTATTCCCCACATGATATGCATGACATGCATCCTTCCACGACAAAGTGTGTGATGTGAAAATATTACCAAAACTCCATTACTAATATATTATATATTATATATTATATATTTATTATTTATTATTTATTATTTACAATTTATTGTTTACTATTTACTATTTACAATTTATTATTTACTATTTACTATTTATTATTTATTATTTATTATTTATTATTTATTATTTACTATTTACTATTTATTATTTATTATTTATTATTTACTATATTTTAGTTACTATTTAGTATTTAGTATTTATTATTTAGTATTTATTATTTATTATTTAACATTTATTACTATATTATATATATATATATATATATATTATTTATTTATATTCTATTTATTAATTAGTAATTTTTAATTTTTAGTTAGTAATTAGTAATTAGTAATTATTAATTATTCATTATTTATTATTGATTATCGATAATAGATTAATAATTAATAATTAATAATTATTTAGTTTGAATATATTTTTTATGTATTATTTGTTTTTTCGATCAATATATGCAAGTATATTAAATTCTATTTATTGACCACATGAAGAGCATATTGTAGTGGTAATGTCTTTGGAGAATAAGCAAGGGGTAAGAGGTTCAACTCTCACCCAATGTGGAATTTATATATATGGAATACGCTTGCATGTGAATATACATAGTGATAAATAATAAATAATAAAAATTAATTAATTTTAAGGATTCAAAATGTTACAAAAATAATAAACAATAAAAATAAATTAATTTCCATAGTTAAAAAATTACCAAAAAATAATTATAAAATAATAAATAAATTAATAAATTCATGGAATAAATAAATAAATAAATAAATAAATTATGTGAATATCGAAATAACAAACTAATAAAATTAATCAGTAAAATAAAAATAATAAAAAACCTATGTTAAATAATTCCGCTAATTTTAAAAGACCACCCCTAAGTCCTTCTGTGAAGATTTTGAAAAAACTCAGTTAGTTGTTTATCAACACACGATTACCTATTAGTTTTCCAAAACCGTCACAGAATAATTTAGTGGCAGTTTAAACCACTGCTAAACACCTATTTTGGCGTAGTGGGGGAAGCGAGTAACAACCTTGGGGACTTGGGTGTTCAACATGGGGATAAGCCAGTTCTATTTGAATAGTGATTTGAAGATCATTCTGAAAATTAGATGAATGTGTTCTAGGTTTTGAAAGGGACTAAACTGTTAATGTCCTTAAGCATGTGTTTGTATAATTTAATGAATATTCATCTAAAAATACGTAATATCAATGTATGGAAAGGCATGGGTCTCTATAGTTAGCATCAAAGGAAAGGTTTAGTTTTACTTAAAAAACTAGGATGAAAAAAACTTAATGAGATCCCTAGGTATATTTCTATAGATATGTCAAGGGATGTCTCTAAGGATAAGTCTAATGATGAGAAAATTGTTAGGAAAATGTCCTAGAATTTTTGTAAAGGACAGATTTACTGGTTTCTAAAAATTACATCCCTATCTAGAAAATACAAGTGGATGTGGCTTTAGATTACAAAGAGGTAACAACCTAGAAACCACTCTATCAATATAGACTCAATCGAGAATTAGTCCATGACAACAGGTCTTACTGCACACTTGGTTTGGCAGTCAGGGGGGATATACATTGGAAATTCAAAAAATATTTACAAACCATCATTAAGGATATAAATTGGTTATAAATATGAATGAACTAAGATAATCCTAAGATGTCATGATTTATACATCCTACAATTTATTTTTCATGATTTTGTGTTTTTCAACATGATTAGTGTTGCTTAATCTTTGTATTTTTCATTTTAGTAAATGGTAGAAACCATAAGGAACTGGGTTAACATTGAATGTGAAGGACAACTTTTAGATGATAAAATAAAGGGGATGATGGCTAGAGTGAATAATGTTGTGATTATTCCTAATTATTTTTCATGGATCATGATTAACAACATACACCTTAACCAACTTTCAAACTCACCAAAGAATAGAATGAAAGAGTTATATGAGAGATCGAATGATGATAACCATGGAAGAATGAAGATACAGTTTCCTATATGTCAAAGATGTGTGAAGAATTACTCAATGGAATATCTCAAAGGAATGAGAATATGTATATTTTTTGTGGCGAAGTAGGCCATAGAGTAAGTAATTTCCCAAGAAAAATGAAGAGTTTAGTTAATGAAAAGAATGGTAATATTTGTCCCCCTAAGGAAATATTAATAGTTGAATATTTTAATTGGGGAAAATAAGATCATATTATTTTCAATGTCATATGGGGAAATCCCATGAAGTAAATAAGAAAATGTTATGAGTAATTTTTTTTGTATAATGATGAAGAGACCATGAACAAAAAATGAATGATATATTCTATTATAAAAGTTTTTTTATAAGCATGATGAAATTTAGTTTGATTAATGTTATGATATGATTCATATTTCAAATGAAAGGAAATATGTATTAAGGAATAAGATTAGGAACCTTATTAATTTTCATAAGGATGAATTGGTATAATCAAAGTGTTTATATATTTTTAATTCATTAATTATGTTATATGATTCATGAATTATATATTTTTCATTAAGGATTTACAAAAAATATATTGAATGGGGTTGATGACCATAAAAATGGTTTTATGGAAAGGTGATATTTTGAATAAAGTAAAGAAACCCTTAAGGTGTTTTTGATGTTTAGAAATTTTTTATCATGAATACATATATGATTGATGTTGATAAATACACTAGACAGTACCGATTATTATGGAAATGATTATTGATTTGTGGAATAAGTAGTCTATGCTATAATGGATGAAGTTTAAAACTTTTTTTAAATTATGGAAAATAAATAATAATATATGTTTTATGTAATGAATGAAGAATCAAGTTGGTTTTCAATATGGTTTTATGGAAATTCATGTTATTACCATGTTTCAAGATAATACACGATGAGGGTATTCACAAATTTGGTATGTGATAACCATGTGATACTTAATGATATATGGGTGATCAATGAAAAGATGATTTTGAAAATTTTAGCAACCTTCTTTGTAATGTTTTTTGTTTTCATATTTCAGAAGCATTACAAGGTTAACCATTTATCGTAGGGTTTAATTTGAATCTTTGGATGAGGTGTTAGAGATTACATCATTATATAAATATTTTTTCATATTTGATAAATAGTTTTAATTTTTTTAACTAGATATTGAAGGAAGGACTTATCATTATTTTTATGGATTATATGATCTGATTTGTACTTCTGGAATAAAAAATTCAACTTCATTTCGTATAGTAATAGATAAAGAAGAAATTGATCAAGGAAGAACCAAAGTGTGTTATTTTTCGGAAATCAAATAATTATATCATCCAATGAAAATTATCCAGCTTTATGAAAATGGACTTAGAATAAATTTTTTCCATGATATCATCACTTTGATGACATCAATGAACTTTTCCACGCCACTTTGTTTTATGGTTTTTTTAGTTGTTAACTTTATATGGATCACTTAATTCCATTTGATCAGTAATATTTATCACCCACTATAATTATTTATTATTTTCTTCAATGTTCAAATCTTCACTTCTCACCTATGTTCCCCTACGTGGAAACCTAGTTATGAGTTAATTTGGGTAATCATTATGTTTCCAACTTTCCCCTTTTCAAGGAATTTTTATTATTAATTTGTATGATGAGGATTTCATTGATTGAATTTTAAAATGTTAAACCTTGGATGAAATAGATAAATATAAAGGGTAAATTCATCTTAATTATGGTAGAATATAACACCTTGAGTTTTTGTGAATTATTATTTTTTCAAATAAATTAACATTCTTTGATATATTTCATTACACGAAGCACCATATGAATTTTTTTTTATAGAAAACACCATTTAAGAATTTTCTATGAAAAACACTGAGCTTAGATTCTGGTACATGAAACACTGAGTTTTCCTTTTTTTTAGTCATTAAAAATTTCATATTTCATTATATGCAACACCAAGATTATCTTGTTCTATACAAAACACTGATTTTAAACCAACCATGAAATACTATAATTATCATAGTTATCAAATATTTTTTTGGAATGGAGAGTATGAATAAGATTAACTAAATTTTGAAAATATAGTATACACAAGTTTATAATATGTATTATTTGGTGACAAATTAACAAGACATGACAATTAAAACCTTTTGAAAATATAGGAAATCATTCTCTGGAAAAATGTTTTTATGAAATCAAACACATTTTACCTCAATAAATTAATTAAAAAACATTATGTGAATTATTTTAATGAAATTAATATATTATATATTCAATATTTTATTTAACATTCATTATTTTTGTTTCATATACGTGAGATAATACTAAATCAAACTTTAATCCAAAAAATTGTATTTTTTAAAAAAAAATGAGTTTGTTTCCTTTTTAAGGTGGACTCATTTTAAAACTAATTTTTGAAACTTTTAGAAATTTAATTTTTTAAGATAAGATTAGTTTTTAAAATTTTAATATCAAAATTATCAAAGTTTAAATTTTTGGTATTTCTCTAAGAAGCTTTAATTTTTTATGAATAGTACAAAGTATTAAATTTTAATTGAAAACATGTTTTTTGTTTAATTTATTTATAAATTTAAACTATATTTAAATTTTTTATAATATAGTTATAAAAAATTTCAATCAATTATCATATTTGGTTAATTTTAAAAAATCTCACATTGAAAATGTATATAAAAACATTTCATTCTTTTGAAAATGTTCACTTTAAAATATGTTTTCTCACCCCATCTATGAGATTAATTTAAAAATTATTTCTACCAGTTCATTGAATTGAATTATGGAAAATGGATTAAATATTTTGAATCATCATAATTTATAATTTTAAATATGGAATAATTAATGTTTTACTTAAAGATTATTGAAAATAGTTAAAATTAATCATGCTAATTCAGAGAAAAACGAGTTTACCAGGGAACTAAATTTTAATATTATGGAGATAAATGAGTAAAATCTTATAAAATAACAATTTTATGGAAATATTTATACCTTAAATCTTAATGGATCTAATTTTTTTTCATTACTGAATCATTATTTTAGGTAAAAACATGGGTACACCTAACGTTCTTTTAAAAAATGTCAATTTTGTCCAACCCCCGACTTATAAAAGGCCACCACCTCTACCCCTCTATTAACAAAAATAAATCCATTTTTATCTATCAATACCTATAAAAATATCTTCCCAAATTCATTAATATCATCCCAAAATCCTTATTTTTGTCCTAAATCAAGCCTTTTACATATTTAGTGCAAACCTAAGGAGGACACCCAAAGAAGCGATAATGTTATTATAAAAGAATTTTCATTTTATTTTCTTCTCCACCACATTAAATATCTATTATATCATGATTATATAATAACCATATTATCATAAATAAAGTTATTTATTTTTTTTGTTAATATTATTATGTAAAAAATCACAAAATTCTATCAAATGGGATACGCAATCATCATTCTTGTGTATGGCGGACTACTGCCTCCTGAACTGATGTCGTTCATTCTTCCATTACAAACTATCAAAGTTGGGAATAACGATGAATATTCTATTTATATATGATATATATTATTTTATTATGTTTTTTAAATTAATAAATAACACAAATCTTCAAGATTTACATTTTTTGGGAATACAATAACATTGTATATGTGTACAACAAACTACTACCTCACAAAGTGATGTAATTCATTAATGCTTTACAGGTAATGTATTAAGGATAGGATAAATAGAAAAATGTGATATATATGACATAATAATTATAATTGAATTATAATATATATATGTATCATTTACTTTTATTACTTTTAATCAGTTAATAAAATGGAAGTAGTGTTAATGCATACATACAACCTACTGTCTCCATAAACTACGTATTTTGTTTCAAATCAATAAATATGATAGATTTATATAAATAAATATATAATTAATTTACATGATATTTATATAATTATATATGTTATATATTTTATGAAATAATTATCTATGTAAGAGGACAAAAAGTAGCAAGTCAAAACATATATGAAAATTAATGTTGTTATTACATGAATTGTAACTTTAACAATGAATCATTAATAAAAATAATTAAAAGGGAATAAGAGAATAATATATAGTTTTAAATTTATTAATATGGTTATTTTATGGATTTATAATAAAAATATATTTATTATAGAGGAGTTTTTATTGAGTATAATGGAAGTCATGACTTAAGGTAAGAGATTTCCGACACACTTTTTACTTTCGTGAGACAGGTGCCATATTCACCACCTATTTATTCTATGAGGTCTATATAATTCCCATGATTGTATATTATGATTATTATCCTGAAAAATATTTTTTTATATGTATCAATTATAGGATCTCTCTTTCATGGGGTTTACGGTTCAAAAGTTAACAACTCGGTAAGGGGATTTCTAGTCTCTCTTTTATTTCTAAGGTATTTATTCCTTATTCAAAACTTGTTTCATTTTTGTGGTGTATATACTTCCCTATGAAATGATACATCATTAATATAAATCATTTAATGATAATTAATGTTTCTATTTATGTTACTATTCCATGGGGATTATGATTAAAATGTTACTCAAGTAATAATGGATTTTTGTCTCAATTTTTTTTCTTTGAGATGTACATCAAGTTATGAACATATATCATTTCACAAGGTGTATATACAACACCCTCAATATGTAATATCATGAATTTATTTATCCTCATTATATTTTATTATCCATTTTATGTTATTATTTCATGGAGATTACGATTTAATGTTACCCAAGGGGTAATGATTTTATGATTCAATCTCATTACTTATCCATATTGTTTATGACTATGTTTTCGATGATAAAATATTATGATATATCTATAATGAAACTTTTTAATTTTTTTATCTTATAATAATTCATTATTATTATATGTAATATTACCATTTTCAAATCTTTTTTACTTCAGATCATTAACAAGGTGGTTTTAAAAATATTCTATCTTTATTTATATTTTTGGTTAGAAATATGTGTTCTTCCAAAATCATGATATTTAAAAACAATTTCAATTTTTTTTATCCCATTAAAAAAGATTTATTAATGAAATTTTTAACCATTTGGGATTTTAGGAATAAATGTTTTCATATAAATCTTCTTCTTTTTTTCTGATCAAGGCACTTTTCTAACCGTTTACCATGAAAAATGAATGTTATTTATGGAATGTATGAAATCACCCACTGACATGACCATCTTTTCTTCTAATATTCCTTTTTAATATTACAAGGTTATTTTTAATGTAAATATTTTATTAATATTCTATAAATTTTGGGCCTTCAAATATGATATTTAATTAAAATAATTTAATAATTTTTTTTTATTTTTGAAAAGGGTTTTAAATGGTTTTTAAAATGTTCCTTTATATTTTTTCACATTTATTTTCAATGAAAAGGATTTTTAAAAACTTTTATGGTTTTAAAATAACTTCTAAGGAAAGGAAATTACAATAATAAATGTTTTAAATGATTGATAAAACTTATTTTCCATCTATGATTACATCCATTGATGATACTTACTATGGATATGATATAAGGATATCATTCTAATTATTTCTATGAATGCTTTATGTTTTGATGAAAAGTTTATTATTAGACCCGTTTCTCTTACATGGGTTATAAAATGATAAAATTATTATAATACCCACTTCTTTTCAAGGGTTATATTATTATTATGAAAACTAACTTTTTTCCATAGGTTATGATATGGTAAATATTTTTATGATGCCCATTTTCTATTCATGGGAAATGATATGATGCTGTTTACGAACCTGTGGAACACCTAAATAAGGTCTTCAATATTATATGGGTGGGACACATGTCTCCCTATAATTCATTAGGAAAATCTTTATATATCATTAGATACAAATGGCTAGATTTGGGAGTAAACCTCGTACAATATTGCAAGGCTAGAACGAGGAGTGAAATTGATATAGTACTACGTGGTTGGAACAATGGTTGAACCTGATACCATATTACAGTACTGGAATGAGGTGTAAACCCAATATTGTAATACATAGATTGAATGAGGATTTAAATTTTAATAGTAATATAGATATTTAACTATGAGTGAACTCGATTCATTAATACATGACTAGAATGGGGAGTGAACATGGTACAGTAGGATATCATTTCCATTAGGGTGGTTTGTCCTTCCCAAAAGGTGTAGACACCTATGCGTGAACGAAATTACACATTTAGAATGTTATCTCTAATATTTATTGCATGTTCATAATATTACGTATAAACTAGATTAAATATTCATAATGTTATTTGTAGACTTGGTTGCATGTCCATCTGTTTATGTGAGTATTTATTTCATGTCCTTAACGTAATTTGTGAACCTGTTTCTATTTACACATATTCACAATGTTATAATATTAGGTACATGAAAAAATTACATGTCTTATGCCTATGTTATGATCTCATGGATTATTTTCTCTGATTATCTTATGTTTTATGTCTTATGAAATCACAGTATTTATATCATTCCTCATGTTTATCATCTATGATATGTTGTTTATGAACCTTTTATGTTTTGTTCATGATCACATACGCTTATGATTATCTTCTCTTTTCATATTATGATAGATTGGTATCTATTATGTTTACCCTTACTCACTATCTAATCTCACCCTTTCTTATGTTTCCATTTACTAGGTTATGAAGAAAGGATTTAAGTAGGAGTACTAAATGGGAATATCCTTTTGGGAGATATTGAAGATATTTCACAAAATTAGAACAATTTGATCTATGATTCCAAAGTTACTAAACTGTTATAGTACTTAGGAATTATTTTGTATAATGTAATTAATATTAATAAAAAAGATATAAAATTCATTTATGAAAATATATGGGTGTCTCTATGGTGAGTGGCATTGTTTTTTTAGAAATTTCTCTATACGATCTATAATCTCAACATGTTGTTCCTCATAAGAAATATCTTCCTCCAATGGTATGTCCTATGATTTTAGTACATGTGAAGGTTTTTTATGTTATTCATTAGGAGAGACACATGGAACACATCATGGGTATGATAGAGGTTTGGTGGAATCCCCAAGAGATAAGATACAATCCATATAAGACCATAAATCTCAAAGGGATCCATATACCTAGGGCTTATTTTGAAATTCTTTTTGAGTCTCATTACCTTTTTTGGGAGAAATTATTAGAAGAATGTTTTTGAAAACATCCAATTCTAGATCAAATTAGCTATTATAAGCATAAATTTTCTACTGAACATGAGATTCCTTGATGTGTTTTTGAATTTATTTAACCTTCTTAGAAATTTATTTAGTTATCTCAGGTCCCAATAAATTTCATTCTCCAAATTTACTCCATCATTAAGAGATCCAAATTTCATTCCGTAGAGTGATTCATAAGGAGACACATAAATGATTTACTAGAAGATATTTTTTTATGAAAACTCATAAAGAGGTAGGTTTTTATCTCATCCCCCTTTGAAATTCAAATAAAAATATCTAAAAAAATCATATAGGCTTTCAATTATTCTCTCAGACTGACTATCTATTGACATAGTTGGATAACTTATTCCCATCAATTTGATAATAAATTTCCCAACGACCTTCCCTTATACATGTAAAACATTTACCATTCCCCTTAAGATAATTTCATCTATTCTTATTCCCACACTTTGACCATAAAGGACAACTCATCTTCTTTTCTCCATGGTTCTTAAATTGTCATTTCAATTCCATTTTTAACTTATTATCAAGACGATGCTAAAGATATGTAAATACAACCTCCATTTCCAACTAGTTATAACATTGAACAATATATTCAAAGATAATTAATTCTATTTTGGATAAATATATTTTTATATTTGGTTTTAAGAAACTAAAAAAATCCGTCAAACTTACTTCTAGGTTGAATGATAATACCAGAAGTATTCATCGCAATCCGTGTAAAAATATCCCCACAAGTACCATAGGATTCATATTCCTTTTGATTTAGATCAAGGAACTCCATATATATTTTCATTTAAATAATATTAATAATTTACTTATTTAAATATAAGAACATGAAGTCATCCCAATCCATGATGTAAATTTCATAATGTTGCCTCATATTCTTGATAAGATCCCACCACTGATCTGATTCACCTTCCAAATGGTATACACCCAAAAATAATTTATCATTCCCAGAACATTGGGGATTAGAAAATATATTTTTAGTGGTGCTGACCCATTATTCAGTTGATATTGATCAAATGACCAATTTAAATACGATATAATTTTCCTCGTGAAAGACTCAACACAATTTTGTTCCCTCCTTTGTTCGTTTAGATGTCTAGTATTATTCATTAATTGAGAATGTTTTTTGAGAATCTTAGTGAGATATTTCATTCTAGATAACATAATGTTTGGATTATTACGAGGAAAATAATTCCATTTTATATCACAATCAACATTAACATGGTTTCTTTAGGTTTCATCTATTGACTAAAACCAAAAAAAACATAGTGTAAGAAACAACAATCATAGTGGGGGAACACATAATCCTAAATAATCACTTATAATATATCAATATTTTGATACATTCTTTAATATATAACACCTTAGGTTTAAACTAGGTCATTCATGGTTATCATCTATTTAAATCCTTCCTGATGGTTTGTAAAGACTATTTTAATTTACAAAGCATATCCGCAAAGAGTTTCGAACTAGGTCTACATAAATCCTGGTTGTCAGGCACCATGTGATGATCAATTAAATATTAATACACACTTTTAAAAGTTCATACCCCTGGGTACCTCTATTCTAGAGCCACATATAATTGTAGTATCCATGAGGGGATGCAATTTCTTATAAACCACTTGAAGTATTCTTTACCAAAATTCAATGAAATGTTTCTATAATTTTAATCTTCCTTAGGATTATCCTTAGATATTTTATTTGGAATATCACTAAGTTTTTCTCATCCCAGTTTCCAATTTTGAACTAAAACTATCCTCTTATACCAACTATAGAGATCCAAGATTATCATACATAGATATTACATTATTTTATGATATTAATTAGATTATAGAAACACGTGACTGAGGACAATAATACTTTAGTCAATTTGGAAACATGGAAACAAAACAACTGTTGTATAGCTAAACTATATCATCACCCACAATATTCTTTATAACAATAACCCTTCTCATACATATCATATTTTATACATTAATTCATAACACAGGCTGGAGGACTCCACCATTTCCTTTGCAGGTCACTTGGCATATGGCAGTTTTGGAGGGATGGCAATATCGGGAGGGACCATGCTTGCATGGGATCGCCGAGTGTCCTGCTTAGGGATGGCGGTTGTTGTTGTTGCGTGTATGTGGTAGTTCCTGTTCCTTATGGTCTTTGATTGGGTTTTTTTGGTTATTTTGTTGGACCTTCTGGGTTTGTCACTTTTTCCATAAAAGTGTTTCCTTAATAAAAAAAATATATTTCCGGAAATATTGGTAGTTCATAAGATATGAATCATAAGGAAATCGAAGAACATGATCCATGATATAAGAAAATTTTCATAAGGCATAGATTTATGACATAAAAATTAGCTTATAACATTGTGAACTTGTTTAAAAAAAACTCCACTCATTTGTTAAGGACATTAAAACAAGCCCTCTCATAAATATACAGAAATGAAACGAGGTCTACACATAACATTATGGACATGAAGGAATTGTCAATTTATAACTCTATGAGCATGTTATCAGGATTACACATAATATTGTGAACATTTAATCATGTTCATGCATGACATATTTACACATTAGTTATACATATTTAACAAATTCATTGGAGGGAGATATATGTCCAACACATCTCATAATGAAAACCTTATTTATTTTTACCACAAGATCATTAAGCATTCATTATATCATAACCAAATAAATTAAATGTGTTTCATAAAAATTTCATCTTTTTATAACATAGGGCTTAGAAGAGTGTTTCAAAATATTTTTTTCATGGTATAACTTGTTGTAAAAGTAATGTGTTTCATGAACAACATTTCATCATAAAAATAAACAAGTAATATAAAAAATAATAATGATATCAATGGATCATAACCCTATTAAATATTGAGTAACATAAAAGGATGTCATATTAGATGGAAAATAATTTTCAAATATCACTTGGAACATTTTTTTCAAGAAAACTACCTTTTCTTTGACAGTCACCTTTTATAACATAATGTTTTTTTCTAAATCCTTCTCTTTTAAAATAAATATTAGAATTTATAAAATAATATTTTGAAATAATTTAAAAAATTTATTGATAAAGATAATCTTTCCTCATTTAAAAAACTTTTTAAAACATAATTATTTTTGATAATCGTTATATAAAACATAGTTTTTGAAGGAAAATGAAGTTTTCGACCAAAACATTTTGTTAAAAATATCATTTTTGAAATATTGTGTATATAAAGTGAAAAAGGAAGGAAAAAATGTATTCTCATGAAATAATATATCAATAGAAAATTCATTACTTTTTTGAGATATAGATCATAATATTTTATCATTAGATGCATAATCATAAACAATCGAGATAAACAATAATATTGTAACGTAAAAGTCTTACCACTTTGGTAAATTTGAAATGTAAGTCCCATGAAGAAATAAAATTGAAATAAAATTAAAATATCATGAGTATTTACAAATTAATTATATTACATGTAAAAGGGGATATATATACACCTCAAAAAATAATATAGGTGCATAGCATAACATATGCCTCAAAAAGAGAAAATTGAGACAAAAATCCACCACTATCTTATTAATATCTTGAATAGTAAACCTAATGAAAGAGAGGTACTAAAATGAGTATGTAAACCCTAATTTTTTTGGAGAAACAAAATAATATTCATTAATTTTTATTATATGAACCACATAAAAGAAATAGATGGTGAATATGGCATGTGTCTCACAAAAGTAAAAAGTGAGACTTGAATCTTTTACCATGTCTTGACATCGATAGTACAAGTTAAAAATTAATTTATAATAAATATATGTTAATTATAAATCTCTTAAAAAAATAATTAAATATATAATTCCATATATTATTTTCTTATGACATTTAATTACCCTTTTATTAACAATTACATGATAAAGTCACATTTCAAGTAACAACCATTTGTTTCATATAAGTTTTGATTTTTCATTTTTGGTACTACTAATATGACCATGATTAAATAATATTTGGAATTAAAAATATTTTATACATATCATATATATTATTTATATATCTATTTCATGTAATCAATAAAATCTTGTGATAGGAAAATAAATACACTGTCAAGGGAGATGATAGTTCGTACATACGGAAGAATGATGCTTCAATTTTTTGGATTGAAATAAAGTAACTTAAATGATATATTATCACCTAAGAATAATTTTTATTTCACATATATCAAATATTTTCATAAAACTATCCTTATTACCTACCATGAAATGCGTGAATGAATCACATCGCTTTGTAAGGTGGTAGTCATCCAGACACACTAATGACATAATTATATTACCCAAAATAGAAATATTGAATTTATGTGTTGTATAATAAATATATAAGCATAAAAAGAACATAGATATCATATAAAAATAATAAATATATCAATATGTATAACTTTGAGAGGTGGTAATGAGACATGAATGACATCGGTTAGTAAGGCGGTAATCCACTGTCCAGATGAATGATGAATTCATAACCTGTTTTGATGGTAGTAGAAATGGTTATAGATCATTAAATTAACCAAAAAAATTCATTATATTTAATATAATGAGGATATTAGATCATAATGGTAGAATAATATTATAAGGATGTGGTGGAAGAAATAAAACAAAAACGATCATTGATGAACGTTACCAATGTTTTATGTATCCTCATTATGTTTTCACCTAAATCCCTCCTATGATTAATTTATGTCCAGAATAATGATTATAAGATGAGATTAGGTGAGCTGGGATGTGATTTGTAGTGTTATTGTCATTTTTTTTAAATTTTATAAATTGAGGAGAGGGGGCGTCCACTTATAAGTTAGGTGAGTGACACACTTGTAAGCTTTAGAGAAGATTCAATAATACAAAACTTGTTTCATGGAATAGGAATCCCAAATAGGAAATTATTTAGACTATAATATATAATGTATAAATGTGGCCATAAAATTACTTATGAAAAAAATTAATGGTAATATTTAACACTTATATTCTTTCTTTAACCCCTAGTAAATCAAATTTTACGTTAACCACTGTAATTAATTTTTAATGTTTTTACAATTCATTTTGGCAAAGAATTAAGTTAAACTTATTAAATAATATAAATTATTATTATTACAAATATGGAATCAATTTTTCATAATTACATTTATAAAATTGGGAAAAAATAATGTAAAATTAATCTCCGAGACATGATGAGAAAGAGGGTTGTTTAAGAGAAAATGGTCAAAAGATTACAAATTTTTTTTATCAAAATTCAATATGAAATTGATTAAAATGACAAAAAATTTCTTAATTTATTTAATATTGAAATAATTATACATTAAAATAATTTTAAAATACAATTTTACTTCATAAATAAATAAACAAAAAAGGCAGTTTTCAATTAAAATATTGTATTTTTTAATATTCATCAAAAAATGAAACCTTTATGAAAAATCCAAAAAATCCATCCTAAGATAATTTTGAAATTATTATTTCAAAAATGAATTTTATTTTATAAAATTTATTTTATTAAATTTTCAAAAATAAATTTAATTGTTGTGTAGAAAAACAAATAAAATTCATTTTTTGAGAAAATAGAATTTTCGAAACGTATGAAGAATTTTTCTAAAAATTAATTATATTTTATCAGTATGTTTTAGTTATATAAAATAATTTTAATTTATATTTAAAAATTAGTTATTACTATTCATATCACTATGTTTAATGTCTAGGATGTAACAGACATGTTCAAATGACTATACTAATAATATATCATGTTTTTGTAAAAACTCTGTGTTGTGTGAAACGCAAGCTAAGCCAGTGTTGCATGTAGCGCAATATTAAATTGTTTTTTCATGTAATTAAATATTAAATTGGAGTTTTATGTAACATTACCAATTAATTTAATTTATTTAATTCCAAATAATAATTCATAAAAACTCTAGGTGTCATAAATTGTTGCACTAGTGTCTTGAAACTCGAACCATATCACGCATTCAATGGATAGATGGTCATGGGAGGCCGGTGGGCTTAGGAAATCACTTTAATTCACCTATTTGGTTATTAGGAGTTACTCTAAATGTAACAGTTCATGCACTTTTGTTTCATAGAAACCTCCTTTTCTATCATCCTTATATCCTCTTTCTATTATCTCGTGAAGGCTTCATTTTGGGTGTTTGGATTAGTATAATGGGACCTGATGGTTTGGAATCATAATATTTGACCAAATCTATCAATTATTTACTTAGTGAAGTGTAGCCTATAATGAAAAAATGATCTCACCTATAGGTTAGGAGTGATTCTAGATTCTATATCAACAAATTCTCTCCATCATTCTATTAAACCTATTTCCATTAATTTTTTATCAATAATAGAAGAATATAATGAGATTTTATTTTGATATGGGTTCACAATGCTCATGGTTATGTGTACTAGATTGATACCTGAGAGTCACTAAACATATAATAGTGAATCCATTTCTTCACATAGAGTAGTTCATTCACTCCATAGAATAACGATGCCTAAGAATAGTGTTTGGAGCCTTGTTATATATTCATTTAAGGAATTAACTATTCTATTTCTTCACTACATCGAACCTATCATCTCTTCTAATAATATCATAGTGTACATACTCCACATATCAATGTGGTACCTTTCAGTACCACCTCATGGAGGAACGACACATGGTTGGTAGTATAATAAAAGATGAAAACCAAATTAATAACACTTCCAAAATATATCCCACTTGAAATATCACCTGGTAGAACATTGGAACCACCGACCATCAAATATGACATCAAATGTGACCCAAGGTTCCATAGTCGCATTGCAGTACCAATGTACAAAATATAGCAATATTATATCCATATCCTTCATAGTGACCACTATAGGAGATCATTAAAAAAGGGGGTGATGAGGTTTGATGAATGTGAACCAAGAAAAATGGTCAATACATATGGATATGTCATCCTTGACCGATAAACCAATATCTGGGTAGGGTTGGTCATCACCACATCGACCATTATCTTCATCATGAATGAGACTGTGGTTGAGAGGTGAGATGACCAAGAACTCAACAAAAAATACCACCAACTCAGAAAAAGGTAATCACCATTTTTAGTTGATATTTGAACCTCATCACATGAACAAGGTCAAATAAGGTAATGAACTGATATTGGACTTTAGTATCATTTCAAATTGTTAACCAAGAACCACTTGGAGATCTCTGAACCACCCATTTTATAAATCATGGATTTTTTTTATGATATTGAAACACTAATAGAGATAATATAATATAGGCGATGATGTATATAATTAAGAAATCATCCTCAAGAACCACACAATTTAGAAAGAGAACATCCTCATAGAAAACCCCACAATTGAATGGTGAGAGAATAAGAATCGTAACAAACCAAGAGGCGTGGTTCCACAAATCCAACCAACCAAAAAATGTACTTGTTCTCATTTTATTATAAAAAATGGTAGAATAAATACATGATTAGGTTCAATAAAGGTTTCAGACCTCAACTTAATCCATCAATTTCTAGATTTAAATCATGATGTTTTTAATGATGGGACAAACCCCAAAAAAATCATTAGTGGAATGTGATGTGGATATGATGTGATTCATGGCATAAAAATGAGTTATAAACCATATAAAAATAGACATACATTGAGAGACTTGATATTGTACTAACACACCCAACCCATGATGAGTTCTTGTGCATCAAGCATCTCAATTTCTATTTAATCCAATGATCACCCTATAATTGGTTGATGAATAACACGACACATTGAATAGTCCACTTAATAGTCAATAAAATACTAAATAGATAGGAAATAATACATGTTTCCCAATCCATTCTAAATTATCAAGCATAGTGATATTGAAAATGAAATGGTTCTAGGTGGATGATTGAGTGCATCTTCTAGTTAAAAAAATATGGTAGTTCATAGTAGTATAAGTTAATATATTCATCATAATACTATAAAAACTTAAGCAAAGACCATAATTGTTCTCATGATGAAGGGGACATCAATTTGAGATGTATAATGACTCTCTGTCAATTTGATCATTTCCCATCACTCAGATATAGTATCTTTTAAGATAGAGTGGAATACCGAATCATGCAAGCAAGATGTGACCCTAGATGAGATAACACATGAAGTTTCATGAAAATATGAATGTGAACATCATAAATTGATTCAAAAAATTTCTAGACTTTATGAAAGTTAAAATAAAATAAAAAAGATTGGGATTTGATCCTAACTCAGAATCAAAAAGCATTTTGTAGTTATTATTTTGAAAACACCTGGCTGATTGTGGTTCTCCCCTGACTATAATAAGGTAATGTAAAGGAAAATGATTATACAAAATTAATTCCCAACTCCAAATATCATTGTATATAGTTCTAAATAAACACCTAATTTCTTTCTAGATTTTCATAACCATAGATGATGGAACATTTTTTGGAGACTCCCCTTTTCAATCTATTTTCGGATATCGATCCACTAATGGATGTGTTGTGGGTGTTTCAGATTCCCTCTGACTACCCCTCTATGACAATGTAATATAGATTGAATTCCATTCATGATTCAAGATGTATGTTAATCTATTTGCTACCTGTCTCTTTAGAAAAAGTGAAAGTTTCAATGAACCCCCATATAGCCAAAAGTACAGATATATCTACTACCTATATTATACCTATCATTTTGGATAATTTGAATTCCCATTCATTTATATTCACTCATCGGGTCTCCCTCTACTTTCTATACCGCATCCCATTCTTCTCACCCCTATCACACATTGTATGTAGCTCGATTACCTATTCTTTTACTCACTTTTAATGATCCTTATTTCATTTTAGGGAAACTTACAGGCCATAAACATGTTATTCAATTTTCATTATGTATCATTCATTTTTTTGATTGAAAAAATCCCCAACTAGGGCTCAGACTTTGTCTACCCTTGTCACTTCCCATGCAAATAATTGTTTCCACCATTCCATTCAATCCAAATAAATGATCTTTCATTATCATATGAGAAAACCTCAACTGGTGTAAGATTCTTCCCCTATTTGAAAATCATCACTTTTCATGAGCTACTTACCATTTTACATTTTTATGCCCTATCCATTTCTGAATAATTTTTTTCATGAGTGCTTCTTAAGAAGGCCTGGTCAAATTATGGGGCTTAATAAAACCTTTTAATGAAGCCCTATACTTTGAATGAATAAATATCATATGACATAAGCAACGTACTTTAAACATTGTCGATATTAAAATTCCTCATTTTAGGTCACCCTTCTTGTATTGAGTTCATGTGGTGGATATTTCCAGAATGAGGGCAAGGATGGATGGGGGTCACAGATAGACCAGGAAGTCAAATGAAACCATCTTGATAATTTTATAAACCCTCTACCCATTTGAGGAAAACTCCCTTTAATGAATGATATCATTCTAATATTCTGAAATAGCTTCCACTTCTCAAAGATAATATCAGGGACCTTGAACACCAAAAATAAAAAGAATTATTCTATGATGGAAAAAGACTAGACTAAGAGATCATTTATCCTGGTCCCCCAATACTGGAATACATGAAGTATTCTAGTGATGTGGGTGGAATTTGATCCTTTCTAGGTACCTCGTCAACTTTGTCGGTACTATTGGTACCCTTTTCACATTAAACTTCATCTACATATAGATTCAAGTTACAAGTTTGTAGATTTGATAGTCTCCCTTGATGTGACTCAGGAAGCTTGATAATATGTGTGAAAATATTGGGTAATTATATTCCAATTTGAGTTATTGTTCAGTGAAAATGGTATCGAACACAAAAAAATATTGAATTGGAATAAAGGAAACAATATTACTTTATTTTGAATGTATAGGCATGATTACATGACTTGGAAAACTAAATTTTCTTTTCTTTTCTTAAACAGTACCATATTGAACAAGAGGCACCCATTAACTAAAATAAAACTTCTAGTAGTCCAATAACTAATTTAAATAAGATTATTGTCCTAGGTTGGTGAGATTAACAACTAGGTAGGGTCTTGAGTGACCATTCTTAAATGTATCCATATTGAAGTTGTCTTCTTAATCTACAAAAACACATCAAAACTCGTAACCACAACCTCTCTACTAAATCATTATATTAGATACTTATTTTGGTATAATATAATTATTCATAAGTAGAAAAATTAGTTAAATGGTCTAATACAGCCCGAATAGTGACTCTGTCCCACTGGGATATAAGAATTATCCTAAGACAGGGTCTACTACACATTATATCAAGCCTACCAGGATATGTCAGACCTGGGATCACTAGGGATACTTGGTGTATCATTCATATGATTTCATTATGATTTCAAAATGAATTAATCAACCCTTGGAATCAATATAAATTTAGTTAACATCCAACAAATCTACCACTAAGCTACTGAGGTTTTGGAGATTAGTTCTCATAGAGTGAATTCTCATTCTCATCCCAACCCATATGACATCCTTCTTCACCACCTGAATTTTTTATGTCTATTATCATGATTTCATGAGGTCCCTCAAATCATAATGTTTCAACTACATTATTTTTACAACCAGTGAATCAAAAACCACTTATTCGAATTAACTGAACATTCCCTATTCATTAGCATACACTCGACTCGATCATCCCACAACAAATGCATAATGAAATCATCCAGTCCAATCTCCCCAAACCCATTTCTTCCATACCCATATAGGTAATCAATCATGGAAACCATCATTTCAAATTCAATAATCCCTTTTAGTTATCGAACAAGTCGACAATCTCCATGACACAACCATGAAGAGACCTCCAAAAATCATCTTGATAAATGACAATGTCATGATTCACCTAGTTATTGAACCCATCAACATATATCAATAAATCATTGGATTGGTTTGTATCATAATGTATTTCATAGTCATTATACAACTACTGTATATGTTCTATGGTATCAATGGTAAAAAATCCCTATAGTATATTCAATGATTCACACACCACACTAGCCAGGAACCACTGCTTTGTTCTGATACTACTTCTTTAAATTAGGTGGTTGATTGCATTATAAGATCAAAGGTATAATAGAAGATCGAATTCCACCTTACTGAATGATCCCAGGTTCCAGTGCGAAAATAATCCCTCGTACACAACAATGATGGTTCTCCCAAGCATGTTTGGAACCCAACTACAAAAATACAAGGCACTAGACCAATTGGTTTTTTTGACACCTAATTCAATTCATCATATGTCTTACATTGGATTGGATCAACACCACAGAACTATATGTGGTCCCACTGGAAGATCATATAGCTCTATTGTCTTGGTAGGTAGGAAATCAAGTCCTACAAATTCCAGTTTCAACTACAGTTATCCATTCTAATATGAAATAACACAAACAACTTGTTGTAAACCATTTTGTCCATCTAATTCCAATTTCCCTGATAACCAAAATGTATAATATCATAGAATATCCACATTAGTTTTTGATTTTTCACCCCATCTACTGAGCACACAACACTATCCCACATTGTAATGCCGAAATGATGAAAAAAATCGAGTTGTATTGACCTTGACCCATGGTGAATGGTCCTAGAAGGTGACTAGTACCACTATTTCCAAAAAACTTTTCAATTATACCTCATTAAACGGATAGTGGTTCATGGATGATGTTGTTGATTGGTATGAATGAAATGTCTCAATTCCTAACACATGAATTCATTTCTATATCGATCTAAGATAACCTGAACAAACCGACTTAAATTATCCGTTCAATCCACTAAAATATAGGAAGTTGGGGAATTTGAAAACTAGGTTTATCAATCTTGAACATCTACTCCTGAGGGAAATGGGAACCACTAATAATGGTGGAAAAACACTAATCTCAAATTGTTACCATGGGTGAAATAGCTGGTCTGGATTAAAAGGCTATCTCCATATAATAGAGTATTCACTTGGTCCATAGGTGGGAACCAAGAAAACTGGCTCTAAATAACAGCATAAAACACAAAATCTAAATCATCACTCACAAATGATTGATGGAATTTCATTGATCTTAGAAAAAAATCCTTAGAAATATTTCCAATAAACTCAAATACGAATACACCATTCAATATTAGTCCCATAGATCAAAGTCTATTATTCAAATTAACATGATTGTTGGATGGAAAACACACATTTAAAATGTTGTGTGTTTTTCCATCATAGGGAATGACCAAATTCCCTCTTTCTTCTTATTGGGAACCTTAATAGACTGGAATGGATCTTGGGAAATCAATATTACTATTATAGTGAGATCCATGGATCATTGGAACCCTCGAATACCACACACAATTGAGATAACAGAGAAGAAAAAACATTAAAATGAACTATTGGAAATGAGAAATGAAGAGAACTATGATCATACTAATGACTGAAGGAGGAGGATTCATGTATTAGAACATCATGGGGGGTTCTTTCTCAGAGTGGATATAGGTAAATAGTGTCACAATCTACTAGGATCATTGAAATGGTTTCAATATATATATAAGTACCAGTTTTTCCCTAAAAAGGAAACAATGTGTTAGAAATGATGCTCTAACGAGGAGGTCTACTGAGCAATCATATATGAGTGGAATATAGGTTCATAGGAGAAAAATTATTTAACATTAATCAGAACTACAAAAAAATTGTAGAGGTTTGAACGAAAAATAAGATTCATATAATAAATCAATTGCACTAGTACATGTGATTTCATGCCACTAACAATCAAAATGGATGAAAGGAGGAGAAATCAAAATTATAGTTGGGCTATCCATGCTTGTAACCATGGATATATTTGTATCATGACTAAAAAAATAATAATGGTAACCACTGGCTTTATCCATTCCACTTTCTACCATCATATTTTATATTACATATTTGTGCCTTGGCGTTCCACATTACCACATCGAGAGACCCACATAGGTGAAATCAAATCACTTCCCATCATATTTGTTTCACATGTAATGTTTAAAAAGATTCTAAATAAATCATTTAATACAAGCGGTAGGTTCTCTATGACATTAATCCACCTATATGATAAGAAAATAGTCAATTGAACCACATTTTAGACCAAATCATTCTGTGGTTCCAAAATATCTTCCACTAAATGAAAATTTGAAATAGTAGGGCATGGGTCCCCCAGTTTAGGCAGATCGAACCACCCATTATTTCTAGGAATTCTATCCTAAGAAGCATAAAAAATCCAATGATTTAGTCAATCCCCTAAATACCCAATACAAGGTGTCTATGAACGATTTTGATCCTCGGTACCTTGGGGTATTGGAAGGCACCCCCTTCGTATTTTAACCCCCATTTATCTTCCAAGAGGGCCAACCAGATATGAAAAAACTGGTATAACAAAGTCAATATACTCAGATGAATTATAGAACATAAAGAACTATTCTGTTATCGATGATGGACAAAATAAAAAATCACTATTATTGTTTTTCTACGACATGTTAGGGTAAAATTATAATGTGATCAACTCCAGGATGATCAGTAGGGTTTCTCGAACCATGTACCACCACCTAAAATATAATATACCCATTTTGGTTTCCAATTCAATAGTTCTTCCCACTGTGCTCTAACTTCCATGTTAACCTCTAAGAGGATGGGTGGCCTTGTACTATGTTCCCCTAGGTCACCCATATAGTAGGGCCCAATCTCACTAACATTTGTCTAAAAGGGTTATTCTCTCATTTCTAAACATCCCTTCAACATTCTACACTACCTCTGCCATATGAAACCCCAACCAATTTTGGCTGGTGATACACCATCCTCATAGGACCCTATTTAGTTTGGTGGGTACTGAAAACTAAATCCCTTGAACATACAATGGTTGGATTAGACGGCGTTCAGATCCAATTCCAATGTTCCCCACACAGAAAAACCAAGACCACAGGAAAACATCATTTCAATTCCAAACATCCTTAATCCTAACCCCTACTAAATATTTTCCACTCAATAAACTAATAGAAGTACCAATCATGGAACATGATATACACTACCGACAAAAGGTAATAGAGGTGTAAAATGGCCTTCTAACCCCATAGGTTCAAGATTGAGTTGGCCATACCCCATACCGCCTGATCATCCCATTAATTCCACCTTTTCTATTTCACATAGGTGTGAACCATTCATATCCATGGTAATCATTCACAATGATCACTCAGGAATGCATTAGAGAGTTAAAATTATCCTAGAACCTGATTCTTAATCCATTTAAAAATTCTACACCCATCCATATTCTCACTATTAATTCACTCCAACCCATATCTCACGTTGTGACCCTGGTAATTTATAGGTCATCATTGCGACACTTCATGTATCTTAGGTACTCCATGTTTAGTGCACGCCTAGGATGAACATGATATACGAGGGTAGCATTGCTCTGCTTTCAACCACACCATCCAAGGATGTGATTGTAACGAACCGATGATTTATCAGTGGGAGTCCCTTCTTATAATTTTTCTTATCGTATAATCACATAATTTTAGTCATAGAACACAATAAAAACCATATAAATGTGAAATTTCTGAAGTAAAAATATATTTCTTGATGTTAAGGTACATATACCGATGAAATAGTAACATTACGTCTGGAATAGTAATGTGGCCCTTATGAATAGTAAATTGGCCAATGTAATAGTATCCTCATCAATGAATGTATAAATAAAATTTATAAATATTATATGTGATACTATGATATAATTATATCATAGTATAAGTAAATAATTTCATCTGAAATTATTAATAAAGTGTTGGTATTTGTGTCATTCTTGTATATTTAATTATAATTTTATAAACAATTTAATAAATTAAATGATAATTTATTTTTAAAATATAAATTCATAAATTATTATTTTGGTGTCTTATGATCATTAGATAATTTTATGGGACCTTAATTAAATTTTTAAAGTGTAAGAGAAGAAATTTTAATTTTAAAATTTTTGTTTTTCATTAAATTAGGATTTTAATTAAAAATTAAATTCCTGAAATTTTGAATATTATTTATGAAAAATAGAGTTCATTATTTAATTATAATTATTGATAAATAATTAGGGTTAATTTTAGTGATTTATTTGAAATACATAATTTTTTTGACGAATGGTGAAATACGATAATTTATCGTATATATACATTATGAGTTAAATAGACTATTCATAACATCATGGATGATATAATCACCCATTATACGAACAAAAATGCTCTAATTACTAATTTGGGTCTAAAATATCATGAATATTCATAGTTTTGATAAAAAATATTAAACTATTTATTAAAATAATGGGAAACCCCTTTTCTCTTCCACTATAAATACCATCCCTCTTTACCACTTATCTTTAATCCTATAAAGAATTTTTCCTATTCCAAATTCTAGTAAAATATATCAATATTACTCTATCCCACTTCCATAAGCCTTTGGTTTCTTCAAAATACCAAATCATCTCTCCTAAAGAGGCTCACAAGGAAGATAAATTCAAGTGACAAATTCCTCTTTTCTTTTCTTTTATTTTCTTTTCATGTTTTTTTCTTTCAATCATCACCTATCCTCATACAAATTTTATGATAAATCCAGTACCATACATGTAATTAAATTTTGTCATGATAATGGAATTAATCATCATCATCTCCCATTTCACATACTTTTGTAACAGAAATGAAAACACCATCTGAGATTTGTTAATTCATCAAGATAGGTTTTCAATTTATTTTATCATCATAAAATATGTTCATGAAACAATTTTTAGGGTTTAAAAAGAATAGAATATATTTATTATTTATTATTTAATATTTAGGAATCTTTTTTTTGATATTTAATTAATTTATAATGAAAAATGTGTTTGATGTGATAAAAATTAGCCAATTAACTAAAACAGTTATCATTAAAGCTTTATATAATGATTCATCTTCACTCCAAATAACCAAATTATTTTTATAACTATGTAATAATTTCCATGTTCACTAATAAAAGACAAGTTAAATTCTGTACATCCATTCTCATCTTAAATGTTTATCCGTAGACATATATATAAGTAAAGTGATATGAAAACAAATGAAACAAATTCTCCCAAACATTGAAATTGAACCTTTTAAATAATCAAAAAGGTCATAAATAAACTTAATAAGGTTTTAATAAATCAATTACATATATAATATGTGTTGTAAATATTAATTAATGAATATAATTTTGTTATCCAGGACATTAAGATCAAGTGAAATACCCCATCAAACTCAAGGTAAGGGATTCTACCCAAACCTCCAATATTGCTGTGAATTGATCTATCATTCTTTTTACCTAAATAATGTTATCTATTATTTTTATATACATATTATAAATTCTGTGTAAATTCTCCAAAATCATTTATCAAGGTCTATTCATCATTATCTTTCAGGGATATACATGATTCAAAGCGGTTCCCAATTCAATACTTCCCCATAAGAAACCCCATTTAAGGGAACTTCTCGAATTCTTACCCAATTTTAAGTTCACAATATAATCAATTTTAAGACAATTATTTTTTAATAAAATCAGTATTCATATTATTAAAACCTTCTTGGTTCTCATCTTGTTTTATATAAAATATTTTTCCTTTTTCTATTTTAAATGCACTTTGGTATTTTCCTTTAACTGCACTAAAATGTTTTAGTTGTAAAATTTCTTATGTAATGTTTTTATATGTTATTACATCAACTTGACATAACTTTTCATGATATAGTCCTATTCTAAACTATTATTTTCTATGAATGATCTAATTCCATTCCTTTATGGACATTTTTATGATACTCCCATATGTTATGATTTATGGAATGATTATGATACGCAAATCTTATCATGGGTAACCCTAATGTCTATGTGTGATTGATTATGTATGATTATATATGTGGAAAGAATATTCATGAACATGTTATTATGGGTGTGCCTAGATAGAGCTCCAATTAATTGGTTATTTTTGATTATTAGGAGACATTATGTGAAACAGTCTTGGCGGTTAGCCTTGACTCGTGCTACCATTTGTAACGGTCTTATAGGTTAACCTTTACTTGTGATTAACTAGGTTCAATGAGCCTTGAATATTTCTAAATTCATGATTTATATTTCTTCCACATTACAATGAAAATATTTTTATGTGATTCAATATTTATATGTTATGAATACATATGTTCCATGCCGATTTATATCATTATGTCATTCCTTCTAACACATGTGCTAAATCTTTATTCTTATGTTTATTCCCTTACTAGGATTTTTAGATCATACATTTTTTCATGTTACACCCAGGTTATCCTATGAAGATGTATGATAACAATGGATGTTCAGAGATCTTTATGAATATTAAATAAAGAAATGGTTTATTTAGTCCTATGTTTTTACTATTATGTACCTAGTCTTCAAAGAATTTCAAATCCTTGGATTGTAATATAATGTTTTATAATGATTCAAATCATGTAATGATATGTGTAAAAGGATAGGGCCCCAATTGTTGGTATCATAGGATGGTCTAGATATTTATGGAGATTAGGAATAGATCACTTTATAAAGAACCATAGGGATGAAACTATGAATAAAAAAACATCACTAAATTTTTGTTAGTATAGATTAAGTGGTAACTAGTGTATGAAAATTGGCCTTTCTGTACTCCTGTTTGACACTCCCAGGGGATATGCTTTGGTAAATTCATTTTCTTACTGAAAACTATTATCAGGGGAATAGAAAAAGAAGCCAATATGAATAAATGCGAGGAAATATATCATGGATAACCTATATTGAAACATATGGAATCACAAGCTAGGATATAATTTCCTTTTAATTGTATATCCTTTTATGTTTGAAGTTCCATTTTAAACTTAATAGCTATTTATTAAAGCCACCTAATTGTAATTTATTTTTATCAGATCATGGTGGTAAATATAAGAACACATGCCAACAATCAAAGTGATATTAAATGTGATGATTACCCTAATGATATTGCTTATATAATTGGTACGAGTGATAAAAACATTTTGACAGTAATTGATCAGTAGGGTAAGTTATGAATAATAACTTGAATCATGTGGAACACCCTCCTCCTCCAAGGAAATCGATTTTTTTTGAATCCTTCAAGTGGTAAATGCCTACCATGTTTAGTACATCTTCTGTTCCACTCATCGCAGAATAGTGGATTATCCCCATTGAAAAGATATTCTCTATCCTACAGTGCTTAGAAGAATGGAAACTCGTATTGGTAGTCTATAATTTTTATAGGGAAGAAGATTAGTGGTAGAGAGTGATCAAGAATACGAAGTCATAGGATGAAATTGATTCCATGGATTGGGAGGAATTCATGAAAATGTATTTCAATAAATATTTTCCCCAAACCCTCAATATTAAGTTGGAAATAGAGTTTATCAAACCTCATCGGGGCATATAAAGAAACATTCACAAGTATTTCAAGATACCCTCCCAAATTTTCATAAATACCAAAATCAAGGTGGATCAATTCTTTAGAAGACCAATTCCAAGTCTATGAAAAGTGTTGGCAACTCGTGACTTCGATAGTTATGAAGATATTTTATGTTGTTCCCTCAAGGATGAAATGGAGATCGGAGACTCTAAATAGTCCCATGGTCCTAGCAAAAAAAGTGGAAAATGGAGTCTAATATGGGTGGTAAGGAAAACAAATCCCAGGAAGGAGAAAAGATTGAACATCCCAGATGTCAAAATTGTTGTAAGAAGCATCCTAGGAACTCTCTAAAGGGAAATGGGAATTTCTTAAAATGTAGAAGAATGGGATATCTAGCTAAGAAATTTCAGATGAATATGAAGAATACCAAAAATGTGGAATAAGAAAGGATGGTTGAGATCAGTGCTCATCCAATAGTGAAACGTTACTACTACATGGAACATGGGTATTATGTGGAAAAAATTTCTAAGACAAGGGTTCCCGAAGGAACTCAACTACAACCTCCAAGGAAACAAAGAATGGAATGTGCTATCACTATTTCTGATATGGATTCAGATGATGATGTGTTGATATGTATGCTAGTCATTCATTCAAAAATAGTGAAATTACTATTTGAATCTGGTTCTATTCATTCTTTAATATCTTGAAAGTTTAGTAACACTATTCAAACGCCAACTCAAAATTTAGAGGTTGAGTTATCTGTGAGAGCAGTGAATGGGGTAATTATTGCATAAATGGATTATAACTCCTCCATGGTAAATGTTTGTGGACTCAACCTCTTAGAATATATTTTCATTCTTTCATTGGTGGAGTTTGATTCTATTTTGGGTCTGGAATGGATATCTTTATAGAAAAAGAACATTAACTGTTGGGAAAGGGAGATCACTCTTCACATCCCAGAGTATTCTAAATTCCTATAAATGTGTAAGGAGGAAAATGAATCTCCTTCAGAATCATCAAATCATGTGTGGATAATGTTTCCTTTTGATCAATAATATCTTGCTCAAATGACTGAAACAAAGGAGATCATACTTCTCAAAGATATTCCCATCACGAGGGATTAAAATTATGCATTCCCTGAATAATTTCTTGGTATTCCTCTTAATAAATAGGTTCAGTTATCAATTGAACTTATTCTTGGATCCCTACCTATATCAAATATAACTTATAGAATGGACACTATTGAGCTAGATGTGCTAATGAATTTGTTAGAGGATAATCTAGAGAGGGGTTTTATATGCCCGAGAGCTTCTCCTTGGGGTGCGCTAGTCCTCTTTGTTATGAAAAAGGATGGATCAATGAAACTCTACATCGATTATTGTGATCTCAAGAAAATAAAAATAAAGAACATGTATCCCTTGACAAGTATATATGACTTCTTAGATCATATTCATGGGGCCAGTTATGTCTCTATGGTGGACCATTGTTGGGAATATCACTAATTAAAGGCGAGGAATGACGATATTACCAAAAATGCATTTCGAATGAGGTATAGGAACTATGACCTCATAGTGATTCCCTTCAGACTCAATAATTCTCCAGAAATATTCATGGATTTAATGAATAGAGTGTTTATATATTACCATAAATATTTTTGGTAGTCTTTATTGTTGATATTCTGATTTACTCCAAGATCAATGAGGAACACAGGGAGTATTTTAATTGTATGCTAATGAATTTGAGAAGGGATAAAATTTATTCAATGTAAGGTAAATGTGAGTTTTGGATGGATAAAGTATCATTTTAGGTCATGTTATCACTAGTAAAAGAATATCTATAGAACCTTCCAAGACAAATGCAATTCAAGAGTGGTCGTGGCCATCATCTATACTGAAGATCCCTAGATTTCTTGGTCTAGTTGGGTACTATCAAAAATTTGTTTATAACATATCACAGTTATCAAATTTAGTGATCAAGATTACACAAAATGGATTCATGTTCTTATGGACTTATGAATGTGAGGATAGCTTTAAGGTGCTAAAAAGGAGGCTTATCACTGCACTAGTACTCACACTCTCAATAAGTGGAGAAATATTTTTGGTTTACAATGATGATTCAAATAAGGGATTCAGATTTTTTGTAGATGGAAAATGATAAAGTGATAGCTTATACATCATGGAAGCTAAAAATCCATGATAAAAACTATCCCACACAAGATTTGGAGTTGGCGGCTATGATATTTGTGTTGAAAATCTGGCGGCATTATCTCTACGGGGAGAAGTGTGAGATATATACTGATCACAAGAGTTTCAAATATACATTCACATAGAAAGTGATTAATATTAGTATGTGATTATGGTTAGAGATCATCAAGGATTATGACTTCTCAATCAAATACCATCCTAGTTAGAAAAAAAGGTGGAAAATGCTCTAAGTATAAAGGATTGTGTATCATTATCAATGATGAGAGTTGAAAAGGATGTAATCTTCTTATATTTTGAGAGGATGGGAAAGGGAATAATTAAGGGTGGAACATAATTAGTCTATTATCAAATGGTTTCTCAACCATCCCTCACGTAGAAAATAAAATATGCTCAAATAAATGATGTTGAAATTCAGAAAAGGGTGGAAGCTATTAGAAATGGTAAATCCACTAGGTTTAAGATTGAAAAAGATAGAGTCATAAGATTAAGTTCATGATTATGTGTTCCATCAGATCTAGAGGGAAGGAAGGAGATTTAGAATGATGAAATACTCTCAAACTTCACTCTTAACCCAGGGATCACAAAGATGTGTCAAGATATTTTGGACAATTATTGGTGGGACAATATGAGGAAGGATATTGTTGAGTATACACCAAAGAGCCCGGTATGTCAGTAAGTGAAGGATTAAAGAAAAAAGTTTAAGAGGATGATGCAACCACAACCCATACAAACATGGAGGCGTGAGAACATCAAAATGTACTTTATTAATATACATCCAAGGAAATATAGAGGAAACAATGATATATGGGTCATTGTGGATCATTTTATAGGGACAACTCACTTTATCACAAATCTAGATGAATTCTCTTTGGATAAACCTGCATGGATATATATCAAATAAGTGGTAAGGATACATGGATTACCACCATATATTATATTTGATAGAGATTCTAAGATTCACCTAGACGTTCTAGAAAAGTATCTAGGATGCTCTAAGTAGTAAACTGAACTTTATTACGGTCTAACATCTTAAACTAATGGAAAATATGAGAAAACTATTTAGAAATTTTAAGATATGTTGAGATATTGTTCTATGGGCATCAAAGAAGGATGGGGCCAACATCTTCAACTAGTCGATTTCTCTTACCACAATATTTTTCACTCTAGCATCCGAAAGGAACCAGGTGATGCCCTTTATGGGAAAAGGTGCAGAACACTAGTATGTTGGGATGAAGTTGGTGAGAGAAAGATGCTAGAACTAGAAATAGTCAAAGAAATGGTGGAGAAGATGATAACCATTAAAAAACACATAAAGCCATCCCAAAATCGATAGAAGCGTTATGTCGAAAATCATCGATAGGACCTTGAGATCAATGTTGAAGAAATGGTATTCCTCTACATATATCCATGGAAGAATTTATTGAGGTTTGGGATGAATGGAAAGCTATGTCTCATGTACATTAGCCCATTTGTGATTCTTGATCATGTTGGAACTGTTTCCTATCGAGTGGAACTTCCACCTACCATGTCTAAAGTAAATTATTTATTCCATGTATCCATATTAAGGGAGCACATACCATACCCTTCACATGTACTATCTTCTAAGGCAGTACAATTGGAGAATGATCTTTTTTACGCAGATCAGTCAATGAAGATCTTAGATTGTATAGATAATGTTATACCCAATAAGACTACTCACCTGGTCTAAGTATAATGGAAGAACCATGAATACAAAGAGGAGACATGGGAATTTGAGGAATTAATGAAGGAAAAGTACCCACACCTATTTATGAATTATAAGGCAAAATGAAATTTCGAGGGTGAAATTTTGATAAGGGGGGAAGAATGTAACAAAACAATGTTTTATTAATGGAATTACTTTATTATAATTCTATCTAAGAGTATAATGACATAAGATTACGTATGTAACACAATAAAAACCTTATAAATGATTAATTATTGAAATAAAAAGGTATTTTTTGATGTTAAAGAACATATACTGATGAAATAGTACCTTGACCTTTGGAATTATAATGTGACCCTTAAGAATATTAAACTAGCCAATGTAATTATAACCTCACCAATGAGAGTATAAATAAAATTAATCCATATTATATGTGGAATTTTGATATAATTATATCATAGTATAAGTAAATAATATCTTTCAAATATTATTAATAAATTTTAGATACTTTTGAATGTATTGTATATTTAATTATAATTTTATGATTAATTTAACAAATTAAAAGTGAATTTATTTTCATAATATTAGCTAATAAATATATTGTTTGTTTTCTTATTATTATAAGATAATTTAATGATACCGTAATTAATTTTTCAAAGTGTTAGAAATGCAGTTTTAATATAAAAAGTTTTAATTTCAAGTAAATTATGATTTTAATTAAAATTTTAATTCCTCATATTTATAATTTTTTTAAATATGTAGTTAATTTCTTAATTCTGAATGTCTAAAAATGGTCAGGAACAATTTTTGGGATTTTTTTTATGAAATACTTGAATTTTTGATGAATAGTGAAATACGGTAATTTACCTTTTATATACATTATGAGTTATATATACTATTATGAACATAATGGATGATATATTCACCCATTACTCAAAATCACACAACATATTTAATATTTTTGGTCACATGAATCTACACTATTCATAGTCATGAGAAAAAATATTAAACAAATGATTAAAATAATGGGAAACCCCTCCTCTCCTCCACGATTAAAATCACCCCTATTTACCTCTTTTCTTAACTCCTCTAAAGCCTTGATCCTTGTCCAAATTCTACTGAAATATATCCCTAAACCCCTTTCCCACATCAAAAATCCCTTGGTCTCATCAAAATATTAATTCATAATTCATAAGGAGTCTCCCAAGGGGGATAAATTCATGAGGTAAATTCCTCTTTTCATTACTTTTATATTCTTTTCATGTTTGTTTTAATTTATATACTGACCTCTCCCCTTCCAAATCTTATGATATCTCTAGTAACATACATTTACTGAAATTTTGTTATCATAATGGAATAATTCATCATCATATCCCCTTTCCCCTCATTTTATACTAGGAATGAAAACACCATCCGAGATGTGTAAATTAATCACGATGAGTTTTAAATTTCTTTTATCATCTTCAATTACTGTCATGAAACCAATTGTATGGTTAAAATATAATATAATATTTTTATTATATATATTTTAACATTCTGTAATCTTTTTCTCCCATGATATTAATTTTTAAAGAAAAATGTGTTTAATGTGATAATAAACCACCAATTATCCAATGCAGTTATCATTAAAGCTTTATATAATGATTCATCTTCACTCCAAATAACAAAATACTTTTTATATCCATTTAATATTATTTATTTTCTATAATAACATACAACATAAATTCTATAAAATGATTCTCATCATACCTATTTATCTATAGGTATATATATGTATATATATAAGTAAATTGATCATGAAAACCAAGGAAACAAATGCTCTTAAACAATGAAATTGAACCTCTTAACCAATCCAAAAGGTCATGAATGAACTTAATAATGTTTTATTAAATTGTTTAAATATATAGTAGGTTCTCTATATATTAATTAATGAATGTAATTTGGTTATCCATGACATTAAGATCATGTGAAGGAAACTATCAGACTTAAGGTATGGGATTCTACCCAAACCTCCATTATTCCTTCAGGTTTCTCTATCATTCTTTTTTTAAAAATGATGTTATTTGTTATTTTTATGTAAATATTATAAATTATTTTTACATTCTCCAAAATCATATATGTCAAGTTACATTCATCATTATTTTTCGGGGATATATATTTTTTAAGTGGTTCCCTCCTCAATACTTCCCCATAATCAAACCCGTTTAAGGGAACTTTTTGAATTCTAACCCAATTTCATGTGCACTCTATCCTATATTTTAAGTAACCAATGTTTTTATAGAATAATTATTTTTATTATTAAAACCTTATTGGTTAAATTCTGGTTTTATATAAAATATTATTCCCTTTTCTAGTTTAAATTCTCTATAGTAATTCCATTTAACCACACTAAAATGTTTTAATTCTAATGTTTCTGAAGCTCTCTTTTTACGTGTTATTAATTCATGTTGAAATAAATTTTAGTGTTATATTCTTATTACACTATATTATTTTATATTAATTATCTAATTATTTTCATTCATGTACTTTTTCAGGATACTCTCCTTTGTGATATTTTATAGCATGATTATGATACCCAATTCTTACGATAGGTAACCCTTATGTTTTTGTATGATTCTATATGTGGAAAGAATATTCCTAAACATGATATGATGGGTGATACTAGATATATCTCCAATTATTTGGAAAAATTTGGTTCTCATGACACATTATGGGCAATTGGTGTGGTGGTTATCCTTAACTTGTGCTACCATGTGCAACGGTCTTGCTGGTTAAGCTTGACTTGTGGCCCTCTATGTGAAATGAGCCTTTACTCCATCTAAAGTCGTGATTTTCGTTTCTGAAACATTACTATGACTCCGTATTTATATGATTCCATGTTTATATATTATTATTCCATATGTTCCATGTCTTTTTATATCATTATGTCATGCATTTTAAACCATGTGATAAAGCATTATTCATTTTTTTATTCCCTTACTCGAAATTTTTAGCTGAACCCTTTGTTCATGTTATCCCTATGTTATCCTATGCAGATGCCTAACCATAATGGATGTTTGGATCTCTTTATTAATATTAAATAAATATATTATTTATTTAGTCCCATGTTTTCTGTTTTATGTACCTAGTCTTCCAAGACAGTAGACTTTACAATCCTTGGATTATAATATGATGTTTTATTATGCTTAAAATATTATAATTATATGAGAAAAGGATAGGGTCACTATAGTGATCAAGCGGGTGGTGGGACCATGATAAAATATATTAACCCCACTCTTGATCCCTGATCAAGGAGAGAGTGAATACATTCAAGAATATACCAAAGCTGATGACATCACAAGTGATCAAAAATATAACCTTGTTGCATTGCTACTGACCACTTGTTAGTGATGGACTTCAAGTAAATATATTCAAATGTCCCTATCAGTCACCATTTCAACCCCATTCATAAGGATATGTAGAAAAACATGCATGATCCAATCATGGTATGGTTATACTCTACTACCTATATTATATAGATATTGATATAGTTTCTTATCGTAAACAATCTATCGTTCCCTCATCCAAAGGTATCATCTCCATCAACCCAATTGGTATGATCATTGTTATGAATAGATCCTTTAATAGATACCCAGTGATTCCTTGAGAAAATATCTTATATGAAAACCCACAAGAACCAAATCATTCTCTCTTGTGAGTAGGTACAGTCATCACATTATCAGCAAAATATTGAGAGAAATATTAAAGAGACCTAGTAAATAAGACCCCTTACTCTATTAAGGATATTATACCAATCTTTAAGAAAGATTTATTATATAATAGAATAGTCCCTCTAATTTCTTCAAAACATATTTTTTTAACTATGCCCATGATGAGGTTGGAACAAAATATCCCAAATAAAAAATATTCCACTTTGATCCAAGGAATATCATGATCAAAGAGCAATAATGTCTATTAGCACATCCGGTAAAATTTGAGTTGATAATGCTTAGTATTTTCTTTACCATTGCATGAGCTTACTAAAAATATCAACTTTGATACTTTTATAATTCACATAATTAATTATATATCTATAATGAATTTAATATATACTTGAACCACCATATTGGACATGGTTTCCTTCTATTGGATATCCACTCTATTAAAGTAAGGTATCATCCTAGGCCCAATTAAAGAAGAAAAATTCAACACATTAATAGGATAAAATGGCTTCTATAAAAATAAAATAAGGGTAACTAAAACTACACTAATAGAACCAGTGTATTAGACATTATAATGTTATGGGAAAGGGTGAACAATACTGAGATAATAAGTACATGAATGAGAGAAACACATATTGGTGCATCAGTGGTGGAATTCCCCATTTCCCAAGATAGTTATCTTCATAACAAACTAGTGATTAATTATGTAAACCCTCCAACCAGCTGCCCAATTGATGTTATCGTACTGGTTCATTGTCTGTCCCTATTGGATGAGTCGCTCTGTAGTGGTTTTCCAATGGGTCCATGCCATCTAGAAATTTCATTTCATGAGTTTTTGTAATATTTGAGGTATATGAGAATTATAGGGGGTCTAGACTATGGTTATTAGATATAAAATTGAGAACACGGGAAATTCCATCATGATTGTACCAACTATAAATTATTATTGGCAAAAAATCCTCTTAGGAACTCACTATGATACTTCATAAATCCTAGTAAGGATCTAGAAATTTTCTAGTGCTTCATGATTTGGGATTTCATAGAATACATTATGTAACCTTTATAATGACCAAGGGAAATATGGTGTACTATGACGAAACATAGATGGGATAAAAAAACACCATTGAGGAAACCGAGGATATAACTTCAGTTAGAGAAAACCCCAAAATCGCATACCCCAATGATTGTCCATACATTGATAGATTGTGCTCTATATATTGAATCTATGCACTAAACATGTTTCTAATTCCAAACATAGCTCTTGATATAACAATATTAGTATCACTAATATTCATTTATTTTGGACAATGCACCATCTCATTCTATGAAACACTCATCACACATAGGCCCATTGAACCTTTAAATTGGTTTCATCCTATCTCACCCCTCCCCAACCTCATAGAGAAATAGTTTACAAGGGTTTGATTACCTTTAGCCTTCTATAAGGATTTTCATTGGGATTTATGGTTGAGAAAATTCTCTTTTTAACCGTGGGATCACTTATGAGTTTGGGATGTAGCAATTCATATAATGCATTCGAACACCATGCCGACGATTGGACGATCCATGGGGAAACATAAGGAATATTCTATTTCCCATAGAAACACCACCTTGTACATATAATCCATTTCATAATGTGGTCACTCACCTAGTCTATAGGAAGTATTTGACATGGTCTATGTACTCCATTTTATATTATCCTCACTCAAAATATCCTCATGGAGAAACATGAAGAATCCTTGAGAATTCCTAGTAATTTAAGGTTCTGAATAGAGAAGACCTAGTAATTTATTGGATTTCACTAACTAGGGAGTTCATGGGATACATAAATAATGATTCTAAATGGGTTCCTAGTCCTCCCAGGATAGGTCACACTAGCGAAGACCTTATAATTACCTGGTTCTTCCTGTGTAGGGAGTACTTGGGATATAAGATTCATGTATCATTGTGAGTACCTAGAAATCCTAGGATAGGTTAGAAAAAGAACCACATGGGATTCATTAATTATCTTAATGAGTGCATGGGGCTTCACTAGAGTTGAAATGGGAAGATCAGGTAGGTATCTCAAGGAAAGGATCCAAAGTTTATCTATTGGTCCAATGGTTCATCGTGCCTAATATCATCATAATAGGACAAAATTGGTGGTGTTAATGGGGTTTCTAATTTGACCGCTAATCTCATAGCTATATATCTAGTGGTGTGTATCGTCCTATAATAGTAATGACCAGTACCTATGTTTAAGAATATTTCCCAGGACTCAAGTCGAAACTGTAGCTCTAATCGATGACTTTTCAATGGCCTTTCCCATGATGCTATACTCCCTAACATAATTCCTCTAAATATAAAACCCATCTATTTACACAATATTCTATTAGATTATTGAAATTCAATATAGTTACGATCAAGACAATGCATATAAATATTTGTCCAGACCTATTTCCAAATTACCTCATCACGTACGAGCATCGTAATTGGCCAGATCTGATCCCCATACCTCATAGTAAACTTATCTCTTTACATTTTCTAATTTCTATACCATTTTATACCCCTTTTCAATTGATAGGACAATTTTTAAGTGTACCACATGTGTCTCCTTAGGTGAAAGGAAGATATATATGGGGACATGCTTTCTATCTCATTAGGAATATTGGTGTTGAGATTGTGGGGTGAATTGGATCAATCGATTCCCAATTGGTCATTAGTTCTCATGGGGCTCACCTACATTCCAACTTGGAATAATCTCTACCAGTCTTGCTACTTTTGTTATACAATGGATTTAAAACCTAATGCTAATTCTTGGTTGATAAGTTGATCTGAGATTCCATTGTATATAAATCATATATGAAAAAGTTCACCCCAGTTCAACATGATCTAACTAAAATATTTTTCCTATCTCAAACATAATAACCATGACCCATTTCTCCCATAAGAATGACTTATAGAACACCACTTAGGCATGAATACTGGAATGAAAACCTCTTTTTCAGTATGAAACTTCTAGCAATATCTTCAACCACCATTTCAATTACAACTATGCCAATTCATGTTCACATTTTGTCGAATCCCATGTTTTAGTGTGAAATGAGTTGTTACTTCTCTAATAACAATCATTTCACTGAATAAGTGTTGGATTTGAAATAGTATTGGCGGTCTTTTTCATTCTACTGACTCGGGGAGGTGATATTTCCATCACTACAATACCACCATCCATAAAAAATATTTTTCTTAGTGGAACCTAGTCTCATTGATGACATGAAGGAAAATAAATCAAAAATTACCACTTCCTATTATAATTATTCAAAAATGTTGTAACCAAATGGTAGAGAATCCACACATGAATTTACCTTCATGAAAGGAGGAAACTAGATAGAAAGGACCTTTCTGAGTGTATGTATGAGAAGCTATCAGCCATGTACAATGCCTTATGCTACATTGTCCATTAGATGAGTGAATATCCCAAACAAATGAAAATGATAAATTATTTTAATTCAATACCACAAATAGGGTGTGATTCATTCATGAAGATTTAGTTGTCGTTGTAGGGGTAGACATGATTCCCCTGGAATGATAATGAATATCATAACTCTACTCTAATAGTGCCCCACCTTCAATATTAGACCTCATGAAATTTGATAGGTTCATGGTACAATAAAAGTCTTGTGGTTTTGGGCATTGGGTTTATTCATGTAGATGGTACCTTACTCTAGTTAATCAGTACCATACTCTTATAGTCGATCATGAATCCCTCGTTTCTACCATGTATGTGGTGGTTAATGAAATCTATTCTCTAATATGAAATAGTATTGGCATGATCCCCGAGATCCTTTCTTATTTTATAGGAATATAGCTTCAACACATTTTTCTACACTAGATAACTATAGAAAACCCCTATATCTAGAATGTGGTGGTGTGAGTTCACACCATTGGGTTTTCCAACTGATACTTGAAATCAACAGTCTTGATCCACCATGGTCTTTATTGAACTGATTTACTTTTTCGGTTGTGTTTGATGGGAAGTCCCCTTTATCCTATTGGATTTTGAAGCTATGACTCTATTGTGACTGGGATGGATATGGGAATTTAATGATGTTCAATGGGTGAAAAATAGAACCAGTCAATATCAATTCATGCCCATTAGTTCCCCATTCACTTGACTTTGGTTCTAGGAATGAACCGGGAGATGAATTTCTATCATGAAATCCAATTGTAGCAAAACAAAATGAAGTGTCCATCCTAAACACTCGAATTCCACCATCCACCAAGTGAATCCATGGTATAGTGTGAGATATGATATGGTTTTCCATCCATGATAATTTTATGGGGACTACCTAGATGAAGGAATAACATCACCACTCTAGCATCCTAATGCACCAAAATAAGGCAATGTCCCCTTTATGCACATGACACTCATCAAATGGGGGTTGGGTATCATAGGATTTCAACCTCTAACAGTCGCATTAAAATTCCAATGCTCTACTATTTGAGATATACACCCACCCCACCTTGGGGAATTGGGTGTCTAGGTTGGATGGACCAGAAAAGCAATGGAGAAACATAGAAAATGATTCCCATATAGAGGCATGGTAGTGCAATGGAATATATGGGATGACCATGAGTTCTATTGGAACTACTAAGACTATTTCTAGTTAAAAAATAATGGTTGTATCGATCACTCATATCAAACGACACTGATCAAAAATATAAAAATCAGATGATTCTGCTTGAGATACGGTATTACTATATGGAAGCCATGGTGCCTTTAAACATGGTTTCTTTTTTTTACTATCCCGGTTGATTTATTTTTAAACCAAATTTATCCATTTCAACCCCCATTCATCGATTCCCACCACATAGTATGATGATCCGGATTCCCCATTCTCATCACTCCAGATCGCTAACCCCTGGAATCAATGACATATTTTCCAATGCATGGAATTGAAACAATTGATCAGACTCTATCATAGACACTCCAACCATAATAAAATTCTCCCATAGGATTGTAGAAATTTAAATGGAATTATGTCATATGGAAAAAACCATCACTCAGATCCCCATCTTTTTCTTTAACAATAAAAGAGAATATTTAACCCTCTTGTTCATTTGAGTCACCCAATAAGAGAAATAATTTATTGGGATGCGTCAGAATATTTTAATCTAATATTATACACTATATGGGGGTTCACTTCCTAAGTATACTAATGTATAAACCACCATCAATGTGCAAGGGAATATGTTCTCTCGGATACCATGGACGTTCAATCATTTTGATCATTATGAATTGATTGATGACATCATCCAATGAGTATAATTGAGAAAATGAAGTAATAACAATGAACATCAGTATGAAACAAGACAAGATGGACATAAGCCTCTCATGAGTAGTTCCATGTGGGATCCATCTATTGCATATTCAAATAAGAAAGGCGAATATATCTTACACTCAAACCAACATCCATTAACATAATCCCATGATTAGTAATAGGAAGTAAAATATATCGTCATGTAATTCAATGATCCTTTCTATGATCAGTGTTAATCCCTCTTGAGATCCTAACTTCCATGGATGATCTTCATAAAAAACAATATCTAGTTCAATTACATCAATGTTCATTTCATTTTTACTATTATAAATAGATAAAGGGTGTCTATCATTACCAAATAATTTCACATAATGACCTAAAATCATACTTTCCTCCACCCACATTGGGTTTGATATTGTAATTTCCCATCCCTGATTCAATAAGGGGCTACATTTGATGTTCACATAGTTGGATTAGTTTATTATTCCATCTTACCATTCCATTTTCTTTTGGATACATTAAGTATCCTATAACAGGGATTATATGGTCATTACCAGTTATATCATGAGCCCCCTTGGTGTTTCTGACTTCATACCTTCCATTATATAATTATTACAACTGAAAATCCTTGAAATCCTCATGGTTTTTCTTTTTTCCCCTGACTCATTTAGTGGTATTATTAGGTTTAATCACCCTTATGTGTTCCACACCCATCACTATCAATCACAATCATGACAACCTAGAGTTGAGTCATCATACTTCGATACTATTATTTTATATTACTAAAGTAACACTATCTTCTTCCATCCCTATTGATAATGGTGTTTTAGGGAATGTACAAAACCCATCCTATAATTTTTCATTCATTTTACTCACCTTAAATTTAATATGTCATCAAGATAGAATCAATCGATGAGATTTTGTGATTGATATTCAATTACCTATGAAAAAACCATGAAATGGTCATTTATTAGTATAATATATGTAGTAGAGGTTGAATCATCATAGTTGAAATAATATAGGTAGTAGAGGTGGTAGTGATCCTTTCACTAAAAAAGATGAATCAAACCTTGAGTATTAGATAATTCACTATAAAACTGTACACAAAGATCAAGATATAAAGTTTCATTGACAATAGGTAGATTCATCTAGTGACTCATAATTCCAAAGATAATTCCTTCTAAATTGGTTGAACGAATAATACCATTTCTAAAATAATATATCTATCTAGTCATTCAATAATGAAAGTTCACATAATAAATGATCAGTTTCGTTCTTTACATTAATTGTGAGCCCAGTGATCCAGTACGGATCCAAAGACCAACCATATCTAAGGTAGTGTGTGATTTCTATCACATGTTGTGAAATTATATCAATATGTATTTTATCAGTAAAATAGATGAATTATAAAAATAGTACCATTATTTTTTTCCAAGATCCAATGGATGATGTAGTGGTTGTTTTGGAACTTCTGTTATCTAGGCACCACAGTTCAGAATAACCTAAGTCGCTTTATTCATGTCTGAACCAAATTGAACAAGGGATTCCTTTTCTCAATATTCTACTAATTATAGTTTTCAAGAATCACTTACTTATTTCATAGAATTAACCTAAGTGGATGAGCCAACTCAAATGACTGGTAAGCCAACATTTATTTTTGAGCACATACCTTGATAAAATAGCTATGTTTCTAAATGGATTTTCCCATCAGTAATTGGGATCACATTAGTGAGAATATAGGATAAGACATATCCCAATAGTGTTTCTATAATAGGAAGGGTGATCAAGATACTGATAGTAGTATTGTAAAATTGTTTAGTTGTTCACTCTAATATATGGGAATGTAAATTAAAACACCTCTTGGGAATTCTTAACTACTCAGTGGATAGTGTAATAAAATTAAATTTGTCAATAAACCATTTCTTATTATGATATATAATAATACATGATCAAAACATGCATTCCATGACCAAAAAAATATTTCCCCATTGCACACATGGAATACTGTCCATGAAATTAAAGTAGAGATGGTTCTAAAGTGGAAGAAACAACAATAATGGAATACCCCATGTTGGAAGAATCTAAGTGTAATTGAATGGCTTGTTAAACAATTGAGTTTCTCTTTCCTATAGCTAAATAGGCACAATATATATTGTCATGTTCCCAAGAGGTGGTGTTCAATTGCTTTTGGGAAATCACGATATTGACCCCAATGATAGTTTTATGATTTTTCAGTCCCCAATGATGAGTATGCACTAACCATGATCGATAGGTATCAGGATATCCACCACTTAGAGATGAGTCCGCATTGGATCATGAACTAGTGGACATTCGATAATAACCATAGATTTTAGTTATACACATCTTGTATCAGATAATCAGTGTGTGGTTGAGGTGTTTTCAGTTGGAGAACCCAAAGTGTCAACAAAAAGACCCATCTAGAACACCCCTTTGGGAAAAACCATGATCAGATCAATGTGCATGACATAATATTGTTTTATCATAGTGGAATCTAACCCCAACACCAATACAAGGACAAACTCGGGTTCCATGTTCAATTATATTCATTTCATACCACTTTAAAACATGACCATTTCATCACATTTCAAATAATAAAACCCAGATACACAAGCAATTACATCCCCACACCCCAATACAAGGCCATAGGTTTCCACCATTTGGGTACTGATTATGTCCAGTTTCTTTATTCGATACTCTTATCTACTTTTTAGATTATTATAATGGGTTATTTTGACTCACATGGAACATTTTGAAGGATATATTACACTTAAATTTGAGATATTGTTACATCTATTACCATAATTGAATTTATTTAGGATCCTTATTGGTATCCCCAGGGTGGAGAGGGGTTAGGGATATAAGTGAGAGTGATGTAAATGTCTAACGACAATCATATAAGGTCAAGAATAACTCGAATCATGCCTTTAATTTCCATAATTTGGAATAGGATATCATTTCTAACAAGTTTATCCAATCATGTTATACTTTTCATTTTAGGTAGTGTGTTTGGTTCCCATTTGGTACATCCCCACCGTTCTTCCAGTGCTTGAGATCCTATCATAATTTTTTCAATGGGTCCTAGAATACCCAAAATCCTAGATATCTATAACCTATAAACATGGATATCTAGTTCTTATAGACACTATGATGTCATGGTTGTATGGAATAGAGATGGTGGTTTACCATAGGAGTACTTTTACCAATAAGGGAGGATGATTTCATCCCCATGACATTCATGGATCAGACCACGATTTAATGGGGTCGATGTTACAACCTTGGTAGTCGAAGACCTTCAATAAAATAGATCCACCCACTCCAAAACAAAACCCCCAACTACCTTCTCAATCACAACACCACTACCTACTACTTTTCTATAGGTCTAACATTAAATAGGCGATAATGGATACATGGTGAAATCGAAATTTGTTGGAATAAATAATTGATGTGTCCTTATGTATATGGTAACACCCAATCCATTCCATTCAATACCAATACCACAACCAGTGACCAGGAAGTCAATAAATACATCATCCAAACCCCCAATCCCATTCCAATCACTAGAGGGAATCTTGATGTCATATGCCTTCAGTTTCAGGCATGGTACACATGTTTATCAAACCACTCCACACTCTATATTGTAGGGTGGTGGTCAACATTCATGAACCAAAGGTGAGTTTTCTAGAAACTCCCATCACTAAATTCCAATTAACTCATATGATGGAATCAATTGTACTACTATTTTATTTGTGATATAGTAGTAAAATGACGTTTTGGGGGTATGGAATCTTGTGTTTGGGTTTCACTTGATGGAAGTTCATTTGTCCATTGGTCATTGGTATAGTGACCCAAGGCTTAACATACATCAATATTACATACTTTTTAATGAATATTCATTACATCAAACAAACCCATTCTTGGGATCCAACATATTTTAGTTCCTTTTGAATCATGGAAACATACTCTTGTATCCTGGTTAAAGATATTAAATTTCACCCTTAACTATATTACCCTTTAGTACACCTTCATAAAACCATTCTTCATAACCTGTGGAAAGGAAGAATATGAAAGGGAGATATAATATGCTCAACAAGGGTAAACAAGGGAGATACGTAAGCAAACCATGAGCATAATGGTAAGACAACATGATAATAAAATTTGAAAAGAATGCATTGTATATCAAAGAACATAATCTTGAATCATGACATAATGATTGGTAGTTCATAAGACAAGATTCATAGGATAATAAAATAATTTGATCCTTGAGATAATAACATGGGAATAAGACATATATTTGTTGAATACACATAGGAATAGAAAATATTATGTCAATGATACATTCCAAGACATTCAAAACATGTTTGGATTGGGATAATCACGAGTGTTCTAGCTTCAGGCATGGGATGACTTCTTGTGAACCTTATTATTTAGGTCTTGGGATGACCTCCCATATACCATATTCTTCCAGGCTTGGGATGGAATCCCTTATACCCTCTAGTTTCAGGATTGGTATGACCTCCATATACCCTCTATGACCTCCATTTTACCATGTTGTTTTAGGATTGGATTGGACTTCAGTATATCCTCTTGTTTCGGGCTTAGCAAGACCTCCCACACAACTTCTTGTTTCTGGAATAGAATCACCACCCGTATACACTCTTGTTTTGGGAAAGGGATTAACTCCCATATTACCTATTGTTTTAAGCCTAAAATGACCTCTTCTATACAATCTTATTTCTATATTGGAATTGACCACCGTATATCTACTTTTTTTGGGCTTAGGATAAACTATTGTGTTCCCTCTGATCTCATAGAACATTTTTCATTACCCAATACATTGGAGGGAGATATATGCCTCATCAATAAAACAATGAAAACCGTATTTATGTATTCCAAAATATCATAAACATTAATCATATCATAACCCATGAAATGAAATGGGTATCATAAATATTTCATAATAACATAACCTATGGAAATGAGGAAGTTTACATAATTTTTTCATCATGTAATAACCTGTGGAAAAAGGCATGTTTCATAATAATTCTATCACGGTATAACCTAAGAAAGAGAAACGGGGTTTCATAAGATTTATTACATGGTATAACCTGTAGAAGAGAAATTAGTTTCATAATAATTTTAAAATGGATTAAACCGAGTAAAAGAAATGAGTTTCATAAGAATTATAACATGTTATAACCTACTGGAGAGAAAATTGTTTTATTAACAACATGACATCAAAACCATGAACCATTCAGAGAGATATTAATAATGTTATCCTTGGATCATATCCCAAATATTTAATAGGTAATTTCAATGGATTCCAGTTATTGATTATTTCTATCGGGGAACATCCACCTTCACGCATCATGTGTAGCCATGCATTGGAATCTTTTTTCCCACATTTCTACTTTCCAATGGTGGGAAACATTCATCACATCATCAGAGATGTCATTTACTTGTTCGAAATGGGATATTGGGAAATTGGGTCCTCCATTCATGGATTTCTATTTAGATTAAGATGTTTTTCATGAAACTCATTCATGGTACCATGTATTTTTGGACGTCGAATAATTACACTTCTTCTATCTGGCCATTCCATGGCTTCTAGTCAAGGAAGAAACATTCGGTCATAAGAGTAGTCACATTGGTCATCAAAAAAATGTATGGGAACTGTAAAATTGGAACACCTATATTCTTCCTCATGAGAGGGATTCTCAAGGGTGGAGAATCCCAATGCATCATCTTATGATCACAAGGTATTTTTGGACATAGGCATATATTCTGAGGTTATCCTCACGTATCGCATGTTTAAGACATGGATGGTTGGGAGTTTAATGTATATAGGAGATATAGGGTCATGGGTATAACATATTGTGAAGACTAAATGGATAGATAAGGACACTTGTGATTGTAAATTAGATAGGTACGTACCTAGGAAGGAGTACCTAAAAGGTTTATGAGGTGGATATATCAGAACTCCCTATGAGGACGGACCTGAAGGCACCGTGTCCCATAAGAGGAAGGTTTCACACCACTGAGAGTGGATAAAGGAGTTATACCCCCAATAGGGGGACACTATGTTTTACCATTGTTTGAGATTGAACCTCATGGAGGCTTCATGTGAACACTATTTAGAAGATAGGGATCAAACCCCACAAAGTTCGTTGGATGGAATGGTTCTTATGCACTGAGAATTACCATAATAAAAGTATTTCTATAGGTTGTATTATTTAGGTATTACATTCTACAACTTCCAATATGGATGATGTGATCCCATCGGGATAAGGGTGAGGTAATGAAACAGACGACTAGGGCTTACACATATGAGTTTCCCAGATGAATGGTGTGATCCCACCATGATATGGAGGCCTAGGTAAGAATTAGTAAAAACATGGATGAAGTGGGAGAAATGGATGGGTTATTTAGTGTGTAGGGATTGAACATTAGAGAGGCCTCTTACGTATCCCAGTTAGTTGGGAATCAAATTCCATATAGTTTTGAGAGGGGAATTGGGGCTAACATGTAAGGAGGAGGCACATGTAATGACTGATATAGACACCAATGAGGGAGGATAAAGAAGGTTTACCCCTATTAAGGGTTACATAAGTTTACCTTTGGTTGGGATTTAACCTCATGAAGGCTTCCTACATACCCAGTTAAATATATTGCGATCAAAACCCATGTAGTTTAGAAAGTCTAATGTGGTTCTTACGTGTGGAAGTAGCCCATATAAAAACTAGAGCTTAATCTAGGTGGTATTTGTAGAGGAAGAAGGGTTTCATGATCACTAAAAACCTATAATATCATGTGATTCATTCTTGGTGTGATAAATAAGAGGATTTAATAGAGCAAAATGTTGCATCATAAAAGGTGGGTAAGTGAGGGATGGTGTGGGGTTATGTATGAAATCATTACATGGAGACAAAGTTCAAAGGGATAGGGAAGGGGTGTTAAGAGTCCCCTATGCCCATCACCCTCTTGTATTTTCATCTGGATTAGGAAAGTAGGAGTAAGAGTGCTACCTCCTAAAAAATAGACTAGGGGCTTACACCAGGATGGATTCTCTTCCACGTAGGGTGAATGTCATTCCATGTGAGAAAAATCTCATTCAATGTGGAAGAAGATATCAATCTTATGGAGATGAATAGGCATGGATAATACACAATGTGTGTCACCCCATGTGAATTTTTTTCATTGAGGCTACATTTTAACTTCTTGTGTTGAGGATGATGGCTCTTGATAGTTTAAAGCACTGTAGCATGGAAGAGCATGGCTCATTCTTCGCCCCTTTAACTTACATAATTGATATCCACCCACACATGGGGACAAGAAGGAACAAGAAATTCATGAAGAGAGTGTAGTGAGGGATTGTTTAATTGTGGGGTCAATGTTATCATAACTATGTAAAAAATAAATAACCATTAACATACCTATGAGAAAAATAAACAGGTGAGAAAATTCTATAAGGAACACCGCATGAGTGAAAATGAAATCACTATACAAAATCATAGAGTTTGTCATGAAGGAGGTGTGAGAAATATGGGAGAGTTTCACATAGGTTGGTCTCAAACATTGTGATTTATAGAAAAGGAACTCCTTGTATCATAATGTAAGGGGTGATCCCAAGATAAGAGGCCTTCACACAAAAGATAGGGGATTGGGTGAAAGATGGGTGTGATCAAGGGAAAGTATTACAAGCAGGAAGGGTATTTTACATGAAAATTCCTTTAGATAAAATGAAATTGGTGAGTGTCAATCCATTTTGGGGCCACAAAAATGGGAACCATTAGGGTAAATATTAGGAATGATCTTGTAGCTTGTGGGATACATGGCTTTCGCGCTGTTGTGGAAGAGGTGGTCTTGCACCCACGAGGGTGACGATTCAAATTCCAGATAGTTCCTCTGAGGAAATGGGGGTTCCCTACTATATATAGTAAAATTATGGGAAATTACATGGAATAATTGTGGTGTTGAAGTCAGTGTTTTAAATTGATTTGGGAGTGTATGATTTCTACGCACGGGCCTATTTTTTATGTGTTGAATTATCCACTTTCATGCATCTTCCGTGGAAGTTTTCGAGAGGATGGGGTGAAATATTGGCCTTTAAAATCACATTGGGCATGTATGTCTCTTATACATGGATTAATGACTTTTTCATAGCCTTTTAAGCTTGTGTATGAATCCCTTGGATTTTGTGGAATGTTCTTTGGAGTTAAACGGTGGCATCCGTTTTCTAAAAAATAACTATTTGTGGTATCACATGGAATTAAGTGCAAATAAATTCCCCCACCCTTGTATTCTGAGAGAAAAAGGTACCATAAGGTCAGGTTACAAGGGAAACACCAAAAATAAATGTGCATTTAGGGAAGTATGTGAAAACCTTGATGCCCATCACACATGGCACATTCTGCCTATGAAGAAGACCTAGTTTGCGCTTATAAATATGCCAGGGTAACCTAGGAATAGTACATTGAATTTTAGTATGATAGGATATTTCACACTAATGAACAAATTTTTTTTATTCTTGTATAGAAAACCCAAATTTGGTTTTTAGATTTTGTGTAGCCATTGAATCATACACACTTTGGACATAGCTGGAATTTTACAAACCGACAACAAATATTACACGCATGCCACATTTTTTATGCTAAAAATCAATATTTCAATAACCATAAATAGTTTTATTAAATCTTAATAGACAAGGATGATAAAAAAATAATGTTTTATAGAAGATAACATTTCTACATGGAGGATGGAGATGACCAGGAAACCTAAAATACTCCAAGCCATGATAGTCTTTCTAGACAATCAGATACTCTTGGGTAAACGGAAACAACCTTAGAAAGATTATCTCTTGAAATAAATTCTCCCACTATGGATATTTGGGATTCCATATGAATTTCTCATCCCAATAATTGAGACTAACTCCCCACAGTCGTGGTTCACATGGGAAGATAGTCTCCACCGATACAAAATTTCTATAAACGGCCATGATACCTAGAATCATTTGGACATGGATTTCTGTGTGTTGAATCCAAGAACTTGGATGATCATGGGAGATGAACAAGTGCCTAAATGATCCCTTCCCCACATTGAAATCACCTTAATAAGCTGTATAATGGATGACAATGTGAGATGGAAGAAGGTATGGGACATGAGGCCCATGGGAAATTTTACAAGTGAATCAGAATGGGTGTATAGGGTGCGCCACACATATGAATAGTTTGGATAAGATATATGCTATATCGAGTCATTTTTTGAAGATATATAGACATCATAATTCCACATATACCATAAAAAATAGCTATTGACAGAGTTGTTTAGCTGGTGGTCTCTGGACACAAATACATTCCACCTTCACCATGGGGAGGTCAACATTAGTCTACAACACACTCACTGTATCAGATAAATTTATCTAGAATGACTGAAATATGATGAATTCCTTTCAAAAAAAAATATCAGGCCAGATAAAGCATGAACCCCCATCATTTCATGGAATATTCGTAACATAATGAAGGAGAATTTGGGGATTGATTATATATATAAGTTCATCCCATATTTAGTGTGGTTTCTTTTGTTCTTTATGTGGGATAAAAAGTTAAGGATTCCATGCCAAGGGAATAAATGAACAAACACATTGCAAAGGGGAAAGATAGGGTCATACAATGTGGTCTTAGAAATGGGACAATATCATACATGGGAGTTCAGCAAGGATGAGTTCTGGGACCCAAAAATACAATACACTACCTTGCGTACTTCCTTTTTGAGTGGGTGGCTATTGTCGATGAGGGATACAGGGATGGGGATCCACCTAGGAACATTAGTGATGGAGGGGATCCTGGAAGCATATAACATTGTCAATCTGTGGTGGATGTTTTAGCAAGACTCTATAGTTTCCTGGGGAACATATCGAGGGGAAGCACACCCATGATAATATATAGACTATTCTAGATTTTCCATGGCTATATTTCCTCCCACATTGATGTATATGCTTTCCCAAAGGTCATCCGTCCTACAAGAAGTGGCCTATGACCATCTATTTTAAATATTGCTAGGTTTCATCCACTGATTCTCAATGAGGAAGGGGTAATGATTCAAAATGGTAACCATGAAAATTTCAACATCATCCCATTCCAGAATCTGGTCAGCCATATGGTGGATGACCAGAGAGGTTCACTATAGTAGGGAGAATATTTTCAAAGCATTAGGGGTCATGTTGTAGTAGCTCAGATAGAATGAAAAATCAATTTTGAACCATAGCATCATCCCTCTTTTCCAAATAGTTTGGATGACTTCAACAACTCTCAAAGAAGGTGTATATATATGTTCATGAAGAGGGGCACCCCTACATCCTCTATATTCTGTGGTTTATATTTATGGCTATTGAATTTTGTAAAACCATTAAACCCCCCCCCCCCCCCCCACCATAGATTTTCATGACGGCCTACCAATGTCATATTCTAAGAACTAGGTTGGGACCTACCTAGTGAAAATCCTGAAAAGATGCATTCGGTAGATCAAGGTAATGGATCTAGTGTGGTAGTAAATAAGGTGATATTCAATTGAAGGGGAGATATAAGAGGAAAACTAGTTATTAGGGACAAAAGAATCTAGAACATTAGTGGGGATGTCACAGGGTGAGGCCGCAACTTCCCCTTCTGAGGTGGGGTTTTCTTGAAGGAAGCCATGAGGAACAGATAGAGAAGCCCATGGGAAAAAAATATGTTATATTCTATATCCAACTATTGATTTCATTTTCCTAACCTTGTGTTCTACCTAAATTATGTTGTGACAGTTGCTATCAATCAATGACCTGTGGTAGAAATATATTTGTGTCCGGCTTGAACTACCAAAATTCAGGCACATTCACGTAGTAGACATGGTGGATTGTCACCATCGGCATGAGTACCAGATGGCGTTGGATGCCAATGATATCAAATAAGGTAGATATGAAGAATCAAATCTTCTAGTGAATTTTATTCTTGGCCAAGTTAATAATCTGGAAGAGATGTCTCTTGATGTTGATAAAAACTATGAAGAAGAAGAATACGAATAAGAAGAAGAGGCTTAAGAATAAGTGAAAGAAGAAGAGTCTGAGGATAAAAGGACTAGTGGTGGGGAATCCAATGGGAAGATGGCTCATCTAGGGAGTCCTTGGGGGAAGAATGATATTGTAGGCTCTGACGAGAGGCTCACCAAACATCTCAAAGCATGTCCCAATTTATTTCCCTCCTAGTACCTTCCCTTTTCAAAACATGGATTCACTAACCTAAATTTTCATATACAACAGTAAAAAAGTGTATATCAATGGTCCACCAATGCCAAAATTGAGGACGTACTGATAGATGTAGAGAGACAGGCCACAAGGCCTGATGAACCAGGAAATATGTCAGTTGTGTCCGAGGTGGACATTAGTGTTCTACATGGGGGGGGAGTGATAGATTTGGAATCCCAGGATTCTCCCATAGTCCTTGAGGATCTAGTTCCAATCATTGAATTAATGATCACAGAGGGGGTCTCCCATGGTGTATGTTAATGCAGTGACTCAGGAACATGATCTGGATGAGCTTAGGTCTTGTAAGTCTCTACCATTATATAACCATACTTATCATATGAGGATCATGATGAATGAGTTTCTTATTCCATGAAATGATTATAAAACTATATGACTATAAATATGAAGTGTTTGGGACAACTATATGATCTCTTCTGATGACCATGATCATCCAAGTGGATTTGACTATCCAAATTGATCTGGCCTTGGAAATAGATGAATGGGAAATAATAGCTGTGAATGATGCCACTGTCAGGGCCGAGATCAAATCTATAAGGCCTTATATTTGTGAGGATGAAATGATCGATGATGTTTTTACACATGTTATTGAGCCCAGGACATCGGAGAGGATACAAGAGGAAGTTCTTTCTATTGGACTCCAATAATTCTTCGTGGAGTATGAACTGCAGAACATGGGGAACTAGATGACTTTGATCCTGAAGAGGCCAAGGAAAGCTACATGATCATAATATCGTTTGGATGTTCATAAATCATTTCCTTTTGGTGCAATTGACACAATGGGAGAGATGAGTGGGGTCCCTCTACACCTAGATGCACTATCTTATTTCCAGAGGGGTGGAATTTCATAATATTCAAGTGTTGATCCACAACTATCTAGCTGAGGAGATGCGATAAAGTATCTATAAATTGGATAATGATTCATTTTAGAATAAGTATAAAAATCTCTATAAGATCTAGGAGGTTAAAAATAGATCCAAAAACTAGATGAATGGTAAAACAAATGTTCATCCTTCATCAAAAGTCAATCATTAATCATCGTTTTACTGTAGGTGCAGCTAGTGGACGCCAAGGAGTAGCTGAAGCAGGTGAACCATCAAGTGGCTAACGTTCGAGATTAAAATGACCAAGTCTAGATCAAGGCTGATGAGATTCACTCTACTGCCATTGATAAATTGAGGTAACTCAGGTAGCAACAACAGAATATGAAGGCCACACATCGGATGGTGGTAGAAATAACACATTCCATTAAAGGGGCTAATCTATATGGGAAATCCCTTTATAAACATATAAAACACACATTCATTCTATCCTACTTTGAAATGTCTGCATGGACACATTATTAATTTATTTAATTACCATATCTCTATCATTTATTGCATTAGAGTGTCCGAAAATCCTCAAATAATTGGGGTTTTCTATTAATGACTAACCACCTAGAGTGTTCGAAATGAGAGAGGTTGTACCTGGAGAATAGGGTTCTTAGAGTAGTCAACATGACTTTCCTTATGTACTCTAGTGAACGAATAGGATAACACTAAGGTAATTGGAAGCTATTTGAACAACGGTGAATGGGAAGTTTGAATCATTATTACCCAAAATTCGGACCAAAATGAGAATGGAATCACGATATAGGATATATGTGGACCATTTACAAAACATAGTATCCATATTGCTTATCCTGAAATGGGGAAAATCAAATGAGGGTCGACTACATATCATGTTTGAAACACAGTACCCATCCCAAATTGTCATCCAAAGTCTTCCAAGGTGTTGGCCCAAGATGGTAATTGAGCCATTGTGTCCATACACCATGTTGTTAGGTATTCCTTTAAAATGTGAAAGAGGATGATGAACCAAATAAGGGGAACAAAATGCATGTGAGTAAAGTGGTGGAATGTTTGAATGGATTTAAACACTCTCAAAATTACACCACTGTATATTAGATCAAACTGGTGTGGGATTAACCATCCGAAAAAATATCAGAACTATCTTCCAGGGGAATGTCTCCTTGGATGTTGAGTGATAATTGAAGGTAAAAACAATGCGGTAAATGACCAGCGATGTGGGAGATGGCCTCTCAAATGATGACCTGAGATTCTTTGTAGTTTTACATCATTTAAGTGGTTATTCTAAACATGTATTTTAACATTATATGGTGAGGATGATGTATGGTGCAGTTTAACGTCATGCAATCAGGAATTCCCATGATTTAACTACATAAAATTAGGATGTTTCACATGGGTTAAGGTTATACTTCATGGACCCTATCCAACCACTTAAGTTCATGTTCCACGGACTATGATATGTTTTAATTTATTTGTGTGGAATGGAGGATGGGAACACAACATGAAAGGGGGCCAAAAGATGCCCTCATACCACATAAATACGAAAAAAACATATGCTAAGAAGTCATATGTGATGTGTCAAGAGACAAACCTGGCATGAATGAGGGACATGGGGGTACAAAACCACAACAAATATCCTAGTGAGGCTATTAGTTTATGTTCATTGTTTATGGACATTTAATCCCTCATAAAGCCCGACCACATCAGTACCCACCCAACAAGAACTCATAATCTCCCTTAATCCTTGCTCGGTATAGGAAAAAAGGAATGGTATAGGAGGTTTACCTGAAATGTGTGAGCGCACGTCGAAGGTGAAACCAATGATGGAAACCCACCACAATACATGAACATAGAAAGGTGGTAATTTGAGTCCATCAAGGTTTTAATGAAATAGAGACTTGTGAGTTAGGGTGGATTTTTGAACATGTTCAAAACACAGGGACCATAACTACAATAAGATATAGTGGGGAGATTAAATTTGGGATCAAATGTTGACCATTTTCGAGAGACATGAATCACTAAATTCTACCAGAGATCCATCTGGGAATTAGCCATGGATGGGAGGTGAGCTAAAGTGTCATGGGACCATCACCATTAAGGGGTTCGTCTTGATTTTTAAGGGTGTTGGAAAACAAAAATCGAGGAGGAATCTAATTGTGGAAGGAATATATCAGAGAGTGGGATTAAAAGATAGGTCTGGAAGTACTTTATGGTCGTACTGTATGGACCATGTGGGAGAAATTCAATATTAGGGAATACAGACAACATGTAGGGGGTAAAAAGAAATATAAATGAAGAAAATGAGGCTCATGTGATGCATACACACCTTAAGATGTACTTCATATAGTTTAGGGTCCTGAAGCTTGGAAAAAATTGGGTCCCAAGGGTCGAAAATGTTAATGAACCTATGGCTAGACCCGAAAGAAATTTTTTTAGGGAATCACTACTTATCCTATAAGGATATAAATTAGTCTGTATGTAGTTATAAAAACATAGTGTTGTAAAAGACGAACACTGGTGGGGGAAATCCTCTTCGGTGAGGCTGCTGAAGCATACCCTAATTATTATGGTCTATCATAAGATTTTTTAGGGTGGGGTTGTTGTTTAATGTCATGCATTGAGGATGTTAAATATTAGTTTAATGTCATAATTTTTGTACCAAAAGGGTGGTTCTCCAAGAGGAATATTCATAATGTGGTGGAATAAAGTAACTGACATTAATGATGTCTTAATGGGTCCACTCCACCACATGTTCATTCTTAAGGAAGCTCAGATATCGTTTAAAGTCATGTTTCTTGGACTATGATATGTCTAGAGGGGACGTAGAGGTGAAAATAAATCTACAGATATAAACGTGACACAAAATAGGTACATCCTAATGTTATTGAGGTCCAAAAAAGTTCACGTATCACATAGAAACCTTAAGAAGAACTGTATACTATTTTGTGTCACAAATCTCAGACTATATTTTAGGCTGAGACCGAAGATGGAAGGTATGGGAATCACTATTTATCCCATAGGGGGGAAACCAAAATCACATAGTTCACTAATTTAGGTCACAACTATAGTTTAACTTAACGAGATTAGGATGTTGGCTCTATGTTTACGGTCATAGAGTTGGGGCCATGATATGGTATCTCAAATGGGTATGCGTAGTGAGGTATCATACAAACCTGATGTGAATGAAGCCGAAAATTCTCGACACAACAACACAATTTCCTGATGATACTTTTGAGATTAGACCTAAAGGAATTAGTACGGTAGGGATTGAAGGAACATCTTATGTGAGTAGACCAGGGAGGCTCGTATGCCATAAATAATGTCCAAGAGAGAAGGAAAGAAGGGGAAGTGAATTTGTGGCTGGGCCCAAAGATGAAATGTTTTTGTGTCACTACATATCCCATTAAGTGAAAAGTCACCACACACGTAGTTCTTAAAAAATGGTATGAAATATGACTAGTGAAAAATGAGATATTTTTTCAAGACAGGACACCATAATATGGTTTGTTAGCTTAAAGTCATATAAACTTGGACTATAGGGGCTGTAAATAGTTTATAGTCATAATTCTTGGACTTTAGTCTCTTAGTTAAAGGTTATAGAATTAAGAATTTAGGCTCTTAGTTTAATTTCATAGAGTTTGAACCATGGGAAAACATCAGGTGGATATGTGTGGCATGTTGGTGTGGTAAAATCGACATCGATGTGAATGAGTGCCTAGGAGGGCCCAACACCACATGACACAATCTCAAGAGAATCATGCACATGGTTTAGAGTTATAATAATTGGAATCTAGTTCCAATTTAACATCATAATCCCAGGACATAAAATGTTATGCAGTCTATGGTCATGCAATTAGAATGACGGGGAGAGGATTATTCTCAACGGAGGTATATGGAATAACCATTACAACCTGATGTGAATGAGGGCCATGAAGACCCCATAATATACATTTTACTTCTAAGAAAAAACCATGTTAGGGGGGAGAAAGATTTAAATTAATTCTGGGCCCAAGAAATTTTTTTTGTGTGTTCTTACGTATCTTATAAGGATGGAAATCAATCCACATGTTGTCATTGAAACACTAGTGAAGTGGTGTGTCTCCCCTATGTGGGTATAAGCCGTACGGAAACTTCTATTCCCACCTGATCCATTCTCAGTGTAGGAATAACAGATTGATATTAGGATTTCCCAATCACATGTAGAAGAATAAAAAAAGGTTGAGTAAATTCTAGGTTGAGATTATCCCAAAAAACATTGATGCTTACACTGAATTTGAACATATGTAAAGAGGGGAAACACCATGGGCATTGGTTTTCCACCAGAACATAGTAAGGTGGATTTTGTGAATGAAATCGCCCAATTTGTAGAACACAATGAGGGTGGTATGATGATGGATGATAACTGCCGAACTTGTTCAAAACATAGTATCTGTATTTCATTAACAAAGATGAATAAAAAAAACAAGGTCGACTACTGACCATTTTTGACAACAAAGGACCTATCTCAAAATGTAATTGGAAGTCTTCCAGGAAATTCTCCTGGGATGGTATGTGAGCCATTGTGGCCCGACACCATTCCATTAGGGGGTCCCTTCATACTTGGAAGATTATGGGGACCCAATTAAAGGGACTTATGAATCATGGATATAGAACAAGAGAATGTAAATGTAGAATCCAACACGCTAGGTCTCATGCATCGACACATCAGAGAATATCAGTGGGAGGACATGGATAGAATCAAGGTAAAAGATCCGGAAACTATAAATAGTTTATGGTAATATTCCTTGGATAAAAGAATCTTAGTTTACGATCATATATTTTGGAGCATAGGTTCTTAGTTTAAATTTTTGTTCCTGGGACATGCCTGTTTAGTTTAATGTCATTCGGTAAGGACACTGGAGAACAGTTTAATGTCATGTTGTAGTGACAGAAGGTTTTTCAAGGGGAGTGTGTGTTAGGTGGAACCTATAACCTGATGTGAATTACGACCAAATGGGTCTTCTCCACACAACCCAATTCCCGAGGGAAATCATTCATTTTTTAATGTCATGATATTTGGACTTGGGTGATTAGTTTAACATCATGCGTCTAGGACGTAAAATGTTTTTCCATTTTCCATCATGAAACTATGGTGTTGTAACATAGTTTAATATCATATTATAGAGACAAGTGAGAAAATCATTTTAAAGTCATTCATAATGGAATGTCAAGGTTGGGTAGTTTAGCATCATGCAACCAGGATGCTGGTTCCATGTAGTTTAAAATTGTACTACTTGGACTACATAGTTCATAGTTTAAGATTATAGAATTTGGACCCTTAGGGGGGAGTATTGCCTAAGGGATATGCATTTAATGATAACATGTGTAAATACCAGTGAGGCCTACACTATACAATACACTCATGGGGATGACCTACACATAGCTTAATGTCATGGTGAATGGATTTGAACTCCTAGTTTAAGGTCATAGAACATTGAACTATACGATTTTGCAGATCCTTAATGTGGTTACAATCCTTACAAATACTCCTAATCCCATGTGAGTCATGATTTGTGTGGGAAACGATGAAAAATGATTGTATTTTACTAACATATTGAAGTGCATTGTAGGGTATGGAAATGGTCAGGATGGGATTTCCCAAAAATGATGACATGCTTACTGAATGTGAAAAGGTGCATGGAGGGGTACCACCGAGGGTTTTGGAGTTCCACCAGAACATGAAGAGTTGGTAAATTTGAATCTTGGTTCCTAGTATCTGAGAGGTAATGGGGTGTAATGACGATGGAGGAAACAATTGAACATGTACGAAACACAGAATCCATATTTTGTTACCTAGGATGGGGAGAGACAAATGAGGGTCGACTTCTCACCATGTTTGAAACACTATAAATGTATGAAAATGAAATTCCAAATCTTCGAGGGGGTTTCCTAGAATGGTAGGTGAGACATATGGCCATACAATATACAGTTAGGGGTATCGTTAGTCATAGAAGATTATGGAGATCCAAATAAAGGGAGACGTTCCACATAGATATGGAATGATAGAATATACATATTGAACCCAACATTATAGGTTTCTCACATCAGTATACATAATTATATCAATTGGAAATGTCTTGTAGATGGATTCAAAAACATTCTCAAAGGAATAGGTACTGATGTAACTCTTGGATGTGACATGGTAGTGGACTAGTTCCATGTCTAGAGGATGAGGAGGAGGGGTCAAAAGAGGTTGATGGACATATGGATAGTCCTAGAGAGAAAATGTTCGGGTGTTGCTGCATATCACATGAGGAATATAATCATGCCACACATATTTCTTGGATTCCTTGTATTTTAGTGTCCTGAGGTAAGGATTATGGGTATTACATAGTTTATTTTCAAGTGACTAGGACATTATGGGAGAGTACCTCCTTAGGGAAATGAAATTTAACCCAATGTAAATGGGGACCCTGAAGGACCGTGTTGTTCCATACATTCTTAAGGAAGTCCTATGGTAGGGCCCCAACATAATATGTCTAGGAATTATTACATATACTATAAGGATGTGAATCAAGCCATATGTAGTTATGAAATGAAATCTCTCTGCGAACGTCTAACCCATACATAGAGAAGGGGAATATATATGTTTGGTCTTTTTTTTGTTTTTTTAACGGATGAATAAATATGGAAATTCAAGCCTTAATTAGGTATCCCATAAGGATGAGAAGAAATCCATTCACTGTTCTTGAAATATGGGATGGTGAGAGATAAGTTCCAAAGGTGATGTCCTCTCAAGCGATAACACCATGATGTTGTTCCATTTTTCATCATACAACCTGGACAATGATGTTACAGTTTACGGTCATGTGATAGGACCAATCCATGTAGTTTAAATTCGTGAGGTAAGTAAGGGGGATGTTATAAATTTTATCATCATGTGACTAGGATGATGCAACACATTTTAACATCATGTTGTAGGGATGTTTATAGATAGTTTAAGGTCATGTTGCCCAGACTATAAGCTCTTAGTTTACAATCACAGTCTTTGGACCAAAATGTCTTATAGTTTATCATCATGTAACAAGGGAAAAGGTGATATGTAGTTTTACATCTTGTATCTCAGATGGAAGGTACATATTTAAAGTAATTCTTTAGGAATTTGTCATTGGTCGGAGGAGTGATTTGACCCCCATCCATGGTGACAAAGGAATATGCACCGTTAGGATAAATTTTATGAATGATGTAAGGACCTCACCATTTGGGATCCAGTTCAAGTGGCATTATGAAAGGTATCACTAGAATCCATAGATATAGTATCGTGTCTCCTAGAAGGAAGGATTAGAGAAGAACATTCTTGTTGAAGGCTTGAGCTATCATGTTATGGTGTCTCTCTAGATTTTTCAAGGCCAATAGCCTATTCTTTGTGAGGTAATACAATTCATCTAGATGGACATCAACAATCTTTTATGAATATTTCTAGTCATATAAAACTTTTTAATGTGACGGTATATGAGTATCGATGAGAATGAATTTCCCTATTCCATACACCATGGAATCTGGATTCACCTAGATGGAATTACAAGCCTTTATCTAATTAGATCCAAGTGCATTAGCGAGCCTATTTGGCCAAAATTTCTTGATATGACCAACCATATTGTGTAAAATATTTTATAGAGTCTTATTTAACACCTCCATATGTCCATTTTATTATGCATGGTAGTGGGAAGTATGGTTGGACATGAAGATGTACTTAGAATACAATTAATTCTGCTTAGATTCTTATAAATTAGTTTCATTATCTGTGAGAATAGCATGAGGGAATCCAAATCAATGGATGATTTTTGAGTTCTTGAACTAAACAATAGAACAATCCATTAAATCATTGAGAATAATTTCTTATTATTAAACGGAAAAAAATTTGTCATTGTCGGAATGAACTTTCACTAGCGAGATGTCGCTTTTGGGTATTTTCACATTACATTGAGTCCCTAGACCACAAAGGACTAATATTACATGGTAGAATGGAGGGGATCTGGTGGTCGATGCAAAATGTTTTCATGGATCTTACATGTGTGACTCTTCTTAGATAACTTGATACTGTTATGGACCATGGTGGGCCAAAATTAACCCAACCTTTAGATCTAGTGGGAGAGCATCAAACCTATCTGATGAGATCCACCAGAACTAACATGAACTTCCTACATAACCTACATAATCTCATATACTTAAATCCTTTAGAGGATAATCCCATCTAACCTATATTTAAACAGTCTACTCAAGGATGGGACAACTCTAGAGGGTGAACTGTACTACACACCAAAAAATTATCTCATGTTCAGATTTTTCTGTTGGGATATTTCCATATTAGAGATAATCAATAAAGGGATTCATCATATTATGTGTTGTTTCAAATATGATTTGATCAAGAGGTCTTAATGTGGATTCATTAGTTGTATGATGTCTTACCCATTGGTTTACATCATCATTTAGAGTACCAATAGAGATTAATGTTAGATGTTCCACATGGATGAATAGATAATTCTAATCATGCTATTTCAGAGATTTTTATAGATTTTACAAGGCATCAACATGATCATTTTGTGATTGGGGAACATGAGTTACCACTGGATGAGAAGGGAACTGGGCCATAAGCTGACAAGTACATTCTAGAAATGGAACGAGTTTTATATTCATAATCACATAATCTTCGTTGATATTCTTGATGAAAAAATTGTAGTCTCCCTTCACATCTTGGTGGGGAAAATCAATATTGAGGTCTATCTTGAGACTAGTGATGATATCTTGATACAATGAGTAATTTTTTGTGTTTCATTTTTATAAAAAGAATGAATATGACAAGACAGCCTATGTAGGCATGATGAAGATGATTCCTAGGCCAAATCTGTTGAGTCTTTGATCATTGAGCCTTTTACTAGTTGGTCTTAAATAGGCACAATCGATATTAATCTTCCAACATGGAAAAACCTTATCCACAAAGAGGATAACCTCATCTAGGAATTCATGATTGAGGGAATGCTTTATGGGGGATGGATGGGTGTCTAGAAATTATATCAAATCCTGACCCTTGAAATCCTTATATGGGATGAACATGATGTCGAACATATGAAGGATCACCACCTAGTGATCTAGATGACCTATCAACATGTGGCGGTTTAGGATACACTTTAGGAGATCCATAGGAGACACTAGTTGTATCTCATGATGCTATGGACACTACTGCTAATTCTACACTACAAAAATCAGCATGAGGAAATTCTTCATGATAGGAAAGTATCTAGGTTACATATTGAGATCATATGAATAAGATAGTATAAATTGTTCAATGTTCCTTCACTGTTCTTTTCGATGATATGGGTGCCAAGTGATCGTTCTAGGGTACTCACATTGAGGAATAATACCTTCTTGGATATGGGTGGTAGGAGAAACAAATATTGTAAAATATACTTCTTGATTTCCTCAAACGTGTTCTATAAATTTATGTCCCACAAGTAAAAGACAAATTTTCTGATGATCATAGAAAAGGGATTACACATGCTGACCAGATTTCAGATGAATCAACCAATATAGTCTAGGTGGCATTGAAATCTTTGGAGATCCTAGATGTTTCTCAAAGGGGGGAATACAACTAATATCCTTAATCTTCTATTGATCAATCTTGATGCCTCTGTATCTGATAATGAAAATGAGAAACATTTCTAGAAGTAACACTGAAAGAACACATCAAGAGGTACATCATTAGATGGTTGGAGTGGAGGAATCCATACAATTTATCAATATCTATGATATGGTCCTGATATTGGGGGGATATATCCACCAAGTCATTCACATTGAATTACACTAGCATAATAAGGATTAGATTGAATATGTGGTGCATGGAACACTGATATCTATCTCCTACATTATTCAGTCCAAAAGGAAGTACCTAATAGAAAAAGGTCCCTTTTAGTGTAGTGATGGTAGACAACTCTTCATCTTCAAGAGAAATTCGCATTTGATTATACCCAGAAAACTAATACATAAAGGAAAGATCATGTCATCCGTTGGTGGAATCAATCAAGAGATCTATTATATGAAGGGGAAATCATCATTTGGGTAGAGATAATTGAGATCCCAAATGTTGATGCAGACTCTCATTTTTTCTTTATTCTTCCTAAAGGGAATGATTTTGACTAACCAAATGGGTTATTGGACTTCCATGATGAAGTAGTATTTTATGATCTTATCAACTTTGGCCTCAACCATGAAACCATGAGAGGAGTTCATTTTCCTGGGAGGTGGTTTTAAACCAAGATGACTCAATAACAGTCCAAGGCGATTGATGGATACCTAAGGGTCTAGTCTTGGAATATCATCATAGCTCTAAGAAAATACATCATGATGGTACTTTAGAAAATCCAAATACTTATATTGTTCCTCTATATGCATAGTTTTACTAACCTGTTTGGGTCATAGATCTATCTTAGTTCCATGTTTCACCTGAACTAACTCATCAATGGTGGTGTTGACTCCTTCCTCGAATGTGGGAGGATCATCCTCAATGTCTTATTCACCGTATGAGGTAGGGGAATAAATGGGGGGAGACGGTTCATCAATGAAATATGAATCTAGAGGAACACTAGTGCATGCTTGGGAGGATGTAAAATCTTCACTGGGAGACTCTTACACTACTAAAACTAGGGAAATAAAGGATTCTAACCTAAATCCATCTAAAAATCAAATGAGGGGTCCACACTTGATGATGTAAATATTGTAGTAGAACATCAACTTGTGTCGATTCATCCCATATCAGGGGAATAACCAAGTATGGTGGAATGTTGTAGCCATAGGGTGAAAATCTTGATACCTGATAGGAGTAGGGGGTTCTGGTATCACTCGATCCTTAACCATATAAAGGTATGATGTAATAATATAACATTAATTGAACCTAAGAAATTTTCTTCCCCTCATATCAGAAACTACAATGTATTTTCCCATGTTTAGGGTCGTGGAATCAAACTAGTGAATCAAAATGATGAAGGCATTGTCCATGGGTGGGAGACATTGGTGGTATTCTCAACCTCATTGGTATGAACCCTATTTTAGTTTCTCTTGTAATAGTCAACATCTAGATAGCGGGATTAACAAGAGGAATAGGGAGATGAATAACCCTAGATAATACCCCCTCAACCATCAAGGGAGTACTTGAGGAACTGACGATATTAGGAGGGAACCGTTGCATTAAGATGGCACTAGGGTCTACCCATCATTTTATTGTAGGTGGTATCATTTGAGAAAACCATAAACTCGATGTTTGCAATCAACTCAGAAAACTGAGTCTTTAAGAGAATGACTCCACATGGACTATACTCGGTCCTATCATAACCCTGAATCTTCAATTCAAATGGACTCATACCCTCTTTAGTTATTCCTATCCTATAAAGAATTTGGTTCAAGATGTGATTGATCACATTACCTAGGTTGACTAGACAGAGGAATACTTCCACAACATTTAACTAGACAGTGATGTACAGTGGAAGAATATGCCCTTTTATTGGTGAGCCTTCATATTCTCATGAGAATGAGATTATGGATTGGATTTGTTTCTCACCCAGCATCCACAACATGATAGGCATCTTCGGACACTACCTATATCTCTAACTAGAGGGGGATTTTAAAATCCTCTATAACGGCCCCATGCATCTCTTCCGACAGGAAGAGGGCCTCGAGAATCAAGAGATTTCAATAGTGATGGAAAGGTTCTTTATAATAGCATAGTTCGATGTTAGGAACGCATTTCTACGAGTGGGAGGTTTCTATTTGGGAATGTTCTGTGCCTGACATTGATGAGGAGTTGGATCCTGACAGGGGGTATAGACTGATTATCTTGACTAGGTGGTGCTGCATTATGGGGAAGTTCATACCAGTTCAATGGTGGGATATTATAAGCCTCAGGCTTTATCCCATGGAGATCATGTGGATAAGTCTCCTCCAAAAACACTTCTTACAGTTGAGAGGCCTCTATCTATGCGATGGAAGGAGTCTCTTTCTTGTAATATCTTCTCATAGGTGATGGGGGAGGAAAAATTCGTGCCTTCTTAGTCTGCATCAAGGATTCCTCTAAGAACTGAGCCTTGTTAGAGAAATAAAAAAATCCACCTCTGAAATTATATGTGATAAGATAGGGAACCAATTCGGTCTTAAAATTCCCCATGCACATCGTCAGTAACTTCTCCTGAGTCTGCGACAAGGAAAGTGAATACATGAGGCCCTTACACCTAGCGAAAATGTCCGCAACTTGCTCATACATTCATTTTCTTAACGATAGATGTCGACTATACTATTCTTATGGGTGATGTAGCTATACTGATAGAGTAACGAGTTGTAAATATATTCCCAACCAGAGATAGAACCAATTGGTAACTAGTTGTACTAGACGAACTTATGTTATTCCATTGTATGCACAATACATCAGATCATGGTGGATTCCTACCATGCTAGGGTTACCAACATGGGTCTATAACTTGAAATAATGTTTTTCATATACTACATCATATTTCCCACCCTATTGAAGGAGGGAGAAGGTAGGATTCCTAAAATCTGGGGGTTCTTGCATGTCATCCACCTAGGTGGGATAAGGATTTCCATTAGTTGGGATTTGCACCTACTATGTCTCAAGGACCCCAAAGAGTGAAACGAGAGAATAAATTAGACCATCCTAGTGGAGATTCATGTCCTTTTGAGGATTTTTATCCCCCAGTACATTGGTATGATATTCTACATGAATGAAAGACACAACCTCTTGTGAAGCGACTAGACAGGACTATGCAGCTGCTGGAAGAACATCATGAGGATCTTTTTGACGAAGAAAAATCAATGTAATCCAAAAAACGTTGAAACCCAAATTTGGAACAAGCCTCTTCTTCCAAGAATCTATGGGAAACTGCAATAGAAGATATTTCCTCTTTCACCCGTTCCAGCCTCAAAAAAATTGAAACCCAAATTGGTCAACTTGCATCCCACCTGTGCCAACAACAACAATCAAATTTCTCTCAACTCCCAGCTCAACCATTACCCAACACCAAGGGTAATGTGTGTGAAATTGCACATAGATTGGGAAATAAAATTGATATTCTCCAAGATAAGTCCTCCATCCCCTTTAAATGTTGACCTCTAAAATGAAAATAAAAATAAACATGAAATGGAATCTGAATCCATTCTCTCACCTTTTTCCATTCCACTTAGTAATCCAATTCCTTTTCGTCAAGCTGTTTCTAAACCAAGGAAGTCCTTTGATCCTGATCCTGAAATGCTCGACATGTTTAGACATGTTGAAGTCAAAATTCCCCTCTTAGATGACATAAAAAATCCTAAATATTCCAAGTTTCTTAAGGAATTTTGCAACCACAAAAGACAACTTAGGACCTTTGAAAATGTTTCCTCCCAACAGTATATTCCCAAAAAGTGCAAAGATCCAGGGACCTTTAAGGTTCCATGCCAAATTGGAATTTAAAACATTGAGGATTCACTCATAGAACTAAGAGCCACAATCAATGTCATGCCAAAATCCATCTTCTCCAACCTTGGTCGAGGTCCCATGCACCCAATGGGTTTTGTCATTCAGTTAGACAATCAAAGCACAACCAGACCTGAGGGAATAATTGATGATTCCCTTGTTTGTTTTAATGATCTTATCTTCCCTGCTGATTTATTTGTCCTTCACATGGAAGGTGAGAAGAACTCCTCTTGATGTCCTTTAATTCTGGGAAGACCATTCCAAATGAGAGAAAGAACCAAAATTGATGTCTATTCAGGCTTCTTATCAATGGAATATGGTGACCAACTTGTCAAATTCAACATTTTCCAAGCCATGAGATATCCATCTAAGGATCACTCTGCATTCTCAATCCATGCTTCTAGTGAAACTTCTAAGAGTCAATTGAACCCCATTCCATCATGTTCATCCGGTTTTGAAGAGAGAGGATCTTTTAAAATTTATACCATGATTAACCATGTTATAAATGGTGATGTTGATGTGGATCTCTCATTCATGGACTCCATCAATCATGAGGATATTGAAAACTCTCTTTAATCCCACATCAACTCTGTTTTCTACTGCTCCACCTTGGAAAATATTAAAGAAAATGAATCTGAAGCAACTGAAGTCCCTTCCTCCATTCCTAAGTTGTCTGACCCACAAATGAGAGATGACACTGATTTAAAACATCTTCTTGAACACCTAAAATATGCATTCCTTTTCCATGATTATGATTATCCTTTCATTTTCTCTACTTCACTTACCGAAACTGAGGAGTCCAAACTTTTTCAAGTGTTAGAGGTAAACAAAAAGGCCTTAGGTTGGACCCCAGATGAAATAACAAGAATCAACCCTGCTCTTTGCATACATCACATCTATCTTGAGGAATCATACATACCAATTAGAAAACCACAAAGAAGACTCAATCCACTCATATTTGAGTTAGTTAAGGAAGATATCACCAAGCTTCTTCATGCTGGTATTATCTAACCAATTTCTAATAGTGAATGGGTTATTCCAATTCCAGTTATACCAAAAAAGGGTGGGATAACTATTCTCAAAAATGAACATGGAGAGGTAGTCACAACCCTAGTGAAGAAAAAATGGCATGTACACATCTACTATAGGAAATTGAATGCGGAAACAATAACATATCACTACCCTCTTCCATTCATTGATCAAATTCTAGAATGATTAGATGTAAAGTTTCACTGCTTCTTTTTGATGGATACACTGACTACTTTCAAATCCCAATCACACCTCAGGACCAAGAAATGTATTCTTTCACATGCCCTTTTAGAACATATGCGTATAAGAGAATTCCATTAGCATTTTCAATTATCCTGTAACATTCTCGAGGTGTATGTTGAGTATCTTTTCTGAATTCATTGAACACTACATGGAAGTATTCATGGATGACTTTACCATATATGATGATTCATTTGAATCTTTCTTTAATTCACTCTTTATAGACCTATAAAGGTGTGTCAAGTGTAACCCTGTGTTAAAATTTGAAAAATGTCACTTCATGGTTTCAAATGGGATTTTACTAGGAAACATAGTTTCAAAAGAGGGTATTAAATTTGATCCTACCAAAATTGAAGTGATCAAATAACATCCTGAACCCACTTCTGTTCGATACATCCATTAATTTCTCGGTCATGATGGTTTCTATCATCAATACATCAATAACTTTAGAAGGATTTTCCTCCCACTCACTCGTATGATCCAAGATGATTTAAATTTTCATTTCAATGACGTTGGAAAGAGATCCTTCATTGAACTCAAAATTTCTCTTAAATATGACCCAATAATCCAACCCCTAGATTGGTCCTTGCCCATTGATTTGATGTGTGATGCTTCTGATAGGGCCATTGGGGCCATTCTTGGTCAAAGACGATAAACAATTCCTAATGTCATCTATTATGCCTCCAAAAATTTTAATGAAACTCAATACCACTACATTGTGACTGAAAATGAACTTTTATCCATGGTTTTTACATTAGATAAATTCCAGCCCTATCTCTTAAGTGTCAAAATCATAATCTTCATATACAGTTTTTCTATAAAGTTATTACTCAAGAAAAGTGATTCCAAACCGAGGATAATAATATGGATCCTAATGCTCCAAGAGTTTGACCTTGAAATCAAAGATAGACTAAAAAAAGAAAACCATGTGGCTGATCACTTGAGTAGAATTTGTAATTTTTCTTATTCTGAAATAATTGATCCAGAATTTCCAACTGAGCACCTTTAATCACTCACTCCAAAAATTACATGGTATACCCCAATTTTAAATTACATGGTTTCTGGAGCTTTTCCTAAAAATATTTCCAAAGAACAAAAAATTAAGTTGAAAAGTGATTCAAAATAATATTTTTTGGAAGAAAATAAAATTTGGAAAACTGGGGTAGACATGTTAATGAGGATATGTGTTTTTGAAAATTAACATTCTTCCATCTTATAATTCTGTCACTCAATTCCTGGTGGTGTCCATTTTAGAAAAAAAGGACATCTCTAAAGGTCCTAGAATCTTGATTCTTATGGCCTTCACTCTTCAAGAAATCACATGAGTTCTGTCAATCATGTCCCACTTGCCAAAAGTTTGGCACAATTCCAAAAACAAATGAAATTCCCCAAAAGCCTTTAATCTTCTATGATAACTTCGATGTTTGGGGAATTGATTTCAGGTGAATATTCCCCCCTTACAATGGATTCTCATAAATTTATCTTGTGGTTTATTATGTTTTGAGGTGGGTCGAGGCCAAACCCACTAAAAAGGATGATTCACATTTTTTTAGTGACTTCCTTAAGACATGCATCTTCCACCAATTTGGTACACTATGTGCCTTTATAAGTGACTTATGAACACATTTTTGTTATAAAACTATGGAATATCTTTTGAAAAAGAATGGTGTTGTACCACAAACATAAACTTCATATCACCCCCAAACACATGGAATGGATGAAATTTCTAATAGAGAAGTGATAAGAGTACTTAAGATAATTGTAAAACCCACCAGAAAAGACTGGCTTGAAAGACATAGTGAAGCACTTTGGGATTATCGAACTACTTTTAAAACACCGATTAGGATGTCTTCTTTTAGGATAGTTTTTGTTAAATCTTTTCATTTACTAGTTGAAGTCTAACATAAGTGTTTTTGGGCTGTGAAAACCTGTCATTTTGATTGTGAAAAATATGGTGAAGAAATATTATTGCAATTGGATGAATTGGAGGATCTTAGACTTGATTCACATGATAATTCCAATCTACAAAACAAAAGTCTAAGGTAATCCATGATAAACACATCCTGAGAAAGGTATTATATGAATGTGAAAAGGTGTTTCTTATCAATTCTCGATTTTGGATTCGCCCAGGTAAGCATAATTCTCATTGGGAAGGTCATTTTGTTATTACTACTGTTTACCCATTTGGTGTATTGAAAGTACAAGACCCCTCTTCCAAAATGACATTAATAGATAATGGACATCGGTTAAAGCATCACCATGAGAGGACACACAATATTACAACCACATCAACTTCCATCGAATCCCCAACTTCTGTAGTGGACGCACCACTAGATGGATATGGAAACCCACCAAATCCAAACAAGGGGGAACCTCTTTCCCTTTAACTCCTCTTATCTCTCTCTATATCTCTCCCTCCCCCCTCTCTCTTCTTTCTCCCTCCTTCTCATTTTGTTTTTTACCATTTCCTCCTCACATTTTTTAACTAACTCTTCCTCTTCTGTGTGGGTGCGTCTTTATAAAAAACTAAAAATATCCTAAGAAACTAATAATAAATATAATAATATAAAAATTCAAGAGTTATTATTACTAAAATTCCAATTTTAAAATTTTTTCCATCCATTTTGGGGAGTTAAAAGACGTGGTTTCTTCTCAAAAAAATATGTGGTTTCTTCATAAATTTGGATAAAGAATATTTTTTCAAAACTAAAAAGTTTTGGATGCTCAATTTTTTATATAGAATATTATTTTCCCCATCCATGAGGAATAAAATTAGATTTCATGATAAGGATACCTATTTCCATCTTTTCAAAATGTGTGTTTTTTACCCCAATTTGTGGGTCTGGAGTTTTTGGACCTTCGAGTTGAATTTCCTACTTAGGTGTTCATTAATATGATAGAGGCATTTTCTAAACCACATGAGAATCAAAAAAGCCAAATAGCCTCCCATGTCCATTACATTAATCCTCCTTTCGAAAGCCCCTTCAATCATATGAAAACATTTTCTTCGATAGCCACATTAAAATCCCAATACACTTTCCCACCCAATATCAACATGGATTTTCATTGCATAATATTTTGAAATTTACGTGTTGGGGAATGGATTTCATTTTGGGTACCATTTTTGGATTTCACCATATTATCATATGATTGAGGGAATGCATCCATTTAATTGTAGTGGAGAGGTTTTCATTTAGTGTGTTTTGGGGAATGTAATGTACTTTAATTTATGTAATTTTGTAAATTTTATTTATAAGTGTTAAAAAAATCAAAAAATAAAATAAAAAAAAGAACAAAAAATATGGTTGTGTCTTGGGTAGGTCTAAAATCACTCTTCATCAACCTTTTATCATGTTATGACTATTACAATTAGTGTCCTGAGGAGATCAATCATTGGTTGTGAGATGAGTGTGAGATTTATTCCATGTTCAGCTTTCAAAAAAAAATTAATAAAAATAAAAATTAGGAACACTTATGTAATTGGGAGAAGATTGGTGTTTTCTAAATATTTCCTCTTCTCATCGACTTCAAATTTTCTTCCTCTATTGTGTGTTTATTCAAACAATCATTCCTTATTAAATATGTGTTTTCATTTTATTCCATGTTTCATTTCAAAAAAAATGTTCATTTATTTTTCTATGTTGGAGTTTCCCCCCTTTTTCCTATCTTTTGGATATCATCTTCCTACCGTCCCATAGCCACAAAAAACCCCTAAAAAGACCTCTAGATTTTTGAACACTTAAGGATAGGGAGTGTAAGCTATGATCTCTTTCAAACTCTATGTTTTTCACTTTTGGTTGGTGAATGAGTGAAGATCCGTAAATTAATTTTATCATCTTGAGAGGAGTATGTTTTGTGTACCACCATTTTCCATTTCTAAATTTGATCATGAAAAAAATGAATTGTTTTTTTGAACATTGTTTCTGTAACAACTTGTGGTGGAATTAAATATAGATGAGTGATATTTTCTAACCCTCCCAGATTGGGGAAAACAAAATTTTAATATTTTATGGTGAGTGAAAATGATTTTTTGCATGTTTTTATCATTTTTGCACATGAGGACATGGATAAGACTAAGTGTAGGAGAGTTGATGTTATTAATATTTTCATGATTTATCATATACTCTTACTAATGATTTAATATGAAATGTTCAAAATTTGTGTGAAATATTAATGTTTTAATACTAATTATATTTTTTTAGAATTTTTAGAAGTAGTCCAATTTAGTCTTTTTATGATTTTATTTATAAATATTCCCATACTAATATAAAATGTGTGTTTCTTTTTTTTTATGATTCCAAATTCAATATAAAACATTTCATTTGAAGGGATCACGAGACAATTCTGCCATTTCAAGCCATGTGGAGGGACCGATTGGGAATGCAGACAGTCCACTTCCTTGGGATAAAAATACACCCCCCTCCTCTTCTTCAATGGAGTTGGAATGTTAGAAGATAGGAGCACATATTGGCATGACGAAAGCCTTTCTAATGTCTTGGGAGGACCTTCCATACTCATGTTTTTACTTGAGAGACATTCCCTCCTCTCTTTGTTTACTTTTACTGTTGTGTCCTTCATTATTGAAATCTTGTATGTTTTTTTTGTAATTATGTTTTAATGATATTTTCTTCTTCAATATCTCTTATTATTATCCACCTTCAGTAGTCTAATATTAATGTTTCTAAAATATTTTAAATACAATTTATTCCCCTTCTCTTATTTTTCTTTCTCATTCAATCTAATGCCCATTTTTAATTATCATCATCATTTGTGTGTGTGTTCATCGCACCAATCTTTTCTTTTCCCTTTATTTTTTATTATCTACTTAATTTATCATCATAATAATTATAACGATATTACTAATCATTTCAGTGGATTAGTAAATCCCCCATTAGGGTGAGTCATTATTTAGATATGTTAGGCGATTGAGATCTTTTGCTCGATGAGTATTCTTTAATTTAACATTGTGTATATTGGACTTAACATGTCATGGATTAATGACTTGTTTAGTTTAATGTGTGGTTTCCATGGATTATTGGAACCATAAATACAATACCATAAAAAATATTTGATTTATATTAGAGACCTAAGTTTAGTTAAGGTTTGGATTAAAGTCTTAACAATTAGGAATTCCAATCAGTGTTATTTTGTGAAGTGGGTGTTAATTTAAATGCAATATAAAAAAATGTTCAAGAATATCACAAGCTTAACTCCATAAAAATGAACTCACCCCAATATTTATCAAATTGTTAAATCAAACACAAATCATTAATCACTTCATTTAAGCTTTGTAAAAAAAACCCCCCAATCAGAATACAATGAACTAAAAAAATAGACTATTAAAAAGTTTCAGTGCCGAGGACTGGACTCGAGTGCTGCTATACATATTAGCAGAGCACCAAAACCTTGACCTGTCTATTGGCGTCAATCGTCCGTGCTTTCTGTCCTCATGTTTCTCAGGTGGATTATGGGATAAATACTATAGTTATGTATCGTACGCTATGGTCTCTACCTTGTCAGGATGCACAATATTGTCGAGATTGATGGGACAAAACTGGTCAAGATAGACATATGACTTCCCATACTACCCAAATAGAGGAGATACAAGGTTTCATTGAATTAAACCATAGTCTAGACATATATCTTCAGGGAACTTAGTAAGGATCACATCAATGAACATTTTGTATTCTAAACATTGCTAGAGTAATGCGACCATAGCTTGATCAACCTCCATTTTCTGTATCATTGCACAAAAGTCAAATTTATGTGAGGTCACAATATGTCCTTTACAATTATTCAGGTCTCGACCAAATAGAAATGACTCATTGGGTTTTGAATGTCTATGTATCTACATTTTTTAATGAGTGATGATACTCGTATGAGCATCCACATGGTACTGTGCTTCCCTGGGAGGGGAGTCCTCTTCATCAAGACAAACCTTATTGTCCTTATCTTTAGTGGATTATGGTCTTCCATATTCACTATGACTACACCCGATGGTATATACTCTATATCACCAAACAAGTTCAGTTGTCTCATGATGGGATTGGAGGGAAGAGTAGTGTACTTCAATGCCATGGATCTGAAAATATGGGGTTCCCTCTTCAATAATTCTGTGGAACACAGTGAAGATTTGAATGCATCATTTTTGAAGGGTCCAGTGATAATCGGGTGAAGTAAGGTATTGAACCATGGGAAGTGCGGCTAATTCAACCACACAAAAATATTGGTCAAAGTGGTTTCAGTTCTCCTAACTCGTTTAATATGAAAACTCAGGGCCACATATGTGAAAATGCATCACCCATATAGTCTTGGATAAACAAATGACCTCATAATGGGTGAGTGAATCCCAAATATCAAATTCAAGAGAATAAGTCTTCTAGAATATCTCAAACAATGGATCGACATATAGAGTGTACCACAAGGTTCTATACATTGAAAAGGGATCCAAATATTAGTTTACTTATTATTAAGTTAGGTTCGGCTAAAAAATGGAAACTACACTAATCTGGATAGTTGTAAAAGTTGAATGGACAATAGAGAAATTTTTTTTTGAGTTGACTGGCTGCCGCTGACTGGGTTATCTTTAAAAGGAAGTTCCAACCACATCATCATGTACCTATAGAATGGTACATTTACCAATTCCTCATATGTGGAAGAAAAACTATTGTTGGATAATGTGGTGAGTGTTCTCTATCTACCATATCCTAGAATAACTCACCGTGGTCTCATGTTGAGGTAGAGAACGAAACAGGCGATGATAGATAGGAAAAAATGAAAAGACTCAGGAAGGGAGATAGATCTCCCTCCTCCTACATGTACTTATAGAGGGATCAGGTGATCTAATTCAAATCACCCTCTGGGATGGAAAAACTCACACATATAGGGGATTGGGGTGAATGATTTACCATTAAGTAACACTCTTCTTTAGAATCCAAAATGTGGACTGAATTGAAAATAATTTGGTGCTTCCTAGAGTTATTCATTCAGTGGTGAGGTTTCATCGTTCTTGCTTGGGATGACACTTCAGGGTAAGGTAAATCATCATCACATGGATGACCTTTTTTTTGGTTTGTTCTAGAGTGGGGATGGATTTCACTAGAGTTGTTGAGAGCATGGGCATAACCTCCAGGATGGTTTTCATCATAGTAGGGAGGAATTTCACTAGGATTGTTGTGAGAGTGAGGAGGAACTCCACTATATGTGATGATAAACTGCAGGAGGGGGGGCTAGCTTTTGAATCACTGAGGACATGGGGAGGACCTCTAGGTCAGGTATGATATGATGGAATACCTCTGATTTGGTGAGATGAGCTCCAAGGAGCACCTGGGAATATATCAAATTGTACATGGGAAGGGCCTTTGTGTTGGCAAGCTTGAGTAAAGGGAGGAACACCATAATGGTTGTTGAATACATTTGTAGGACCTCCATAATAGTTTGTGATAATATGGTGAGAACCTCCATGTTGGCTTCCAATGGCACGGGGAGGACCTTCACACTTGTTGAAAGTGATAGTATTAGGAAGACCTTTTTACTGACAGAACCAAACAGGAGAAGGATGTAACACCCCAAGATTTCATAGTGTGTTATTTCTTCAAAATAATTCAATAACTTGCACTACACGCAACACCGAGTTCAATCACACCATGACTTACAAAAAAAGCCATTCAAAAGAGGTTATGAATAGTATTATCTAAATTTTAAACTTTATATAATCCTTATAATTTTAGAATCCATATTATGAGTTTCTTAGATATAATGCAAGAACAAATTCATTTTCAGTATTACACTTTTATCAAATTTTAATAGTGAACCCTTTTTAAAGAAAATATTTTAAACTTTTTTACTAAATGGGGACATCAAAAAATTTAAAATGAAACATCCCAAGCTTCCACGGTACACTTTCCTTTGAATAATACAGTAGCGTGTGTTGTACGAAACTTTGAGTTTTAACACACACCACAACCGATCAAACTAGCCGTTATGAATAGTAATACCTACTTTTTGAAATTATATATATTTTATATTTCAAAATTGACTTCATTTTTAGATTCTTAGTGTCGAATTTACCCTAAGGTGAAATTTTGATGCTTTTCGGATAACTTTCATATTTTGATGAATAGTGAAAATAACTAAATTTTAATTAAAAACAAATTTTTTAATCAAAATAATTAATAGTGATAAATTATGAATTTGAGTGGTTTTAAAATATATTTAGAATATATTTTTACCATTTAATATAATTTTGGTCATTGGACATACTTTTACAATTAAACTGAACATAAACAAGTGTCAATCTTTTGATAGTTATTATCTCTTAAAAACATGCTTTTTGTTTTGAAAGCGGGAATTAATTTTAAATTAATTTCTTCCACTTCTGTGTTTTGAATTTAGAAAAATGGATTCCATAATTGTAATAAGGATGTTCAAATTTTTTAAATAGGTAACTTTTATTTTTAGACATTTTGAATAATTACTGCGGTAAATATTTTATTTACCATGGTTAATGGTAAATCCGGTAAATAAGGGTTAAAAAATAATATTATAATAATACTAAATTACCCTAAAACTTTTCCTAGCCTTATTTTTTGATACATGTTCGACCATAGGCATCTTTGGGTCGATTTTGGGACCCCATGGTGCCACTTGTAGGTGATAGGGACACTGTATTTTAATTAAGTTAAAATGAATACAAAAATGACACAAGCATATATCTTTTAGAAAAACAATTTTTACATAGGGTTATAAATGTTGAATTTTAGATTATAAATATTCATTAGAAATATACAAATATTTCCTACATAATGATATTTTATTTATAATTTTTAGACATTAAATAAATTATTTTATTTATGACACAATGATGATACAGTAATTACTAAAATAGTGAAAAATTAAATTAATTGATATTATAAATACCCAAATAAATATAATATGAAACTTTTAAGGAATTAAACTAATTTTATAAGATAATATGATATATTAGGATTGATTTAATTTACTTTTTTTGAAGTAATCAATCTTTTATGAGTTTCACAAAAATCAACTGTTGAATAGTGTCAAAATTTACATAAAAGAGTTCTTAAAACAAATATTATATTATTAATTGATATTAAATTCCTAAAAATATAATGTTCGGCCAAGAGACTTATATAATTATAGTTCCATCATTAATGGACCACTTGGGGGTCTCTTGGATGTATTTAGTATGTTTATTAACCATATTATATAAAAATACAAAGAGACATTGTAAAAGTGAAACTAATTACCATAGAGTTAATACTTAAAGATAGGGTTAATATAAGTACCCAAACCTGTCTAAATTCTATTGGTTGAGTTTTTTTCGACCTATAACCATATTAAAATTTAAATAATCTACTTTGGAGCCATTAGAAACCGAATATGAATTTCTTATAAACTAATATCTCTAGCTTTTCCAAAGGTGCCCCTCACCCCTCTTATAAAAGGGCACTCCTCCTTCTCATTTCTTAACACCTTAAAAGCCTTTTGGATCGGCCAACATCTGCCCAAATACTCTCCCAACTTCCCTCACTACAACCTAGAGGCCTTCGTTTGATCAGAAAGTCATCCTAAGGATCCCTTTTGATCAAATCAAAAGGAAGAACCCGAAGAAGAGGTAATGATTTCACCACCCTTTTCCAAGTTCTTTTCTTCTTCCACTTCTTCTTCCTTTGTTGTTACCATTCTAAAATAATAACTCCAGTATCATATATATACTGTGATGTTATTATAAATATGGTACAACCATATTCAGTATTCTATCCACCCTTTGAATAACATGTCACCATACGTGCGTACGTACGGCTTACCGTCTCCACGTCATGGTGTAATTGTTATTCAATATATTATTATTTGGATGGGTATAATAATGAATGAGTAACTCATGTAAATAATAAATATAACATGTTAATTATTCTGTATATATTATATACCATCCATTTATATATTATTTTAATATCAAAAGAATGATATTGTCGCTCGTGCGTACGTACGGACTACCGTCTCCACGAACGCGATAAGATTCATTCTCCATCATATCCATTCAAGTATAATTATCATTTGATGATTTAAAAATGATGTTTAAGGACTTGATATCATTCTGGATATGAATAACATACAACCTATCCATTACAAGGATGGCTTACGTAACAAAACATATAAAAGAAAACAAGTAAGTTAACACCCGAAACAACGATAATACTAAGATATTATTATCAAATCAATATTAAAAGATCATATATGATATCATATTAATATATATGATTCTTGTATAATTTAATAACAATTATTTCACCATTATACAGGAGGTTAACCTACCCCAACCAAGGAAAAGTACAAGGTAAGGGGTTTTCATCTCACTCCTTATTCCCGTGAGATTCATGCCATATTGCCACCATCACCTTTTGTGTGGTGTATGTACTGCCCATAGTTATTTTCTTTGTGTAATACACTCTAATTTATGTGTATTTACATATTAATTGTATGATACCTCTTTCATGGGTTGTATGTTTCATAAGTTACCAAATTGGTAAGGGTTATTTCAAAATCTCTTCATTATCCGAGGTTGTTTATATGTAATAATATACTGGGATCTCTTTATCATCCACATCCATGTTTCTTCAAAATGTATTTCAAAACATGTTTATTATTTACAAGAATATGGGTTAAAGTCATTTATACCCTTTTTTGACTTTTTATAAGAGGAATCTTTCCGTCGTTTTCAAAACAAGGTCCTTTTTAACCTTTTTAAGGTAAGAATGTTTTTTTAACTTATACGGTGAGTGCGGTTATTTTTCGCCATTATAAAATCTTCAAAGTTTTACTTACAAGCTTATAAAGAATATTTTCAAAGAAAATCTTTTATTTTATATGGCTCTTAAATGATTTCAAAAATAGAAAAGATATTTCTCTAAAAATAGTTTTGATTTCATCTATGTCAACATCCTTTGATGGATTTTACGCTTATTTGAAGTTGATATATTATGATACAAAACTTCTATATTGTATTGAAGGTTTTATGATATGTTTGACTATGGATGTGCTATTTTTATACCATTCATAGTTTATGGTGAAATTATTGACATTTCGTATGCTAGTTTTAATACGAATGTTTATGTTATGTTTAAACCTTTTCATATGGGAATGCATTGGACTTAATATGTGACGGGTGGAGCCCGCTATAACTCCTCGATGCATCGGTTGGTCTCATGAGACAAACTAGTGTCTCGGCATAAGGCCTTGGCAAAATCTTATTTGTAGTCTTAGCACGAGGCCTTGGCTATGTGGTTATGATAGTCTAGCATTATGCATTCCAACATTATAAAAGTGGTTATTGATATTGCATGTGATTATTCTATTAGTAGAATATCCATGTGAACAAGTAAATGACATTATTTCATTTTAATTTTTCCATACTATGTTTAAGTTCAAGTTTAAAAGGATTTTGTTTTAGTAATTCATTGCCTTAAATGTTTATGCTTATTTTTTAATGTTCCGCTATATTGTTATCCTTACTGGGCATTTGAGCTCACCCCTTTTCAATGTTTTATTTTTCCCAGGATGTGAAGAAGTAAGTTATGAATGACCAGCAGGGATATTATGAGGGGATAATAGTGTGGATTGTGGTGACATTATGTTGTTGTAGTAGTTTTTCATTTTATGATGTAATGTAAAACTTATGAATATATCTAGTGTTTCCAAGGCTACTAAACCGATCGGTCTTTCGAGATTTGATCTTTCTTGTGATCATACCAATGTTATGTAATAATACACCGACTCTGGGTAACTAGGGTCGTGGCGTTACAGTTGGTATCAGAGGAAGTTTAGTACAAACCTTGGAAGCTAGATCTAGATAAACTCTGATTAGAGCACGTAGACCTAAGATGAACTTTGAGGATTAGTATAGAAGAACTTCCTAGAATTTTGGTATTGTATAGATTTTGTGAGTTTTCCGAGAAATACATCCCTGTCTGGATACGAGCAGGTAGAGGCGGCTCTGGCATAGATGTACCTAGGGGTAAACCCGAAAACACCGCTTTGAGCTAGACTTGAACGGGAACTGGTGCACGACAACGGGCCTTGCTGCACTCTTGGTTACGACACTCCCGGGGGATATGCTTAGGATAATTCTCATTTTCTTTACAAACCATTATGAAGGGTTTATGAGTATATACATCCTCAAAGGAGACATTTTTATGATTATGGATTATATCCATAAATAGTTCAATTTATGTTAAGTGTTTTATAATTATGGGATTATGTATTTTGATTCATAAACTGATCTAGTGTATGCCATTGTTTAGAAATGGCGCCCAGTAGAAGGAATGAGAAATCCAGAAATGCACATGATCCAAAGAGAAGGAAGGATCATATCTTTCATGGTCTTAAGATAGAATTTATAAGAGAAATAGTCTCCCATGTATTATCATCATATGAAGAAATAATATCATGTGTTGATAAGATAAGTAAAGAGTTTACTGAGTCCTATGGCTTTGAAGGTAAGCAAGAGAATAAAAGGATGGAAGAGAGAAAGATGGATAAAGGGAAGAGGGAAAAGAAGAATTTTCCCATATGTGGTAACTGTGGAAGAAAACACCCTGGAACTTTCCTGAAAGGAATGGGAGTTTGTTATAAGTGTGGAAGAAAAGGGCACAAAGTACATGACTGCAAGGGTAAGAAAATGGTTTCAAATGTACAATGCTTCATTTGAAAGGAGTTTGGACACTATGCGAACCTATGTCCCAGTCATCAGACTATGCCGCAAATGATGTTATTGGATAATAATCAAGTTATGATACTACCACAGATGAAGAGGAATGATTAGAGTTCTTATGTTGATTATGTCAATTGAGTGTTGTATCAACAATGTTCTTGTTATAATAATTATGGAGTATATAAGGATTGTACTGCAGTACTATTTCATTAAGGACTTGAGATTGTGTGGAACAAAGAAAAGTGACTCAATAGCAGGATAATTTTTTGGAAAATATATGGTTGAGAGAATGATAAATCATAATATAGTTCTGATACTGAGGTAGTGATTTTGGAATAATATGTGATTGTTTTGGATAAATTATATTGGATATTCTGGACTACCTTGGAACTGATTAATGATTTGTATATTCTATCATTGTTGGGGTTTAAAACATTTTTGGATTAATGAAGTATATCCAGCATTCTATATGGAATAAGAGAGCATGAATGTAATCAATAAGGAATATGGTAATACATGATGAAGGTATTCATATGCTATTACGGGGTAAAAAGGATCTATATTATGTTTACCTTCCTTATAAATGTTGGACTGTGAGTTTGGACAGAAGTATTTTGGATAGTTCTAGTTTGGATTATTTTGGATTGCCATAAAAGCACAACCCGGAGGTCGGGCGGCAACCCGTCGCGTCCGGCAAGGCTGCGAGACTTGAACCTGCAACCGAAGGGCGACAAGGGTGTATCACCTACCACTGGCCCACAAGATGTCCTGGATTAAATAATGTAGTTTTTATTAAAATATCTTGTAGATGAATTATAAATTCGTTTATTTTGGAACCCTATACGAATAGTGTAAATAGAATTTTTTACATTCTATTATCTTTTAGAGTGAAAGATGAGTTTGTGGTAGAAATTTATTAATGGATAAAACTCTAATTATAAAGTAAGTATATCTCCTTATGATCTTAGCCAATCTCATAAATAAATTCCTCAACATTAAGAAAAGCAACTTAGAACAAAAATGTTTTCCTAGATGGTACCTTAAATCATCACTAATTTATGGCTTTGGGATTGTTGGCCTTGTCATAGCCATGTTCTCTACCACTCTCCATCAGATAATTGATGGTTAGATTTTTCTTCCATATCCATATTTTCCTACATGGAACTCTTGTATGTGTTATTTTCGGTAATCTTCATACATTCGTCTCTTTATTTTAAATAGAGGCCTCATTAATTCATTTTTCGATGTGGGACTTCATCTAAGATATTTTGAAACGTCAAAAATGTGTTATCCCAATACCCTATGTGTTGTTGAACCGATGGTATTTCAAATCATCATAGATTGATGAGTTTAAGGACCTCAATTTTATACTTGTTTGTGATTGATGACCTCAATCACTACCTATAAATATTTACATTTTTCCTCCAATTATATGTCTCTAATTGCCACCAATGTTCTCCTAATCGAGATCATAATTTGGTGGCGACCCTTTAATTTCTCTTTTCCTCATATTAAGACTAAATTTTAGTAACCCAATTTCCGATGTGGGTCTTCCCACAAATATATTTTCTATTTTCAACCTTTTATTTTTGAAGAACAATTTCAAATTGCGAGGACGCAATTTATTGAAGGAGGGGAGAATGTAGCACCCCAAGATTTCATAGTGTGTTATTTCTTCAAAATAATTCAATAACTTGCACTACACGCAACACTGAGTTCAATCACACCATGACTTACAAAAAAAATCCATTCAAAAGAGGTTATGAATAGTATTATATAAATTTTAAACTTTATATAATCCTTATAATTTTAGAATCCATATTATGAGTTTCTTAGATATAATGCAAGAACAAATTCATTTTCAGTATTACACTTTTATCAACTTTTAATAGTGAACCGTTTTTAAATACAATATTTTAAACTTTTTGACTAAATGGGGACATCAAAAAATTTAAAATGAAACATCCCAGGCTTCCACGGTACGCTTTCCTTTGAATAATACAGTAGTGTGTGTTGTACGCAACTTCAAGTTTTAACACACACCACAACCGATCAAACTAGACGTTATGAATAGTAATACCTACCTTTTGAAATTATATATATTTTATATTTCAAAATTGACTTCATTTTTGGATTCGTAGTGTTGAATTTACCCTAAGGTGAAATTTTGGTACTTTTCGGAAAACTTTCATATTTTGATGAATAGTGAAAATTACTAAATTTTAATTAAAAACAAATTTTTTAATCAAAATAATTAATAGTGATAAATTATGAATTTGAGTGGTTTTAAAGTATATTTAGAATATATTTTTACCATTTAATATAATGTTGGTCATTGGACATAATTTTACAATTAAACCGAACATAAACAACTGTCAATCTTTTGATAGTTATTATCTCTTAAAAACACGCTTTTTGTTTTGACAGCGGGAATTAATTTTAAATTAATTTCTTCCACTTCTGTGTTTTGAATTTAGAAAAATGGATTCCATAATTGGAATCAGGATGTTCAAATTGTTTAAATAGGTAACTTTTATTTTTATACATTTTGAATACTTACTGCGGTAAATATTTTATTTACCATGGTTAAGGGTAAATCCGGTAAATAAGGTTTAAAAAATAATATTATAATAATACTAAATTACCCTAAAACGTGTCCTATCCTTATTGGTTGATACAGGTTCGACCATAGTCATCTTTGGGTCGATTTTGGGACCCCATGGTGCCACTTGTAGGTGATAGGGACACTTTATTTTAATTAAGTTAAAATGAATACAAAAATGACACAAGCATATATCTTTTAAAACAACAATTATTACATAGGGTTATAAATGTTGGATTTTAGATTATAAATATTCACTAGAAAGATAAAACGATTTCCTACATAATGATATTTTATTTATAATTTTTAGACATTAAATAATTTATTTTATTTATGACACAATGATGATGCAGTAATTACTAAAATAGTGAAAAATTAAATTAATTGATATTATAAATACCCAAATAAATATAATTTGAAACTTTTAATGAATTAAACTAATTTTCTAGGATAATATTATATATTAGTATTGATTTAATTTACTTTTTTAGAAGTAATAAATCTTCTATGAGTTTCAAAAAAATCTACTATTGAATAGTGTCAAAATTGACATTAAAGAGTTATTAAAACAAATATTATATTATTAATTGATATTAAATTCCTAAAAATCTCAGGGTTGGACAAGAGACTTATATAATGATAGGTTCATCATTAATGGACCACTTAGGGGTCTATTGGATGTATGTAGTAAGTTTATTAACCATATTATATAAAAATACAAAGAGACATTGTAAAAGTGAAACTAATTAACTTCGAGTTAATACTTAATGATAGGGTTAATATAAGTACCCAAACCTGTCTAAATTCTATTTGTTGAGTTGTTTTCGACCTATAACCACCTTAACATTTAAATAATCAACTTTGGAGCCATTAGAAAACGAATATGAATTTATTATAAACTAATATCTCTAGCTTTTCCAAAGGTGCCCATCACCCCTCTTATAAAAGGGAACTCATCCTTCTCATTTCTTCACACCTTCAAAGCCTTTTGGTTCGGCCAAACTCTGCCCGAATACTCTCCCAACTTCCCTCACTACAACCTAGATGCCTTAGTTTGATCAGAAAGCCAACCCAAGGATCCCTTTTGATCAAATCAAAAGGAAGAACCCGAAGAAGAGGTAATGATTTCACCACCCTTTTCCAAGTTCATTTCTTCTTCCACTTCTTATTCCTTTGTTGTTACCATTCTAAAATAATAACTCCAGTATCATATATATACTGTGATTTTATTATAAATATGGTACAACCATATTCAGTATTCTATCCACCCTTTGAATAACATGTCATCATACGTGCGTACGTACGGCTTACCGTCTCCATGTCGTGGTGTAATTGTTATTCAATATATTATTATTTGGATGGGTATAATAATGAATGTTTAACTAATGTAAATAACTAATAAAACATGTTAATTATTCTGTATATATGATATACCATCCATTTATATATTATTTTAATATCAAAAGAATGATATTGTTGCTCGTGCGTACGTACGAACTACCGTCTCCACGAACGCGATAAGATTCATTCTCCATCGTATCCATTGAAGTATAATTATCATTTGATGATTTAAAAATAATTTTTAAGGACTTGATATCATTCTGGATATGAATAATATACAACCAATCCATTACAAACATGGCTTACGTAACAAAACATATAAAATAAAACAAGTAAGTTAACAACCGAAACAACGATAATACTAAGATATTATTATCAAATCAATATTAAAAGATCATATATGATATCATATTAATATATATGATTCTTGTATAATTTAATAACAATTATTTCACCATTATACAGGAGGTTAACCTACCCCAACCAAGGAAAAGTTCAAGGTAAGGTGTTTTCATCTCACTCCTTATTCCTGTGAGATTCATGCCATATTGCCACCATCACCTTTTGTGTGGTGTATGTACTGCCCATAATTATATTCTTTGTGTAATACACTCTAATTTATGTGTATTTACATATTCATTGTATGATAACTCTTTCATGGGTTGTACGTTTCATAAGTTACCAAATTGGTAAGGGTTATTTCACATTCTCTTTATTATCCGAGGTTGTTTATATGTAATAATCTACTGGGATCTCTTTATCATCCACATCCATGTTTCTTCAAAATGTATTTCAAAACATTTTTATTATTTACAAGAATATGGGTTAAAGTCATTTATACCCTTGTTTGACTTTTTATAAGAGGAATCTTTCCGTCGTTTTCAAAACAAGGTCCTTTTTAACCTTTTTAAGGTAAGAATGTTTTTTTAACTTATACGGCGAGTGAGGTTATTTTCTGCCATTATAAAATCTTTAAAGTTTTCCTTACAAGCTTATAAGAATATTTTCAAAGAAAATGTTTTATTTTATATGGCTCTTAAATTATTTCAACAATAGAAAGATATATTTCTCTAAAAATAGTTTTGATTTCATCTATGTCAACATCCTTTGATGGATTTTACGCTTATTTGAAGTTGATATATTATGATACAAAACTTCTATATTGTATTGAAGGTTTTATGCTATGTTTGACTATGGATGTTCTATTTTTATACCATTCATAGTTTATGGTGAAATTATTGACATTTCGTATGCTAGTTTTAATACGAATGTTTATGTTATGTTTAAACCTTTTCATATGGGAATGCATTGGACTTAATATGTGACGGGGGGAGCCCGCTATAGCTCCTCGATACATCGGTAGGTCTCATGAGACAAACTAGTGTCTTGGCACAAGGCCTTGGAAAAATCTTATTTGTAGTCTTGGCACGAGGCCTTGGCTATGTGGTTATGATAGTCTAGCATTATGCATTCCAACATTATAAAAGTGGTTATTGATATTGCATGTGATTATTCTATTAGTAGAATATCCATGTGAACAAGTAAATGGCATTATTTCATTTTAATTTTTCCATACTATGTTGAAGTTCATGTTTAAAAGGATTTTGTTTTAGTAATTCATTGCCTTAAATGTTTATGCTTATTTTTGAATGTTCCGCTATATTGTTATCCTTACTGGGAATTTGAGCTCACCCCTTTTCTATGTTTTATTTTTCCCAGGATGTGAAGAAGTAAGTTATGAATGACCTGCAAGGATATTATGAGGGGATAATAGTGTGGACTGTGGAGACATTATGTTTTTGTAGTAGTTTTTCATTTTATGATGTAATGTAAAACTTATGAATATATCTAGTGTTTCCAAGGCTACTAAACCAATCGGTCTTTCGAGATTTGATCTTTCTTGTGATCATGCCAATGTTATGTAATAATGCACCGACTCTGGGTAACTAGGGTCGGGGCGTTACAAAGGACCTCTATGTTGGATGTTGATGATGAAGTGAGGACTTATTCTTTGATGGTAGCTGGAGTATAGTGAATCTCCACTTGATAAGGGAATGATGCAAGGAATACCTTCATGTCGATGATCAGTGAAATTGGGATGGCCTTCGTATCAGGAACCATAAGAATGGGGGAGGACATTCGTGTTGGATGTCAACAAGGCAGGGTGGAGCTCTACTTGTCCTAATGCTGGATGAGTGAGGATGACCTCCATAGTGACGAGTTCTAAGGTGGGACAGACTGCCACTCTAGTGGCGATGGTATGGGGAGGGACTCTATACTATATCTCATCATCAATGGTCGGCTTGTAACTACTAATTGATGTGCTAGTGACTGAAAGAGTCATCCCAGCCTACCCATGGGGTAGATGAGGATGTGATCCTAATTGAGAATTGATGATTCCATGTTCTGCTATAGTAGGGGTATAGTGGAATGCATTGGGGGTTACATGGGTCATTGATGTTTTAGAAGATGATTCTCTTTGATGGGCGTCTTCCCGATCTCGTTCCAAATGTTGGAATTAGGCTATCCAGAAACGGGCCAGTGGGGAAGGTATGTTGACCACCTATTCATCATATTGAGGGAATGGTAGTTGGACGCATTGATGAGGCTTAGTGGGATCCCTATTTGGGGGTTCCTAGGTGGTAGTCATAGTAGAAATGACTCAGATATCCATCATAGAATCAATGTAGCAGGGTAAGTCATTTGAACATTTCTAGGAGAGACTCGTGAAGTGGTTGGATATAGAATTGGGGAGTAGTAACTCCCTGCAAGTACATTGTGGGAGGGGTTTATGGCATGGAACCAAACCCTCTAGATCCCAGAAGGCCTTGTCCCTAATCAGACGGGGCCCCTCCCTCTCGTACTGTCATATGAGTTCGTCAATCACACTCATGTGAACAATTTTTTTGGGTGAGATGGGGTGTTTGAACACGATAGCTATTTTTGTGGATGACATCGTGGAATTATAAGAGTCATGAAAGATTCCCACATTGTTTTTACTCCTTACCATGCATCTATAAGCGTGGGGGAGATTGGTTTCTTATTGATTTGGTCCTTCAAAGTTGAAAGATTCAACTGTCAGTGTGGATGCAAGGAAATCAATGTTTGATGACTCAACATCATCCAATATTCCATAGATGGAGAGAGATTTATGCACACTAAAAATATCATAGAATGAAATGTCCTATGATTAACTTCCCCAATCTCTGGTGAGTTCCCCTCTCATCCGACTATTTTCATTGTAGGACCTGGCACCCGGTATCTGATCTCGTAACATGATTATCTGCTAATTTTAAAAAAAAACTAGTAATCCTCATATTGAGTATACATATTCACATAATGTTCACCATTTCTGTTTCAAATTATTTCCATCAATGTGCATCCGCCTTCATACATCGCGTGTTTTCGCATGCGGGCCTCGCTTTTGTTTCCCTACATTCCAACTTTCTGAAGGTGGGTGACATTCATCCCTTCTTTAGAAATGTCTATTCCTAGATTTAAATGGTGTGATGGGATGTCAGTTCCTCCTTCCATGGATTCCTCCTCAAAATTATTCTCATAGTCTGGGAATCCCTTATTGATTAAGGTATTTTTCAAGAAAATCATCGCTATTTCCATATCATTGTGGATGTTGGTTAATTACACTGCTTCTGTCTTGGAATTCCAAGTTATCTAGTTAGGACAGAAACCTTTAGTAAGGATAGTAGTCATGATGGGAATTGATGGAATATATGGGAGCTAAAACATTGGAACACATATATTATTCTTCACGAGAGGGCTTTTCAGGTGCACAGAAACTAGAGGAATCCGATGGAGATCACAATTTATCCTATGCAAGATTCATGTCTTCAATGTTTTCCTCAGGAGTCACATGTTTAACAAGAGGTAAGTCGTGAGTTTAACATCTAATGGAGATGGAGGTTCATGAGTTTAACTTCTTTTGGAGTTAGAATGTACTAATTCGAACACTTGTGAAGGTATATTTGATAAGTATTTCCCTATGAGGGGTCACTTGGAATGTTTACCAAGTTTATGGATTAGAAAATCTCTATAAGGATAGAAAAGAAGGTAGTGTTCCCCATAAAGGGAAGGTTTCACACCGTGATAGCTGATCTAGACACCACTGAAGGTGGATCAAGGATGTATACCCCCATGTGAGGGACACAAAGGTCTACCATTTGTTGGGATTGAACCTCATGTAGGATTCCTACATTCCCTATTTAAAAGATAGGGATGAAAATCTACATAGTTTGTGGGATGGAATGGGTCTTACGGACTAAGCCTTCCCATATCAAGAGGATTTATCTTGGATGGATTGTGTGGGTCTTACCTGATGAGACATACTATATGGATGAGGTAATCCTAGTAGGATAAGGTTTATGTGGTGAAGCAGATGACTGGGGATTACTCTTATGAGTATCCCAGATTAATGATGTGATATCATTGTTATGTGGTGGCCCTAGTAAGAATCCTTATGGATATGGATAAAGTTGGAGAAATGGAAGGAATGGATGGGTATTGAGGGTGTAGGGATTGAACCACGTATATCCTTACTATATATCCCAGTTTGTTGGGAATAAAATTACATGTAGTTATGAGAGGGGAATTGTGGCTTACACCAAAGAAGGAGGTTCATCTAAATCCTGAAATAGACACCCCTGAGGGAGGATCAAGATGATGCACCCCTAGGAGGGGGCATCAAAGTTTAATTCGGGTTGGGATTGACCTCGTGGAAAAGAAAAAGGTGGGGATTATGTGTGGAATCATCCCATATAGAAACTAGGGATTTCTGTAAGTGGAATTCATGGGTAAATAAGGGTTTTACAATCACTACAAACCTCTATGACCACATGATTCATTCATAGTGTTAGAAAAAATTGGATGAAATAGACTAGACTATAACATTGCAAAAGGTGAATTAGTGAGGGATTGTGTGGGGTTTATGAATAAAATCATCCCATGGTGAAAAATATAAAAAGAAGAGGGATTTGGTGTTGAGAGTCCCCTATGTTCATCTCCCCTAACGTATTTTCAACTGGATGAGGCATGTAGGATCAAGAGTTCCACCTCATGAAAGAAAGGCTAGGGGAATACACCAAGATAGATTCCCTTACCCACTGGGTGAATGTCGTTCCATGTGAGGAGGATCTAATTCCATGTGAGGAATATTTCACTATTATTGAGATAATTGGATGTGGAAAATTCTGGAGGAGGGTCACACCATGTTCATTACATGGGGTGGGGATATAGTTTAGATTCATGTGTTAAGGATGATGGAACATGGTGGTTCAAAATCCTCCAACACGGACAGGGAGGCCTCACTCTTCACCCCTTGGAATTACATAGATGATAGACACCCACACATGGGGATGTGAAGGCAACAACAACACCTGAATGATGTAGGGTGGAGTAGTGGTTGATCGTGGGGTTCATGTTAATGTATCTATGAGAAAAATAAATATCCATTAGATTACCTATTCCAAAAATAAATTATTGAGGAAAGAAGACAAGGACCACCACATGAGGGACCCAGAAATTAGTATGTGCAATCCTAGAGGGTTGCATGGAGGATTTTCATGAAATATGTGGGAGTTGTGCATATGAGGCACTCAAACATGGTGCCTCAGAGTAAAGGAATCCCTAAGAACATAAGGTATTGGATGCATGCAATATTAGAGGTTTGCATGCAAAGGGGAGGGGCTTGATCATAATATGGGTGTTCCCAAAGGAATGATTTCTTCCCAATAAAGTAATTTTTCACATAATTTCTTTAATAAAGAAGGAAATGGGTAGGGCTCAGGCCCATATGGGTCCACCCAAAGAGGAACCCATTGGGGACCCATCGTGCAAGATCCAGATCCTTGATGGATCCATGGATCACGTTCTTTCATGGAAGATGTGGTCTTGTGCACGTGGGAGAAACATTTAGACTTCTAGATCATTATCCTAAAAATGGGGTTCCCTCCAATATATAAGAATATTTATTGAAGGTGGCGCGGAAGAATTGTAGCATGGAAGTGGGCGTTTGATGTCACATTTGGTACGTAATAATCTTACACATGGGCCCACCTTTTACATGTAGCCCTCCCCTCTTTCGTGCATATACAATGACTATTTTCAGGAGGCTGGGGTGAATGATTGTCCTTTAACATCAAATTTGGAACTTAAGTCTCTTATGTGTGGATTTTTTCTTATGTCCAACATTTGAATCTTGCATGTGAATCCCTTTTATTTCTCATAATGTTCCACTGAGTCAAACGGTACCTTTAGTTTTCTAAAAAATGAAAATTTGTGGCCTGATGTGGAATTCAGTGTCAATAATTTCATCATATATGGAAAATAATTTTGAAAGATCATATAAAATATATCACGAGGATAATTATTTTTACACATTGAAAAGAATTTTTTAAAATATAAAAAAATTTCAAAATAATTTCCATTTGAAAAATTTTAATTTAATTCTTAAATTTTTATAACGAAAAAATGTTCTTTGAAAATAACTTTTAAAACATGTAATTGAATCCTTAAATCATTGAGTTATTGTGACAGTGTAAAATACTATTCATGTTGTGCATGTTGAAAACAAATATAATTTTAAATTTTTTGTTAAAATCTAAATGGTCATTTTTTTGAAAATAAAAAAATTCAATTGAAATATAATTATTTTTTTAATAAATCATTTATTGAATGTTAAAATTATTTTTTAAAATATATTCAATAAATCTGGTTTTGGAATAAAAAAGATTTATGACCAGAATGAGAAATAAGGTTGGGTTTTATTAAAAAAATTATACCAGTTATCTTAGGAACCAAATAGTGAAATAAATGGTTCTATTACATGAATATATCTTGAATAACCAAGGATAAGAAAATTTATTATAATTATTGACAGTTATATCCTGAGTTTTTGACATTGGATATATAATCAAAAACGATCCCGATAAATGTTGAGTTTGTAACATATAATCATTACCACTTTGGTAACCTTGAATCATAATACACATGATTTATTATTATAAAATGAAACATAAAATATCAATAGGATAAGTAAATGCATGATTTTACAGGTCAATGGAACTATATATACACCTTATTACTGAATATTGGTGAAAAACATAACATACATCCAAAGAAAGAAAATAGAGAAAAAAATAATTACTTCTTGAGTAAATTTTGAAACATAAGACCCATGAAAGAGTAACATAAATGGAAATATTAATTATCCTGAAATAAGGTATATTAACAATATATTATTTAATAGAGTGGTATATAAACCACACAAATGAAACAAGTGGTGAATATGGCATGTGTCTCACGAAAGTAAAATATGAGAAAGAAATCTCGTACCTTATGTCTTGGCTTCCATCATACACATTAAGAATTTATTTATAATAAATATATTTTTTTATAAATCTATTATAGAAGAATATTAATATATTTTCTACCATAAAATAATTTTGATGACTTTATATTACCCATTTATTAACAGACTTATGTTAAAGTTTTGTTTCGAGTAATATCCACTTTGTTTTTGTATATATTTTGATTTTTTATATTTGTTTCACTTTATTTTGTCATAATTTAATCATTTACATATTTATAAGCATTATATAAATATCATATATATTCAGTATATATGTATTTATAGTAATTCATGAAATTTAGTGTTTGGAAATGAAATGAATTAATCATAGAGAAGGTTGGTTGTACGTAGACATGAACATTGTTTATCAATATATTACCAAATTAAAAGAATTAAAATTAAATGATATATTATAATTTCAATGTAATTTAATGTCATATATATATAATTATTTCATTAAACAAATCCTTAATACATTCTAGGTAATATGTGAATGAATCACATCACTACGCATGGCAATAGTCCTCCGTACACATGAATAATGTTATTGCATTCCCACAAAATTTATAGAATGAATGTATGTGTGATATAAAAATAAAAGAATGATAATAATTTCATAAAAATAAAAAAAATCACAACTAAAAATTATTTTCATCCTTATTCCCTACCTTGATAGTTGGGAATAGGAAAACGAACGACATTAGCTCGTGAGGTGGTAGTCCACCGTATACAAGAGGGATGATTCTATAGACAATTTAAGGGAAGCGTGTGTTGTTGTAGATAGTATTTATAATATAAAAACATGAAAATATATGGAATATTGTGAGGTTATTATATAAAAATTATAAAAAATTAATTTAAGGGGATTTAGGTAGAAATAATAAAAATATTCTTGTTGATTAATGTTACCTCTTATTCAGATATCATCCATAGGTTTTTACTAAAACAATTCCTTAGATCAAATTATTAAAAAAAAGGATTATAGGATGAATTTATAGATGTGATTTTGGATGGTCATGGTAGAACCAAATAGGTGTAAATGTGTGAGTAAGATAGGAGGAGGGGTGGTCTTTTATATGTGGGGTGGGTGGAAAACATGTATGTTTTGGAAATGGAGAATTCAAACCTCTTTTTTTCTATGTAATGTGGCTCCAAAGTAGTCCATTATCAATAATAAGAGGATTAAATTTCAAAATATGTCCAAAAATGGTTTTTATACAAGATTAAAAGTTAATTTCCCCATATCTATTTAGTTTAACCCCTAGTAAAACCATTTTTACCATAACCACGTTAAATAATCAATACTATCGTCACTATTCATTCAAGAAAAAAACTAGTTGTCATTGCTAGACATTAAAAATTATTCTTATACCAAATATTTAATCCCTTTTACAAAAATTAAATTCAAAAAATTGGAAAAAATTTATTTAAAATTAATCCAGCATACGCAAAGAGACAATGAGTTTTTAATGAGATGAGATCAAATGTTTGAAATGTTTTTATAACCAAATTCAATATTAAATTGATTAAAATTAAGTAAATTGGATTAATTAATGTTTAATTTAACTAATTTAATGTTAAAAATATTTTAAAATACAATTTATCTTTATAAATATATTAAATAAAAATGAATTGGTTTTATTGAAATTCTGAATTTTTTAAGTGTTCATCAAAAAATAATATTTTCAGAAAAAATAAAAATTACCCCTAAGATAATTTTTAAATTATGAATGAAAAATAAATTTTATTTTATAAAATTAATTTTCTGAATGGTTGAAGAAACAATTTTAAAATTATTCCCCCATAAAAAGGTGAGAAACCCATTTTTTTAGAAGAGTACAGTTTTTAAGGATAAAGTTTGATATATTATTATCTCTTGTCTATAAAAGATATAGGATGAATGTTATGTATTTGAATAAATATATAATATATTAATTTAATTATAGTAATTCACCAAAAGTTATTTAACAAATTTAGTTTGGTAAACATTTTTCTATTGCATAAAAATAGTATTCCAGAATTTGATTTCCTATATTTTCAAATGTGTTTTATTTTTATTTATAGTTAATTGATCTGATAAGAATTCATATTTTATAAATGTTCAAACCTTATTTTTATAATTTAGTTAATAATATTCACTACCATAATTTCAATGAATATGTGTCAATTATCACATTAGATAATAATATTTAAATAATATTCCATGTTTCATTTAAACTGTGTGTTTCATATAACTAAAACTAAAACTAGTTTTTCATTTAAAGTTTTCTAATACAGTGTTTCATATAGTAAAATAATAACATGGTGTTGTGTGTAGGAAACGATTAATTTTTTTTATTTAACGCAATCCAAACATAGTTCTTTCATGTAACAAAATATATGTTCCCTATTGTGTGAAATGAAAAATATCATAATGATTAAATTTAATTGAAAAAATTCAAAAAATCTCATGTTGTAACAATCTACCCACATTAAAATTGATTTATACATCAAAATTTACCACTTTCAGTGTAAAAAACTGAGTATACTTCTACCTCATTACTTCATCGTGTTCCAATGTAGCTTCTTTTAGCTGGTGGGTTTACCAAAAAACACTGACTAGGTGTATGGTATCGTTTTTTATTACTTTACCTGTTAGATCCAAAATTTCTACTAGATTTTTCTCATAAGAAATATAATTTTACAGTGGTACATACTCTTAATTTTTTACATGTGATGGATTAGTTATGTACTAACTTAAGAGTGGTACATGAAATACATCATGAACTTGGGAGATGATTGGTGGAAGTTACAAAGGATATACTACTATCCCAATATGATCAATTATTTAATAGGACCGATATAACTCGGGATTATATTTCCCTTTTTTCTTCCATAAAGAAAATTCATTGAAATAATTTCTCCCCAAAAACAATTTATATATCACCCTGATGATTATTAGCATAAATTTTCTATTAACTTTTTTAGTCCTTACATGTTTTTGAATGGATCTATCCTTCTATACCATCTCATAAGTTTTCCCAGGTCTCAATATCTTTCTTTATACAACTTCTATCCAATAAGTTGGAGTTCTAAATTTATTTCTATAAAGGGTTTCATAAAGATCCATTTGAGTGCTTGAGTGAAACATATTATTTCATGAAAACTAAACTTGAATAAGTTGTGATCCCAAACACCCTTGAGATACATTGAAAAAGATCTTAGAATATCCTTAGGGTTTGAATTGTTCCCTCTGACTGACTATCGGTGTGAGGATGATACACAAATCTAGAACTCAACTTAGTATTAATAACTTACTTAAGATATTTCCAACACAATAAAAAAAACAACATATCTCAATTAGATATAACTGAATGTGATACTTCATACAACCTTAATGTTTATACTGGAAAGAAGATCCAAATATAAGTCTTCTCTAGTAGTGATGAATGGTGCTAACATAGTAAGGCAATCAACTACAACCCATAATTACCTCAACACTAGAGACAAGGTAAATCCTGATATTTACGTGTAACTTTAATCATCTATTGACAAAGTGTACTTTCATTTTCCCTTAAATAAATTTTTCATCAAATCATAGACAAAACCATGGGGTTGTATTTATAAAATATCCTTAATCTTCATATACTCCTGTCACATAAAACATCCCGAGGGGTGTTTAAGACAATGAACTTATGGTGAACCTCATTCTTATAAACCCATGATGGAATTCATAACTCTTAATTTAATCATATATGGAGAAATATATATGTATAATAATTACATAATCCTTATATGTTTCCCAATTATTGAAATCCAAATACAATTGGGAAAATGCTTCTTAAACATAATCCTGACTCCTAATACATTCTAAATTAAATACTTCCTCTAAGATTATTGACATGGAATAGTTCCTTCTTTTGTACCAATGTGAACTCTTAGGTTAGTACAATGAGTTAGCTAATTCCCATGTTCCCCAAAAAATAATACATAGAACTCCGTAATAAATTTTCACTCTATGAATGTCTTTTCAATGCATATAACATCTTCCCCTCCATTCGAGATGTTCCCCTAGGTTCTTCTTCCCACTATCATTATATATTGTAATCCAAAGTTTCTTTCCCTGTTGTTAATTCACACATTAACATTCATAAAATCTCATCTTTCTCTTATTTTATGTGTTTGTATTCTCTCTAAATTTCACATTATTAAACATATTTCTTGATAGGTCACTGCGAATAATCACAAAAATTTTCTCTCTAGTGATCATCCAATTTGGATTCTCATATACATTTAATTGTCCATTAGATTCATTGTTAACACAACTCCTTCTTGTTACAACCATTTTCTAAAACCAAAATCATAGTGTGAGAAATATTGATCATAATAGTTTACCACATAATCATGAACTACTATAAGTTTTCTAAATAATGACACATTACATAATCCAAGATATCTTATGTTTATCCTTGTCCATTTGTAGTCAACAGCTACTTAAATCCTTCATGATATCTCATAATGAGTTTGTGAATTTACAAATAAAATCCCCAGGAGATTCAAAATAGGTGTGAAAAATGGTTTTCTTAAATACACCGGTTCCATAAAAATTCAAATTCAATATGGGCTTTTCATGTTTATTACCTCTATACAAATCAGTCCCAGTGAAACATCTCCATGTAGTATCCATACAATTATGTAATTTCATGGGGTGCACTCTTTCATTACTTTACCAATATTACAGGGCATTTCTCCTAAACATTGAATGTTCTTTAGATGTATACATAGAGACATACCTAGATTTATACTTAGCAGTATCCCAAGAAATCTCAATATTGTTTTCTAATCCTAGTTTGTAATGTTTAACTAAAAATTTCTTTTTATACCAAATATAAATATCTAAGATTTAACATACATGGATTTTACATATTTTAATAAGAATATTCCTTACATTACATAAACAAACATTTGGGGACCATAATAGTTTACTACCTTTGTAAACATGGAGACATAATCTTATATCTTGGAGAAATATAATCAATGTATCCCATAAATATATTCCCCTTCATCACTCCTACCTAAAACTTTCTTAATAACCTAGGGAAAGAAAACATAAGAAAAGGAGAGTTCAGATAATCAGTAGGATTAAACATGGGAGACACAGAATAATAACATGATCATAAGGGTATGATAACACGGGAATAGTATTTTAATAGCATACCCATCATATCGAAGATCGTAATCTTGAATCATGGAATAAATATTGGCATTTTATAAGACATGAGTAATATGTTAATAAAAGAACATGAGACATGAGAGCATAAAATTGGAACAAGACATATATTTCTGCAATACACATAAGCATATAAAATATTATGTTAAGACTAACTACAAAGATATTTATAACATGTTAATCTTTGGCCAATCACCCATGTACCAGCATCGGGCTTGGGATGAAATCCTATGTACCCTCTTTTTTCGGGAAAGGTATGACCTCCCATATACCCTATTGTTTTTCTAGTAGGATGACCTTTTGTATACCCTATTTTTTAGTATTCTAATGAACTTATTTATAACCCTTTGTTTTGGTATTGGGATAACAACCCATATACCCTCTCATTTCGGGTTTGTGATGAACTCTTGTAAACTCTATTGTTTTGGGTTTAGGATGGCCTCCAATATTCCCTCTTGTTTTGAGATTGGTATGAACTCCTGTATACCCTCTTGTTTTAGTCTTTGTATGAACTCTTATATACACTCTTATTTATGTCATGGGATGACTTCATTGTACCCTCTCATATCATAGAAGATTTATCATTATCCAATGCATTAGATAGAGATATCGGTACCATCAATCACATAATGAAAAACCATATTAATGTGTTCCAGAAGATAATAAACATTAATAATATAATATCCCACGAAATGATATTGGTATCATAAACATTTCTTTATGTCCTTACCCATAGAAAAGTGGCAAGTTTTGTAATCATTTCATCCTAGAATAACCCATGAAACGAAGTGGGTTTCATAAGATTTATATCATGGAATAAACTATAGAAGATAAATTGGATTAAAATTAATTATTAAACTGTATAAACAATGGAATAGAAATGATTTTGATATAAATTATTACTTTCTATGACCCATGTAAGAGAAACAGGTTTGATAAGAATTCGAACATGGTATAACCTGTGGGAGAAATGGGTTTCATACACAAAAATCTATCCAAAGTAGGAACAATTAAGAGAAATAATAATAATGCTATCAATAGATCATATCCAAAGTAGGGAATAATTAAAATAAATTGATTTCATCTTATATTGAATATAATTTTGAAATATCATTTAAAACATTTCATGAAGAAAATATCCTACCAACATTGAAATCAATTTTTTTAAAACATAAATCAATCTTAAAAAAATTTCATTTTGAAAAAATTTATATAAAATTTTAATATTTTTTAAGGAAAAAATTCTCTTTGAAAAGAGGTTTGAAAAATTTTAAGGTAATCTTTAAATCATTGAGCACTCAAGATAGCGGAAAACACTATTCATGTCTTGCATGTTAAAAACAATTTTTTTTACATTTTTGATAGAAACCAAAAAAATATTGTTTTGAAAATGGATTACATATTAATTTAAAAAATTCATTTAAAAATTTATTTAATAAATAATTTTTTAGAGGTTATAAATATTTTTTAAAACATATTTAGAAACCATGGTTTTGAAATAAAAAAATATTTATGGTCGAAAAGAGAAATGAAGTCGAGTATTCATAAAAAACATTTCTTAACTATATTTTGTACCAAATTGTGAAAAAATGGTAACATTACTTGAAGATATCTTTAATAATAAATGGATAAGAAATTTAATGAGAACTATTGGGAGGTATTTCATGATATTTCACCATTGTATACTTAATCATAAACAATCCTGATAAATTATGACATTGTAACAAAAAATTATTTCAAATTTGTTAACCTTGAATCATAATCCCCTTAAAGGAGTAATATAAAATTTCACATAACATATCAAAAGGATAATAAAATTAATGATATTATATGTCATGGAGATTTATATACAACCTGCGATAGAATATAGGTGCAAAACATAATGTATTACACATGAAGGAAAATTGAAACATAATTTACTTATTGCTTGAATAACTTTGGAATCTTAAGACCTTTGAAAGAGTAACATCAATAGAAACATTAATTATAATTAAATTACATAGATTCATGATATATCATGACATATGGTAGATTATAAATCACAAAAAAATAAGCTGTGAATATGGCATGTGTCTTGCAAAAGTAAAAAGTGAGACGAAAATCCCTTATCTTATGTATTAAATTATGATGTATATGATGAAAACGCCTATATAATAAATATGAAATTATTATACATAAATAAAAAATAATATTTATATATATTCTAGAACATATGATTTTATTATGGATTTATATTAGTTGTTTATTAACAATCTTATGATATAGTTATGTTTCAGATAATAACCATTTTGTTTTTTTGAATGTTTTGATTGTTTATATTTTTTTGGTCCACATAATTTGGTCCCGATTTAATAATTTACAGATTTATAAGCTTGAAGTAAGTGTCATATATATTGATTATATATTCATTAGTAGATATCCATACTATTTAGTGACTGTAAATGAAATGCACCATTCATGGAGATGGTAGGTCATGCGTACACATGAACATTTTATTTTATTTTATTTTTAGATTAAATTAAATAAAATTAAATGGTATTGTATAATTATAGAATAATTTTTATGTCATATATTTTTCATTTTTTCATGGAAACCTTTTCTCAATACATTACATGTAAAGCGTGAATGAATCATATCGCTTCGCGAGGCGGTAGTCTGCTGAAAACACGAACGACATTATCTTACTCCCAAAAAATAATAAAAAGGAATTTTTATATTATATTAAAATAAAATAATCATAACTAAATTTTATCTATGATAAATATAATAAATAAATATTATATCCATCATTATTCCCAACCTTAAGATGGGCTAATGGAAAAACGGACGACGTCGATTCGCGAGGCAGTAGTCCTACATACACCAGAATGAGGATTTAGTAACCCATTTGATGGAACTATGTGTGGTTGTAGCTCCAATAGTAGAAAAATAGTTTATAAAGTCACCATTTTGACATAGGTTTTTCAATACCAACATTAAATGTCTTTCGTGAGGACTTTTAAGGACGATTATTTAGTACCTGTTGTTAAAAACACACTTTAAACTTCGGTTCTAGAAAAAGAAATGTTAAAAGTCTTTGGGGAAATACTATTACATGGTTTATTTAGAAAAATATTTTTAAATACAATTATAAATTTAAATTCATGGAAATCCAATGTTAAAATTTTCCTTAGAAGACTTTTAATGATGGGTTTTTTATAAATCGAAGTAAAAAGTATCTTTTCACGTGGGGTTTTCTAAAAAAATAGCACTAGTAATGTATCAAAATTTTATTTAATTTTACTATAATAGATTTTATAAGACATGGATCTAAAAATGGCCTGTATATTAAATGTAATGGGCATCAGAAGTTGAACATCTCTAAATGAAGTATTAGTGATGTCCAACTTCTAACAACCATAAATTTTTATCCGAAACTCTGTTTGAACTACATGACTAGTAAAATTGAATCATGGTAAATGAACTATATATTTTTAAATAATATTAACATTATGATTTTGAAAAATGTAAATGAAATTTTTGTTTTAGCATTGGTTTCTGAAAAATAACGACTGTTGGAAGCTAGTTTTTAATGTTTGTAATCATAAACACTGCATGAAAAGCTATTTTTTTCAAATCGGTTATCATGAATACGACATAGAAAATGATTTTATAAGGTTAGTTTTAGTATAAAATATGTTAAAAACTATATTATCATAATTGTTATTATAAAATCAATTTGAATGTTACAATTTAATATCTCACCGACGCAGAATTCCATTTTTTAAAGTACAACATGAAAAAATTTAATTGCTGCCTAAATTTTTTAATACCAAATTTTCTTTTACCATGTCATATTTATGTTTTCACCCAGAAAATATATTAATTTCATAATTAATTATTTCTATAATAATCATTCCACTGATTCTTCTTTCGACGATCTCCTCATGGTATTTGTAATTATTTTTCCATGATTTAATTTTTTATGTTTAGATTTATTAATTGATATACTGGATTATGATTATTTTTTCTTATTATGACTAATTATTCTTAAAATCAAAATAAAACTAAATATCTTCTTTTTATTCTAAAATTATTTCAAATATGAGGTTTTGGTTTCCCTATGTGATCATTCCATGAAAAAAAGTATATCCACTAAGACATCAACAAAATTCCAAATTATGTCAAATGGAGAACCTTTGTGATATTTTTATGTTAAAAAAGTTTTTATATTTGTTTAAGACTGTCTATTGTTTTTAAGAGTTTTTTTGTTATTCAAGAATCAGACCCAGTCCATCATAATTAGCTTTGTAAGAAAGTTGAAAGTTGATGAAAATTTGATCCCAAACATAAAGGGTTAGAAATAATTTTATTTTTAGAAAGTTGTTTTATAGACTTAGAGGATCAGACTAATAAGCACTAGATGCAGAGTATCGAACCTAGTAGCACTAAAAACAATGGTGGATAGAAAGATGAAGTTTTTGATCAAATGCACCACTGGTTTCAGGTCTATCAGTATGAATTTAAAGATACATTGAACTAAGAATTCATTAGAAAGATATATTTTGTTGAGTGAAGATGTTAAATTGTTTCTACAGAGTTTTTAATGATTATTGGGATGTTAGAAGTCGGAGAGTTGTCATAATTTCAAAACTGAATTGGATGATTCATTTTTGATCATGTTGTTCCAAAAAGTCATTAAAACTATCCTGATAAAATATTTTAAAGATATAGATGAATGGTAATTATTGTATATGTTCCAAAAATATGGGCATCGATCGTAATGATCTAATAAGGAAAGGAATATCGTAATGAACTGAGCAAGAAATGAAGATTATTGAAGAGAGAAAGAAAGGTTGATTTTAATGAGAAAGAAAGGAAAATCATAATAAGTTGAGAAAGAAATTTATATCCTAATGAGATAAGAATTAAAGGAATAAAGTAATGATCTGAAAAATAAAGGAAAATAATAATTACCTGAGAAAAAAATGAAGATCATAATGAGAGGAGAAAAAAACTATATAATAATGAGCTGAAAAATAAAGGCACATCATAATGAGCAGAGGAAGCTGATGTTGATGAATATCCATCTTATTTATGTTATGGAAGATAAATCATATTGAAGTTGGGGAAGTAACATCAGACATAATAATGGATAGAAAGTTTGAGAAGGTTGATTACAAAGAAGAATTAAAAATAAGATTCCAATTGAATTATGAAGAGTTGAAAAAGTCAAACTTGAAATAATTTTTTTAAATCATAGTGAAATTTGAGAAGCATTAAATAAGTAAAAGTTGAAGTTTAAATGTGAGTAATATTTAGAGTTTGGAATGATTATGAAGTGGAGAACTTTTTATTGTTTCCCACCCTTTATTTTCTTATTCAGCTATAAATTATTTCTTAGATCATTCGTTCATTGTATCTTTTCATGAAAGCATAAAAAGTGAAGTGCTAATTAGTTCAATGTTAAACTTCATATAATAAATATATAACTTCATAAGATTATACTTCTATTTATTTTTCTACCTATTTGAGAAACATCATATTGAGAAGTTTATATTGATTCGATCAGATTGAAGAAGACTAAACTGAGTTTCTAAGCAGTGTATCAGAAGTGTAGAGTGAATTAGGGAGAAACCAATTGAGTTCATTAGATTGAGAAAATTACACTCTTCCAAATCTGAACATGGATTCATACTTATCATTTTTTGAGAAAATTGAAAAAGGTATTTACTCTTTTTTTGTTCAATGTTTTTGTAAGAAAATTTTTAAACCGATATGAATCTGTATAATCATTTCTATTGAGAAATATATGGTGTTTAATGGGTGGTGGAACAAGTTTTACTAACTTCATCATAAAATTGAATTTCCATAGACCCAAGAGAGTGGATATTAAAAGGATGTAGGATCTCAAACCAGGGATGAACACTTTATATCTTATGTGCTTTACATTCTTTCCTAATTTTTCATGCATGTGTCTTTATTAAAACTTAATATGGGAAAAATATTAACATGTTGTTGGGGTTAAGTTTATCAAAGTTTTGAAACTCATAAAAAGTGAACAACTTATTAATCCCCCATTATAAATTGTCATTCGATCTTTTAGAACAGAAACTGGTATCAAATAAAGTTTCTTTTGTTGAATCCTTATCATGGATAATCACATTCTATCAACAGTAGAGTAATTCCTAAATTTTATGGAAAAAAACTATTATGGATGGAAAAATATGATGATTCCGTATCTCCTATCTCTTATATTGTATGTTTTTGATGCTACTACAACTGGTTTTCTACTTATTGAGAAATATTCTCATAAGATGGTTTATAATAAGGAAAATACAAAAGATTACAGAAAATCCAAAAAATTTATCATTATTCCCTTATTAAGAATTTTTTTATCAGAATGTGATCGGTCTCAAAACATATAAGAGTATGTGGGGAATGATGAAAAGTGTTTTTAAATGAGATATAAAAAACTATTGATGAATACCTTACCAGAGTAATGGAATTTGTTTGCAACATCATAGGCTTCAAATATGTCATGAAATATTCTACAATAGTGAAGAAACTTATGAGAAACTTTCCAGATAGGTTTTATTATAAAATTTAGTCTTTATAGGATATTGATGATTTATCTCTTGATGAATTTCATAACATTCTTATTACATATAAAATGATAAAAGATCCAATTTTCAAAAAGAAAAATAAATCTGAAATGGATTTTTAAGACATGAGAAAAAAAAGATGCTGAAGATATTGATCCTTGTGACTTAAAAGATATATTTGATGTTGATTTGAATGATAAAATTATGTCTAATATATCCATGAACTATCTATGTTTAAGGGGAAATTATGGAGGTAGGTTTCCTATAAAATGTTTTTGGTATGATGGAATCAGAAAATTTTCTATGAATTTCCCTAATAAGAATGTTGTTGAATATTGAGATGATTCTGATGAAAAACATCGATGGAAAAAGTGGAACAAAAAATATGTGGAAGGAAATTAATCCAACAAATATAAGAATAATTTTACTAGAAACAAGAGAAGTATGTTGACTAATAAAGATGAATCTATCTCAATAGAAAACAATTATTCAGAAGATGAAAATTCACGAATGGTTTGGACATTCATTGAAAAAGTAGAGAAATTTGAAGAGTACTTAAATATTAAATAAGAAGGAGGTAATGAATTTCATAGTGTATCAGCTTAGAGAAGAAACTCTCGCATATCTTTAGAAAACAAATATCTCAATAAATAATTAATTGTATTGAATAAAAATTGTAAATAAGTATCTAAAGGATGAAAATATGTCATCAAGAATGAGGAACTGTACATTCCAGATATATTATTTTACAAAAATATAATTGATGAACAAGGAATGGTGGTTGAAGATCTCAATATGATGTTGTCTTCCATGGAATATAAGTTAATAAGTTTCAATAAAAAAAATATTGAGTCCATATGTACTCCCAAAAATATGAATTAAAACTTCACTGAATATTTGGATGTAAAATAAGGTACTTCTAAATTTGATTAGAATGATCAAATCAAGGATCAAGTAAAGTACTCACATAAAAAATTAATGTTTCATCTGATTTTTCTAAAATTTTATGGTCTATGAAAATTATCAGGAATGATTAGACTGAAAAGGGTGTGAGAAACCAATATCAACTATAAATTTTAAAAACTCACAATGGAGGAAAGATGAACCAAGTTGAGAGAAGGTTAGATCAGAAAGAAACTATCATCCTCAACAATTTTGTTTAGAGGAATATCATAATTAATATAAAATAAAAATTTGATGGATATTTCTAGTGTTATGGAATCTATGGGAATAAGGCATATAACTATTTTCAAAATGTGTCTTTACTAAGAATAATATTTTAAAAAAGTAGAATGAATTGTGGAAGTAGAATGAGTAAATTTCCTAGCCCACAAGAAGCTAGAAAAGAAAAATATCATTATATTAGAAAAATTAAGACAAAAAATCAATTTGAATGTCTGGAATATGTTTGTGGAAGATGTGATGAGGCTGGTCATCATGCCCAGAAATGTATGACACTCTTTTTTGAATAGGTTCCTTATAGTAGAAAGGAAAATGAAGCTGGAAAGAAGAAAGATAATGAAGAAGATTTTATTTTCGAGACTACACGAAAAGATGGTAGATGGAAAAAAATTGTGGGGTTTCTTCGCATATGATAGGTGATATGAAAATTGTAAAATATGTTTAAATTCATGATGGAGGAGAAGTTACCTTTGGTAATGCTATTTCTATATGAATCAGTGGAATTATAATGGATGAGACTGATGTATAAAAGTGGAAATATAAGGATGTTTTATTTTTTTATGGGCAGAAACATAACTTGCATAGCATATAAAACATTGTGATGATGGAAAAGAAGTGATCTTTAGAAAAACTTCTTGTGTGATCAAATGTGTGAAATATGGAAATGTGATTACAAAAGTAGAAAGAACCAGTGAGAATCATTTACCTAAAATAGAATTTAACAACTCCTATTTCTTAATTGGTGATTATTAAAAAAATTACGGAATCTAAGACTAAGTAATATTGGATAAGAAATCATGAAAAAACTTTCTAAAGTTGATTATATCAGAAAACTTATTATATTAAAAAGAAGATAAATAATAATTTTGAATTACTTGTTAGAAAAAAACTAATAAACATCATATGATAGTTGATATTGAGTCTATCAGACCCATTGAACTTATTCATTTTGATTTTTTTGGGTCGATGGGACAACAATAAAGAATGGAGGTATATACATTATCACTTTTATTGATTATTTCACTCAGATGAAAAGCATCATGTTAATGAAACCCAATTTAAAGTCTATGGAAATGTTCATGTTATTCAAAATAAATGTTGAGAGAGAAACAATGGTTTAAATAAATATATTGAGAACTGAGAGGACCAGTTTGGGATAAACCTAACACTGAGGGGGGTGAATTAATGTTGGGGAATTTTTGAACCAATTCGAAATTTTATCCATGTACATCTGGACCTGTTGGTATGTTGATTATCTAATTCACTTTTCCCTATCGCATTCAATAATAGAAAGCAGTAAAAATATGCACATGATATTTTTACAAGGTTCACCACTCAATAAGAGTAGCTACGTCCTTTCCATGAATGGAAATGACAAGTACATGGATTATTCACTATGATGTGATATGATATTATAGTAGAGTGGCTATGAAATCAATCCTCTAGTTAGTGTGAGTCCCTACACTTTAGAGGGAGTGGGAAACAATCATCTTCCCTGGACTGGTGATGGCATAGTCTAACTTATTGGCTCTATATGGTTCTTTATACTACCTCTAGAGATAGTATTCTTCCTTATTGATAAGGTAGGTTCCTCTCTTGGTATAATTTAGTTCTCTTAAATTTTTTTACTTCCAAAGAAGTAGGCATTCAATTCCTCTTTCTTTCTTTCTCTTCCTCTCTAGTGAAACACTAACTGCACTAGACTTCTTCTTTCTTCTTCTTAGTGCAACAACCAACTGCACTAAAACTTCTTCTCTCTTCTTGGAAAGAATCACATACACCAATGTGATTATTCAGGCAATGAGGATCGGTTCACTTGGCATCATATGAAACAAATTGCCCTGAATAATTGTCAGCCTTCATTTGGGGATACTCTGTTCTTACTCTTCTTTTCTTCTTTCTCTTTGACACAGTATAATAAGGAATAGTTCTATAGTGTATTAATATATTTCTTCAAATCCAAATACCGACATAGGAGTGTATCTGTATACTACCTTTTTTCTTCGTGCAAATATGAATTCAGTTGCACGTCTAGTTTTTCTCCACTTTACTAAGAACAATGGGAGTGTTTAACACCAGTTGTGTGAGTGAAATTCTACCTCTCTTCCTGACACAAAATGGTTCACAATACTTCCTTATTCTCAAAGTTAATTTCATAGTTTTGTGCATGGGTCGAAGGCCTACGAGACACCCATCATTCACGCACCCCCTTTTAGGTGACTTTCACATAACATTAATGACTTGCATGTAACATTAAACTTTTTGTCGCAGAAGACCTCTTGCGTGCAATTTCAAACATTCATGAAAATCTCTTCTTACGCGAACCTATCTGTTTTTTCACACCACTCCAACTTCTTTCAAGAAAATACCTTTTTACACGCAACTATTCTTTCTTGTGCACAACTCTAAATTCTTTCACACAACTGCCTTTGCATATATTTCTTATGCTCTTTAGAGCTCTGATTTCATCTAAGTGTTGAGCATACATAGTTGGAGGGTGTCACCTCTTATTGATAGACCTCATTGACCCCTACACGCATAAACACCGATATGTCACGCAAGATCCTAACACATCACACAAAACTCCATCTGATGTCGCCTTAGGCGGATCTGTAAGTCTCTTCCGCACTAACCTTATCATTCGGGCACTTCATTGAATCTTTCTCTCACTTCATACCTTTACCATTTTTCTATGTTTGGACCTCAAATCAATCCTCATGTGAAAAACCTCATTTTACGTTGCCTTTGGTGCATAAGTCTCTTTCATGCCAACCACATCTTTCGCGCACTTCTTGAATCTTTCACGGGCTTCCTTCCTTTTTCATTTTTCGATGTTTGGACCTCGAATCATGTCGTGCATGCTGGATTCCAAAATACCTTCAATATTGCACACAAAAAAATCCTTCTCGCAAAACCCCAATCATTCATGCAACCTTCTCTTTTGCACCAATTCTCCAATCTTTTTCACAACCTCATGCCTTTTCTGTTTTTCAACGTTCTTCTCCCGATAGATTACATGTGCGCTATTTTCCATAGAACCATAGATTGTCCATTCCTTTGTCATTGTTCTCTTCACTTAATTTCATTACCATTCTTCATATTTCATCATGAAATCCACTACCGTGATATGTATCCTTTGATTGAACAGCTTTAGCATCGTCATATTTTCAATGGAAAGTACTGAAACTTCTCTTTTTCTGAAGCATCATTCCAACCAATCAAAACTGTATATTAATGGTATCATCATTTCTCCCCTTTATTTCATAAGGATTTCATGAAAAGTTCACCTAACATATTATATTTGTGAAATAAAAAACAGAAAAGCATCGTCTGGTTTTGATACAATGTGAAATGCATGGCTACCTCAGAATTTCAAGCCATTATACATTCTCTCTTTTTTTTGAACCATCGTTATACACATCACAAATATCATATGATTCTATTATTCAAGTAAGCTATTTCATGGTTCTCATGAAATTATAAAGAGTAGCATGGTCTTATTCAAATACTCTTTCTTGTTCAATCATCCTCAGATGGATGATACCTCACCATTCTTCATTGTTGTAAATAATGTGTCACCTTTGACACATGTTCTTTGAACTAAGGATCAATGCATCAATTGTATGAATTTACATCATAGATAATTTCCCATGTATGAAATTAAATGATATTATTTCATAACAATTCTTTAGGCATCCTCACTTCAGCCTATTCCCATTATCTTTGGAGTCCTTATTCATTTTGACCGATATTGGAAACTGTTGAAAACAAATACAATATTAATACACAAAGTTGTTCCAACAAGAACAAATAATGTATCTAAATTCACGAAAAGTGTTTTAAAAAATTCTCTAAGAAATCATGGTATCAAAAAAATTTATATTCCTCCCTATAATTGACAATAAAATGGAGTATTAAAATGATGGAATGGAATTTTGGTGGAAATGGGAAGAACTATGTTAGCTGAATACAAAATTTCAAAATTTTACTGGAAAGAATATTTTTGAACTGCTTTACATGTTAATAACAGATGTTTTTTGAGACTAAAAAAAACAACTTCATAAGAAATGTGGTATAACAAAAAAATAATCATTTACTTGCTTTATGGTTTTTGGATGTTCATCTTTACTTAAAATAAAAAATCCAGAATCGGGAATTTTTTATGAGAAATTTGAGGAAGGGACTTTTATGGGTTATTAAAAAAATGGTAGAATTTAAAAATGTTGTAAAATTTTTTAAAAAAATTTGAATGACTCATATGATTGGAATGTAACTAAAAATCAAAATTCCTTAACAATATTTGTTAAGAATGACGAGGAAGATAGAAAAACGATTTCCAATAATAGTGAAAGTAAGTAAAAAAGTTCTTATCAAGATTTAAAAAATTCATGTTATGAGGAATGTTTAGTTGGGAAAAAACATTGAAATATCCTAATTTACAAAAATACGTTGAGTGAGAACACATTATTGGAAGTCAGAAGTATCCAATTTAGACCAAAAGAATGTTGAGATTGGAAAATTAGTCTTCACTTAGCTCAAATGTTGAACCAGAATAATTATTAGAAGTGACACAACACAAATAATTAGAGGATTATTTGAATGAAGAGGTTTATCATATTGAGAAAATTGAAACATGGGAAATTATTCAATGGAATGAAAATAAAAATGCTATCAGAACAATATGGGTTTACAGAAGAAAGTTGTTTGAACATGGATAATAGTCAAGAAACGAATCCATGATTGCTTTTAAAGGTGACACACAGGGGGATGGTTTGGATTTTAAAGAAAGTTTTTCCCTATTTGAAATATTAGAAACTTTTAGAATGTTTCATTTAGTGGACACACATCAGAATTACAAAGTTTATTCAATGGAGGTAAATTCATCTATCTTAAATAGTGAAATTGTGGTGGAATCTTACATTGAACAACCTTATGGTTTTCAACTTGATAATGATGAAAACAAAGGTTTAGATTGAATAAATCATTGTATGTGTTGAAACAGCCCCCCCCCCCCCATGCATGATATTATAAGCATGAATTTTATTTTGATTATGTTGAAATTTTCTAAAGGAAAATTTAATAAAAAATTATATATGATGACTCTAAAACTCTAATTTTAATTGTTTTTGTGAGTGATATAATTTTTCCTATTGATGGAAAAAAGTTTTAAAAGTGTTTTCTGATAAAATGAAAAATAATTTTAAAATGTTTATGTTAATATAAATAACATTTTTCATGGGATTAAAATTTCAACAATAGCACAATACTTGTTATTATCTAAATAAATTTTTTTAGGGAATTCTTAATGAACCTTGAGATGGAAAAATAAAAATAAGATTCTATTCCAATATCTATGAGCCAAAATTTGAGTAAAGCTGAATCTCGATAATCTGTGAATCAGAAAGAATTTTAGAATCCAATATGATGTCTACATTACCTTACAGCCTCAAGGCATGTTATTTTTTATCTTGTGACTTTGTGTGATAGGTAAGAAAGTAATTGGACAAAATCACATATGTGGAATCAAAGAGTATTATGAGATATTTCAAAGGAACAAAATCACATGGTTTGTTATAAAAAAGAAATTGCGTAGTGAAGTTTCATGGTTATACTGATGCCAATTGGGCTGGAGACTGTAATGATAGAAAACCATCCTCAAGAGAAACATTTTTCTTGGGACTATGTTGTGTGAGTTGGAATAGTAAGAAAAAAATTAAAGTAACATTTAGTAAAGGTGAATTAAAATATAATGTAGCTACTCATGTTTATACTCAAATTTTGTGGATAAATCATCATCTAGGATACATGAAATTAAATATTTTTAAACAACAGAATATACTTTTCATAATTGGAGTTTAATTGATCTTTCTAAAATCCCTGTGCAACATTCAATATCCAAATACATTGATATTATGTTTCACTTTATAAAAGGTAATGTTGTCGATTGAGATGTTTTTCTTGAATAAATCTCAACAACGTATCAAGTTGCTAATATTTCCAACAAATCCACAGTGGAGGAAATATTTTTGGAATTGAGACTAAAACATTCTGTTTATCCTCCTCCCAAGACTTCCTAAACATCATAAGGATTGTACCCACCATGCTGTGTTTCATGTAGACAAAAGTGGAAATAAAGTAACATGTTTTTACTTTAAAAAATGTTTGTACTTATTTTTTAGGAATCTGATGAAGTGGTTATAATAAAGGATGGTAGGGAAAAAGAAAAGCGTGAGAAAAAGGAAACTGAGGTATTGTTTAATGTTTATATTAACATGGACATACAATTTTCTGGTCACCGAGGGAAGAAATTCCTTAATAAACATTACTTTATCTAGTAGCATGTTTTAAATACACTATATGTTGAGAAATGTTGTATTTTATTAAAAAAAATGATTGGTTTTAAAAAGATGAGTTGTGAAAAAAATTATGCGTTACAAAATTTATTAACGAGTGCAGTCAAAAAATAAAAAGGGGGAGATTAAAGTATCATTGTGATTTTTTTATGTTAACAATGTTTTTTTGTTTTTTTAAAATAAATATTTTTTGTATAGGAATGTTTATATTTTCAAGAATCAGAAACAATCCATTGAAATGATATTTGTTATAAATATGAATGTTTTTGAATGTTTGATCGAAAACATAATGGGGGGAAAATGATTTTCGATTGTGAAAGATGTCTTCCAGACTCTGAGGACAAGACTGAGAAGCCCTAGATGCAAAATATCAAATCTAGAATCACAATATTTAATGTTAGTCAAAAAATAATGTTGTTGATCAAAAGTACCAACAGTCTTAGGTCCACCAACATGATGTTAAAGACTTATCAGACTCAAAATTTGAAAGAAAGATAAACGTTGCTGAAAAAAAAGTCATATTGTAACTGAATATTTCTGAAAGACGATTATGCTGTTAGAACATAGAATATTTTCATACTTTCTAAACTAAATCATAAAACTATTTGATGATCATGGAGTTCTCCGAAATAATGAAAAATATAATGATAAATGTTTTTGAAGAAGTGGAGGAATCATAATGATTTTATCAATTCGAAAAATCCAGACACAGATCGTAATGAGAATAGTAATAATGGAAGATCATAATGAGAAGATAAATAAAATAATATAATAATGAGTTGAGAAATCAAGGTAGATCATAATGAGATGTGAAGGAAATTAAGGTCATAATAAGTAGATAAAGAACTGAAAATAGTAATGAGCTGATAATGAAAGGTATATCGTAATGAGATAAGAGAGAATGGTGGATCCTAATGAGAAGAGAATGAAAGCTAGATCATAATGAGCTGTGAAAGAATGAAAAATCGTAATGAGAAAAGGAAGATAAAGGTATAAAATATCCATTGTATTGAAACATATTAAGATAAATAATATTGAAGAATAAGATGTTACATCAGACTAAATAAATATTAGAAAGTAATAGAATGCTGATTATGAATAAGTCTAAAAAAGATTCTAGAAGTTTTATGATGATTTAAAAAGGTCAAACTTGAAATTCAAATTTTTGTAAATATTGGAGAAATCTAAGAAGTATCGAAAAAGACATATTTGAAGATTATATGCAATTAATATTAGATGTTTTGAAATTTGATGTAGTTGAGAAGGTTTTCATGTTTCCCACTCTTACTTTTTTGAGTTTCCTAAAAATAGTTTCTCAGATCATTTATTCATTGTAACATTTCACAAAACCACAAAAGGAAAAGTGTTGAATATTTCTAAGGGAAAGTTACTTCAGGAAATAGATATCTTTATAATATTGGGCTTATATATTTTTTTCAACCATATTGAGAAACATTATATTGAGAGGATTGTATGTTGTTGATCAGATTGAAGAATATCAAACAAAAGTTATATGAAGAGTTTCAGAAGTGCATAATGAATAGTGGAGAATCATATTGAGAGCATTGTATTGAGAAAATAGGACTCATGAAAATTAGAATGGGGATTAAAAATGAGTTTTTGTGGATAAAATTGAACAATGTCCTTATTTATTTTTTGGGATAAATTATTTTGAAAGAAACTTTGTCAAATAATGAGATTCAATAGAATATTTCCAACTAATAGATTGATTTTTTTCCAATGGTAGTTTTCCAGAGTTATATTAACTTAATCATAATAGTGAATTTATATAGACCCATGGGTGTGGCTATACTAAGGAAGTATGTTATCACACTGAGGTTGAACCTTGTAAATCTTGTGTGATTTAATTACTTTCCTAATTTTTCATGCATGATTATTTACTAAATGTTGATAAGGAAGTAAATATTAAAGATTTCAATGGATAAGTTTTTAAAAGTTTTGAAACTCATAAAAAGTGAACATTTCATTCAACCCCTCCTCCACCATTCATTGTTGTGATTAAATAATTTTGAACTTCATTAAATATATATGTTTTTTCTAGAGTTGGATTATGTGACATCTATTTGTTTATTGATATTTCATTTTTCATGGAAAACATGTAAATTTTTGAAATTGATAATTATACCAACTTTTTTTATATGTAACATGGAAAAAAAATTAAACTATTAGAAAACCTAAGTGGTTTAATGGTTGAAATATATCCATAAAATGGTTTTTAGAAAAGTGGATCAGTTAAGTTTACCCTTATTATTATAGTTTAACCCTCGGCAAAGCCATTTTTATCTTAACCACATTAAATAATTTGTTATTGCATTTTCTATTATTTTTTTCTCAAAAATTTAGTTGAACATATAAGATATTATAAAATATTCTAATTCCTAAAATGGAATCCATTTTTTTCACATTAAATTCACTAAATTCTCAAAAATTAATTTAAACTTTATCCCATAGATGCGGCAAGACAACATGTTTTTAAGGATAAAAGATCAAAAGTTTGAAAATATTTTCTTTCTAAATTTAATATTATATTTATAAAAATGAAATAAATTTTATTATTTTTTGTATAATTTAAATAATATAACTTTTAAACCTATTTAAAATATAATTTTACATTATGAATAAATTTAACGGAAATACTTTTTTCAATTAAAATTCAGTATTTTTTATTATTCATCAAAAAATTAATCTTTTCCGAAAAACCCAAACATTCACTCTAATGTAATTTTGATTTTAAAAATTCAAAAATAGATTTTATATTTTCAAATTAATTTTTTAATTTTTTTAAAAATCTGTTTTAAAAGTATTCTTCCATAAAAGGTAACAAAATCATTTTTTAGAAAAATATAGTTTTTAATCATAATGTTGGATTTATTATTATCTATTTTCTCTAAAACATATTAGATTACTATTAAATAGTTTATTGAATATATAATATATTAATTTTTTTAAAATAATTCAAAAAATTAGTTTAAATAATTTAATTTCCTAAAATTTTTTAACGACATAAAAATAGTTTTCTTAAAAATGATTTCCTATAGTTTCTAAAGGGTTTTATTTTCATTTCTAGTTAATTGGTCACTAAGTAATTCATCTTAAATTCTATTGTAAACCATATTTTCATTATTTTGTAAATCTTATTCATAATCGCTGTTATGATGGATAAGTGAAAATTATCATATTAGATAATAATATTTGAATAATTTTCATTATTAATTTAAACTCAGTGATGCTTATCACTTAAGAAAAACATAGTGTTGAATGTAAAATAGAATAAGACAATGTTTCATGTGGTGAAATATTAATGTGGTGTCATCTTTAGTGAAACATTAACTTATTGTGGAATTTAGTGTCGTATTAACTTAGTGTTGCGTTTAACACAAGCCAAATATAGTGTATTCATGTAACAAAAGTTATATTTAGTGTTTTATAAAATAAAAACATAGAAAATGTTACATTTACTAGAATTTTTTTACAAAATCGTGGGGTGTTACATGTTTCCCCAAGAACCCCACTATACCCCTTTCAACTAATGACGTCACACTGGGTGCTTTCATGTGTGGTCAGTAATATTTTAGCTTATGCAATATGAAAATTAACCTTGTTAATTGGTGGTGGAATTTAGAAGGGTTTGATATCAAGAGCACCAATACCCTCAATAACAATCATCAACACGATTACACTTAGACAATTATGGAACACTATTTTTCGACCAGTGAGTGGGGAAGTATCCCGCATAAACCTTTTAGAATGCATGACCACACCATTTCAACTATGCTATAGATGCAACTATTGGCCTTTAGTAAACTCACTCAAATGACTTTAATGGTTAAGGCAGAACATTTTGGGACGTGGGGTAGCATGATAGTTTTTTTCATCGAAGGAAATGGGAAGATGGACCTTGGATTTCCACTCATTCCATTACCAGAGACTAGACAACTCCCTGAGCACCACCTCCACCCGACCAATAAGACAACCCACATCAACTCCTAGACAGTCTATTATATCCTTTTTGACATATCAACTACCAAACCACCCATTTGAACACACAAACTAACAATTTAGACCACCATTCTCTTCCAAAATGAGCACCCTCAAACCATCCATTACAATAAAATTCCACCATCTAATCATAGTCATACTATTACTATTATTACTAGTATAGTCTAGTACATCAAAATCCAATTCCAGTACTACCATATCCACAATAAAACCCCAAACCATGGACTATCATATGATGTGAATTCACGACATTAAACCTGAAATAATATTCTACCTTTGTTTTGGAAGCTTCACTTGCCCCATGGTCGACCAAGCCAGGACCCCGATGCGTTTTTGACCGGTTCCTATGGTTCCAATTTCATTTTTCATCTAGATCATATATTTTTTTCATGTCAATAGCATTATATATGGTGGAATTTCAATGGTTCTATATGTGGTGGTTTGACTTGAGTACCTAATTAAGGTGGTGTCCCATGATCTTTGAGAAACTTGTCATCTTGTTGTCTGATTAGAAAGAATATTCTTACTACATGATAGATCCCTAATGTCCGTTACAGGTGATAAAAACTAAGTTACAAATGTGATTGTTCATATATCTTATAACCACTCGAGTACTGTTTTTATACCTAGTTCAATTAACATGCATGATTCATATGTGTGATTTTTTGGCCATCTCAATTCCAATAGGGTGGAATATATGATACCCACAACTAAATAATTACCGGATCCATGGATGAACCCAACAATTTTATGGGAATCCTCAATACTCTTCTAATAGTATATAGATATTATTATAATATTACTGATGACCTCATCCCTATTCCATTACTTCACAGAGAAGGATGATCACTACTCTTCTATTAGTTAACTACCAAGGAAGGGAAGTCTAACCACCAGTAACAAGTCCATCATGCTTGTTCATCATCATTTCATTGTAAGTAAAATTGATCTCTCACTCTTGAGTATCACCAATTAGGAAAATGAGAGCTAAGTGACCGATTCACTCAACATTTATGAACACTAATTGAAACTCGAGTCTATTGCTAGATCTCCCTGTTCGAACATGATTGAAATAATATACTCATGTCAGCATTCTTTCTTTTGAGAAAACCTCAAGAATAGTTTTAAAGGATGTAATATATATGAATGAAATATCCCATTACTCACAATACCTTCATTTTCGTATTGGTGGTACAATGATGGAATCGTCTTATCACTTTGTTGCACCACTTATAGACCAATTAAATTTTTTGTTTAGTATCTCCCATGAATAGTGAGCTATGATGCTTTCGATCAAGTGTATGGATGATTTCAATATAACCTCATGAACCACATATGATACCCCCACTTTCTTATGTACAATGATATTTTTATAGAGACCTTAGCTCATGATTTTGTCTCTCTCACTCTAGACAGTGGATCCGGGCACGTAACCATGTTTCTTATACAAATGATACTAGTATAGTATACAAATAGAGTACCCATGAAGTTGAATACCACCTATCATAACATATCCATTTCCAATTACAACACACCATCACCCTCTGCCTTATGAAATTATGATTTTAGGAACACTATTGTGGACTAGATTTTGCATAAAAACATATATCCCTAATACCAGTTGGCCTGTCACCCCTTACCACCCATCAACCCAATATTTTTTCACATAAATGGGCTTAGTCCACCCCTACCAACTAGAAGGTGAACAACTACCTATGGCTAGCTCGATCATTTTTAGGTCCAAAGGAAGCACATCAGAATGGAGAGTAGCACAATTACCTAGTATCACTAATCAAATTTCCTAATAACTCATTGAACTATCATGAAAAAGGTATGTTTTTTGTAATCGAGTGACTGTCTAAATGCTATAATTGATCTGGTGTGCTGTCTTGCCATTATTATACTAGTCTCTTCACAAACAATTTGAACAACATCAAAATTAGGGTTCTATTTCACTCCCTTCAAAATGTGGTGGGTTTCCCTTTATATAACTATTATGATAGTCACAAATCTCTTGTTTTCATGTATAAATATTTCACATAAAACATTATATATGGTGATTCCACATATTGATGAAGGTTGAAAACGATAATATATAATTCAAACATGCCATGTAATACTTTTTAAGGTTTCACTCTAAATGGACATGATGAATTTCCAGGCTTCCAGCATCATGGTGGGATCATTCCAAAATGATCAATCCACACTCAAATCATAACTGGCAAGACCTCATAAGTATTATAACATAAAGGGGGATAGTAAAATAATTTCAGAGCAATGTTTCATAAATTCTAGTATCCCTAGTGATAACCCTTTCTATTTGAGATAGAAAATTTTGGACCCATAGTATGATAGGTTCCTACATACTGGTGGATTCTTACTGGCCTCTTGATACCACTTAACCCATGGTGATTTCTCAACACTACTTCATTGTTCTTGGTTGATTGGGTAGACAAATCCAGATCTATATTTGTTTTAGATCCCATTTTTGTACCAATTTCCATCACTAATGACTCCTTCACCTATTCTATTGACCCTTATATGTAACATTTCATGGTATCAAGATAAACTCATCCCCTCTATCCCAATTGTACCATCCTACCCATTCACTTCTAGTAGTTCTTGGATTCTTCCATCCATGGGTTATAGGTGGATTATAACAACCCATTATTAATGAACAAATACATTACATCACATTTTAGGAATACTTAAAACATTACAAAAATAGATGCACCAAGACCACAATTATTTAGTGGATTTGGAAACATGGAACAAAAATATTTTAAAATAGTGAAATATCATTAGTTTATATCATAAAGATATCCCCCTTTGTATTTATACTTAAAAATTATTCATTATAACATGGGGAAGTGAAACATAATAGTGGGGTGAGCTCAAATACTATGTAAGGAAAAATAAATGTAATAAGTAAGAAGATGATGAACATAATGGTATGACAATGTGATCATCATCATTAGAAGACCGTACCCTACATATAAAAAATCACAAAAAAGAATCAGGGGACAAATATTTTCAGTTCATTAGTCATGAATAATAAATAAATAAATATCATGAGTCATGAAAAAATAATATAAGAATAAGACTTGGAATTGTGGTAGACACATAAACATATAAAAACCCAGTGTCAAGGATGTCTACCAATACCAATATAACATTGTAGGCATGGGATAATCACAAGTGTACCTTCCATGGTCACGGGATTCCCTCCCGTGTATCCTCTTGTTTTAGTATTAGGATGTGCTCTCTTGTAAACTTTTAATTTAGGCTTGGGATGCACTCTTGTGTAACCTCTTGTTTCGGTCTTGGTATTTCCTCCCATGTACCCTATTATTTTTGAATTTTGATTCCCTATCATGAACACATTGATCTCATAAAACATTTCTTATTGCCTAAGGCATTGGAGGGAGATATATATCCCACCCATGTCATAATGAAATCATACATACATGTGCCAAAAAATCATAAACAATCATATTTTAACCCATGAAATTAAATTGGTGTCATAAAAATGTAATCATATCCTAACCATTGGAAAAAGATATAGTCTTCATAATAATTTCATCAAAATCATAACCCATCAATTAAATGTGTTTTAAACGTATATAACCTATAAACGAAAAATGGGATTCATAAACATCATGCTATCAAAATGTAAATGATTCAAAGAAATTGTATGAATGGAAGCGTTAATTAATTTTCCTAGAAAAGAAAGAGTAACACCAAAGAATGTAGTCTTAGATGAGATATAATTTTTAATTATATTTTAAAAAAATAGTGAAGAAATTATCCTTTTTCATTTGAGAAATGATTCATAAAATGTAAAACCGTTTTGAAAACTATTTTCATGAAAATAAACTTGAAATTTTTTACATAAATATTTAATATGATATGAAAAAATATTCATAGAAATTGTATCTTAAAAACATTTTCTAAAAAATTTACATTTTGAATATGACAAGGAAGATTCAAAGAAATGATAGTGGTAAATTCATATGTGCTGAACATTTTTTTTCACCAATAAATGTTTTGAAATTTCCTCGACCAAATATTGAAAAGAAAAAAAGTTTTAAAAAATGTTTAGAAGGTAAAATAGGGGTAAAAATGTATTTTTAGTATCATAGAATAATTGCTTAATATTCCTAGAACCCTTTTTAGGAATCAATTTTTTTAAGGAACACAGATTTCAGACCGAAGAGAGTGGTAAGGTCATATTTTCTGGAAAAAAATTCTCTAATTATCATAAGTACCGAAGAGTGGGAAAATTTTACTATTACATGAAGAAATCCTGGCGAATCAATGAAAAATAAAATTCATGAGTTTTCTTTAAATAGGTATAATGATACTTCATTAATTAAAATGTGATCATAAATAATTTTGATAAACAGTGAGATTGATTAAATAAACTCTTACCACATGGTAACTTTGAATCATACTCCCCATATAAGAAAATGAAATTACATAGAGATTTAAAATATAATTAAAATAGGTATATTCATGTTATAACATGTTAATGGTAGTTTATATACCTCGTAAAAATAAATGTGTATGACATGGTATGTGTGTCAAAGAAGGAAAATTGAATGATGAGTGAACTCGGTACACTAATACATGACTATAATGGGGAGTGAACACAGTATAGTAAGAAAATATTTCCACTAGGGATGGTGGTATGTCCTTCCCAAAAGGTGTAGACACCTACTCTTGAACCAAATTACACATTCAAAATGTTATCTATCATATTTATTACATGTTCATAATGTTATATATGAACCTGATTAGATTTTCATAATGTTTTTTGTGGACTTGATTTCATGTCTATGTGTTTATATGAGGATTTATTTCATGCCCTTAACATATTTTGTGAACCTGTTTCTATTTACACATATTCAAAAATGTTATGATATTAGGTATATGAAAAAAATTCCATGTCTTATTCATATATTATGATATCATGGATCATGTTCTTTGACTATCTTATGTTTTATTTCTTATTAAGTCACAGTATTTATACCATTCCTCATTTTTATCATCTATGATAGGTTGTGTATGAACTTTGTATGTTTTTTTCATAATCACATACCCTTATGATTATATTCTATTTTTATATGATCAAAGATTGATATCTCTTTTATTTACCCTTAATTAGCATCTAATCTCACCCTTTCTTATGTTTCCATTCCATAGGTTATGAATAAATGATTTATGTAAAAGTACTAAAGAGGAATATCCTTATGAAAGATATTGAAGATATTTCACAAAATTAAAACAATTTGATTTCTGATTCCGGAGGAACTAAACCATTATAGTACTTAGGAATAAGTTTTTATAATGTAATGAATCTTAATCTAAAAAGATGTACAACCATTTATGAAAATATATGGGTGTCTCTACGGTGAGTGGCCTTGTTTTTTAGAAATTTCTCTATATGATCTATAATCTCAACATGTTTCTCCTCATAATAAATATCTTCTTCCTATGGTATGACCTATGTGTTTAGTACATATGAAGGTTTTGTTATGTAATTCATTAGTAGGGACACATGGAACACATCATGGGTATAATAGAGGTTTGGTGGAAGCCCCAAGAGATAAGATACTATCCAGATAAGTTCATGAATCTCAAAGGGACCCATATACCTATAGATCATTTTGAAATTCTTCCAGAGTCTCATTACCTTCTTTTGTGGAGAAATTATTAGAATAAACTTTTTGAAAACATCTAATTCTAGATCAGATCATCGATTATCAGCATAAATTTTCTACTGACTATGAGCTTCCTTGATGTGTTTTTGAATTTCTATAACCATATTAGAAATTTATTTAGTTATCTCAGGTCCCAATATATTTATTTCTCCAAATTCATTCCACCATTTAGAACTCTGAATTTCTTTCCATAGAGTGATTCATAAGGAGACACCTAAATGCTTGACTAGAAGATATTGTAGTATGAAAACTCATCAAGAGGAAGGTTTTGATCCCATTCACCTCTGAAATCCAAATAAAAAGATCTCAAAAAATCATCTATGGTTTCAATTATTCTCTCAGACTAACTATATATCTCAGGTTGATTCACAATGGAGAAACTCAACTTAGCATCTCAATATTTATGAAGACATATCGAGAACACTTTAGTTAATCTCAGATCTTAATCAGACATAACGGAATGTGGTACTCAATAAAACCCTACCACTTAATTTATATCACATAAATTTAATCTAAAGAGAAGTATTCTCAAATAGCGATAAAGTGTATGGACATAGTATGGTGATTGACTATAACCCAAATATCATTATTCTCTTTATATGATTTTGGGAGTCTAATGATGAAATCCATGGTGGTGTTTTACAATTTCCATTTTGGTATGGGTAATTTATGTAATATCCCATTAGATTTTTTTCTTTCAAAATTAATTTGCTGAAAAACCAAGCATCGAGATACAAACAATGCAATACCTCTTTTCATGCCCTCTAAATAGAAATATTCCTTCAAATCTATATATATATTCATACTTCTAGGATGAATAGAGAATGAATAATTATGATCTTCTTATAACAAATCCTTTTTTAAATATAGTATTGATGAAACACATGTATGGTTATGGGACCTTATCATTATATCATGATCATGGTTAAAATAAGGAACATTTCTAACCTTTTTTATATTTATACATATTTTTTTTGACACTTTAATAGTCACATGGATAGATGGTTGAACATTAATTTGAGAATTATAATATTTTCCCCCTTCACTCAGGATCTCTAGATTCATCCTTTTCAAATATAGAAATTTTGGATCATTTATAACCCTCAACATGGATAAGCTAGCAAATTTTTTTTTACTCAAAGAATCAACCACCTAATTTTCATTCCCAAGGTGGTATTATATTGAGAAATCATAATATTTAATCATATCTAACCATCTTTTTTGGTTCATATTCAACTCCTTCTGTGTGGACATATACTTTAAATTGTTTTGATCTCTATATATATAACACTTTTGTCTATACAAATAATGCATCAATATATTTTACATATAAATTAACAAAATTTTCTCCAAATCATTATATGGGTAATTTTGTTTATGAATCTTCAACTGTAAAGAGTCATAATCTATAACTATTTATTTATTATAAATAACACACCCCAATCCCTTATTGGATACATCACTATAGATTACAAGACCTTCACTAATGAAGGGTAATGTTTTCATTGGTTTGTTGAGAATCCTTCTATTCAATTCCTTGAAATTTTATACAGATTCATCTATCCAGATATAATTGTATCCCTTATGAGTTAATATGTTTATAGGATTAAATAGTCCTGGAAAATTCACTAAATACAGGAGCATCCAAAATTCACACTTTGTACATTTGGTATATAGTTTCTCATTCTTTAGGGTATTTAGTAAAATTATCAGGTGAACATCGTGCTTCTCCTTTCCCTTGGAATAGAAAATAATATCATCATAATTAATACCAACAACTGATCAAGGTAATCACTATTAACTCAATTCATTAAATCCATGAAGATAGTAGGGTAATTATTATGACCAAATGACATCAATATATATTTCTCATGTCTATACCTTGTACGGAATGTTATCCTAGGTATATCGTCTTTCTTGAACATTAATTGATGATATCCAAAATGAATGTCAATTTTAGTAAATTATCGAGCTCCACATATTTGATCAAACAAGTCATCAATATTTGGAATATGATACTTGTTCTCAAATTTGGTATTTTCTATATTCTAACAATTCTTGTAAAGACTCATTACTCTATATTTTTTTTTTAAATATTTGGTGTACCCTCTATTGACACACTTGGATGAATTAATCCCTTATCATGTTTCTCTAGTAGTTTCTTCTTTAATTACAATAACTCAATCAGGTCCACTCTATAGGGAATATTTGAAATTGACATGGAACCATGTATGCGTTCTATTGATAACTCAACTTCAATTTTTGGTGAAATTATAGGAAACTTTTCTATAAAAAGATCATAAAATTACCACACAATTTGAATATCATCATTATCAAGTTTTTCACCAATCATATGGGATAAAAACTGATTATGAATAAGAATTAAGACCCATAAAATGTATGTGATCTCCATCACAAGTCTATACTTAACATCAAATTGATAGACAATCATAGGATGGTTTAAAATATCAAAGTTTATATCCCTTCATCAATAATTTATGTGTGATTTATGTATAAATATCTCATCCAAGCCCATGATAACATAAAATTCTACTAGATAAGTAATGAAAATATATATAGGAAGCGCATTCCCAACTCTGTCAATTAGAGTGGAATCATAGACTAGAGATGCGATCATCGTAACATTTTTGGTTTTCAATTATAATTCTATAGTTAATACTTTCGATGGAATATTTATACCCTTATAAAATTCATTATATAAGAAATTATTGGAGTAAACAAAGTCAAATAATACTTTACAAGTTCTAGATTGGATGGTAATTGTACGTTTCACCATGTTGTTATCGCGCCCCTTGTCATAAATAGTGATGTCATGATATTTTCCATTATCTATAAGCTTTAGAGGTTATTGTAAGTCATCATTATTAACCTTTATTTTTTTGTCATTAGTTATTATAATTCACTTACTATGTACATTTGAAACACTAGATTGTGGGTGGTGTATTTTGGTCATATTTATATCTATTAACATAGTAGGAAAACTTATTCCCATCAATTTGACAATAAATGACTCAATGAACTTCCCTTCTACACTTAAAAAATTTACTATTCCCCTTAAGATAATTTCCTCTGTGATTCTTCCCACAAATTTACCATAAAGGAAAACTCATCTTCTTATCTCCATGGTTCTTAAATTGTCCTTTCAATTTCATTTTTATCTTATTATCAAAATGATTATAATGATATGTAACTCCAACATCCATTTACACCTAGATATAACATTGAAAATATATATTCAAAGATTATTAATTCCCTTTTGGATTTATCCATTTTTAAATTTGGTTTTAAGAATATGAAAAATCGATCAACCTTACCTCTAGGTTGAATGATAATTCCAGAATCATACATCACAAGTCTTGTAAAACTTTTCTCACAAGTACCAGAGGATTCATCATCCTTTTGATTTAGATCAATTAACTGCATCTCTATTTTCATATAAATAATATTAGTAATTTAATTATTTAACAATAAGATCTTGAACTCATACTAATCCATGATGTAAATTTCATTATGTTGCCCCATATTCTTGATAAGAGTCCACCACTATTCTGATTCACCTTCCAAATAGTATACATCCAAAAATAATTTTTCAGGCCCATAACATTGGGGATTAGAAAATATACTTTTAGAAGTTTTGATCCATAATTAAGTTGATAGGGATCAAAATACCCACTGAAATAAGGTTTATTTTTCCTCATGAAAGACTCAACACAATTTTGTTCCCTCTTTTGTTTGTTTCGATGTTTAAGAATAATTCATTAATTGAGAATGTTGTGTGAGAATTGTAATGATATTTTTTTTATTCTCGATCATATAATGATTGGATTCTTAGGAGGAAAATCATTCCATTTTCTCTCCCAATCAATATTAACATGGTTCCTCTAGGTTCCATCTTTTGACTAAAACCAAAAAATCATAGTGTAAGAAACAATAATAATGGTGGGGGAAACACATTATGATAAAAAATTACTTATAGTATATTAATATTTTGATACATTCTTTAATATATGACTCCTTAGGTTTAACCTAGGTCATTCATGGTTATCAACTATTTAAATACTTCATGATCATTTGTAAAGACTATTTTAAGTTAAAAATAATATCCCCAAGGAGTGTCAAACTCGGACTGCATAAATTCTAGTTGTCATGCACCAGGTGATGATCAATTCAAGATTAATATGCCCTTTTAAAAGTTAATACCTCTAGGTACCTCTATGCTAGATCTACATACAACTATAGTTTCCATGAGGGGATGTAATATCATAGAAACAACTTGAACCATTCTTTACCAAAATTCTATGAAACGTTTATATAATTTTAATCTTCCTTAGGATTATCCTTAGAAATTTCCTTAGGGATATCACTATGTTTTTCACATCCTAGTTTCCAATGATTAACAAAAACTATCCTATTATACCAACTATAGAGATCCATGCTTATCATACACAGATATTACATTATTTTATGAATATTCATTACATTACATAAACACATGAATGAGGACCAAAATATTTTAGTGTATTTGGAAACCAGAGAACATAATAATTGGTGGATAGGTAAACTATATCATCACCCACTAAGATCTTTATATCTATTAACCTTATCATAAATATCATATGTAATACATTAATACATAACATGGGGAATGAAAATAAAAGAAAGGGTGATCTTAGATTCTCAGTAAGGGTAAAAAGGGAAGATATGAAAACATGACAAGATCATAGGGGTATGAGAACATGATAATAACATTTGAAAACCATACCATCCATACCAATATCATAAAAATTACTCATGGATAAATGATTGGTAGTTCATAAGATATGAATCATAAGGAAATCATAGAACATGATCCAAGATACAAGAAAAATTTTATAAGGCACAAATTTATGGCATACACATTAGCTTATAACATTGTGAACTTGTTTAAAAATAAACAACTCAATTCATTAGTTAAGGACATGAAAAAAAATCCCTCTAATAAATATATAGAAATGCAATGGGGTCCACACATAACATTATGGACATGAAGGAATTTTCAATTTATAACTCTATGATCATGTAATAAAGATCACACATAATATTGTGAACATTTAGTCATGTTCATACATAACATATTTACACATTAGTTATCCATATTTATCCAATTCATTGGAGGGAGATATATGGCCAACAAATCTCATAATGAAAACCTTATTTATGTGTAAAAAAGATCATTAAGCTTTCCTTTTATGAAAATAAAATAAATTAAATGGTTTTCATAACAATTTTATCTCATTATAACATATCTTAAAGAAGAGAGTTTCATAAGAATTTTATCATGTTATAACTTTTGGTAAAAGTAACGTGTTTCATGAACATCATTTCATCATAAAAATAAACCATTAATAGAAATAATAATAATGATATCAATAGATGATAACCATATTAAATATTGAGTAACATCAAAGGATGTCATATTAGATGGAAAAGCATTTTTAAATATCACTTGTAACATTTTGTTGAGGAAAACCAACTTTTCTTTGACAAACACTTTTTATAACATAATTTTTTGAAATTATTTCACATTTAAAATAATTTTGAATATTTATAAAAGAATATTTAGAAATAATTTAAAACATTTATTGATAAATATTAACTTTTCATATTTAAAAAACATTTTAAATTTTTTTTTGAAAACATTTATATAAAACTTAGGTTTGGAAGGAAAATGAGGTTTTTGACCAAAAAAAAGTTTTTTATTAAAAATTTAATTTTTGAAATATTGATTACAAAAAGTGAAAAAATGAAGGAAAAACATGTATTATCATGAAATAATGTATTAATATAAAATTAATTACTTTTTTGAGATTTAGATCACAATATTTTTTCATTGTAAGAATAATCATAAACAATCTAGATAAACAATAAGATTGTAACATAAAAGTCTTACAACTTGGTAAATTTGAAACGTAAGTCCCATGAAGAAATAAAATTTAATGAAACTTAAAATATCATGATTATTTAAATATTATTTATATTACATGTCAATGGGATTATATATACACCTCAAAAAATAATACAGGTGCATAACATAACATATACCTCAAAAAAGGAAAATTGAGACAAAAATGCCCCACTGTCTTGGTAATCTCTTGAATAGTAAAAATATTCAAAAAGATATAATAAAGTGGGTATGTAAACCCAATTTTATTTGGATAAAAAAAATAATAAACATTCATTTTTATTATATGAACCACATAAAAGAAATAGATGGTGAATATGGCATTTGTCTCACAAAAGTAAAAAGTGAGAATCAAATATATTACCTTAAGCCTTGACATCGATCGTACAAGTAAAAAACTCATTTATAATAAATATATGTTTATTATAAATCTATTAAAAACAATAATTAAATATATAATAACATATATTTTTTCTTATGACATTTTATTACCCTTTTATTAACAAGTATATGATAAAGTCATGTTTTGAGTAATAACCCTTTTTCATATAATTTTTGATTTTTTATTTTTGATACTATTAATTTGATCATGATTAAATAATATTAGGAATTAAACATATGTTATAAATATCATATATATTATGTATATATCTATTTAGTGTAATCAATAAAATCTTCTGATAGAAAATTAAATACACTGTCAATTGACATTATAGTTCGTACGTACGCAATAATGATGCTTCCATTTTTTGATAAAAATATATAAAATAAAATGATATATTATCACTTAAAATAATTTTTTTGTCATATGTATAAAATATTGTCATAAAACCATCCTTGTTAACTTCCATATAAAGCGTGAATGAATTATATCTCTTCGTAAGGTGGTAGTCATCCAGACACACTAACGACATCATTATATTCCCCAAAATAGAAATCTTGAATTTATGTGTTTTATAATAAATCTATATTAATAATAAGATCATAGATATCATATAAAAAATAATAAATATATCATTATCTCAATATTTTAGAGGTGGTAATTAAACATGAATGACATCGGTTAGTTAGGTGGTATTCCATTGTACAGACGAATGATGAATTCATCACCTGTTTGATGGAAGTGGAGATGGTTACAGATCATTAAATTAATAAAAAATTATCATTATATTTAATATACTAAATATATTATATCATAATTGTAGAACATTAAATTAAGGGGGTGGTGGATGAAATAAAACAAAAACTCTCATTGATGAACGTTACCTCTTTTTCAAGTATGCTCCTTATGTTTTCTCCAAAATCACTCATAGGTTTAATTTATGTCCAAAATATTGATTATAAGATGAGATTATGTGACGTTGGAAGTGATTTGGGTAGGTATTGTCATTTTTTTAAAATTTTAGAAATTGAGGAGAGGGGGAGACCATTTGTAAGTTAGGTGAGTGACACACTTGTATGCTTTTGAAAAGATTCAATCATACCAAATTTGTTTCATGGAACAGGCATCCCAAATGGGAAATATTTTAGAATAGAATATATAAAGTGGATATATGGCCTTAAAATTTCTTATTGAAAAATTTAATGGTAATTGTTAACACCTATATTCTTTCTTTAACCCTAGTAAATCTAATTTTACCTTATATATTGTAATTAATTTTTAATGTTTTTACAATTCATTTGGCTATGAAATTATGTTAAATTTATTAGATAATATAAATTGTTATTATTATTCCAAATATGGAATCAATATTTCTAAATTACATTAATAAAATTGGGAAAATGTAATGTAAAATTAATCTCATAGACGTGATGAGAAAGGGGGATTTTTAAGATAAAATGTTCAAAATATCACAAAGTCGTTTTTTCAAAGTTCAATATAAAATTGACTAAAATGACATAAATTTTATTAATTTATGTATAACTAAAATAATTATACATTAAAACAATTTTAAAATATAATTTTTATTCATAAATAAATAAACAAAAAAGAAGTTTTTAATTAAAATTTAGAATTTTCAACTATTCATCAAAAAATCAATCATTAATGAAAATTCCAAAAAATCCATCCTAAGATAATTTTGAAATTATTATTTCAAAAATTAATTATGTTTTATAAAATTATTTTTATTAATTTTTTAATAATAAATTTAATTTTTGTGCAAAAATACAAATGTAAATCATTTTTTTGAGAAAATATTATTTTCCAAATGTATAAAGACCTTTTCTAAAAATTAAGTACTTTTTATCAGTATGTTTAATTTATATAAAATAATTTTAATTTTTATTTAGAAATTATTTTTTACAATTCATATCACTATGTTTAACATCTTGGTTGCAACAGACGTTTCCAAATAACAATACTAATAATATATCATGGTTCTGTTAAAACTCAATGTTGTGTGTAATGAAAGCTAAGCTAGTGTTGCATGTAGCACAATATTAAATTTTTTTTTTCATGTAATTAAATATTAAATTGGTGTTTCTTGTAAAATTAACAATAAATTTAATTTAATTAATATAAAAAATAATTCCTAAAGACTCTATGTGTTACAAATAGTTGCATAAGTGTCTTGAAACTCGAACCCTATCACGAATTCAATGGATAGTTGGTCATGGGTGACTGGTGGTATAATGAAATCACTTGCATTAACCTATTTGGTTATCAAGGGTTCTTCTAAAAGTATCTGTTCATGTCCTTTAGTTTCATAGAATCCTACTTTTCTAGCATCTTCATGTCCTCTTTCTGTAGTCTCATAAAGGCTGCATTTTGGGTGTTTGGATTAGTATAATGGGACCTCGAGGTTTGGATTCATAGCATCTGACTGAATTTATCAATTATTTACTTAGTGAAGTGTATCCAATAATGACCCAATGATCTCACCTATAGGTTTGGAATGATTGTAGATTCTATATCAACAAATTATCTCCATCAATGAAGGAATGTAGAACCACAGGGGTAAGAAACATTGTTATGAAAAGAAATACCCCAAATAAAATGTATTATTATTTTTATTATATATTATTTATTATTATATTAAATTAATTTCCATTCTTTTTTTATCAATAATAGAAGAGTATAAAGTGATTGTGTTTTGAGATGGGTTCACAATGCTCATGATTATGTCTACCAGATTGATACCTGAGAGTCACTAAACATAGAATAGTGATTCCAGTTCCACACATAGAGTAGTTCATTCCCCCCATAGAATAAAAATTCCTTAGAATATTGTCTGAATACTTGTTACATATTAATTTAAGGAATGAAATATTATATTTCTTCACTACTTCAAACATAATATCTCTTCTAATAAGGTCATAGTGTACATACGCCGCATATCAATGTGGTACCTTTTAGTAAAACCTCATAGAGGAACCACACATGGTGGGTAGTATAATACAAGATGAAAAACCAATTAATAACTCTTCCACAATATATCCCACTTGAAATATCACCGGGTGGAACCTTGAAACAACAAACCATCCAATAGGTCATCAAATGGGACCCATGGGTCCATAGTCGTATTTTAGTACTAGTGTACAAAATGTAGTCGTTCTTCTATCCATGTCCTTCATAGTGACCACTATAAGTGATCATTCATAAAAGGCAGTGATGAGGTTTGAAGATTGAGAACCAAGAAAACTTTTCAATACACATGGATAGGTCATCCTTGACCTTGAAAACAATATCTAGGTAGGGTTGTTCGTCACCACATCAAGCATCATCTTCATCATGAATGAGACTGTGGTTGAGAGGTGAGATGACAAAGCACTCAATAAAAAACACCACCAAGTCAGAAAAAGGTAATCAACATTTTTATCTGATATTTGAACGTCATCACATTAACATGGTCATATAAGACAATAAACCAATATTGGACTTGAGTCTCTTGTCAAATTGTTATCCAATAACTACTTGGCGAACTCTGCACAACCCATTTTATAAATCAAGGATTTTGATGATGATATGGAAACACTAAGAGAGATAATATAATATAGAAGATTATGTCTATAATTAAGACATCATCACCAAGAAGCATACAATTTAGAAAGAGAACATCCTCATAGACCACCACATAATTGAATAGTGAGAGAATAAGAACCCTGACCAACCAAGGGGAGTAGTTCCACAAAGCTGGCCAACAGAAAAATATACTTGTGCCCATTTTCTTTTGAAAAATGGTATAATAAATACATGATTAGATTCAATAAGGGTTTTAGACCACATCTTAAGCCTTAAATTATGATATTTAAATCATGAAGTTATTAAATGATGGGACAAACCCCAAAAAACCTTAGTGGCACGTGATGCAGATATTATGTGAGTCATTGCATAAAAATGATTTAGGAACCATATAAAAAATAGACATACATTGAGAGACTTGATATTGTACTAACACACCGAACCATTGATGATTTTATATGCATCAAGTATATCCATTTCTACTTAATCCAATGATAAGACAATAATTGGTTGATGAATAACACGACAAATTGAATAGTCTACATTATAGTTAATAAAATACAGAATAGATTGGAAATAATACATTTTTTCCAACCCATTCTAAATTATCAAGCATAGTGATATTATAAATGAAATTGTTCAAGGTGGATGATTGAGTGCATCTTCTAGTTAAAAAATTAATGTAGTTCATAGTAGTATAAGTCATTACATTCATCATAATACAATCAAAACCTAAGTGAATACCATAATTGTTCTCATGATGAAGGGGAGATCATTTTTAGATGAATAATGACTCTCTGTCAATATGATCATTTCACTTCACTCACATATAATGTCTTCTAAGATAGAGTGAAATACTGAATCATGCAAGCATGATGTGACCCTGGATGAGATAACACATCATGTTTCTTGAAAATTTGAATGTGAACATCATAAATTGATTCAAAAAAATTCTAGACTTTATGAAAGTTAAAATAGAATAAAAAAGATTGGGATTTGATCCTAACACAGAATCAGAAATCATTTTATAGTTATTATTTTGAAAACACCTAGCTGATTGTGGTTCTCCCCTGACAATAATAAGGTAATTAAAACGAAAAGGATTATACAACATTCATTCCCTTATCCAACTATCATTGTATATAGTTCTAAAGAAACACCTAGTTTTTATCAAGATTTTCAAAACTGTAGTTGATGGAACATTTTTTGGATACTCTCTTTTTCATTATGTTTCCTGATATTGATCCACTAATGGATGTGTTGCATGTGTTTCAGATTTCATATGACTACCCTTCTATTACAATATAATATAGATTGAATTACTTTCATGATTCAATATGTATTTTAATCTATTCGCTACCTATCCCTTTAGAAAAACTGAAAGATTCAATTAACCCCCATATAGCCAAAATTTCAGATATATCTACTAACTATATTATAACTATCATTTTGGATGATTTAAATTCCCTTTCTTTTATATTCACTCTTCAGGTCTCCCTCTACTTTCCATACCACAACCCTTCCTTATTTCCCTTATCACAGAATGTATGAAGCTTGATTCCCTATTCTTTACCTCAATTTTAACGATCCTTATTTAATTATAGGGAAACTTACAGGACACTTAACATGGTATTCAATGCTCATTGTGTATCATTCATTCCTGAAGTTGAGAAAATCCCCAATTAGGGAGCAGACTTTATCTCCCCTTGTCCCTGTCTATGCAAATAATGGTTTCTACATTTCCATTATATCCAACTAAATTATATTTCATTATCTTATGAGGAAACCTCAAATGGTGTAAGTGTCTTCCCCTATTTGAAAACCATCACTTTTCATAAGCTTCTCACCATTTTACGTTTTTATATCCTATCCATTTCTGAATAAATATTTTATTCATGAGGGATTCTAAAGAAGGTCTGGTCAAATTATGAGGCTTAATACAACCTCTTAATAAAGCCCCATATTTTGAATGAATATGGATCATATGATACAAGAAACATGCTTCAAACATTGTCTATATTGAAATACCTCATTTTAGGACACCCTTCTTATATTGAGTGTACGTGGTGGCTATTTCTAGAATGAGGCCAAGGATGGATGGGGGTCAAAATAGTCTAGGAAGAAAAATGAAACAATCTTTAAATTTTTTTATACCCTATAACCATTTGAGTATTACTCCCTTTCATGAATGATAGCATTATAATCTTCTGAAATAGACTCCACCTATCCAAGATAATATTAGGGACCTTCAACACCAAAAATAAAAAGAATTATTCTAGGATGGAAAAATACTAGACTAAGAGATCCCTTATCCAGGTCCCCCAAGATTGGGATACCAGAAGTATCCTAGTGATGTGGGTGTAATTTGAGCCTTTCTAGGTACCTCATCACCTTTTTTGGTAATGTCGGTACCATTTTCACATTCAACTTTATCTACATATAGATTCAAGTTAGAAGCTTGTAGATTTGATAGTGACCCTTGATGTGACTCAGGTAGCTTGGTAATATGTGGGAAAATATAGGGTAATTATACTCCAATTTGGGTGATTGTTCAGTGTAAATGATATAAAACCCAAAAGTAGATGCAATTGGAATAAAGGAAACAATATTAATTTATTTTGAAGGTATAAGTGTGAGTAGATGACCTGGAAAACTAAATTTTCTTTGGTTGTTCGTAAATAGTCTCATATTGAACTGGAGGCACCCACTAACAAAAATAAAACTAGTATTAGTCCAGTAAATAATTCAAATAAGTTTATTGACCAAGGTAGGTGAGATTAACTTCAGGGTAGGGTCTTGAGTGACGAGTCTTGATTGTATTCATATTGAAGTTTTCTTCTTAATCTACTAAAATACATCAAAACGCATCACCAAAACCTCTCTACTGAATCATTATATTAGATAGTTACTCTAGCATAAAATAATGAATCATAATTAGAAAAATTAGTTAAATGGTATAATACTTCCATAAGAATGACTCAGTCCTCACTAGGATATATGAATTACCCTAAGACAGGGTCTACTACACACAATATCGAGTCCTACCAGGATATGAAAGACCTGAGATGACTAGGGATACATGATGTATCATTGATATGATTTTATTATGATTTCATTAAGAATGAATCAACCCTTGTAATCAATAAAAATTTAGTTAACAGCCAACTGATCTACCACTATGATACTGAGGTTATGGAGATTAGATCTCATTGAGTGAGTTCTCATTCTCATCCCAACCCATATGAAATCCTTCTTCACCCCCATAATTTTTTAATGTCTATGGCCATGATTTTATGAGGTCTCTCAAATCAAAATGTTTCAACTACATTATTTTTATGGCCACTGAATCAAAAACCACTTATTCAAATTAACTAAACATTCCCTATTCATTGGCATAAACTCGACTCAATCATCCCACAACCAAGGCATCATGAAATCATCCAGTCCAATTTCCCCAAACCCATTTCTACCAGACCAATATTGGGAATCAATCATTGAGAACATCATTTTAAATCCAATAATCCTTTATTTTTATTGAACAATTTAACTATCTCTATGACACAGTCATGAAGAGAGCTCCACAAGTCATCTTGATAAATGACAACGTCATGATTCACCTAGTTATTGAACTCATAAACATATATCGATCACTCATTGGATTGTTTTTTATCACATTGTATTTCATAGTTATTGTACAAATACTATATCTATTATATGGTATCAATGGTAAAAAATACCTATAGTAGATTCAAGTATTCACACACCACACTAGCCAAGAACCACTACTTTTTTTCTGACACTTTTTCTTTAAATGAGGTGTTTTATTGCATTATAAAATCAAAGGTAGAATAGTAGATTGAATTCCAACTAATTGAATGATCTCAGGTACCCATGCAAAAATAATTCCCTCTTACACACCAATGATGGTTCTCCCAAGAATGTTTGGAACCCAACTACAAAAATACAGGGCACTAGACCTATTTGTTTTTAGTTAACCAACTAATTGAATCCATCATATGTCTTACATTTGTTTGAATCAACACCCCGAAACTGTATGTGGTCCCACTGGAAGATCATATAGCTCCATTGTCATGGTAGGTAGAAAATCAAGTCATAAAAATTTCATTTGCAACTATAGTTGTCCATTCTAAGATGAAAGAACCCAAACAACTTGTTGTAGACCATTTGACCAAAGCATTCAAATTTCCCTGATAACCCAAATGTATAACCTCATAGCATATCCACCTAATTTTTTGATTGTGAACACCATCTAATGAGCACACAATACTAGAACACATTAGAATGCCTAACCAATGAAAAAATAGAGTTGGATGGACCTTGACCCATGGTGAATGGTCCTAGAAGGTGACTAGTACCCCTATTTCTAAAAAATATTCAACTATACCACATTAAACAGATAGTGGTTCATGGAAGATGTTGTTGATTGGTATGAATGGAATGTCTCGATTCCTAACTCTTATAGTCATTTCCATATTGACCCAAGAGAACCTGAATAAAACAACTTCAATTATCCGTTCAATCCACTAAAACAAACGAAGATGGGGAATTTGAAAACCAGGTTTATCAATTATGACCATCTACTCCTAAGGAAAATTGGATCCACTAATAATGGTGGAAAAACTCCAAAATTGAATTGTTACCATGGGAGAAATAGCTAGTTTAGATTGAAAGGTTATCCCAAAACAATATAGTATTGTCTTTGTCCATAGGTGGGAACCATGAATGATGACTCTAAACAATAGCATAAAACCCAAAATCTAAATCATGACTCACAAATGATTGATGAAATTTCAATGATCTTAGAAAAAATCTTCAAGATTAGTCCAATGTACTCAACTCCGAACTACACTATTCAATATTGGTCCTATAGATCAAAGTCTATTATTCCAGTTCAAATGTTGGTAGAATGGAAAACCTGTATTTGTAATGTTGTGTGTTTTCCCATCACAAGGAATGACCAAATTCATTATTTATTCTTATTGGTAACTTAAATGGACATGAATGGATCTTGGGAACTCAATATTACTATTATAGTGAGATACATGGAGAATTGGAACCTTAGAATACCAGACACTATTAATAGAACAGAGGAGAAAACCCATAAAATGAACTACCGACAATGAGAAATGAAGAGGGATATGATCATACTAATGACCAAAGGATGAGGAATCATGTATTAGAACATCATGGGGGATTGTTTCTCAGAGTGGAAAGAGGTAAACATTGGAAACTTCTATTAGGATCATTTCCATGGCCTTAATAAATATAAGTACAAGTTTTTTCCCTAAAATGGAAACAATGTGTTAGAAATTTTTCTTGAATGAGGAGTTCTACTGAGCTATTAGGGATGTGTGGCAAGTAGGTGCATAGTAGAAAAATAATTTTTTATTATTCAATAAAAAATTAGAGAGGGTGGAACCATAAAAAAGATTTTTACATAAAATCCATTGCACTAGTACATGTAATTTCATGCCACTAACAATCAAAATGGATGAAAAGAGGATAAATAAAAATTATAGTTGGACCATCCATGCTTGTAACCATGGATATATGTGTATCATGAATAAAAACTAACTAATAATGGTAACCACTGGATGTATCCATTCCACTTTCTACCATCATATTATATATTCTTTATTTGTGCCTTGTCGTTCCACATTACCACATCGAGAGACCCTCATAAGAGTAATCAAATCACTTCCCATCCTATTTGTTTCATATGTCATGTTAAAAAAGATTTTAAATATATCATTTAATACAATCGGTAGGATCCCTATGCCATTAATCAACCTATAACATAAAAAAGAGTTGATTGAACCCCATTTTAGACCAAATCATTCTACGGTTACAAAATAGCCACCACTGAATGAAAATTTGAAATGGTAGGGAATGGGTCCCACAATATAGGTAGATGGAACCCCCCACCAATTCTAGGAATTCTATCCTAAGAATTATAAGGAAATCAATGATTTAGTCACTCCACAGAATTCCCAATATAAGGTGTCTAGGGTCTGTTCTGATCCTCGTTACATTTGGGTATTGGAAGGTACCACCTTTGTATTTGAACCCCCATTTATCTTCCGAGAGGTCCAATAAGATGTGAAAAAAGTAGTCAAATAATGTCAATACATTCAGATTAGTCATAGAACATAAGGCACTATTTGGTTATAAACGATGGACAAAATAATACCTCTCTATTATTGTTTGTCCACCATGAGTTAGGGGAAAATGCTAATGTAATCGACTCCAGGATGTTTGGTTGGGTTTCTAAAACCATGTTCCACCACATAAAATATAATATAACCATTATGATTTCCAATTAAAAAGTTCTTCCCTACGTGCTCTAACTTCCATGTTAAACTTTAAGAGGATGGGTGGCCTTGTACCCTACTGCCCCTAGGTCCCCCATCCAATAAGGCTGAATCTCACTAACATTTGTCTGAAAGGGTTATGCTCTCATATATAAACACCCCTTCAACTTTATACACTAACACTTATATATAAAACCCCTACATGGTTTAAATGGTGATACCCCATCCCCCTAGGACCCTATTTAGTTTGGTGGGTAGTCAACACTAAAGCCCTTGAACATAAAATGGATGGAGTACAAGGCGTTCAGATCTAATTCCAATGTTCCCCACACAACACCACCTAGACCACACAAAAACATCATTTCAATTCCAACCATCCTTAATCCTGACCCCTACTAAATATTTTCCACTCAGTAAACTAATAGAACTTCTAATCAAGTAACATGAGAGACACTACCAACAAAATGTAATACAGAAATTAAATGGCCTTCTAACCCCATATGTTCAAGATTGAGTTTTCAATACCCCAAACTGTCTGATCTTCCATTTAATTATACCTTTTCTATTTCACATAGGTGTGAACCCTTCATAGCCATGTACTTCATTCACAATGATCAATCAAGAATGCATTAGGGAGTTAAAATTGGCCTTGCAACTGATTTGTAATCCATTTAAAAATTCTACACCCATCCATATTCGCACTATTGATTCACTCGAACATATACCCCACATTATGCCATTGGTAATTTATAGGCCATCATTGAGAAACTTCACGTATCTTGGGTACTCCATGTTCAGTGCATTCCTAGGATGAACACGATATACTGGGGTAGCAGTGCTCTACTTCCAACCACACCATCCAAAGATGTGATTGTAATGAACCGATGTTTTATCAATGTGAGTCCCTTATTATAATTTTGTCTTATATTATAATCACATAATTTTAATTATAGATCACAATAAACACCATATAAATGTGGAAGGAGTGAATTAAAAAGGTATCTATTGATATTAAGAAACATATACTGATGAAATAGTAACATGACGTTTGGAATAGTAATGTGGCCCTTATGAATAGTAAATCAACCAATGTAACAGTATCATCACCAATGAATGTATAAATAAAATTTATCCATATTATATATAACACTATGATATAATTATATAATAGTATAAGTAAATAATTTGTTTAAAAATTATTAATAAATTGTTGTTATTTGTGTAAGTCTTTTATATTTAATTATAATTTTATGATTAATTTAATAAATTAAATGAGAATTTATTTTAAAAAAATGAATTCATAAATTATTATTTTGATGTCTTATGATCATATGATAGTTTTATGAGACCTTAATTAAATTTTCAAAGTGTAAGAAAAATAGTTTTGATTTTAATATTTGTATTTTTCAAGTAAATAATATTTTAATTAAAATTTTAATTTCTTATATTTTGAATATTATTTCTGAAAAAAATTGTTTATTGTATAATTCTAAAAATTGAAAAATAATTAGGTGATGATTTGGGATTTTTTTGAAATACATGAATTTTTTATGAATAGAGAAATATGAATATTTACCGTATAGTTACATTATGCGTTAAATAGACTATTCCTAACATCATGGATGATATAATCATCCTTGGATCGAACATACATGCTCTCATTACTAATTTTGGTCTAAAAAATCTTGACTATTCATAGTTTTGAGAAAGAAAAATTAAACTATTGATTAAAATAATGAGAAAGCCCTCCTCTCCTCCACTATAAATACCACCCCTCTTTACCACTTCTCTTCAATCCTCTAAAGCCTTGTTCCTTGTCCAAATTCTGGTAAAATATATCCCTAATACCCTATCCCACTTCTATAAGCCTTTGGTCTCTTCAAAAGACTTAATCCTCTCCCATAAAGAGGCTCACAAGGAAGATAAATTCAAGAGGCAAATTCCTCTTTTCTTTTCATTTCTTTTCTTTTCACGTTCATTTTTTTTCTTTTCTATCATCACCTATACTCATAAAAATGTTATGATAACTCCATTACCTTACATGTATAGTAATTTTGTAATGATAATGGAATTAATCATCAACATATCCCATTTCACATTCTTTTATAATAGAAAGGAAAACACCATCTGAGATTTGTTAATTCATCACGGCAAGTTTTCAATTTCTTTTACCATCTTAAATTATGTTCATAAAAACATTTTTATGGTTGAAATAGACTATAATATATGTATTATTTATTATGTAATATTAAGGAATCTTTTTTAGATATTTTATTTATTTATAAATTAAAATGTGTTCGATGTGATAAAAAATAGCCATTTAACTAAAATAGTTATCATTAAAGCTTTATATAATGATTCATCTTCACTCCAAATAACCAAATGAATTTTATAACCATGTAATCTTTTCCATTTTTACTAATAATAGACAAATTCAAATCTGTAAAACCATTCTCATCTTAAATATTTATCTGTAAACACATATATATGTAAAGCGATATGAAAACAAATGAAACAAATTCTCTCATACAATGAAAATTAACCTATTAACTAATCAAAAAGGACATATATGAACATAATATGGGTTTAATAAATTAATTAAATATATATGTTTTGGAACATATTAATTAATTAATATAATTTTGTTATCCAGGACATTAAGATCAAGTGAAGGACACCATCGGACTCAAGGTAAGGGATTCTACCCAAACCTCCAATATTTCTTCGTATTGATCTATAATTCCTTTTACCCAAATGAAGTTATCTGTTATTTTTATTTACATATTATAAATTCTATGTACATGCTACAAAATCATTTATCAAGGTCCATTCATCATTATCTTTCGGGGATATACATGTTTCTAAGTGGTTCCCTCTTCAATACATCACCATAAGAAAACCCATTTAAGGGAAATTCTAGAATTATTACCCAATTTCAAGTGCACTATATAATCAATTTTAAGACACTGTTATTTTAGTGAAATATGTATTTTTATTATTAAAACATTCTTGGTTCTCTTATTTCTTTATTTAAAATATTTCTTATTTTTCTATTTTAAATGCCCTTTGGTATATTCCTTTAACTCCACTAAAATGTTTTAATTATAAAATTTCTTATATACCATTTTTAAATGTTATTACATCAAGTTGACATAACTTTTAAATATATAAACTTATTCCAAACTATTATTTTCCATGAATTATCGAATTCCTTTTGTTTTATGTACATTTTGATGATCCTCCCATATGTTATGCTTTATGGAATGTTTATGATACAAGATCTTACCATGGGTAACCCTTATGTTTCTTTATGATTGATTTTGTATGATTCTATATGTGGAAAGAATATTTATGAAAAATTTATGATGGGTGTTCCTAGAGGGAGCTATAATTAATTTTTTATTGTTGAGTCTCATGATACGTTATGTGCAACAGTGTTGGCAGTTAGCCTTGACTTGTGCTGCCATTTGCTTCGGTCTTGGTGGTCAACCTTGACTTGTGATCCTCTATGTTAAAGGAACCTTGAATATTTCTAATTTCATGATTTATTTTTCTTCCACATTACTATGAAAACATTTTTATGTGATTAAATATTTATATTTTATGAATCCACATGTTCCAAGGATTTTTATATCATTATGTCATGCATTCTAACAAATGTACTAAAGCTTTATTCTTATGTTCATTCACATACTAGAATTTTTAGATCATACATTTGTTCATGTTACCCATAGGTTATCCTATGAAGATTAATGGGATTAATGGATGTTAGGATATCTTTATGAATATTAAATAAAAAATGATTTTTTAGTTCTATGTTTTCAAGATTATATACCTAGTATTCCAAGAATTTAAAATCCTTGGATTGAAATATAATGTTTTATAATGATTAAAATCATGTAATGATATATGTAAAAGGATAGAGTCACTATAGTTGGTATCATAGGATGGTCTAGTTATTTTTGGAGATTATGAATAGATAACTTTTGAAAGAACCTTCAAGAAGAGACTAGGTATAAGAAAACATATGTAAATTTTGGTAAGTAAAGATTAAGTGGTTTATCAGGAATATACATCCCTCTATGAATATAAAAAAGTAGATGTTGCTCTAACACATATGTATCTAGGGGTAAAACCTGAAAACACCCTCCTCATCCAAGGAAAGAGAATGTTTTCATTGAATCCTTCATGTGGTAAAGGCCTACCATGTTTACTGGATCTTGTGATCCCCTCATCGCAGAATAGTGGATTAACCCCATTGAAAATATATTCATTATACTCTAGTGCTTAGAAGAAGGAAACATTGTATTGGTAGTCTATAATTTTTATAGGGAAGCAGATTAGTGGTGGAGAGTGATCCAGAATATGAAGTCATAGGAGGAAATTGATTGGGAGGAATTCAAGAAAATGTTTTTCAATAAATATTTTCCCCAAACCCTCCATCATTATATGGAAATAGAGTTTCTCAGACCTCATAGGGGAGTATGAAGAAAAATTAACAAGGATTTCAAGATACATCTCCATATGTTTCATGAATACCAAAAGAAAGGTGGATTGCCTCTTTAGCAGACTAATGCCAAGTCTATGAAAAGTGTTGGAAACTCTTGAATTTGATAGTTATGAAGAGATTTTATGTTGTGCCCTCAAGGATGAAATGGATATCAGAGACTCTAAATGGTCCCATGGGACAAATAAAAAAAATGGAAAATGGAGTCTAATATGGGTGGTTTGAAAAGAACTCCCATGATGGAAAAAATATTAAACATCCCACATGTCAAAATTGTGGGAAGAATCATCCTAGGAACTGTCTAAAGGGAAACCAGAATTTCATCAAATGTGGAATATTGGGACATCTAGCGAAGAAATTTTCGATGGATATGAAAAATCCCATTAATGTAGAAGAAGAAAGGATCTTTCAGATTAGTGCTCATCCAATAGTGAAACATTACTACTGTAAGGAACATGGGAATTATGTGAAATAAATCTAAGACAAGGGTTCCCAAAGGGAATAAACAACAACCTCCAAGGAAGCAAAGAATAAAATATGCTATGATTATTTCTAATGTGGATTCAAATGATGATGTGGTGATAGGTATGCTAGTTATTCATTCAAAAAAATTGAACTTACTATTTGATTCTGGTTCTATGCATTCTTTCATATTTTGAAAGTTTAGTACAACTATTTAAACACCACCTCAAAATTTGGAGGTTGAGTTATCTGTGAGAATAGTGAATGGGTTAATTATTACAATGAAGGTTTATAACTCCTCTGGGGAAACTTTTTATGGACTGAACCTCCTAGAATATAATTTCATACTTTCATTGGTGGAGTTTGATTCTATTTGGGGTCTGTAATGGCTATCTTTATAAAAAGAGAACATTAACTATTGGGAAAGGGAAATCACTCTTCACATCCCAGAGTATTATACAATCCTACAAATGTGTAACGAGGAAAATGATTCTCCTTCAGATTCATCATCTCATATTTGGATAATTTTTCCTTTTGATCAAGAATATCTTGGTCAAATGATTGAGACAAAGGAGATCATACTTCTCGAAGATATTCCCATCATGTGGGATTATAATTATGTATTGCCTGAATAATTTCATGGTATTCCCCATGATCAATAGGTTGAGTTATCAATTTAACTTATTCTGGGATCCCTAACTATATCAAATAAAACTTATATAATGCACACTATTGAGCTAGAAGTTCTAATGAAGTAGTTTGAGGAGAATCCAGATAACGGTTTTATATGCCCGAGAGCATCTCCTTGGGGTGCACTAGTGCTCTTCTTTATGAAAAATTATGGATCAATGCACCTCTATATTGATTATTCTGAGCTCATGAAAATCACAATAAAGAAAAAGTGTCCTTTTCCATGTATAGATGACTTCTTTGATCATATTCATGGAGCCATTTATTTCTCTATGGTGGACCTTCGTTTGGGATATCACAAATTAAAGGTAAGAAATAAAGATATTCACAAAACTTACTTTCTAATGAAGAATATGAACTATGATATCATAGTGATTCCCATCAGACTCAATAATTTTCCCGAAATATTCATGGATTTAATGAATATAGTCATTAGATATTACTTGGAAAATTTTGTGGATATCTTTATCATTGATATAATGATTTACTCCATGATCAAGGAGGAAAATTAGGAGCATTTTAATTTTATGATAATGACTTTGAGAAGGTAGAAAATTTATGCAATGTAAAGTTAATTTGAGTTATGGATGGAGGAAGTATCATTTTTGGGGAATGTTATCCCTTGCAAAAGAATATATATAGAACCTTCCAAGACAAATTCTATTGAAGAGTGGTCGAGGCCTTCATCTATATTGAAGTTCCATAAATTTCTGGGTCTAGTTAGGTACTATCATAAATTTGTTAATAACTTATCACGATTATCAAATGTAGTGACCATGATGAAACAAAATGGATTGATTTTTTAATGGAATTAAGAATGTGAGGAGAGATTTAAGGAGCTGAAAAGGAGGCTTATCACTGCACTAGTACTCACACTCCCAAAAAGTGGAGAAATATTTGTGGTGTACAATGATGATTAAAATAAGGGATTAGGATTTTTTGCAGATGGAAAATGATAAACCGATAGCCTCCACATCAAAGAAGATAAAACTCCATGAGAATAACTATCCCACACATGATCTGGAGTTAGCGGCTATGATATTTGTGTTGTAAATCTGGCGTCATTTTCTCTATAGGGAGAAGTGTGAGATATATACTGATCACAAGAGTGTAAAATATACATTCACATAGAAAGAGATTAATATGAGTCAGTGAATATGGTTAGAGGTCATCAAGGATTATGACTGCTCAATCAACTACAATCCTAGTAAGAAAAAAAGGTAGAAATTCTCTAAGTAGAAAGGATCATGTATCTTTATCAATGGTGAGAATTGAAAAGGATATAATACTCATAGATTTTGAGATGATGGAAAATGGAATCATTAAGTGTGGAATATAATTAGTCCATTGTCAAATGGATTCTCAACCATCCGTCATGTAGAAAATATCATATTCTCAAATACATTATGTGGAAATTCAGAAAAGGGAGGAAGCGATCATAAATTGTAAATCCTCTATGTTCAAGATTGACAAATATATAGTCATAAGATTAAGGTCACAATTATGTGTACCATATGATCCAGAGACCAGAAAGGAGCTTTATAATGATAAACATAGCTCAAACTTCTCTCTTCACCCAGGTTACACAATGATGTATCAAGATCTCCTGCAGAATTATAGGTGGAGAAATGTGATGAAGGAGATTGTGGAGTATACATTAAAGTGCTTGGTATGTCAGCAAATGAAGGATGAAAGGAAAAAATTTAAGGGGATGATGCAGCCACTACCCATAAAAACATGGAAGTGTGAGAACATCACCTCGGACGTTATTACTAGATTTCCAAGGAAATCTAGAGGAAACAATGCTATATGGGACATTGTGGATCATTTTACAAGGACAACTCACTTTATCACAAATCCAGAGGAATTCTCATTAGATAATCTTGCATGGATATATATCAAAGAAGTGGTAAGGATACAAGGATTACCACTATCTATTATATCAGATAGAGATCCTAGATTAACCTAGATGTTCTAGAAAATTATCTAGCATGTTCTAATAAGTAATCTGATCTTTAGTACTGTCTAACACCTCAAACTGATGGATAATATTAGTGAACTATTTATAAATTGTAAGATATGTAGAGAGAATGTTCTATGGACATCAAAGGTGGATGGGACCAAAATCTTCTACTGGCCAAATTCTTTTACCATAATAGTATCCACTCCAGCATCTGAATGGCACCAGGTGAATCCATTTATGGGAAAAGGATCAAAACACATGTTGGGATGAAGTTGGTGAGATTAAGATGCTAGGACCTTAAATGGTTGAAGAAATAGTGGAGAAGGTGAAAAACATTAAGCAACACATCAAGACATCCCAAAATATATAGAAGAGTTATGCAGACAATCGTCGATAGGACCTTGAGCATAATGTTGATGAAATGGTATTCCTCTACATATATCCATTGAAGAAGTTCTTGAGGTTTGGGAAGAATGGAAAGCTATGTACCATGTACATCGGCCCCTTTGAGATTCTAGATCGTGTTGGAGCTGTTTCCTATCGAGTAGAACTTCAACCTACCATGTCTATTGTAAATGATGTATTCAATGTATCCCGGTTAAGGGAGAACATACCAAACCATTCACATTTAATCTCTTCAAAGGTAGTAAAAATAGAGAATGATCTTTTTTACGAGGATCGGTCAATGAAGATATTAGATTGTAAAGATAATGTTATACCCAACACGACTAATCACTTGGTCTATGTACTATGGAAGAACCATAAATACAAAGAGGAAACATGGGAATTAGAAAAAGTAATGAAGGAAAAGTACCCACACCTATTTATGAATTAGAAAGTAAAATAAAATTTCAAGGGTGAAATTTCGATAAGGGGGGAAGAATGTAACAAACCAATGTTTTATCAATGGAAATAATTTATTATAATTGTGCATAATAGTATAATGACATAAGATTAAATATATATCATGATAAAAACCTTATGAATGAAGAATTATTAAAATAAAAAAGGTATCTATTGATGTTGAGGAACATATACCGATGAAATAGTAACTTGACCAAAGGAATTATTATGTGACCCTTATGAATAGTAAACTAGCCAATGTAATTGTAAACTCACCAATGATAGTATAAATAAAATTCATCCATATTATATGTGGCATTTTAATATAATTATATTATAGTATAAGTAAATAATTTCTTTTAAAATTATTAATAAAGTTTTGGTACTTTTGTAAGTCTAGTATATTTAATTAAAATTTTATGAATTAGTTAATAAATTAAAAGAGAAGTTATTTTCATAAAAATTGTTCATAAATTATTTTTTTTGATGTCTTATTATCATAATATAATTTTATGAGGCCTTAATTAATTTTTCAAAGAGTTAGAAATGCAGTTTTAATTTTAAACGTTTTATTTTTCATGTAAATTATGATTCTAATTAAAAATTTAATTCCTCATTTTTTTAAAATTATTTTTAAAATATGGAGTACATTTTTTAGTTCTACAGGTATGAAAATTTTTAAGGTGAATATTTGGGATTTTTTCTGAAATACTTGAATTTTTTGATGAATAGTGAAATATGGTAATTTACCGTTTATATACATTATGAGTTAAATATACTATTCTAAACATCATGGATGATATATAAACCTTTTAGTCAAACTCACATGATCTATTTAATTTTTTCGGTCACATGAATCTATACTATTCATAGTCTTAGAAAAATATTAAACAAATGATTAAAATAATGGGAAACCCTCCTCTCCTCCATTATAAATACCACCCCTCTTTAACTCTTCTCTTTACTCCTCTGAAGCCTTATTCCTAATCAAAATTATACTCAAATATATTCCTAATCCCCTTTCCCACGTCCGAAATCCCTCGGTCTCTTCAAAATATTATTTCCTCTATCCTAAAGAGGCTCTCATGGGAGATAAATTCAAGAGTTAAATTCCTCTTTTCATTTCTCTTATTTTCTTTTAATGTTTCTTTATTTTATTTTATATACTCACCTCTCCCCATAAAAATATTATGATAACTCAAGTAAATTACATTTACGGGAATTTTTTTTCATAATGGAATAATTCATCATCATATCCCATTTCCCCTACTTTTATACTAGGAATGATAAAATCCTCCGAGATGTGTAAATTAATCACGACGAGTTTTCAATTTCATTTACCATCTCCAATTATTGTCATTAAACAATTTTTATGGTTAAACTTGAATATAATATATGTATTATATATATTTTAACATTATATAATCTTTTTTACAGAATATATTAATTTATAAAGAAAAATGTGTTTGATTTGATCAAAAACCACCAATTAACCAAAACAGTTATCATTAAAGCTTTATATAATAATTCATCTTCACTCAAAATAACCAAATGATTTTTATAATCATTTAATATTATTTATTTTCAATAATAACATACAAAATCAATTCAATAGAATGATTATCATCATACCTATTTATCTACACACACACACACATATATATATAAGTAAACTGATCATGAAAACCAAGGAAGAAAATGCTCCCAAACAATGAAATCGAACCTCTTAACCAATCAAAAAAGTCAGGAATGAACATAATAAGGTTGTAATAATTGAATAAATATATATTAGGTTTTTCATATATTAAATAATTAATGTAATTTTGTTATCCCAGAAATTAAGATCAAGTGAAAGAAACTATTGGACTTAAGGTATGAGATTCTACCCAAACCTCCATTATTCCTTCGGATTTCTGTATATTTATTTTTACCCAAATGAATTTATTTTTTCTTTTTATGCACATATTATAAATTATTTTTACATGCACCAAACTAATATATCAATTTACATTCATAATTTGTTTTTAGGTATATACATTCTTTATTTGGTTCCCTCCTCTATACTTCCCGTTAAGCAAACCCGTTTAAGTGAACTTCTTGAATTCTTACCCAATTGCATGTGAACTCTATCATATATTTTAAGAAGGAATTATTTTTATAAAATAATTATTGTTATTATGAAAACCTTATTAGTTACATTCTGGTTTAAAATAAAATATTATTCCCTTTTCTATTTTAAATTCTCTATATTAATTCCCTTTAACTGCACTAAAATGTTTTAATTCTAGTGTTTCTAAGCACTATTTTTACATGTTATTTCTTCATGTTGAAATAGATTTTAATGATATATTCCTGTTACAGCCTATTATTGTCAATTAATGATCTAATTCCTTTTTTTCATGTACATTTTCATGATACTCTCCTTTTTTATGTTTTTTAGCATGATTATGATATCCAATTTATACCATGGGAAACCCTTATGTTTTTGTATTATTCCCTATGTGGAAAGAATATTCATAAACATGATATGATGGGTGCTACTAGTTATATCTCCAATTAATTGGGTAAATTAGGTTATCATGAGACATTATGTTCAATTTTTGTGGTGGTTATCCTTGACTCGTGCTACCATGTGCAACGGACTTGGTGGTTAACCTTAACTTGTGGTCATATATGCGAAACAAGTATTCACTCATGCTAAATTCATGAATTATGTTTCTGAAACATTACTATGACTCCATGTTTATACGATTCCATGTTTATATGTTATTATTCCATATGTTCCATGTCTTTTTATATCATTATGACATGCAATCTAACCCATGTGATAAAGCTTTATTCTTTTTTTCCCTTACTGAGATTTTTTTGCTCACCCCATTGTTCATGTTATCCCAAGGTTATCCTATACATATTCCTAACCATAATGGAGGTATGAAGCTCTTTATTAATATTAAATAAATAAATTCTTTATTTAGACCCATGTTTTTAGTTTGATGTACCTAGTCTTCCAAGACACTGGACTTTACGATCCTTGGATTATAATACGATGTTTTATTATGCTTAAAAGTTTATAACAATATGAGGAAAGGCTAGGGTCTCTATAGTGATCAAGAGGGTGGTGGGACTATGCTAATATTTATTTACCCCACTCTTGATCCATCATCAAGGAGGGAGTGATTGCATTCTAGAATAGACCAAAGTTGATGACATCACAAGTGATAAAAAAGATAACCTTATTGAATTACTGCCAACCACTTGTTAGTGATGGACTTCAATTCAATATATTCAAATGTCCCTTTCAGACACCCTTTCAACCCTATCCATTAAGATATGTGAAAAAACATGCATTATCCAATCATGGTATGGTCATACTCTACTACCTATATTATGTAGATATTGATATAGTTTACTATAGTAAATAATTTATCGTTATTTCATCCAATGGTATAAACCCCTTTAACACAATTGGGATGATCATTTTTATGAATGTATCCTTTAATAGATACCCAATGATTCCTTGAGAAAATTTCTTATATGAAAACCCAAAATAACCAAATCATTCTCCCTTATGAGAAGGTACATTCACCACATTATCAGAAAAATATTGAGAGAAATAGGAAAGAGACCTAGAAAATATGACCTCTTACTCTATTACCTATATTATACCAAGATTGAGGAAAGATTTATTATAGTATAGAATAGTCCCTCTAATTTCTTCAACACTTCTTTTTTTTACTATGCCCATGATGAGGTTCGAACAAAATATCCCAAATAAAAAATATTCCACTTTGATCCAAGGAATATCCAGATCAATGAACTACAATGTCTATTAGCACATCCTATGAAATTTGAGTTGATAAAGCATAATAGTATCTTTAACATAGCATGAGCTTCCTAAATAGATGAAGTTTGATACTTTTAGAATTCACATCATTAGTTATCTAAATAGAACAAACATAATATCTGCTTGAACCACCATATTAGACATGGTTTCCTACCATTGGATATCCTCTCTATTAAAGTAATGTATCATCCTAGGCCCAATTAAGGAAGAAAAATTCAATATATTGAGAGGCTAAAATGGCTTCTATAAAAATAAAATAAGGGTAACTAAAAATACACTAACAGAACTAGTGTATAAACAATTATAATTTTATGAGAAAGGGGGAACAATACTAATATCATGAGTACATGAATGAGAGAAACACAAATTGCTGCATCAATAGTAGAATTCCCCATTTCGCAAGCAAGTTATGTTCACAAAAACTAGTTATTAATTATTTAACCACTCCCAATAGCTTCCCAATTGATGTTATTTTACGGGTGCACTGCCTATCCATGTGGGCCAAGTCTCTCCATAGTGGTTTTCCAATGGGTCCATGCCATCTAGAAATATCCTTTCAAGAGTTTTTGGAACAGTTTAGGTATATGAGAATTATAGGGGGTCTTGATTATTGTTATTAGATATAAAATTGATAACTCAATAAGTTCCATCTTAATTTTACCAACTATCAATTATTATTGGCCATGAATCCTCCTCGGAACACACTATGATACTTCATGTATCCTAATAAGGATATAGATTTTTTCTAGTTCTCCATGACTATGGATTTCATAGAATACATTATGTATCATTTATAATGACCATGATAAATGGGGTGAACATTGATGAAACATGGATGGGATAAAAAACAACACCATTGGGGAAACTGGGGCTATAGCTTCAGTTAGAGAAAAACCCAAAATCGCATTCTGAAATGATTATTCTTACATTAATAGATTGTGCTCCACATATTGAATCTATGCACTGAACATGTTTCTAATTCCGAACATAGCTCTTGCTATAACAATATTAGTATCACAAATATTCATTTATTTTGGACCATGCACCATCTCATTCTATGAAACACTCAACTCACATAGGCCCATTGAACCTTGAAATTGGTTTCATCCAATCTCACCCTTCCCCAACCTATTATAGAAATAGTTTAGAAGGGGTTGACACCATTTAGCCTTATATAAGGTTTTTCATTGGGAGTGGTGGTTGAGAAACCTCCCTTTTCACTGTGGGATCACTTATGAGTTCAGGATGTTTTAATTTATATACTGCATTAGAACACCATGCCAAAGATTTTAAGATTCATGGGGGAACACAAATAATCTTTTATTTCTCATAGAATCACTGCCTAGTCCATCTAATTCATTTCATAGTGTGGTCAGTCACTTGTTCTAGAGGTGGAATTTGACCTTGTCTATGCACTCCATTTTATATTGTCCTCACTCAAAATTTCCTCACTGAGAATCATAAATAATCCATGGGAATTACTAGTAATTTAATGTTCTGAATAGGGAAGACCTAGTAATTTATTGGAGTTCACTAATTAGAGAGTTCATGGGATACATAAATAATGATTCTGAATGAGTGCCTAGTCCACCCTGGATAGGTCACACTAGGGAAGACCTGGTAAAGTATCCCAATGCGTGCATGTGGTTTCACTATAGTTGATATGGGAAGATCAGGTTGGTATCTCAAAAAAAGCATCCAAATTTATCTATTGGTCCAATGGTTCCTCTACCTAATATCACCTTAATGGGTCAGCATTGGTGATTTTAATGGGGTTTTCCATTCTACCCCTAATCCCATAGTTATATATCTAGTGTTGTGTATCATTCTATAATAGTAATGACCAGTACCTATGTTCAAGTATGTTTCCAAGTACTCAAGTCGAACTTGTAACTCCAATCGATGACTTGACAATGGCCTTTTCCCTAATCTTATACACCCAAACATAATTCATCTAAATATAAAACCCATCTCTTTACACACTATTCTATTATATTATTGAGAATCAATGTAGTTACTATTGAACCAATGCATCTGAATAGTTGTCCATACCTATTTATAAACCACCTCATCACTTATGAGCATCGTAATTGGCTAGATCTGAGCTCCCATACATCATAGTAAACTTATCTAATTATTTTTTTCTTTCAATCCCATTTTAAACACCTTTTTAATTGAATGTAATATTTCGAGTGTACAACATGGGTCTCCTTAGGTGGATGGAAAACATATATGGTCATTTGTTTTCTATCAAATTAGGAATATTGGTATTGGGATTTTTTGGTGAATTGGATCAATAGATTCCCAATTGGCCAGTAGTTATCATGCGGATCACCTACATTCCATGTTCATATAATCTCTACCAGTCTTGCTACTTTTGGTATACAATGGAAATCAAACCTAATGAAAATTTTTTGTTGAAAAGTTGAGCCTAGATTCCATTGAATATAAATAATATATAAAAAATTCCACCCTAGTTCAACATTCTCTAACTGAAATAGTTCTCCTATCTCAACCATAATAACCATGACCCATTTCTCCCAGTAGAATTACTTATGGAACACCAATTAGGAATTAATATTGTAATGAAAACCTCTTTTTCAATATGAAATTGTTGGAAATATCTTCCACTACCATTTCAATTAAAACTACACCAATTCAAGTTCACATTTTGTTGACTCCCATGTTTTAGTGTGAAATGATTTTTTCCTTCTCTAATAACAGTCATTTCACAGCATACTTGTAGAATTTGAAATAGTCTTGGTGGTCTTTTTCATTCCATTGACTTGGGGTGGTGTTATTTTCCTCACTCCCATACTACCATCTGTAAAAAATAGTTTTCTTAGTGGAACCTAGTCTCATTGATGACATGAAGGCAACTCAATCCCTAATTACCACTTTCTATTATAATTATTAAACAATGGTGTACCCAGATGGTACAGTATCCACACATGAATTTCCCTTCATGAATGGTTGAAACTAGAAAGAAAGGACCTTTCTGAGTGTATCCATGAGAATCTATTAGCCATGTACAATGCCTTGTGCTACATGGACCATTATATCAGTGTATCTCCCAAACAAATGGAAATGCTACATTATTATAATTCAATACCACCAATTAGGTGTGATTAATACATGATGTTTTAGTAGTCATAGTAGGTGTAGACAGGATTCCCATGGAATGATAGTGAATATTAGAACTCTACTCTAATAGTTCCCCACCTTAAATATTAGACCTCATGAAATTTGATAGGTTCATGGACCATTAAGAGTCATGTGGGTTTTGGATTTGGGTTCATTCATGTACATGTTACCTCACTCCAGTTATCAGAAGCCTACTCTTATAGTCGATCATGAAGCCTTCGTTTCTACCATGTATGTGGTTGTTGATGAAATCTATTCTGTACCATGAAATAGTATTGGTATTCTCCCCGAGATCCTTCCTCATTTTATAGGAATAAAATTTCAACACATTTTTATACACTAGATAACTGTGGAAAACCCCTATATCTAGAATGTGGTGGTGTGTGTTCACACCATTGGGTTTTCCAAATGATACTTTGAATCAAAAGTCTTGATCCACCATAGTCTTTATTAAACTACTTCACTTTTTCTGTGGTGTTTGATGGCCAATCCCCTTCATCCTATTGGATGTTCGAGCTATCACTCTATTGTTACTGGGATGGAGATGGTAATTTAATGATGGTCAATTTGTAAAAAACAGAACCAATCAATATAAAATCATGCTCGTTTGTTCCCCATTAACATTCCTTTGGTTCTAGGAATGAACTGGTAGACGAATTTCTATCCTGAAAACCGATTGTAGCAAAACAAAAGGACGCGTCCATCCCAAACACTCGATTTCTATCATCCACCAAGTGAATCCATGGTGTGGTGTGAGATATGAGATGGTTTTCCATCCAAGATAATCTTATGGGGACTACCTAGATGATGTAATAACATCACCACTCTAGCATCCTAATGCACCAAAAGAAGGGAATTTCCCCTTTATGCACATGAAACTCATCAAATGGGGGTTGTGTATAGTAGGATTTTAACTTCTGACAATCGAGTTAAAATCCCAATGCTCTACTGGTTGATATATACACCCACCTCACCTTGGGGTACTGGTTTTCTAGGTTGGATGGACTAGGAATGCTATGGAGAAACATAGAAAATGATTCCCATATAAGGGCATGGTAGTGCAATGGAATATATGGGATGACCATGAGTTCCATTAGAACAACTCAAACTATTTTTAGTTCAAAAATAATGGTTGAATCAATCAATCATAACAATCAACACTAATCAAAAATATGAAATAGAATGATTCTGCTTGAGATACGGTATTACCATATGGAAGACATAGTCCCTTTAAATGAGGTTTCTTATTTTACTAGCCCAATAGATTTGTTTTTAAACTACATTTATCCATTTCACCCCCCATTCATCGATTTCCATCACTTGGTATGATGATCCAGATTACCCATTCTCATTGCTCCAAATTGCTGACCCCTGGCCTCAATGACATATTTTCTATTTCATGGGCTTGATATAATGCATTAGACTCTATCATAGACACTCCAACCATAATAAAAATCTCCCATATGTTTGTAGTATTTTAAATGGAATTATGTCATATGCCAGAACCATCACTCTGAACACCAATCTATTCTTTAACAATAAAAGAGAATATTCGACCCTCTTTTTCATTTGAGTCACCCAATAAAAGAAATAAATGATTGAGAAATGTCACAATATTTTAATCTAATAGAATACACTATATATGGGTTCACTTCCAAAGTACACTACTGTATAATCCACCATCAATGCGCTAGGGAATAAGTTCCCTCTGATACCCCTGATGTTCAATCTCATTGATAATTAGGAATGGATTGATGATCTCATCCAATGAGTATAATAGAGAAAAGGAAGTTATAACAATGAACATCAGTATGAAACTAGGTAAGACGGTCAGAAGCCTCTCATGATTAGTTCAATGAATGATCCATTAGTTCCATATTCCACTGTGATAGGGTAATATCCATTATACTCAAACCAACATCCATTAAAAAAACCCCATGATCAGTAATAAGAAGTGACATATATCATTATGTAAATCAATGATCCCCTCTACAATCATTGTGACTCCTACTTGAGATCCTAACATTCATGGTTGATCTTCATAAAAAACAATATCTAGTTCAATTACATCAATGTTCATTTGTTTTTTACTACTGTAAACAGAAAAAGGGTGTTTATCACTGCTAGATCATTTCACCTAATGAACTCAAATCTTATTATTCCTCCACCAGCATTGGGGTTGATATTTCAATTTCCCATCCATGATTCAAGAAGGGGCTAAATTTGATGTTCGCATTGTATTATTAGTTGATTATTCAATCTTACCATTTCTTTTTCTTTGGGATACATGAAGTATCCTATAACAGGGAGTACATGGTCATTCATAGTAATATCATGAGCCCCCTAGGTGTTTCTAACTTCATTCCTTCCATTCTATAATTATTAAAACTGAAAATCATTGAAACCCTCGTGGTTTGTCTCTTTTTTTGACTCATTTTGCGGTATTTTTAGGTTTAATCAACCTTATGTGTTCCACACCATCACTATCGATCACAATCATCACAACCTAGAGTGTAGTCATTATACTTTTGTACTATTATTTTATAGTACTAATTTACCACTATAGTTTTCCCTCCCTATTGATAATGGTGCTTTTTGGAATGTATAAAACCCATCTTATACTTTTTCATTCATTTAACTCACCTTAAATTCAATATATCATCAAGATAAAATCAATCGATGAGATTTAGTGATTGATCTTCACTTCCCGAAGAAGTACCATGAAATAGTCCGTTATTATTATAATATATGTAGTATAGGTTGAATCATCATAGTTGAATTAATATAGGTAGTATAGGTGATATTGAACCTTTCACTAAAAAAAGAAGAATCCAACCTTGAGTATCAGATCATTTACTATAAAACTGTACCCAAAGATCAAGATATACAGTTTCTTTGACCATAGAAACAATAATCTAGTGATTCATATTTCCAATGATAATTCCTTCTAAAGGGGTTGAAAGAATAATACCTTTCCTGAAATATTATATCTATCTATTCAATCAATGAAGAAATTTCACATAATAAGAGATCATTTTCATTATTTACCTTAATTGTGAGCCCAATGATCTAGTATAGATCCATATACCAACCATATATAAGGTACTGTGTGATTTCTATCACATATTATAATATTCTATCAATATATATTTGATCAGAAAAATAGATTAATTTTAAAAATAGGACCATAAATTTTTTTCAAGATCCAATCGATGATGTAGTGGTTGTTTTGGAACTTTTGTAATATAGGCACCATAATTAGAAAAAACCTGAGTCGTTTTATTCATGTCTAAACCAAATTGAAAAAGGGAATCCTATTCTAAATATTCTACTAATTATAGTTTTCATGAAACACATACTTATTTCATAAAATTCACATGACTGGATGAGACAACTCGGATGACTGATAAGCCAACATTTGTTTTTGAGCACTTACGTCGATAAAATAGCTCTATTTCTAAATAGATTTTCCCATCAGTAATTTCAATGACATTAGTGGGAATATAGGATAAGACGTATCCCAGTAGAATTTCTATAATGGGAAGGTTGATCAAGCTACCGACACTTGTATTGTACAATTGTTTTGATGTTCACTCTAATATATGGGAATGTAAATAAAAGACATCTCCTGGAAATTCCTCACTACCCAGTGGATAGTGTAATAAAAATTAAAATTGTCGATAAACCATTTCTTATTGTGAAATATAATCATATATGATCACAACATGAATTTCTTGACCACAAAAATATTACCCCATTGCACATATGGAATACAATCAATGAGATCGAAGTAGAGATGGTTCTAAAGCTGTAGAAACCACCAAAATGGAATACCCCATGTTGGAAGCATCAAAGTGTAACTGAATGACTTGTTTAACCATAGAGTGTCTCTTTCCTATAGCTAAATAGGCACAATATATATTGTCATGTTCCCAAGAGGGGGTGTTTAATATCTTTTGGGAAATCATAGTATTTCCCCCAATGATAGTTTTTCCATTTTTCAGTCCCCAATGATGAGTATGCATTGACCATGATCGACAGGTATCAGGATATCCACCACTTTGAGATGAGTCTGAATTGGATCATGAATCGATGGACATTCGATAATGACCAGAGATTTTAGTTCTACACATCTTATCTCAGTTTCTCAGTGTGTGGTTGCGGTATTTTTAGTTGTAGAACCCAAAAGTGTCAACAAAAAGACCCATCTAGAACATCCATGAGGGAACAACCATGATCAGATCAATGTGCATGACATAATATTGTTTTTCATAGTGGTATATAACCCCAACACCAATACAAGTCCAAAATGAGGCTCCAGGTTCAATTCTATTCCTTTCATACCACTAGAAAACTAGACCATTTAATCACATTTCAATTAATGAAACCCAGATACACAATCAATTAAATCCCCACACCCTAATACAAGACCATTTGTTTCCACCATTTGGGTACTGATTATGTCCCGTTTCTTCATTCGATACTCCAATATGATTTTCAGATTATTATAATGGGTTATTTTGACTCCCATGGAACATTTTGAAGATATATAACCCTTAAATTTGAGATATTGTTACTTCTATTACAATAATTTGATTTATTTAGGTTCATTATTGGTATCCCCGGGGTTGAGATGGGTCAGGGATAGATGTGGTAGTGACGTAAATTTCTAAGGACAATCATGCAAGGTCAAGAATAAATCGAATCATGCCTGAAATGTCCATAATTTACAATAGGATTTCACGTCTAACTAGTTGATACAAGCATGTTATACTTTTCATTTTAGGTAGTGTGTTTGGTTCCCATGTGGTACATCCCCACCATTCTTCCAGTGTTTGAGATCCTATCATAATTTTTTTAATGGGTCATAGAATACCCAACATCCAAGATATCTATAGCCTATAGACAATGATATCTAGTGCTTATAGACACTATGATGGAATGGTTGTTTGGAATAGAGATTTTGGTTTACCATAGTAGTACTTGTACCTATAAGGGAGTATGATTTCATCCCCATTCCATTCAGGGATCAGACCACACATTGATGGGGTGGATTTCACAACCTTGGTAGTTGAAGACATTCAACGCAATAGATCCACCCACTCCAAACCAGAACCCCCAACTACCTTATCAATCACAACACCTATACCTACTACTTTTATATAGGTCTAAAATTCAATAGGCGATAATGGATATGTGGTGGAATAAAACATTGTTGGAATAGATAATTGATGATTCCTTATGTATATGGTAACACCAAATCCATTCCATTCAATACTAATACAACAACCAGTGTCCAAGAAGTCAAGAAATACATCATCCAAACCCCCAATCCCATTCCAATCACTAGAGGTAATCATGCTGTGATATTCAATAACTTTTAGGCATGGTACAAATGTTTATCAAAACACTCCTCACACTATATTGTTGGGTGGTGGTCAATGTTCATGCATCAAAGGTGAGTTTTCAAGCTATTCCCATCATTAAATTCCGATGAAATCATCTGATGGAATCAATTTTACTTCTATTTTATTTTTGATATAGTATGAAAATGATTTTTTGGGGGTATGGAATCATGTGTTTGGGTTTCCCTAGAAGGAAGTCTATTTGTCCATTGGTTGTTGTTATAGTGACCCAGTACTTAACATACATAGATATTACATACTTTTAGATGAATATTCATTACATCAAATAAACCCATGCTTGAGTTTCAACATATTTTAGTGCATTTTGAATCATGGAAAGATAATCTTATATCTTGGTTACAGATATTCAATTTCACCCATAAATATATTACCCTTTAGTACTCCTTCCTAAAACCATTCATCATAACCTCTGGAAAGGAAGAATATGAAAGGGAGAGATCATATGATCAACAACAGTAAACAAGGGAGAGACATAAGAAAACCATGATCATAATGGTAATACAATATGAGAATAACATTTGAAAAGAATTCCTTGTATATCAAAGAACATAATCTTGAATCATGACATAATGATTGGTAGTTCGTAAGACAAGATTCATAAGATAATAAAAGAGCATGATCATTGAGAAAATAACAAGTGAATGAGACATAAATTTATAGTATACACACAAGAATAGAAAATATTATGACATGAATACATTCCAAGACATTTATAACATGTTTGTAATTGGATAATCACCAGTGTAGTAGCTTCGAGCATGGGATGACTTCCTGTGTACCTTCTTATTTAGGGCTTGGGATGACCTCCCATATACCCTCTTGTTTCAGGCTAGGGATGGAATTCCATATACCCTCTTGTTTCAGGATTGGTATGACCTCCATATACCCTCGGTGACCTCCCTTGTACAATGTTGTTTTAGGATAAGAATGAAATTAGGTAAGTCTTCTTGTTTCGGGCTTAACATGACCTCCCCCACATCCTCCTGTTTCTGGATTGGAATGACCATCCATATACACTCTTTTTTTGGGAAAGGGATTAGCTCACATATTACCTCTTGTTTTTGGCCTAGGATGACCTTATCCAAACCATCCTATTGCTATATTGGAATTAACCACATTATACCTACTTTTTCTAGGATTGGGGTGACTTGTTTTGTTCCGTCTGATCTCATAGAACATTTTTCATTACCCAATACATTGGTGGGAGATATACTCCCCACCAATAATATAATGAAAACCATATTTTTGTATTCCAAAATATCATAAACATTAATCATATCGTAACCCATGAAATTAAATGGGAATCATAAATATTTCATAATATCACAACTTATCGAAATGAGGTAGTTTACATAATCATTTCATCATATAATAACCTCTTGAAAGAAGTAGTTTTCATAATAATTCTATCATGGTATAACCTAAGAAAGCAAAATGGGGTTTCATAAGAATTATTACATGCTATAACCTATGGAAGTGAAATTAGTATCATAATAATATTAAAATGGATTAAACCATGTAATAGAAATGGGTTTCATAAGAATTATAACATGGTATAACCTGTGAAAGAGAAAAGGGTTTTATTAAAAACATGACATCAAATCCTTGAACCATTTTGAGAAATATTAAGAATGGTATCCTTGGATCATATCCCCAATATTTAAAAGGTAATGTTAATGGATTCCTATTATTGATTCTTTCTTTTGGGGACATCCACCTTCACGCGTCACATGTAGCCATGCATTGGAATTTTTTTCCCACATTACCTCTTTCCAATGGTGGGAAACATTCATCACTTCTTCAGAGATGTCATCTCCTTGATCTAAATGGGATAATGGGATGTTGGTTCCCCCTTTCATGGATTCCTCTTTAGATTAAGATGTTGTTCGTGAAACTCATTCATGGTACCATGTATTTGTGGATGCCGAATAATTACACTTCATCTGTTTGGCCATTACAAGGGGTCTAGTCACGGAAGAGACCTTCAGTCAGGAGAGTATTCACATTGGGCATCACCAAAATTTATGGGAATTGTGATATTAGAACACCTATATTCTTCCTCATGAGTGGGATTCTCAAGGGTGCAGAATCCCAAGGCATCCTCTTGTAATCACAAGGTAGTTTACGACATAGGAATATATTCTGAGGTTATCCTCACGTATCGCATGTTTAAAACATGGTAGGATGGGAGTTTAACGTATAAGAGAGATAGAGGTTCATGGGTATAACATCCTGTAAAGACCAAATGGACATATAAGAACACTTGTGATGGTAAATTAGATCGGTAATTACCTAGGAGGGAGTACCTAAAAGGTTTATGAAGTGGATGTATTAGAACTCTCTATGAGGACGAACATGAAGGAATTGTGTCCTATAATGGGATGGTTTTACACCATAATGGCTGATTAAGACACCACTGAGGGTCGATCAAGGAGGTTTACCCCCAATAGTGGGACACCATGTTTTACCATTTATTGAGATTGAACCTCATGGAGGCTTTATATGTACCCTATTTAGAAGATAGGTATCAAACCCCACGTAGTTCATTGGATGGAATGGGGATTATCCACTGGGAATTCCCATCATAAAAGTATTTCTATAGGTTGGATTATATAGTTATTACATGCTAAAACGTCCCATATGGATGATGTGATCCCACTAATATAAGGGTGAGGTAATGAAACAGATGACTTGGGCTTACACATATGAGTCTCCCGGTTGAATGGTGTGATCACACCAAAATGTGGTGACCCAGGTAATAATTAGGAAAAATATGGATGAATAGGGAGAAATGGATTGAATGTATGGGTTATTGAGGGTGTTGGGATTGAATCTTAGGGAGGATTCCTACGTATCACTGTTAGTTGGGAATCAGATTCCACGTAGTATTGAGAGGGGAATTGGGACTTACACCTAAGGAGGTGGCCCATGTGAAGGCTAATGTGGACACCAATGAGGGAGGATCAAAATGGTTTACCCCTATTAAGGGGAACCTAAGATTAACTTTGGTTGGTATTCATACTCATGCAGGCTTCCTACATACCCTGTTAAAAATATAGCCATCAAAACACATGTAATTAAGAAAGGATAAAGTGTTTCTTAGATGTGGAAGTAGCCCATATGAAAACTAGGGCTTACTCTCGGTGGTATTCCTTGAGGAAGAAGGGTTTCACGATCACTACTATCCTATGATCTCATGTGATTCATTCTTAATGTGAAAAAAGTAGGATTCAATAGTCCAAAATGTTGCATCATGAAAGGCGGGTTAGTGATGGATGGTGTGGGGTTACGCATGAAATCATCCCAAGGCGAAAAATTTCAAAGGGATAGGGATGGGGTGTTAAGAGTCCCCTATTCCAATATCCCCTCTTCTATTTTCATCTGTAGTAAGAAAGTAGGATCAAGAGTGCTACCTCCTATAAAAAAAGATTTGGGCTTACACCAAGATGGATTCCCTTCCCCTTAGGGTGAATTTCGTTCCATGTGAGAAACTTCTCATTCAATGTGGGGGAAGATATCACTCATATGGAGATAAATGGGCATAGAGAACACCCAATTTGGGTCAACCCATGTGAATTCTATGGTTTGAGGCTACATTATAACTTCATGTGCTGAGGATGATGGCCCTTGACAGTTTAACACCCTACAGTACGGACGAGAAAGGATCACTCCTCACCCCTTTAACATACAAAATTAATACCCACCCACACGTGGGGATGAGAAGGCACAAGAAATTCCCTTAGTGAGTTTAGTAAGGGATTGGTTAATAATGGGGTCAATGTTATCATAAATATGTGAAAAAGAAATAAAAATTAACATACCTATGAGAAAGAAAAAGTGAGAAAATTCTATAAGGAACAGCGCACGAGGGAACATGGAATCACTATAGAAAATTCTGAAGGGCTGCATGAAGGAGGTCTGATAAAGATGTGGGAGTTTCACATATTATGGTATCAAACATGGTGCTTCATATAAAATTAAGCCCATGGATCATAATGTAAGGGGTGAGCACAAGATAAGAGGCTTGCACCCAAAAGATAGGGGATTGAGTAAAAGATGGGTGTGAAAAAGGGAAAGTATTACATGCAAGAAGGATATTTTTCATGTAATTTCCTTTGGAGAAAAGGTAATGGGTGAGGGTCAATCCATTTTGGGGCCACACAAAGGGTAACCATTAGGGGAAATATCCAGAAATATCTTGTAGCTTGTGGGATACATGGCTTGCGCACTGTCGTGGAAGAGGTGGTCTTGTGCGCACGAAGGTGACGATTCAAATTTCCGATAGCTATCCTAAGGAAATTGGGGTTCCCTTATATATATAGTAAAATTATGGGAAATTACATGGAATCATTTTGTTGTAGAGGTTAGTGTTTGAAATTTCATTGGGAGTGTAAGATTCTTACGTGCATGCCTGTTTTTTTTATGTGTAGAATTCTCCACTTTCACGCATCTTCAATGGAAGTTTTCAGGAGGATGGGGTGAAATAGTGTCCTTTAAAATTACATTGGGTATCTATGTATCTTACACATGGATTTATGTCTTGTGAATATCCTTTTAATATTTTGTACGAATCCCTTGGTTTTCTTGGAATGTTCTTTGGAGTTAAATGGTGGCATTCGTTTTCTAAAAAATGACTGTTTGTGGTATTAGATGGAATTCAGTGCTAATAAATTCCACCACCCTTGGATTCTGAGATAAAAATTTACCATAAGGTTATGTTACAAGGGAAACACAAAAAATAAATGTGCATTCAGGGAAGGATGTAAAATATCTGATGACCTACGCACATGGCACCTTTTGTGTGTGTAGAAGACCCAATTCACGCATATAAATATGTGAGGGTGACCTTGGGCTAGTACTTTGAATTTTTGTATGATAGGATATTTCACACTAATTCACGTATGTTTCTTATTCTTGTATATAAAAATCCAAATTTTGTTTTTACTTTTTGTGTAGCCACTGAATGTTACACGCTTTGGACATAGCTGGAATTTTCCAAACTGATAACAAATATTACACGCACGCCACACTTGTTTTTGCTAAAACTCAATATTTCAATAACCATACATAGTTTTTTTTCAAATTTCAATAGACAAGGATGCTCAAAATAATAATGTTAGATAGAATATACCATTTCTACATGGAGGATGTAGATGACTGGGAAACCTGAAATACTCCAAACCATGATAGTCTTTCCAGACAATCAGATGCTCTTAGATATGTAGATCCAACATTAGAATGATTATCTCTTGATAGAAAGTCTCCCACTATGGATATTTTGGATTCCATATGATGTGATCATCCAATGCATTGAGACTAACTCCCCAAAATCGTGGTTCACAGGGTAAGATAGTCTCCACCGATACAAAATTTCTATAAACGACCATGCTACCTAGGAGCATTTGGAAATGGATTTATGTGTCCTTAGTCTATGAACTAGGATGATCGTGGGAGATGAACCAGTGCCTATAGGATCCCCTTCCCACCATGAATTCACATTAATAAGCTATATAATGGGTGACAGTGTGAGATGGAAGAAGGTATGGGACCTGAGGCCCATGGGAAATTTTACAAGTGAATGGGAATGTGAGTATAGGGTACACCACACATAAGAGGAGTTTGGAGAAGAGATACGCTATATCGGGCTGTTTGAAGAGATATATATATCATAAATCCACATATACCATAAAAAAGGGCTAGTGCCAGAGCATTTTAGGTGGAGGTCCCTGGAAACAAATATGTTCCACCTTCACCATGGGGATGTCAACATCAGTCTATGGGACACTCACCGTATGAGATCAATTTATCTGGAGGTACTAAAATACGATGAATTCCATTCAACAAAAAATATCAGGGTAGAAAAATCACAAACCCCCATCATTACATGGAATATCTTGGACATGATTAAGGAGAAGTTGGGGATTGATTATATATTTAGGTCATCCCATATTTAGGGTGGTTTCTTTTGTTCTTTAAAAGGGAAAAGGTATGGATGGTAGGACGAGGGAAGAAATGAACAAACACATTGCAAAGGGGTAAGTTAGGATCATACAATATGGTCTTACAAATAGGAAAATATCATACATGGGGGTTCAGCATGGATGAGATCTGGGACCCAAAAATTTAATACACTGCCTTACATACTGCCTTTTTGAGTGGGAGGCTATTGCTGATGAGGGATAAATGAATGGGGATCCACCCATGAACATTAGTGATGGAGGGGATCCTAGAATCATATAATATGTTCAATCTGGGGTGGATGTTTTAACAAGACTCTATAGTATCCTGGGGAACATCTCGAGGGGAGGCACACCCATTAGAATTTGAAGACCTCTTCAGATCTTTAATGGCTATATTTCTTCCCACTTTGATGTATATAGTTTCCCAAAGGCCATCCATCCTCCAAGAAGTGGACAACGACCATTTATTTAGAATATTACTAGGATTTAGCCACTGATTCTCAATGAGTAAGGGGTAAAGTTTCAAAAAGGTAACCATTAAAATTTCAACATCAGCACATTCCAAAATCTGGTCAGCCAGATGGCGGATGACCGGAGATGTTCACTGGCGTAGGGAGAATATATTCAAAGCATTAGGGGATGTGTTCTAGTTGCTCATATTGAAAGAAAAAATCCATTTTGATCCATAAGCATCATCCCACTTTTCATTATAGTATGGATGACTTCAACAACTCTCAAAGAAGGTGTATATATAGTTCATGAAGAGTGGAACCCCCACATCCTCTTTCATATATGGTGTATATTTATGAATGCTGAATTTTGTAAAACCATTACACTCCGCCCCCCCCCCCCACCATAGATTTCAATGACAACCTATCAATGTAATATTCTAAGAAATAAGTTGGGACATACCCAGTAAAAATCCTAAAATGATGCATTCAGTAGATCAAGGTAATGGAGCTAGTGTGGTAGGAATGAAGGTGAACATTAATTCACGGGGATATATAAGAGGAAAACATGGTATTAAGGAAAACAGAAGCTAGAACCTCAGTGGGGATGTCATAGGGTGAGGCTGCAGCTTCACCTTTTAAGGCGAGGTAGTCTCAAAGGTAGCCTTGAGGACCAGATAGAGAAGCCCATGGGAAAAAAATAAGTTATCTTATGCATCCAACTCATGATTTCATTCTCCTAACCCTGTGTTCAAACTTGATTATGTTGTGACAATTTCTATCAATTAATGACATGTGGTAGAAATATATGTGTGTCAGGTTTCAACTTCCAAAATTCAGCCACATTTACATAGTATACATGGAAGATTTTCACCATAGACAATAATACTAGATGGCCTTGGATCCTATGAGTTACAATAATGGAGATATGAAGAATAAAATCTTCTAGTGAATTTGATTCTTGTTCAAGATCCTAATTCGGAAGATATGTCTCTTGATGATGATAGAAACTATGATGAATAAGACTGTGAATAAGAAGAATTGGATTAAGAATAAGTACAAGAAGGATAAGAAGTGGTTGAGGATAAAAAGCCTAGTGTTGGGGAATCCCATGGGACAATGGCTCATCCATGGAGTCCCTGGGGGATGAATGAGATTGTCAGCACTGACGAGAGGCTCACCAAACAGCTCAAAATATGTCCCAATTTATATATCACCTAGTCCCTTCCCTTTTCAAAACATTGATTCACTAACCATAAATTTTCATATATAATAGTACATAAGTGTCGATCAATGGTCCACCAATGCAGAAAGTGAGGATGTACTGATAGATTTGGAGAGACATTCCGCAATTCCTACATCTAGAGATGAATCAATAAATTTGTTAGTTGTGGACGAGGTTTCTAGTAGTGTTCTACATGGGGGGATTGATAAATTTGGAATCCCAAGCTTCTCCCATAGTTCATGAGGATATAGTTCCAATCATTGAATTAAGGATAACTGAGGGGGTCTCCCATGTTGGAGGTTCATGCAGTGACTTCGGAACATGATCTGGATGATCTTAGGTATCGTAAGTCTCTACCATTATATAACCATACTTATCATTTGAGGATCAATATGAATGAGTTTCTTATTCCATACAATGATCATAAGACTATAGGAATATAAATATGATGTTTCAGGGAATCTATATGATCTATTCTGCTGATCATGCTCATCCAAGTGGAGTTGACCGTCCAAATTGATCTGTCCTTGGAAACAGATGAATGGGAAATAATAACTGTGAATGATGCCACTGTCAAGGCTGAGATCAAAGATATAAGGCCTTATATTTCTGAGGAGGAAATGATCAACAATATTTTTCCTCATGTTATTGAGCCCATTCCATCGGAGAGGATATAGGAGGAAGATCTTTTGTTTTGACCCCAATCATTCTTCTTGACTATGAACTGCAGAACCTTTGGAACTAGATAAATCTGATCCTGAAGTGGCCAAGGAAAGCCATATTATTAGAATGTGGTTTGGATGTTCATAAATCATTTCCTTCAAATGATACAGGGACAATGGGAGAGATGATTTGGGTCACTTTTCACCTTGATGCACTATCTCTTTTCCAGAGGAGTGGACGTTCGCAATCTTCATGTGCGGATCCACGACTATCTAGCTGAGAAGATGCAAGAATGTATCTAGAAATTGGATAATGATTCATTCCAAAATAAGTATAAAGATATATATATGCTCTATGAGGTTGAAAAATAGATCCAAAAACTAGATGAATGGAAAAAACAAATGTTCATCCTTCCTTAAAAGTCAATCATAACTCATCATATGACTGGAGGTCTAGCTACCGGACACCAAGGAGTAGCTGAATCAGGTGACCCATCAAGTGGCTGACCTCCGAGATTAAAATTACCATGTATAGATAATGGATGATGAGATTCACTCTACAACCATTGATAAAGAGAGGAAACTCAGGTTGCGACAACAGAATATGGCGGCCACAAAGGTGGTAGATATAACACATTCCATTAAAGGGGATGATCCATACAGGCTATGTTTTTATAAATATATAAAACACACATTCATTATTTCTTAATTTTAAATGTGTGCATGGACACATTATTTATTGAATTAATTACCATATCTCTATCAGATATTGTATTAGAGTGTTATATAATCCTCAAATACTTGGGGTTTTCTATTAATCACTAACCACCTAGAGTGTTCGAGATGAGAGAGGTTGCGGTTGGTGAATTGGGTTCTCAGAGTAGTCAAATTTACATTCCTAATGTACTCTAGTGCATGAATATGATAACGCCAAGGTAATTGGAAGCTTTTTGAACAAAGGTGAATGGGAAGTTTGAAGCAAGATTACCCAAAATTCAGAACACAATGAGAATGGAATCATGATATAGGATATATGTTGACCATTTACAAAACACAGTACCCATATTGCTTAGCCTGAAATGAGGAAAATCAAATGAGGGTCGACTATGGATCATGTTTGAAACATAGGACCCATCCCAAATTGTCATCCAATGACTTTGAAGGGGTTTCCCCAAGATGGTAGGTGCACCATTATGTCTATACACCATGTTGTTAGGGAGTCCCTTAAAATTTTTAAGAGGATGATGATCCGAATAAGGGGAACACAAAGTGTGGGAGTGAATTGATGGAATTTTTTAATTGATTCAAACACTCTCTAAATTACACCAATGTTGATTAGATCACATTGGTGTTGGATTAACTATCTTAAAAAATATCACAACTATCTTCCAGGGGAACATCACCTTGGATGCTGAGTGATAGCTGAGGGTGAAAACATTGCGGTAGATGACCAACAATGTGGGAGACGACCACTCAAATGAGGACCTGAGATTATTTGTAGTTTTACATCATTAAAGTCGTTTTTATAAACATTTATTTTAACATTATATCGTGAGGATGATGTATGGTACAATTTAATGTCATGCAATCAAGACTTCCCATGATTTAACTCCATATTACTGGGATGTTTCACATGGTTTAAGGTCATACATCATGAACCCTATCCAACCACTTAAATTCATGTTACTCGGACTATGATATGTTTTAATGTATTTTTGTGTCATGGAGGACGAAAATACAACATGAGTGGGGAAAAAGGATTCCCCCATACCCCACAAATACAAGGAAACATGTGTTAATAAGTCATATTTGATGTGTCAGGAGACAAACATGACATGAATGAGGGTCATGGGGTCCAACACCACAACAAATAACCTAGTGAGGCTGTTAGTTTAGGTTAATAGTGTTTGGACCATGAATCCCTTATAAAGATTGACCACATCGGTACCCACCCTACAAGAACTCATAATCCCACATAATCCATGCTCGGTATTGGAAATAAAGAATGGTATAGGGGGTTTACCTGAAATGTGGGAGTGCACATCGATGGTGAAACCAATGATGGAATCCCACCGTGATACAAGAACATAGAAATGTGGTATGTAGAGTCCTTCAAGGTCTGGATGAAATGGAGACTTGTGAGTTACGGTGGACTATTGAACGTGTTCAAAATATAGGGACCATAACTACACCAAGATATAATGGGCACATCAAATTTGGGATCAAATTTTGACCATGTTAGAAGGACATGAATCACTACATTCTACCAAAGATTCATCATGGAATTAGCCTAGGGCAGGAGGTGAACAAAATCAGAATGGGACAATCACCATCAGGGGGTTCATCTGGATTTTTAAGGGTGTTGGAAAACCAAAATCAAGGGGGAATTTACGAGTGGAATGAATATATCAGAGAGTGAGATTAAAACATAGACGTCGAAGTAATTTATGGTCATTCTACATGGACCATGTGGGATAAATTCAATCTTGGGGAATTCATACAACATGTAGAAGGTTAAAGGAAATATAAATGAGGAAACAGAGTCTCACGTGATGCATACACACCTTAAGATGTACTACATATAGTTTAGCATCATAGAGCATGGAAAAAAATTGGTTTCCAAGGATCGAAAATGTTAATGAACCTATGGCTGGACCCGAAGAAAACATTATAGAGAATCACTACTTATCCTTTAACGATAAGAATGAATTTGTATGTAGTTATAAAAAAATAGTGTGGTAAAAGTCAAACACTGGTGGGTGAAATCCTCTCTGGTGAAGAAGCTGTAGCGTTCCATAATTATTATGGGGTATCATGAGATTTTTTAAGGTGGGGTTGTAGTTTAATGTCATGCATTGAGGATGTTAAATATTAGTTAAATTTCATAAAGTTAATACCAAAAGGGTGGTTCTCTAAGAGGAATATGCATAATGTGGTGGAATAATGTAACCGACATGAATGAGGTCCCAAGGGGTCTTCTCCACCACATGTTCATTCCTATAGAAGCTCATATATAGTTTAATGTCATATTTCTTGGACTATGATAAGTCTATAGGGGATATAGAGGTGAACACTCATTCTAGATATATAAATGTGGAACAAAATAGGTAAAACCTAATATGAAAGAGGTCTAAAAGAGTTCAGGTATCACATAGACACATAAAGATAAACTATATATAGTTTTGGGATAGAAATCGCAGACTGTATTTTAGGCTGAGACCAAAGATGGAAGGTATGGAAATAACTATGTATCCCATAGGGATGGAACCAAGAATCACATAGTTCACTAATTTAGGGAACAACTATTATAACATCCCGCCTTTTTATCAAATAAACTTTCATTGCATTTTACAAAACCGAGGATCTTTAAGGTTTAGTGTCTTGGAAACCAGGAACATTAAACATGAAAACATACATGAAACATTCTTCTTAAACGTTTTAAAGGATTCTCCTTAAGTTCATCCTAGGTTCATTACTGCATCTCATAACCTGTGGACATACAACAAAAGAAAGGGTGAGTTGAAGGCCCAGTAAGGGAAACAAGAGAAACATTTTACATGTGAACTTGAGATACTTCAATAAGGACATGAAAAGAATTTTAAGGCATGAAAATGAAACCATGAAGCATATCATAAAAAAATAACATTTTTCATAACTTGAAGATGTGGATATAACATTTAATATTGAAAATCATTTCGTTTCACCATGGTCTATCCCCAAGGTGTCGTTAAAAATTACCAAGGTTATTCACCAAGGCGTCGTTAAAAATGGTCATCTCTAGAGATTAATTCTTTACCCAATGCATTGGAGCGCTATCAGGGCGCACCCTTATATTTTCCTTTATTATCATGTGATACACATATATCATCATCAACCATTTCATAAATAACCCATATTGTATAAAATAAATGGGTTTCATTTCATAATCATAACGTTTTAAAAACTGTTTTAAAGACATGATCTTTACGTTACTTTAAACCCATGGAAAGGTAAAGCGGGTATCATGTATGTAAATCCCAGAATTTAAAATAGAAAATTTTTCTATATATGTGAATAACCCTGTAGAAATAAGAGCTTTTAGTAATCACTTAATAACATGAAGTAATTTTGAGAAAAAGAGAGAGGCATTTTGAGACGAAAATTCTGCAGCACAACGGCAACGTTACAAGGTTTTAGAAAACGTTGAAAAGAGAGGGGACATGGGTCAAACAATGATAAATGACCCATAAAATAGTAGAGGGACAGAATATAAGGGATTTAAGATCATGTTAATGAGATTTGAAAATATACCATATGAAATGAAGGACATTAAAGGAATAAAAAAATAAGATTTCCCTTATGAAAATTCAGCAGCCTAACAGCGTTACATAAACTTCAACCAAAAATGAATTAATGATGTCAAATAGGGTCTCTAATCATATGAACATAAAATATCATTATGATAGATATAGAGATCATACCCCAACATAATAAAAAGGAACTTTCAAGACTTGACATGGAATTAGAACTTTGTAAAAGAGAAGGGTGAAAGAATCTCTTAAAAATTCGGCAGCCTAACGACGTCACTTAAACTTCAACAAAAATGAGTTGATGAGATCAAATAGGGTCTCTCATCATATTAAAATAAGAGTCCTGTATGATAAATATAGATATCATACCCCAACATAACAAAAAGGAACTTGAGAGAATTGACATGAAAGTAGAACTTCAAAACGAGAAGGGTGAAGAACCACTTAAAAATTCGGCAGCCAAACGGCGCCACTTAAAACTTCAAAAAACTGAATTGAAGAGATCAAATGGGGTCTCTCATCATATGATCATAAAAGATCAGTATGATAAATTTAGAGATCATACCCCAACATAATAAAAAGGAACATTAAATAGTTTACATGACAATAGATCTTGAAAAATGAGAAGGGAGGAAGAATCCGTTACACAAATTCCGGCAGCCTAACGGCGCCACTTAAAACTTCATAAAACGAAATAATGAGATTAAGAGGGGATCTATAATTATGTGAACATGAAAAGGGAAGTAATAGGAGTATAAAAGAACAACCTTAAACATAAGAACATTAAGAATAAAAGAAATTACATAAAAGAGATTTCTTGAAAAGAAAGAGAGAGATCAGATCCCTTACCTTAAAACGTAACTCTTAAAACTCAAAGATTTGGACCTTGAGGGCTTGGGGGAACCTTGGGAGGACTCCTTGGGAGGTAAGGAGACCCTAACTTCATTGGGGGAGAGTTGGGAGTGAAAAATAAATGAGTAAAGGGTGGGTATTTATATGGAATGTGAGGGGACAAGGCATTAATGGCCAAGGGACACCTCACAAGTTCCTTTCTCAAAACCATGTGCTCTCCATTGGAATTTACCATGAAGTTAGGCCACATGGGGCCCCCAAAACAACAATTCATCACCCTTGACCGGCCAACCCTTAAAATATCTCATGACATCATCATGACACAGTTATGATGTCATTAAACATACCGAAACCCTAAAACTGAATTTTTACTATTCACTAAAAATTCAACTGTCTCAGAAAAATCCCAAAATTTCACATTAACAAAATATCAAGTCTCTGATTTCAAAAATAAACTCCATTTTATAAAAATAATTTTCTAAATATTTCTTATTTTATTTTTAAATAAATACACTATTCACCAAAAATTCATTTTTTTAGAAAAATCCCCAAAAATTACCATAACATAATATTGATGCTCTGAGTTCAAAAATAAAGTCCATTTTATAAAAATAATTTTCTAATTATTTTTAATTAAATTTTTAATTAAAAAACACTATTCACCCGAAAAAACTAATACTTGACTAATAATTTATGAAACCATTATTTAACCATTTTATTGAATCACATTACTTAAATCAAGGTGCCTAGATTATACTAATACTTTATTTAAGTGAGATTACTAATCCATTTGGACTCATTACTAATCCTAATCATAAAATCACTCTTCATATTTTACTATTCATTAAAAATCAAGTTGATCTTATTAGACTCTAAATTTCGTACTGAACATAATTGTAGAAGACCATTTTTTGCAAATCTTTACACATTTTTAATTATTTAAGGGTTAAAAAAACATTTTAAAAATATACTTTTTCTAAAATTCATCAAAAATATGCATACTATATGTATCCGGTCATTTGAAAATTCATAAACTTCATAAGAAGAAATCCCAATTTTTATTTAAAACAAAGGATTACACAAGGAAGTTGCGGTCTCCTTACGTAGCCCCTTATCACACCAGCATAGGACCTAAGTGTAAGGTGTGCAAAGGTGAGAGAATCTGAGGGAGGCTCGACCAACATCACACGAGTAGTAATTTCTATCATTTTGAACTTCTCACGAAGGCGATCCAATTCTAGCTTCACACGATGAAGTTCAGCTTGGGTTTGGTCTAGAGAAAAGCCCAGTGGTGCTACCTCCTTCCCATGTTCTGTTAGATGGGCTTCGATCGGTCCAAGACTACTGTGTGAGGCCATCAAATCTTCTTTCTATATTAATTAACCAAGATTACTTGTATTTAGAGACAATTATCAAAACGTTTAGTTTCCAGCGGTCACATTGACCAATGGTCAAATAACAGTAAAAAACCAACGGAATCATTTTAATTATACTCATGTTATCAAACGAAACATTTTTTTCGAGTATAAAAATAAAATAACACATAAAATTAGGAAACAATATTTATTCAAAATTTCAGGTCGTTACAATCTTCCCCCCTTAAGAAATTGCGTCCTCACAATTTTTTTAAAATTAGGTTTTGAAATTTCATTGAAAGTCCCACATCGGAAAAGGAGTTAGTAAAACTATTACTTTAAAAGAAATAAAGGGAAGTACAAAGGTCACCCGAGTTAGCCCACACTAGGATTCCATGTAGGAAAAAATGGACATGGAAGAAAAACAAAGGGTCAAGTTCTGAGGGAGAGTGATAGAGAACGTGATTAGGAGAAAGTTAACCATAAGAAAATCCCAAACTTATGATGTGTGTAAACGGTCATTGATTACCAAGTAGGAAATGTAAACCAACAACGTTTTTGATTTACGTTCCTTTTCATAATTTTGAGGAAATCATTTACTACATATAACAAAAACATAAGAAAATATACCTACCTTTATGTAGAGTTTCATCCTTTAATAAATTTCTACCAAAACTAATCTTTTCTCCAAAAGATAGCATTCAAAACTACTTGGTCCCATCAAAACACAAGAATCATCTTCTAGAGAATCATATAATCCACAAAAGATTGACTATCTATTTCTTCTATCTTTAAACATTATCCCAAAAACAGAAAGGGTAAGGTAAAACAACTCTTCAAAAAGAAAGAATCCAATAGGAAGGGAAAATATTTTTAAATCTTCAAAGCTCCATGGTACTACAAAAAATTCATCATAGACCATCCCATAAATAACGGTCCTTAAAATTCTTCAAAATAAACCAAACTAAGATTGGAACCCAAATAAAAGAGGGATTTGATAACACAGTCTTCCAAAATAAAATTTATTGTTTATCTCCAAACAACATCAACCACACCTAACATCTTATAACAAAAGTAGCTAACATAAACATATTTTACCCAAGATAGGTTAATTATTTACATAAGTAACCTAAATTACTATAAGTCCACCTTAAATTCATTGATTCTTCAAAATATAAGTCAACCATACTCCTAAATGAAAATATAGTAGTAATCTATTTACCTTGATCATATAGGGTCCTCAAAATAGTGAATGTCTTCCAAAATAATAATCATCTTTTAATCCCCTAATCATCTTTGTCATATTAATACGGCAATCGTAGCATTTCCTATCACATTGGTTGTTGGGACATGTTCTTCCATTTCCCGCAATTAACTAAGAAAAGAATCTATAATTAGGGGCTTAAATACATAGCCAATAATCATGAAAAGAAACTTAAAGCATATAAGGATAACTTGTAGAAGAAAAGTATACCCTAACTTGTGATCCCCTAGGTTCCCATCTAAGTTATCCATGATCATATAGTCTTATGTGAACCTTAATTTTATTTTATCTTTGTTCCTTTAACAATGGTTCATACTAAGCTTATGAATTTACCAAAGCATATCCCCCGGAAGTGTCGTAACCAAGAGTGCGGCAAGGCCCGTTTTCGGGTACCAATTCTCGTTCGTGTCTAGCTCAATGCGGTGTTTTTGGGTTTTACCCCTATGTACATCTGTGTTAGAGCCACCTCTACCTACTTGTATCCAGACATGGATGTATTTGCTTGGAAACCCCTTACTCAATACTCACCAAAATACCCAGAAGATTTACTATATTTAAACTTTTCTATAGGGTTCTTCCTAGAGTTTTCATATCCTAATTTCCAGAAATAACTAAACCATCCTTTGATACCAACTATAACATCTCGCCTTTTTATCACATAAACTTTCATTACATTTTACAAAACCGAGCATCTTTAAGGTTCAGTGTCTTGGAAACCAGGAAATTAAAACATGAAAACATACATAAAACATTCTTCTTAAACCCTTGAAAGGATTCTCCTTAAGTTCATCCTAGGTTCATTCCTGCATCTCATAACCCGGGGACATACAACAAAAGAAAGGGTGAGAAGAAGGCCTAGTAAGGGAAACAAGAGAAACATTTTACATGTGAACTTGAGATACTTCAATAAGGACATGAAAAGAACTTTAAGGCATGAAAATGAAACCACGAAGCATATCATAAAAAAATAACATTTTTCAAAACATGAAGATGTGGCTACAACATTTAATATTGACAATCGTTTCATTTAACCAAGGTCCATCCCCAAGGTGTCGTTAAAAATTACAAAGGTTATTCACCAATGCGTCGTTAAAAATGGTCATCTCTAGAGATTAAGTCTTTACCCAATGCATTGGTGCGCTATCAGGTAGAACCCTTAAACATTCCTTTATTATCATGTGAGACACATATATCATCATCAAAAATTTCATAAATAACCCATATTGCATAAAATAAATGGGTTTCATTTCATAATCATAACGTTTTAAAAACTGTTTTAAAGACGTGATCTTTACGTTACTTTAAACCCACGGAAAGGTAAAGCGGGTCTCATGTATGTAAATCCCAGAATTTAAAATAGAACATTTTTCTATATATGTGAATAAACCTGTAGAAATAAGAGATTTTATTATTCACTTAATAACATGAAGTAATTTTGATAAAAAGAGAGAGGCATTTTGAGACGAAAATTCTGCAGCACAACGGCTACGTTACAAGGTTTTAGAAAATGTTGAAAAGAGAGAGGACATGGGTCAAAAAATGATTAATGACCCATAAAACAGTAGAGGGACTGAATATAAGGGATTTAAGAACATGGTAATGAAATTTGAAAATATACCATATAAAATGAAGAACATGAAAGGAAGACAAAAATAAGATTTCCCTTATGAAAATTCGGCAGCCTAACAGCGTTACATAAACTTCAACCAAAAATGAATTGATGATGTCAAATAGGGTCTCTCATAATATGAACATAAAAGATAAGTATGATACATATAAAGATCATAACCCAACATAATAAAAAGGAACTTTCAATACTTGACATGAAATTAGAACTTTGAAAAGGAGAAGGGTGAAAGAATCCCTTAAAAATTCGGCATCCTAACGGCGTCACTTAAACTTCAACAAAAATGAATTGATGAGATCAAATAGGGTCTGTCATAATATGAACATAAGATTCCATTATGATAGATATAAAGATCATACCCCAACATAACAAAAAGTAACTTGAAATAATTGACATTAATGTAGAACTTCAAAACGAGAAGGGTGAAGAACCACTTAAAAATTCGGCAGCCTAACAGCGCCACTTAAAACATCAAAAAACTGAATTGAAGAGACCAAATGGGGTCTCTCATCATATGATCATAATAGATCAGTATGATAAATTTATAGATCATACCCCAACATAATAAAAAGGAACTTGAAATACTTTACATGATAATAGATCTTGAATAATGAGAAGGGAGGAAGAATCCGTTAGAAATATTTCGGCATCCTAATGACGCCACTTAAAACTTCATAAAACGAAATAATGAGAGTAAGAGGGGATCTCTAATTATGTGAACATAAAAAGGGCATTAAGAGGAGTATAAAAGAACACCCTTTAACATAAGAACATGGAGCATAAAAGAAATTACATAAAAGAGATTTCTTGAAAAGAAAGATAGAGATGAGATCCCTTACCTTAAAACGTAACTCATAAAACTCAAAGGTTTGGACCTTGAGGGCTTGGGGGAACCTTGGGAGGACTCCTTGGGAGGTAAGGAGACCAGAACTTCGTTGGGGGAGAGTTTGGAGTGAAAAATAAAGGAGGAATGGGTGGGTATTTATAGGGAAAGTGAGGGGACAAGGCATTAATGGCCAAGGGACACCTCACAAGTGCTTTTCTCAAAACCATGTGCTCTCCCTTGGCATTTACCATGGAGTTAGGCCACATGGGGCCCCCAAAATAGTAATTCAACACCCTTGGGTGGCCAACCCTTAAAATATCTCATGTCATCATCATGACATAGTTATGATGTCATTAAACATACTGAAACCCTAAAACTGTATTTTTACTATTCACTGAAAATTCAACTTTCTCAGAAAAATCCCAAAATTTCACATTAACCATATATCAAGGCTCTGATTTAAAAAATGATCTCCATTTTATAAAAATAATTTTCTAAATATTTCTAAATTTATTTTTAAATAAATACACTATTCACCAAAAATTCATTTTTTTAGAAAAATCCCCAAAAATTACCATAACATAATATCGATGCTCTAAGTTCAAAAATAAAGTCCATTTTAGAAAAATAATTTTCTAATTATTTTTAATTAAATTTTTAATTAAATAACACTATTCACCTGAAAAAACTAATACTTGACAAATAATTTATGAAACCATTATTTAACCATTTTATTGAATCACATTACTTAATCAAGGTGCCTAGATTATACTAATACTTTATTTAAGTGAGATTACTAATCCATTTGGACTCATTACTAATACTAATCATAAAATCACTATTCATATTTTACTATTCATCAAAAATCAAGTTGATCTTATTAGACTCTAAATTTCGTACTGATTATAATGGTAGAAGACCATTTTTTGCAAATCATTACACAGTTTTAATTATTTAAGGTTTACAAAAACATTTTAAAAATATACTTTTTCTAAAATTCATCAAAAATATGCATAGTATATTTATCCCGTCATTTGAAAATTCATAAACTTCATCGTAAGAAGAAATCCCAATTTTTATTTAAAACAAAGGATTACAAAAGGAAGTTACGGTCTCCTTACATAGCCCCTTATCACACTAGCATAGGACCTAAGTGTAAGGTTTTCTAATGTGAGAGAATCCGAGGGAGGCTCAGCCAACATCGCACGAGTAGTAATTTCTATCAGTTTGAACTTCTTGCGAAGGCGATCCCGTTCTAGATTCACACGATGAAGTTCATCTTGGGTTTGGTCTAGAGCAAAGCCCAGTGGTGCTACCTCCTTCCCAAGTTCTGTTAGATGGGCTTCGATCGGTCCAAGACTAATGGGTGAGGCCATCGAGTCTTCTTTCTATATTAATTAACCAAATTACTTGTATTTAGGGACAATAATCAAAACGTTTAGTTTCCAGCGGTCATATTGACCAATGGTCATATAATAGTTAAAAACCAACGGTATCATTTTAATTATAATCATGTTATCAAATGAAACATTTTTGTTGAGTATAAAAATAAAATAACACATAAAATTAGGAAACAAGATTTTTTCAAAATTTCGGGTCATTACAACTTTAGTTTGACTTCATGAGTTTAGGATTTTGGCTCTATGTTTATGGTCATAGAGTATGGACCATGATATGGTATCTCAAATGGGTATGCGAAGTGAGCTATCATACAAACCTGATGTGAATGAAGCCAAAAAATGCTCGACACAACACCACAATTTCCTGATGAGACTTTTGAGATTAGCCCTAATGGAATTAGTACGATATGGATGGAAGGAAAATCCAATGTGAGCAGACCAGGGAGGCTCATATGCCAAAGAATGGGTCAAAGAGAGAAGGAATGAAGGGAAAGTGAATATGAGGCCAGGCCCAAAGATGAAATGTTTTGTTGTCACTATATATCCCTTGAAGTGGAATATCATCCCACAGGTAGTTCTTAAAAATTGCATGAAATATAACCAGTGAAAAATGAGATATGTTTTCAAGAAAGGACACCACAATAAGGTTTCATAGATTAAAGTCATATAAACTTGGACTATAGGGGATGAAAATAGTTTATGGTCCTAATTCTTGGACTATAGTCTCTTAGTTAAATGATTTAGAGTTTGGACCTTAGGCTCTTAGTTTAATTTCATAGAGTTTGTACCATGGGAAAACATCAGGTGGATATGTGTGGCATGTTGGTGTGGTAAAATCGATGTCGATGTGAATGAGTTCCTAGGAGGCCCCAACACCACATGAAACAATATCAAGAGAATCTTGCACATTGTTTAGAGTTATAATACTTGGTCTTTGGTGCCAATTTAAAATCATATACCCAAGACATAAAATGTTATGCATTCTATGATCATGAAATCAGAATGATGGGTAGAGGAGTATTCTCAATGGAGGTATATAGAATAACCATTGCAACCTGATGTGAACGAGGGCCAAGGAAACCTCAAACAATACTTTGTACTACTGAGAAAAACCTCATCTAGGGGAGAGAAAGATTTCAATTGAGGCTGGGCTCAATAAAAAAATTGTGTGTTCCTAAGTATCCTATAAGGATGGAAATCAAGACACATGTTGTTATTTATACACTATGGAAGTGGTGTGGCTGCCCTATGTGGGTACAAGTTGTACGAAAACATCTAAGTCCACCTGATCCATGCTCGGTGTAGGAAACACTGAGTGATATTAGGATTTCCCAATCACATTTAGAATAATACAAAAAGGTTGAGTAATTTCTATGTTAAGAAAATCCCAAAAAACATCGACACTTACACTAAATTTGCACAGATTCAAAGAGGGGAAACTCCATGGGAATTGGTGTTACACCAGAACATACTAAATTGGAATGTGTGAATCAAATAACCCAATTTCTAGAATACAATGAGGGTGGCATGATGACGGAGGATAACCACGGAACTTGTTCAAAACATAGTATCTGTATCACATTAACAGAGATGAATAAAGAAAAATGAACGTCGACTGCTGACCATTTTTTACAACGAAGGACCTATATCAAAATTAAAATTTAAGTCTTCTAAGGCATTGTCCCGGGATGGTAGGTGATCCATTATGGCTAGACACCATGCCATTATGTGGTCCCTTCATACTTGTAATATTATGGGGACCCAAATAAAGGGACTTATGAATCATGGATATGGAATGAGAGAATGTAAATGTAGAATCCAACACTCTGGGTCTCATGCCTCCACACATCAAGGAATAACAATGGGAGGACATGGATAGAATTGAGGTAAAATACCCTGAAACTATAAATTGTTTATGGAAATATTCCTTGGATATAAGGATCTTCGTTTAAGGTAGTAGAGTATAGACGATAGGTTTCTAGTTTAAATTTGTGTTCTTGGGACATGCCTCTTTAGTTTAATGTCATTCGGTAAGGACACTGGAGAACAATTTAATGTCATGTTGTAGTGAAAGAAGGTGTTTCTAGGGGATTGTGTGTTATGTGGCAGCTAAAACCTGATGTGAATTAGGACCAAATGTGTCTTCTCCACACAACATAATTCCTAGGGGAATCCATACATTTTTTAATTTCATGATATATGGACTTGGGTGATCAATTTAACATCATGCGTCTGGGATGTATAATGTTATTCCATTTACCAACATGAAACTAAGGTGACACAATATAGTTTAATATCATGTTTTAGAGTCAAGGGGAACATTAATTTAAGGGTCATTCATAATGGACCTTCAAGGTTTTGTAGTTTAACATCATGAAACCAGGATGCCAGTTCCATGTAGTTAAAAATTGTACATCTTGGACAACAGAGTTCTTAGTTTAAGATCATAGAATTCATACCCTTAGGGGGGAGTATTGCATAAGGGATATGCATCAAACAATAACATGAATAAATACTATTGGGGCCTACACTATACAATACACTCATGGGGAAGACCCACACATAGTTTAAAGTCATGATGAATGGATTTGAACTCCTATTTTATGGTCATAGAACTTAGTGATATAAGATTTTTCAGCTCCTTAATGTGGTTAAAACCCTACCAATACTCATAAGCCCATGTGAGCCATGATTTGTGTGGGAAACAAGGAGAAATGATTGGATTTTACTAACATATGGAAGTGCATAGTAGGAGGTAGAAAAGGTTGGGATGGGATTTCACAAAAATGATGACATGATTACTCAATGTGAAAAGTTGCATGGAGAGGTACCACTGATGGTTTTCGAGTTCCACTAGAACATGAGGAGTTGGAAAATTTGAATCTTGGTTCCTGATATCTAAGTGTTAATGGGGTGGAATGACGATGGAGGATACAATTTTACATGTTCAAAACACTGTATCCATATTTTTTTACATAGGATGGGAAGAGAAAAATGAGGTTCTACTGCTCACCAAGTTTGAAAACAATGTAAATGTCTCAAAATTTCATTCAAAGTCTTTTAGGGGGTTTCCCTAGGATGTTAGGTGATACATATGGCCATGCACTATACAGTTAGGGGTCTCGTTAGTCATGGAAGATGATGGGGACCAAATAAAGGGAGACGTGCAACATAGATATGGAATGAGAGAATGTACAAATAGAACCAACCATTCTGGGTTTCTCACATCATTACACATAAGAATAAAAATTAAGAATGTCATGTAGATCGATTCAAACCCATTCTCAAAGGGATAGGTAATGAGGTAACTCATGGATGTGACATGGTAGTGGACCAGTTCCACCTCTAGAGGATGAGGAGGAGGGGTCAAAAGGGGATGATGAACCAATGGATATACCTGGAGAGAAAATGTTCAGGTTTTTCTATATATGCCATGAGGATGAGAATCAAGCCTCACATTGTTCTTGGATTATTCGTAGTATAATTTCTTGAGGTAAGGATGTTGGGTGTGACATAGTTTATTTTCAAGTGACTAGGACATTAGGGGAGAGTACCTCCTTAGAAATATGCAATTTAACCCAATGTGAATGGGCACCCTGAAGGCCCATGTTGTTCCATAAAATCTTAAGGAATTCCTGTGGCTAGGCCCGAATACTATGTGTCTGGGCCTTCCTATATATACTATTAGTATGGGAATCAAGCCATATGTATTTATGAACTGACATCTCCCTGTGCATGTCTAACCCATACACAGAGAAGGGGCATATATATGTTTGTTTTTTTGTTTTTGTACTTTTTTGTATGGATGAACGAAGATTTAAATTCATGATTAATTAGGTATCCCATAAGGATGGGAAGAAATCCATACATATTTCTTGAAATATGGGATGGTGAGAGATAAGTACCAAATGTGATGCCCTCTCAGGCGAGAATACCATGATGTTGTGCCATTTTTCATCATACAACTAGGACAATGATGTAATAGTTTATGGTCATTTTATAGGACTGATCCATCTAGTTTAAATTCATGATGTAAGGAAGGGGGATGTAACACAGTTTATCATCATTTTACTAGGATTATGCAACACATTTTAACCTCATGTTTTAGGGATTTTTACAGATAGTTTAAGGTCATGTTGCTCGGACTGTAGGCTCTTAGTTTATGATCACAGTCTTTGGAACAAAATTTCTTATAGTTTAACATCATGTAACCTGGAAAAATTTGATAGGTAGTTTTACATCATGTATCTTAGATGGAAGGGACATATTCAAAGTACTTTTTGAGGAAATTGTCATTGGTCGGAGGAGTGATTCTCTCCCCATCCATGGTGACAATGGAATATACACCGTTGTGATATAATTTTTGAATGATGTAAGGACCCCCCCCCCCTTTGGGATCTAGTACTGGTGGAATTATGAAAGGTATCATTGAAATTCTTATATCTAGTATCATGTCTCCCATATGTATGGAGAAGAGATGAACTTTCTTGTTGAAGGTTTGAGCTATCATGTTATGGTGCCTCTCTAGATTTTTCAAGGCCAAGAGCCTGTTCACCTTGAGGGATTCAAGTTCATCAAGATGACATTGACTATATTTTATGAAGAATTATAGTCATATAATACTTTTTAATGTGATGGTAATCGAGTATCAATGGGAATGAATTCCTCTATTCCATGCACCATGGAATTTGGATTCACCTGGGTGGAATTCTGGGCCTTTATCTGATTAGTACCAAGTACATTAGGGAGCCTATTCGGCCAAATTTTCTTGTTATGACCAACCATCTTGTGTACAATTTTGGATATTCTCTTATTTAACCCCTCGCTATATCTATTTTCTTGTGCATAGTAGTGGGAAGTATGGTTGGACATGAAGATGTAATAACTATACAATTAATTCAGCTCAGCCGCTCAGAAATTGGTGTCGTTATCTATGAGAACAACATGAGGGAATCCAAATAAATGGATGATTTTGGAGATCATTAAATAAATAATAGAACAAGCCATTAATTCCTTGAGAATAATTTCTTATTCATAAATGATAATGAAATCTGTCGTTGTCATAATGAACTTGCACTGGCGAGATGTCGCTGGTGGTTATGGTCCCATTCCATTGAGTCCCTATACCACAAATGACCAAGAGTACATGGTATAATAGAGGGGATCAGGTTGTTGATCCAAAAAGATTTCATGGATCATACATGTGTGACTTCTATTTGGGAACTCGATACTACTATGGACCATGGTGGGCCAAAAGTGACCCAACCTTCAGATCTGGTGGGAGTGCATCAAACCTGTCTGATGAGATCCACCTAAACTAACATGAAATTCTTATATAACCTAGATAATATCATATCCTTAAATTAAGTAGAGGATAATCCCATCGTACCCACATTTATACAGAGTCTGCTCAAGGATGGGACCACTTTATAGGGTGAACTGTACTACACACTGAAAAATTCTCTCATGTTCAGATTTGTCTGGTGGGATATTTCCATATTGGATATAATCAACAAAGGGAGTCATCCAATTAGGTGTCGTATAATATATGAGATGATATGGAGGTATTAATGTGGAGGAACTAGTGGTATGATTTCTTACCCATTAGTTTTCATCATCGTCCAGAGTAGTAAGAGATATGAATCTTCGATGTTCCACATAGATGATTAGATAATTATAATCAAGCTTTTCAAGAGATGTGTCTAGATTGGACAAGGCATAAACTTGAACATTTTGTGACTGGGAAACAAGAGTTACCTCTGGCTAAGAAGTGGACTGGTCCATCAACTGACATGTACATTCTAGAAATGGAACGAGTTATAGATTCATAATGAAATAATCACCGTTGATCTTCTTGATGACTAACTTGTATTCTCCCTTCACATATAGGTGGGGAACATAAATCTTTAGGTATATCTTAATACTATGGATGAGAGGATGATACTATGAGTCATTTTTGGTGTAGAATTTTTATAAAAAGAATGAATATGACAAGACAACCTATGTAGGCGTGATGAAGATGTTACCTAGGACAACTCTATTGAGTCTTTGATCATTGATCCTTTTACCAGTTGGTCTTCAATAGGCATAATCGAAAAAAAATCATCCAACATGGAAAAAACTTCTCCACTAAGAGGACAACCTCTTCTAGGATGTCATGATTGATGGACTGCTCTGTGGGGGATGGATGAGTGTCTATAAATTCATTCAAATCATGATGATTGACATCCTTATATGGGACGAACCTGATGTAGAACTTATGAAGGGTCACCTCCCAGTGATCTTGACGACCTATCAGCATGGGGCGGTTTAGGATATACTTTAGGAGATCCACACAGGACACTATTTATATCTCATGAAGCTACAGATAATGCTGTAGATTCTACATAGAAAAAATATACATTAGAAAACTATTCTCGATAGGAATGCTTCTAGGTTACATGTTGAGAGCATACAACTGAGATAGTATAAACTGTTCTATGTTCCATCACTGTTTTTTTGGGGTGATATGGGTACCAAGGGATCATTCTGGGGAAGTAAAATAGAGGAACAACAAATTATTGGATATGGGTGGCATGAGAAAAAAATATTTTCAAATATACATCTTGATTTTATCAAATGTGGTCTAGAACATTATGTCCCACAAGTAAAAAACAAATTTCCTAATGATCCTAGAAAAGGTATTACACATGCCGACCATATTTGAGGTGAATCATCCAATATACATTAGGTGGCATTGAAATCCTTATAGATCCTAGATGTTTCTTAGAGGAGGCATCCAACTAATATCCTTAATCTTCTCTAGATTTGTATTGATTCCTCTGTATCTGATAAGAAAGATAAAAAACATTTCTAGAAGTAACCCGGAAATAACACTTCATGGGGTACATCATTCGATGGTGGGAGTGGAGGAATCTGAACACTTTCTCATTATATCTGAGATGGTTCTAAAGTTTTTGGGATTTATCCACCATGTCATTCAAATTTAATTCCAGTAGCATACTAAGGATAAGATTGAATATACTTTTAATGGAATGATGATAGCTATTTCCTACATTATTCAGACCAAAATACATTACCTGATAGAAAAAAGGCCAATTTAAGTGCAGTGAAGGCAGAAGACTCTTCATCTTCAAGGGACATTCATATTTGATTATACCCAGAATACCAATCCATTAAGGAGAGATCATGTAATCCATTGGTGGAATCAATCAAGAGATCCATTATATGAAGGGAAAACTCATCCTTTGCGAAGAGATAATTGAGATATCGAAAGTTGATTCCAACTCTCATATTTTCTTTATTTTTCCTGATGGGAAGGATTTTGACTAACCAAATAGGTTATTGGACTTCGTTGATGAAGTATTCATTTATGATCTTATTAACTTTGGCCTCAACCATGTAACCATGAGAGGGGTTCATTTTCCTAGGAGGTGGTTTTAATCCAAGATGACTCAATAACAGGCCAAGCCGTTTGATGGATACTTGAGGGTCTAGTCTTGGTATATCTTCATATCTCTAAGAAAGTACATCATGATGGTACTTCAGAAAATCCACATAGTTCTATTGTTTTTCAATATGCATAGTTTCATAGACTAGTGTTGTTCTTAGATCTATCTTAATTCCAAGGTCCACGTGAAATAACTCATTGATGGTGGTGTTGACTCCTTCATCGAATACGGGAGGAGAATACTCAGTGTCTTAGTCATTGTATGATGTAGGGGAATAAATTGGTGGATACGGTTTATCAATGGTAGATGATTCTATAGGAACAATGGTGAATTCTTGGGAGGATGTGGAATATTCACCAGGAGACTCCTGCACTGCAGAAACTAGGAAAATAAAGGATACTGACCTAAATGCATTAGGAAATAAAATTAGGGGTCCACTCTTGATTATGTAAATATAGTGGTGGAACATTGACTTGGGTCGATTCATCCCATATTAGTGGAATAATCAAGTATGGTGGACAGTTGTAACCATAGGGTAATAATCTTGATACCTAATAGAGGTAGGGGTCTGGTATCACCCGATCCTTTCCAATGTGGGTTTACAAGGTAATCATATAACATTACTTGTAAGTAAGAAATTGTATTCCCCTCAAATCATAAATGAAAAACTAGTTTATGTTGTCTAGGGAGTTGGCATCAAACAAGTGAATCAGAATGATGAAGGCATTGTCCATGGGTGGGAGACATTGGTGGTATGATCAACCTCATTGGTATCAACCCTATTTTCATTGTTCTAGTAATAGTAAACATCTAGATAGTGGGATTTACAAGAGGTAACAGATGATTCATAAATTTGGAGAATACCCCCACAACCATCAGGGGAGTACTTGAGGAACTGATGGTAAAAATAGGTAACGATTGCATTAAGATGTCACTAGGGTCTTCCCATCAGTTCATTGTAGGTGGTATCCTTTGGACTATTCTCGGTACTATCATAACCCCGAATCATCAGGTCAAGGGGACTCATATCCTCTTTATTTAGTCCTATCCTATGGAGTGTTTGGGTCAAGATGTGATTGATCATGAATCCTATGTTGATTAGAAAGAGGAATACATCCACGACATTGGACTAGATAGTGATGTATAGTGGATGAATATGACCATTTTTGGTGTGCCTTCTTCTTATCATGAGAACGAGATGATGGATTGGATTTTTTCTCACTCAGCTTCCCCAACATGGAAGGAATATGCAGATGCTACCTCTACCTCAAACTAGAGGGGGATTTTAAAATCCTTTACGAGACCCCCACATGTCTCTTACAATAGGCTGAGGGCCTAGATAATCATGAGATATCAATAGTGCTGACAAGGTTATTTAGAATAGCATAGTTTGATGTTAGGAACACATTTCTAGGAGCATGAGGCTTCCCTTTGGTAGAAGGTGTGATGAGATTTGTGGGTCAAACAAGTAGATTCAATCTACCGTTGTTCATATCACACTACTCACTAGATGAACCATGAAAAATTACTACTACCTGACTATTAAATTACTACAGTCTAGATATAGTTGGGCACATTCAATAATGTTGCGGTCATCGTGGTTCTTCTTGGGTTTCTAACACGATCGGTGTTGGTAGGGAATATGATAGATGGGAAAAGATGATTGTTTCTACTGATCTCTATGTTAAACCTACTTTATGGTCATAGTAACATCCATGACTTTGATGAAATCATTAGAATGATCATTATGATGATTCTCAAATCCATGGCCCCATTGATGATGGTGTTGTATAGGGACATTAGAAGTAGATTATGGATATTTCTCATCATTGAGGACCATATAGGGATCCACCAGATAAACGATATTAATGGAGTAATAATCATGGTAATCATTATAGGAGTCTTTCATTGATGTACAGACTATAGGGGTAACTCGCATCTTTGGAGGCACAAAATCTCTAATGGTGAGGGATGGTTTCAGCATTGGCGAGGGGATGTTCTTCACCTTGTTCCAACAAAGTTTTCTTTTATGAGAAAAATAAGGATATGATGTGGATGTGGAAGTTGTAGCTTAAGGAGGTGTGGTGAATTTAGGAAATTGCAGCTGATTCAAACAGGAACAAATAATACCATGGGCGTGAGTGACTGCTCTATAGGCTAACCAATCATCATACTTCTGAGAGCCAACCCTGGAGACCTGCAACAATTCTCCTTCCCTATCACTATTAGGTAATGATGAGACGCACCCCACATCTGATGGTGTGGGGACCAATATGACTACATTTTTATCAATATGGACTTGAAACCAGTCCTTGAACACATATCATTACTTGATGGTATGTCTAAGGATTCTATTTTAAGGGAATTAGTCGCCGAGATCAGTGAGCCCGACCTCCTGGGGTTTATTTCATTCTGAAATCTTCATAATTCCTTGAAACCATGAACTGTGGATGTAGCTAGGAACCTAAGAATCATTTAATGAGTCGGTCCAGTCTCTCCTTTCTTTGAAGGGGACATTGGGAGCCTGACCTTCATTAGGGGTTTAATCCTGAAGTGGGGGGGGGGGGGGTAAAGACTGATTGTCTTGACTAGGTGGCAGTGCATTATGGGAATGTTCCTACCAGTTCAATGGTGGGATATGCTAAGCCTGAGGCTATATCCAATGGATATACTATGGATGAGGCTCCTCCACAAACATTTCTTACAGTTGGGAGGCCTCTATCTAGGCGATGGAAGCAGTCTCTTCCTTGTAATATCTCTTTATCGGTGATGGGGGAGGCAAAAATCAAGCCTGCTTAGTCTGCATCAATAATTCCTCTAAGCATCGATCCTTGTGAGAGAAATACCAAAATCCACTATGGAAATTATATGTGATACGAAAGGGAACCAACTCGGTGTTGGAATTCCCCATTCACATTGTCAGTAGATACTCTTGAGTCAGCGACAAGTCAAGTGAATACACGAGGCCCTTCCACCTAGAGACAAAGTCTGCAACTTTATCATCCATTCTTTGTTTTAAATTGAGATGTTGGCAATACTATTCTTATGGGTGATAGAGCTGAACTGATATAGGAACTACCTGTAAATATCTTCCCAACCAGTGATCGAACCAATAGGTAACTAGTAGTACTAGACGAACGTATGCCGTTGTAATGTATGTAAAATATATCATTACTTGGTGGCATCCTACCATTCTAGGGTTCCTAGCACGTGTCTATAACTTGAAATAAGGTTTTCCCAATACTACAGTGGGTTTCCAACCCTACTGAAGGGGAAAGAATGCAGGATTCCTAAAATTATGGGGTGGTTGCATGTCATCCACCTAGGTAGGATAAGGATTTATATTAGTTTGGATTCCCACCTACCGTGTCTCTGAGACTTCAAAGAGTGAAATGACGGAATATATTAGATCATACTAGAGGGGATTCATGTCCTTTTGATGATTTCTAACTCCCAAGTATGTTGGTAGAATATTAAAATTGAAAGGAAGGCTCGCCGTCTTGTGAAGCAACAAGAGTGGCCTATGGAGATGCCGGAGGAATGCCATGAGGATCTTATTGATGGAAAAAAATAAAGGCAATCCCAAATACATTGAAACCCAAATTTGGGACAAGCCTCTTCTTCCAAGAAACCATGGAAATTATAGTAGAAGATCTCGCCTCCTTTACCCGTTCTGGCCTCAAAAACATTAAAACCCAAATTGACAACTTGTATCCCACCTGATCCAACAACAATAATAAAAGTCTTCTCAACTCCCTGCTCCAAAATTACCCAACCCCAATGGAAATGTAAGTGAAATTTCACATATATTGGGAAAGTAAATTGATATTCCTCAAGATAAATCTTCCTACCACCCTTTGAATGTTGACCTAGAAAATGAAAATAAATAGGAACATGAAAAGGACTCAAAATCCATTCTCTCACCTCCTTCCATTCCACATTGGAATCCAATTCCTTTTCCTCATATTGTTTCTAAACCAAATAAGTCATTTGAACCCAATCCTGAAATGATTGAAATATTTAGACATGTTGAAGTCAACATTCCCCTCTTAAATGACATAAAACAAATCCCTAATTATTCCAAATTTCCTAAGGAATTGTGCACCCACAAGAAACAATTTAGGACCGTCGAAAATGTTTCCACCCTGTAGTCTATTCCCATAAAGTGAACTGATCCAAGGACCTTTATAGTTACATTCCAAATTGGAAGTTCGAACTTTGATGATGCACTCATAAACCTATGAGCCTCAATTAATGTCATGCCCAAATACATCTTCTCCAACCTTGGTCTAGGTCCCATGCACCCAAAAGGTGTTGTCATTCAGTTAGTCAATCAAAGCACAACCAGTCCTAAGAGAATAATTGAGGATTTACTTATTCATTTTAATGATCTTATCTTTCTAGCTGATTTCTATGTCCTTGACATGGATGGTGAGACGAACTCCTCTTGATCTCCCTTAATTCTAGGATGAAAATTCATAATGATAGTGAGAACCAAAATTGATATCCATTCAGGCATATTATCCGTGGAATTTGGTGGCCAACTGGTCAAGTTCAACATTTTCCATGCCATGCGATACCCATATGAGGATCACTCTGCATTCTCAATCTATGCTTCTGAGGACCCTTCTAAGAGTAAATTGAACCCCATTCTATCATGTCCATCCTATTCTGAAGAGAGAGGATTTTTTGAATTCAATATCCTGATTAACCATGTTATAAATGTTGATGTTGATGTGGACCTCTCATTCATAGACTCCATAAATCTAGAGGATCTTGAAAACTCTCATTAATCCCACATCAACTTTGATCTCTACTGCTCCACCTTGGAAAATATTACGGAAAATGTATCTGAAGCAACTGAAGTGCCTTCCTCTATTCCTGAGTTGTCTAACCCACACATGAGAGATGATGCCGATCTAAAACCTCTTCTTGAACACCTAAAATATGCATTCCTTTTCCATGATCACTCTTATCCTATTATTGTCTCTACTTAACATACCGAAACTGAGGAGTCCAAACTTGTTCAAGTGTTAGAGGTAAATAAAAAGGCCTTAGGAGGGACCCTAGATGAAATACCACAAATCAACCCTGCTCTTTTCATGCTTCACATCCATCTTGAGGAATCATCCAAACAAATTTGAAAACCATAAAGAAGACTCAATCTCCTCATATTTGAGGTAGTTATGGAATAACTCACCAAGTTTCTTCAAGCTAGTATTATCTACCCAATTTCTGATAGTGAATGGGTTAGTCCAATTCATGTTGTACCTAAAAAGGGTGGGATAAATGTTTTCATAAATGAACATGGAGAGGTAGTAACAACTCATATAAAGAACAAATGTCATGTGGAAATCGACTATAGGTAATTGAATTTTCAAACAAAAAAAGATCACTACCCTCTTCCATTCCATGATCAGATGATATAATAATTAGCTGTAAAGTCGCACTACAACATTCTTGATGGATACACCGGCTACTTACAAATCCCAATATCACCTCAAGACAAATAAAATACTACATTCGCATGCCACTTTGGAACATATACATATAAGAGAATGCCTTTTGGCCTTTGAAATGCTCCTGCAACATTTCAGAGGTGTATGATGAGTGTCTTTTCTGAATTCATTGAACACTTCATGGAAGTATTCATGTATGACTTTACCATTTATGGTGAGTCATTTGAATCTTTCTTGAATTCACCCACTCTAGTCCTCTAGAAGTTTTTCAAGTTTAACCTAGTGTTAAATTTTGAAAAATGTCACTTCATGGTTTCAAATGGGATTGTTCTAGGGCACATAGTTTTAAAACAGTGTATTCATGTTGATCCTAACAAAATTCATGTGATCCACTCACTTTTTGAACCCACTTCTATTTGATACATCTATTCATTTCTCGGTCATGCTGGTTTCTATCATCGATTCATCAATAACATCAATAGGATTTCCCTCTCACTCACTTGTCTTCTCTAAAAAAAAGTCACTTTTTGATTTTTATGAGGTTGTCAAGAGAGACTTCATTAAACTCAAAAATTTTCTTACATCTACCCTAATAATCCAACCCCCAGATTGGTCCTTACCATTTGAGTTGATGTGTGATGCTTCTGATAGGGCCATTGGGGCTGTTCTTGGTTAAATAAGAGAAACAAATCCTCATGTCATATATAATGCCTCAGAAACATTGGATGAAACTCAATATTACTACACTGTGACTAAAAAGGAACTTTTAGCAGTGGTTTTTCCTTAGATAAATTCCGGGCCTATTTCTTAGGTGCAAAAATCATCATCTTCACAGACCATTTTTCTATAAAGTTCTTACTCAAGAAAAGTGATTCCAAACTAGGGCTAATAAGATGGTTCCTAATGCTCCAAGATTTTGAACGTGAAATTAATCAAATACTATTAAAATAATACCATGTGGATGATCACTTTAGTAGAATTTGTAATTATTCTCATTCTAAAATAATTGATTCAGAATTTCCAACTGAGAACCTTTCATCTCTCAATCCAAAGATACCATGGTATACCCCAATTGAAAATTACTTGGTTCTAGGTTTTTTACCTGAATGTTTTTTAAAATATCAAAAAATATAGTTGAACAGTGATTCAAAATACTATTTTTGGGAATAAAATAAACTTTCGAAAACTATGGTAGAAATGGAAATGAGGAGTTATGTTGAAGAAAATTAACATTCTTCCATCTTAGAAGTCTATCACTCAATGCCTGGTGGGGGCAATTTTGGATAACAAAGGACCTACCAAAAGGTACTAGACTCTAGATTCTTCTAGATTTCACTCTTCAAGGACTCACATGAGTTATTTCAATCATGTCCCTCTTACCAAAAGTTTGACACAATTTCCCAAAGAAATGAAATGCCCCAAAATCCTTTAATCATCTCAGAGATCTTCGATGTTTGGGGCATCGATTTCATGGGACCATTACCCCTTCCAATGTATTCTCATACATTATTCTTATGGTTGATTATGTTTCTAGGTGGTTCGAGGCCAAAACCACAAAAAAGGATGATTTACATAATGTTTGTGAGTTTCTCAAGACACACATTTTCTACCGATTTGGTACACCATGTACCTTGATAAGTAACTTAGGAACCAATTTTTTTTATAATACCATGGAATCTATTTTCAAAAATAATTATGTTGTATATAAAACTTAAACTAAATTTCACCCTCAATCAAATGGAATGGATGAACATTCTAATAGAGAAGTCAAAAGACAGGTTGAGAGAATTGTAAAACCCACCGGAAAAGATTTTCTTGAATGACTTGGTGATGCAATTTGGGCTTATCGAACTGCCTATAAAACTTTTTGATAATGAATGTGTTTTACTAGTTCTAGTCTAACATAAGTCTTTTTGGGCTCTGAAAACCTATAATTTTGATTGTGGAAAATCTGGTGAAGAAATATTATTGCAATTGGATGAACCAGAGGAGCTTCGACTTCATTCATATAAGAATTCCAATATATAAAAAGAAAAGGCTAAGGTACTCCATGATAAACACATCCTAATAAAGGTATTCCATGAATGTAAAAAGGTATCACTTTTCAATTCTCAATTTCTGATTCAACAGGTAAGCTTTATTCTTTTTGGGAAGGACGTTTTGTTATTACTAATTTTTACCCATTTGGTGCAGTGCAAGTCCAAGACCCCTCTTCCAAAAGGACATTCACAGTTAATGGATGTCAATTTAAGCATCACCGTGAGAGGACAAAAAAACGTGGAACCACATCGACTTCCTTTGAATCCCCAACTTCTTTAGTCAATCCACCAATGGATGGAGATGGAAACCCACAAAATCCAAAACAGGGGGCACCACATTCTCTTTAACTCTTCTCTCTCTCTCTCTCTGTCTCTCTCTCTCTATTCTCCCCCCTCCTCATTTTGTTTTTCTACCGTTTTCCTCCTCACATTTTTTTACCCTTCCTATTTTGTGTGGGTGTGTCTTTATAAAAAACTAAAACAATACCTAAGTAACTAAAAAAATGAAAAAAAAATAATATAAAAAATCAAGAGTCATTCTTACTCACATTCCAATTTTCAAATTTTTTCCAACCATTTTAGGGAGTTAAAAGGCATGATTTCTTCTTAAACATTTTATGTTTTCTTCATAAATTTAGATAATGGTTATTTTGTCAAAAGAAACAAATTTTTAATGCTCATTTTTTTATTTAGAAAATGATTTTCCCTATATGTGAATAAAAACATTAGCTTTCATGATAAGGATACCTATGGACATCTTTTCAAAATGTGTGTTTTTAACCCCCATTTTTGAGTCTGGAGTTCATGGTCCTTCATGTTGAATTTCCTACTTTAGTGTGTGTTAATATTATAGAGGAAGTTTCTAAACCACATGAGAATCACAATATCCAGATAGCCTCTTATTTATTTTACATTAATCCTCCTTTAGAAAGCCCTTTCAATCCTATGAAAACCTTTTCTTGGATATCCAAATAACAAGCCCAATACCTTTTTCCACCCAACATCAACATGTATTTTCATTCCATAATTTATTGAAATTTAAGTGTGGGGGAGTAGATTTCATTTTGGGTACCCTTTATTGGTTTCACCATGATAACATATGATTGAGGGAAAGCATCCATTTCAGTGTGGTGTAGAGTTTTTCATTTAGTGTGTTTTGGGGAATGTAATGTACCTTAATTTATTTAATTTTGTAAATTTTATTGAAAAGTGTTCAAAAAATTAAAAGAAAAATTAAAAAAAACCAAAAAAAGGTTGTGTCTTGGGTAGGTCAAAAATCAATCTTACTCAACCTTTGATCTTGTTATAACTTTTAAAATTAGTGTTGTCAGGAGATAAATCATGGGTTGACAGATGAGTGTGAGATCTATTTCAATTCAACGTTCAAAAAAATGAAAAAACTAAAATAAAAATTATGAACACTTATGTCAATAGGAGAATTTTGGTGTTTTATAAATATTTCCACTTCTCATTCCCTTCAAAAATATTTCCCCTCATGTGTCATTATTCACAAAATCATTCCTTATTAAATATGTGTTTTCATTTCCTTCCATGTTTCATTTTAGAAAAATGTGTATTGATTTTACATTTTGGTGTTTCCCCTTCCTATCTTTTGGATATCATCTTCATACAATCCCATAGCCACAGAAAAAAACCAAAAAGACCTATTCATTTTTGAGCACTTTAGGATAGGGAGTGTAAGTTGAGATCTCTTTCCATCTCTAAGATTTTCAGTTTTGGTTGGTGAATGAGTGAATCTCCATAAATTAATTTTATCATCTTGAGAGGAGTATGTTTTGTGTGCCACAATTTTCCATTTCTAAAATTGATCATGAAGAAAATGAATTGTTTTTTTGAACATTGTTTCTATAACAACTTGTGGTGGAATTCAATATGGATGAGTGATATTGTCTAAACCTCCCTTATTGGGGAGAAATTTTTTAATATTTGATGGTCACTGAAAATGATTTTTGTCATGTTTTTATATTTGTTACACATGAGGACATGCACATGACTATGTTTAGGTGAGTTGATGTTATTAATATTTTCATGTATTTTAATATACTCCCTTTACTGATTTTATATTTAATTTTCATAATTTGTGTGAAATATTAATGTTTCAATAGTAATTATAATTTTTTAGCATTTTTGAAAGTACTCCAATTGATTCAATTTACTATTTTATTTATAGCTGTACCCATAATGATCAAAATTATGTGGATATTTTTTTAGGATTACTAATTCAATATACAATATTTCAGTAGATGATATTATGGTCCAATTTGACCATTTGAAGTCCCATATGGACCACACAAGATGGCCTACAAAATCTGTAATGAAAATCGACTATCCATGAAGATTTAATTTTTGGGATCAATCCAGAAGTCTGAATTCCTTTATTCTCCTCCTACTTTGGGGGGGGGGGGCAATGCAAGGAGTCTTGGATAAAAATTTCAAGCCCCAACCCCAAATACAAGGGGCCTAAATGATTCATTTAAACTCGGACCACTATTCTTTCCATGAATGAAAATCAGTACTGTATTCATGACATGTATCCTGATACATTCATCAAATCAAGATGCGATTTTTCATTGTGAAAAAGGAGATATAGGTGGCTTACTTTTTTTGAGAAATAATTTGGATTTTAATGCATCTTACTATTCCAATATCCATTCACATTTTCCCATCAGAAAAGCATGGATAGAAATGGATAGTTTAACACTATTTATTGAAAATGTCATAACATTGGCTCAATAAGTTCAAATGCCTCCACATTTTGAGAGAAGTAGGAAAACATTATTATCTAAAAAATGGAAACTACGCTAATGTGAATAGTTTCAGTAGTGGAATGGAAAATGGAGAAAATGTTGTTTGAGTTGATTGGTTGTCTCCGATTAGGTTGTCTCTAAAAGGCAGTTCCAACCACATCATCATGTCAATATAAGATGGTACATTTACCAATACCTCATATGTGAATTAAAAAACTATTGGCGGAGAATGTGGTGAGTGTTCTCCATTTACCATATCCTGTAATAACTTGTTGTGGTCTCATGTTCAGGTAGAGAACGAACCTGGCAATGATAGTTAGGGAAAAACTAAAAGACTCTGAAATGGAGATATATCTCCCTCATCCTACATGTAACTATAGAAATATATGGGTATCTAATTCATATCACCCTTTGGGAAGAAAAAACTCAAACATATATTGGATTGGGGTGAAGGATATATCATTAAGTAACATTCTTCATTAGAATATGAAAAGTGGACTGGATTGAAAATAACTTGGTGCTTCCTACAGTTCAATATTCAGTGGTGATCATTCATTTTTATTCCTTGGGATGACACTTTTAGGGTAGGGTAAATCATCAGCACATTTATTACCTTTGTGTGGGTTGGTACTGTAGTGGGGAGGGATTTCCCTGGAGTTTTTGAGAACATGGGGATAACCTCTATAATGGTTTTCGTTAAAGCAGGGAGGACCTTCACTGGGATTTTTATGAGAGTGAGGAGGACCTCCTATCTAGGTGATAATGAAGTGAAGGTTGGGGGAACTACTTTTCAATCATTGAGGACATGGGGAGTACCTCTAGGTCAGGTATGATAGGATGAAGGACCTTTGATTTGGTGAGATGAGCTACGAGGAGCCCCTGGGAATATATCAAATGTTACATGAGGAGGTCCTCCATGTTGGTAAGAATGAGTATGGGGAGAAACACCAAAATGGTTGTTGAATACATGGGTATGACCTCCATAATAGTTTGTGAGAATATGAGGAGAACCTCCATGTTGGATTCATGTGGCATAGGGAGGACCTCCACTCTGGTTGAAAGTGGTATCATGAGGAGGACCGTTCTACTAATGGAACTAGACATGAAGAGGACCTCCATTTTGGTTGTTGATGATGTTGGGAAGACCTACTCTTTAATGGTATATGGAGCATGGAGAACCTCCACTTGAGAGGGGAATGATGCAAGGAAGACCATCTTGTTGATGGTCAATGACATGGGGATGGCCTGCGTATCGGGAACAATTAGCATGAGGTAGGACATTCGTGTTGGATTTCAACGAGGCAGGGTGGATCTCTTCTTGGCCTAATTCTGGATGTGTGAGGAGGACCTCTATAGAGATGAGTGCTGAGGTAGGAGGGACAACCACTATAGTGTTAATGGTATAGGGAAGGACTCCATACTAGATCTCATCATCAAAGGTCAGCTTGTAACTACTAATTGATGTGCTAGCGACTGAAAGAGTAATCCCATCATATCTATGGGATGGATGAGGACTTGATCCTAATTGATAATGGATGATTCCATGTTCTGCTGTTGTAGGGGTATCTTAGAATGCATTGGGGGTTTCACGGGCCATTTATGTATTAGAAGATGATTCTCTATGATAGGCATCTTCCTGATATCGTTCCCAATTCTGGCGTCAGGCTATCCAGACACGGGCTAGTGGAGAAGGGATGTAGACCACCAATAGTTCTTCTTGAGGGAATGGTAGTTAGATGCATTGATAAGGCCTAGTGGTATCTCTCATTGGGGGTTCCTGGGTGGTATTCCTAGTAGAAATGGCTCAGATATCCCTCACATAAACAATGTAGGAGATTAAGTCCTAGGAAGATTGCTGGGAGAGACTCTAGAAGTTGTTGGATATAGGATTGGGGAGTGGTACCTCCCTATACGGACATTGTGGATGGTGATTAGGGTGAGGCACCAAAGACTCTAGATCCCAGAAGGCCTTTCCCCTCATCAGACTGACCCCCTCCTCATACGGTCATATGAGTTCGTCAATCACCATGCCCTGAATAATTTTTTTTTGGGTGAGATGGGGTGTTGGAACTCAATAGCTCTGGTTGTGGATGACAACATGGAAGTGGAAAAGTCATTCAATATTCACTAATTTTTTTCACTCTTTCCCCTGTATCTATGAGTGTGGGGTATATTTCTTTCCTATATCTTAGGTCCTTCAAAGTTTGAAGATTCAGATATCAGTATGAATGTGAGGAAAGAAATGTATGATTCCTAAAAATCATCCAATATTCTATAGATGGAGGTAGAGAGATCAAAACTAAAAATGTCATAGACTGTATTTCCCAATGATTAACTGCCCCAATTATCGGTGAGTTCCACTCTCAGCCCACTATTTTCTGGGTAGGACATGGTGCTAGGTATCTGGATCTCATATTGTGATTATCTGCTAATTTCTCAAAAACTACTAATCCTCATATTGAATAGAGGGATTCACATCGATTTCACCATTTCTATATCTAATTATTTCCATACAGGGGCATCTGCCATCACACGTCGCATGTTTTTTCATGTTTGTGTCACTTTTGTTTCCCTACATTCCCACATTCCAAAGGTGGGTGACATTCATCCCTTCTTTAGAAATGTCGGTTCCTTGATTGAAATGGTATGATAGGATGTTAGTTTCTCCTTCCATGGATTCCTACTCAGACTTCTTCGCATGGTCTGGGGATCCCTTATTGATTAAGGTGTTATTCGTGAAACTCATCCATGTTTCCATAACATTGTGGATGATGGATAATTACACTGCTTTTGTCGGGGAATTCCAAGTTGTCTAGTTAGGGAAGAAACCTTTGGTAAGAATATTATTCATACTAGGAATCACTGGCATATCTGGGAACTAGAAAATTGGAACGCCTATATTATTCTTCATGAGAGGTCTTTTCAGGTGCGCAGAAACCAGAGGAATCCTGTGGTGATCACAAGTTATCCTAGGCATGAGGCACATGTTCCAATGATTTTCTCAGGTATTCCATGCTTAACAAGAGGTAAGTCATGAGTTTATCATCTAGTGGAGATGGATGTTCACGAGATTCACTTATTTTAGAGATGTAATGTATTGATTAGAAAACTTTTTAAGGTATATTAGATAGTTATTTATCTAGGAGGCATCACCTAGAAGGTTTACTAGGTGGACAGATCAGAAATTCTCTATATAGATGGACAAGAAGGTGGTGTTTCCCATAAAGGGAAGGTTTCACTCCTTGACGGCTGATCTGGACATCACTGATGGTGGATCAAGGAGGTATACCCCCATGAGAGGGACACAAAGGCTTAAATTTTATTGGCATTGAATCTCATGTAGGATTCCTAAAAACCCTATTTAAAATATAGGGATTAAAATTCACATAGTTTATGGGATGGAATGGGCATTACACACTGAGACTTCCCATAACAAGAGGATTTATCTTGGTTGGATTGTGTGGGTCTTACATGATGAGACATACCATATGGATGAGGTGATCCTAGTAAGATAAGGGTTAGGTGGTGAAGATGATGACTGTGGATTACTCATATGAGGATCCCACATTAATGATGTGATCTCATTGGGATGTGGTTGCCCTAGTAATAATCCTAATGGATATGGATAAAGAGTGGAGAAATGAAAGGAATGGATGGGTTATTGAGGGTGTAGGGATTGAACCTCGTATATCCGTCCTACGTATCCCAGTTTGTTGGGAATAAAATTAAATGTAGTTATGAGAGGGGAAGTGCGGCTTACACCAAAGAAGGAGGCCCATTTATATCCTAATATGGACACCACTGAGGGAGGATCAGGAAAATGCACCCCTAGGAGGGGGAATCAAAGGATACCTCTAGTTGGGATTGAACCTTGTGGAAAGGAAAATGCGGGGATCTTGTGTGGAATCATCCAATATGGAAGCTAAGAATTTCTCTAACTGGAATTCATTGATAAATAAGGGTTTCACGATCACTAGTAACATCTATGACCACATGAATCATTATTAGTGTGAGAAAAAAGAGGAACAAATAGATCAGACGGTCATATTGCGAAATGTAAATTAGCGAGGGATTGTGTGGGGCCTAAGAATAAAAGCATCCCATGGTGACAATGCTAAAAGGGATAGGGATGTGGTGTTTAGAGTCCCATATGTCCATCTCACCTCTAGTATTTTCATTTGGAGGAGGCATGTAGGATCAAGAGTTCCACCTCATGCAAGAAAGGATAGGGGATTACACCAATATAGATGCCCTTCCCTACTGGGAGAATTTCGTTCCACGTGAGGAGGATCTCATTCCATGTGAGGAATGTCTCACTCCGATTCAGATGAGTGGGTGTGGAAAATTCTTGAGGAGGGGAACCCCATGTTCATTGCATGGGGTGGGGATATAGTTTAACTGCATGTGTTAAGCATGATGGAACATGGTGGTTCAACATCTTGGAACATGAACAGGGAGGTCTCACTCTTCATCCCATGAAATTACATAGCTGACACACACCCACACATGGGGATGTGAAGGCACCAACTACACCTAAAAGAAGTATGGTGGATGAGTGGTTGATAATGGGGTCCATGTTAATGTAGCTATGATAAAAATAAATATCCATTATATTACCTATGTGAAAAATAAATCGCCGAGGAAAGAAGGCAAGGAACACCGCACGAGGGACCAGGAAATCAGTACGTGCAAGCCTGGAGGGCCGCATGGAGGAGGTGCATGCAAGATGTAGGATTTGTGCATAAGAGGGGCTCAAACGTGGTTCCATAGAGTAAATGAATCCCATGGAACATAAAGTATTAGATGTGCATAATATTGAAGGTTTTCACACAAATGAGAGGGGATTGGTCATAAGATGGGTGTCCCCAAGGGAATGATTTGTGTGCAATAAGGTACTTTTTCACATTATTTCTTTAGTAAAGAAGAAAATGGGTGGGGATCTAGCACATATGGCCCCACCCAAATGGGAACCCATTAGGGACATATCGTGAAACATCCATGTTGATGATCCTTTCTATCACAGAGTCTAAATGAATGAAAAGGGAAATACCTTAACACAAAGTGATTAATCCTTTGAAGAAACATCAAAAAATGACAAAGACATGAAAAAATATTTGTTTACCCTTGGTTCGCGCAAGTTTCATCATGGCCACGCAAGTACGTGCGCACCTCATATTGGTCGTGCAGGTGACTTGCATGCCCAAAGTTATTTTCGCCCATGGTCTTCCAAGGCCTATAAATACCCCTTGTGCCCCCCCCCCATTTGGAAGATGAAAAATCCAGAAACTCATATTTGATATCCCGGTGCCCTAGTCTCTTCTAAAAGAATTCCAAACACTTATAAGATAATTTATTACCTAGAACGGAAGATCTAAAGTGGGGGAACAAGGCCTATGTGTTGAAATTCATCAACACCTGCGCGCCTAAGTGTCTAACCCTTTCGGGAATTGAAGACGCTTGTGCGTCGCCTTATCCCTTAAACAGAACTTTAATGCCAGTCATTTAAAAGTCTTTGGGGATAACACAAAGGGCTTGAGCCACGATACACCCAAGTTTTACCCTATGGGTTGACCATCGTGAAAGTACACCTTTGTCATGCAGGTACACCTGCGTGACCAGGACCTGTGCGCCAAAATAGGACCTACGTGTCTACCTTCTTTTGGGTGACCCTCCTATCCATTCATCTCATTTATTCAAATCCACCTCTCCTCTTCAAGATTTAGCTTTTACAATTCTCTTCAAATCCATTTATGGCATGATTCCTTGGTTGACTTCCTTATCTGAAAGGAATTCTGAGGAAAATCTCTCAAAACCTTTTGATTTACATATCTTTATGTCATTAAGGTTAGAGATTTAATTCATTTAACCTCATCCTTTATGATGAGAAGATCTTTAAAATGGGACTTTATCTCATGAGTAAGTCCCAATCAAAATTCCCTAACCTGGGCCACCTTTTCAAGAGTATGCCGTAGTCTTCAAGTTCCCTTAATTCTGGGCCTCCTTCTCAGGAGTAAGCCCCAATCATAATTCCCAAACATGGGCCTCCTTTTCAGGATTAAGCCCCAGTCTTAAAGTTCTGTTAATTCTGGGCCTCCTTCTCAGGAGTAAGTCCCAATCATAATTCCCTAACATAGGCCTCCATTTCAGGAATATGCCATAGTCCACATTCCCAAATATGGGAATCCTCCTTAGGAGTAAGCCCCTAAATTCCAAATTCCCTTAACCTGGGCATCCTCCTTAGGATTAATCCCCAGTCGTAATTCACCTTAACTAGGGTATCCTCCTTTGGAGTAAGCCCCAGTTCTCATGTTCCTTTAACCTGGGCCTCCATCTCAGGAATAAGCCCCAGTCATAATTTCTCTTAACGAGTCTTAATTTACTTTTTATTTGGGCTTCCTTCTCAGGAGTAAAACCCAATCATAAGTCCCCTCTAATTTGGGAATCCTTCTCATGAGTAAGCCCTAAGTTAAGTATCCAAATCTCTATAAAACGCATATACCTTTATGGACCTTTTCCCCAGGTTTCTTCCCTGATGTAAATCCCAATCCTAATCAATCTGGGTAGTCATACATACATAATCCCCACATAATTTCTTATGATTTCATTTTTCATGGAACAATTTGTCAGGTTTTACCAATACCTCTTGTTTCTTACACCGAGCATGACTCACGTGATCTTAGAGCATAAAAGTAATTATGAAATATTTCTTTGAGCCATCAAACATGCATAAACCTAATACTTCTTTACTCGAACCACGTGGTTTCTGATTCCTTTTCTAAAAAAGGATATGTAGGTAGCCCATCTGTGGGTAGGATCCGAACCAAGAAATAATCCCTGTCCTTCTGAACAACAATAAACATCATGTGCCCCACTGAGTGGCTTTAAAACCATTATGGTTATCATAATGACCAAGAGATAGTTATATAATGTATTGAAGGATACTATTGACTAAGAATCTCTAACAAATACAGATGATTCTCTATCGATGAAGAACCTAAAATACATATAAATGATTCTCTAAATCTCATACATTTCAATCATTGATTATCAGATATTAAGGAAAGATCATGTTCATACTTGTTAGTGTAATAAGTATTCACAAACACAACTTAAATCTATCAAGAGAGTCCCAGTGTAGACAATAATTCCCCTCAAAAAGGTGTGATGAGTCCGACCTCCCATCCTTTCAACCAATACGAATTCTTATGCCTCATCGGTCCACAACTAATGAGTACCTACCTTTGGAAAGTAGGTCCAAATGGATATAAAATCATTGGATGTTTCTGGTTCTATGAACAAACCTGTTAGAAAATAATTGGGATGTTTGAACCTTAAACAAACAAGGTCATTCCCCATTTCTATAGGAAACAAAAAATGGTGAACCCGACGTGAATCCTTAACCAAGTTAAAATGATGTTTTACTTATTTGTTAGTCCCTTATTTAAACTCAATGAGAGGGACAACAAAACAATCAATAAAATATGTTCTCATCTAAAAGATGTAGTGGCTGAACTTATCTTGATTATTTCTATTGTATCAAAAGGCACTCTTTTCCAATATCTTCTACGTTACAGAAATGGCTTCTATTAAGTCCACACCTGTGAATACCTCTACTGCAAATTCATATGCCGCTACTCCTGTTGGATCATCATCCACTCTGAGGACGACATCACCTACTCAACATCTTCAACGCTGGGTATCAAATGAACTGGTTAAGGAATACTGTCGATACGGTACCATTCTGACTCTAGAGGTCACTCAACAAGCCCTCCAAGTCAATAATTCACCATAGTCGTCCGGACAGCGATGACCAGCGATAAAGAAGCAGGTGGTTTCAACCACTTTCTCCAACTGTTTCGAGTTTTTATCCCAAGAATGCAACAACCAGTCCCTCCCATATTATGAGGAGGTGAATGAGAAGGTCACGCAAGGACATAAATCAAGGATACAAGAGTCCTTCCTGAGGGCTCCAACAAACAATCTCCACCAGCCTCATCCAATAGTGTGCCCTCAACATGATGAGGGTATCATCTCCAGGCATTCGGCTCAGGTTCCTCGAACCCGAGCAGGAAAGACAAACCACCAGAGGCGACGACCGGTCAACAGTGAGCATGTTCTTATCTCTACCATTTTTGAAGAAGTCGACCAACCTAACTTGGTGGGAATCAACGACCAGGCACACACACCTGTCCGTTTTAATTCCACTGTCCAGGAGACTCGTTTGGAAACTACACGCCATTCCCTCCAGGCAATTCCGGGGGAGTACTATAGACAGGAACATACACCTATTTATAAATCATCATCTAGTCAGTAGATTCGTCTGACTACATACGATGTATCCCGCCAACCCAATGTGTTGACGACTGGTAAACAGGTACATACACCTTCTTACACTCATCAATCCTGCCAGCCGTCTTGTCTGCAATTATTGAAGGAAGTTCATCAACCACATTCAGTGGTGTGCAATCAGTAGGAACATACACATACTAGTATTGATCAAGCCTACCAATAGCCTCGTTTGGTATCACCTAGAGAAGTCAGTCGGAGAGCCCCGACGTCAAAATTGGAGTAGACTCAACTCTCTACCCCACACATAAGTACTGTCAAAATTCACTGACAGGAAAAGCAGTACATGAGAAGGAACACGCACCTACTCCAAGCATGGAATAGACACATATCACCATTCTGAAAGATGAAGTCACCAATCATATTCTGTCAATGGTGAAAGAGCAGAAGCGAATCCCTAAACATATTCTGGATGCCTGCCAGGATATTATAACTGCTTCAGTAGTATCACTGGGAAAGAAATGAAAATCTATCCCTACCAGTGGAGTGACACATCAATAGTTCACTCCGGAACAGACACACACCTCTATTCTAGTCCAAGAGGGTTTTTGGGCATACTCCCCCATGTCATACGGACAACCAAGTAAGGCACATACACCTGATTTGAGTGGAGATAATCAGCCTAAGCTGATCATTTCTCTCGGGAAGGCACATAAAACTTCCCATAATAACAAAATTCATCAAAAAGCGGTTCCTAAAGTGAGTAAGAAGGTGTATAAGAAGAATACTCGTCCAACACAGTCAGGAAATCAAGGGATAATCTGTAATAAGGCCTCGCTCGATGCTGGAGTTCTTGAAGCCCCCAGACAATTATCTGTTGGAATTCAAGATTCTACTCTCTCAGTTACCAATAGTGGGAACATTAATTAGGAAGTTCTACATCAGACACTTCCCCATGAAGGCTTGCTTCATGACAGTTCGGTCAATCTTGAAGTATCATATTCATATGAGAGACACGATAACCCTCTACATGGCCAGAAGATAAAGGAACAAAATGTTTCATCTTTGCTGTAACCTACCATGGTGGTGATCCCCATGATGATGGATTTACCTGTGAAAGTCCTCTCTGCAGTAGTAATTCCTATTTCCTGGAAAATTATTCAAAGGACAATGTAGTGACGAGAAATCCCTCTTATCTTAAGGCACGTTCCAATGTGAAGCTAGTCACGTCTGATTCTTTACCGCTAGAATGTGGAATACTTTCTCAACCATAAGATAGCCTGGGGTGTAGGTCATTCTCCGAACCACCCCCGAGTCATGCATCTTCTATTTTGTTAAATAAATTCTCTAACAACATTGTTGAATCTGATGAAGCAACAAGGAAGCACCATCTCCGGTCTAATCAGGTAGAAGAATATTCATCGAATGATAAAGAGGAAATGATGAATATGAAGAAACAACTGACGAAAGTTGAAGTTACAGTCATGTTTTTCCCTTTGGATAACTCTCTGTATGACATTTCAGATATGTTGATGGAAGATTGTATTCAAGATATTCGTCTCAACATGTGGAAAAATATTTGTCAATTGAAAAAGAAAATATTATCTTATGATGAATATGAAAATCATATCAAGATAATAGAAGGGTTACAACGCCAAATTGATTTGGCCTCTCTCTCAATTTCTCGGTTAATGAAGGATGAAAAGCAGTAGAGATCCCTTCAGCGTTCATTCCTCGGTGCACTAAGAAGGTTGCACCAGTTAATTGGCAATGCCCCATCTGGTATTCATATCAGGGGATGGGGTGTTCATGGAGAACTGCATTTCACTATAATCTCTAGTCAACAAAGCCCGCCGAAAGTGTTCTCATACAATGTTTTTGCACAAAGACGGTCACAACCTATTGGTTTTCTTTGTAATCAAAGGCTTGCATCATAACATGCCTCAACTAGTTCTTCTCAAAATCCGGAATATAGATAACTAGTTGTTGAATTACTTTTGCATCATGAAAACGAGAACATCGAACATGCTTCTCATTTAGAGCATGAACATCATCAAGTTACAAAAGTGTCAGAAATCATCCAATGGTTATTTGAACCAGGTGAATTGAGTGGATACAGGTTGATGCATCTAGCCAATTTCCAAACTAAAGTCTCCAAAATCAGAAGAACTTTTAAGAAAGTCTCAGATGTTGAAGATCAAGATCCACCCCAGCTTTCCAGACTGGGGACTCTTTTAGCTCAACCCTCAGAATCAAAAAATAGGATTCGAGGAGCCGAGAAGAAACAGCAGGAACATCCCTAGTCCATAGGACTGGGGACCTTTTCAAATCCTCAATCTCTTCCTTAGAGAGTGTCAGTTTTCACTCAATTAGGGAAGAATCCCCAAGAAGAATGAAGAGATGAGTTATCAGGATATTCCCTCCAAATTATGGTTCTTCAAGAAGTTCCTGAGGGATCAAATCAGCAAAAGGAAGTGTCTCATCAAGGTCATGGAAAAAGACAATATCACAGAAATGACGATATAAGGGATGAAATGCATTATGCATCAATAAATTTCATGAATGTCGTTTTTGCTGATCCTCTAGAACATGAGGCTCACTCAGAGGGATCAGATGAAGAGGTTCCTGCTCAAGAAGTTGTACACACAAACACAAATGAAGAAGGTGTACGTACAAGAAATCAATGGCTTACCCAGAATCTGGGTATTCCTTCAAATAATCAACTCCCCACTCTCTCAGAGGAATCCAACAAAGGAAAAGGGAAGAATCAGGATACATACCCTTCCTCTGGAGAAGACCAATCACTCTCACTAGAGAAAATATCCAAACAACAAGAGGCAAAAATGAAGTAATTAAGGAGGTTGAATGTAGAACTACATCAAGGTAGTATTCATCCTAAGTGTGCTGGTGTCAGCCATCCAAGAGAATTTTTTAAATCTACTAAGATGGATCAAGAGTATCCTCCTTTAATAGTACACCCTCATAGGTCTAATCCTACGGGTTATACACAACAACAGACAATACTACCATCAATGGAAGTCCCGGTCGCCACACCTCTCCAAGCTCTAGTTATTGCACCTGCACAGGTCCAAGCTTAACCGAATGTTTCTTAAAAATTAATGACTACCATTGAGTAATTAATATCTCGGTTGGAAGCTATGGAAGTAAAGTGTGCACTGGTTCAACCAGAAATGAGAGCATACCCTGAATGGTTTGATGAAATTTCTCCCCCATAAAATTTTGCAAGTACCACATTTCTAATCTTTAATAGTTCAGGAGTCCTAGAGCAACACCTAACACATTTTGTTTCTCATTGCAATCATATGATAGGGAACCCCTCAGCAACAAGATGTAGTGAAGCTCAGGTGTTTTGTACACTCATTACAAGGACCTTCTTTTGTCTGGTATACAAGCTTGCAATCCCAGTTAATTACCGAGTGGGAGGATCTCCGTCAACAATTCCTTCTTCAATTCATCTCAACGTTTCTAAAGACAACCGTTTTGGATCTTACAAATTATAAGAAGAGGGAGAATGAAATGGTTTTCGATTTCACTTCTTGCTGGAAGGGATTAACATATTCCCTAAGCGTATCACTCCCTAAAAAAGAATTGTTTCCGATCTGTGTGGGAAATTTGCGTGATGAATTACACACGACGTTGATCCCTGTGAAATACATAGGGGGTTTCAAGACCTTACTTCGATCGCTCAACAGATTGAAGACTCTCATATAAAGACTAAGGATAAAGATCATGTAATTCCATCAGTTCCAGGAAGGAGAATGGGTAAAGCAGATACTTCTACAGTCACTCTTAAACAAGAACCTGTACCTGCTTCCACTTCAAGGCCTTCATCTTATCGGAGGGCTCCGCCTCGTGAGTGTAAACAAAAAGGCAGTTTTATCAAGATGATCAAAGAAATCAAATACGAAAACAATTTGAGGATCCGAAGAGCAATGATTATTCTTTCTGAAATTAACAAGATCCTAGTTACTTAATTTCAGTTCTGGAAAATAATTTGGATCAATTTCCAAGGCCCAAAAGGCCAAACAAGGAATGAGATGAAGACCATCCCAACTATTTCCCATTTCATCAGATGTTGGGGAATCCCATTCAAAAGTGTTTTTTCATCAAATAACTCCTTAAAAATATGGTGCACTCGGGACAAGTCCAATTGAATGGTTCTTCAGATCAGGTAGTATGTTTTATTGCTACAAATCTAGAGGAAGAAGGTGAGTGGAAAGAAGTCAAAAACAAATATGAGCAAAAATATGATGATTAGATGGTCAATAAAACGATCAACCGAAATCATTCCATTTTATGAACACAATTGAAGAAACCAATTGTGCATTCAGCTATGAATTCCATAGAAAAACCGTCTTCATCAGAGGGAAAATCCTCAATGAAATGACATAATTCAAAGAAATTGGAACAATCAGAAGAAGATGAAATCATGTCAAAGCCCAAGTTGTCTTTGACTCTGGCAGATTTTATGCTATCTACATCAAAGCAACGGGTAGTGTCCCATCAATGGACACAACCTAAATTAGCTAATAAAGCAGGGTCTTTATCAGATGAAGAGTTGATCATTGGTTCTGTTAACATGATTCACTTAACAGATCCTTATGCCAACCACAGTTTCGATGTTGATGATCCTGAGTCCTCTGTTTCAAACAGAGGAATTAGAGGGACTTCCAAAGGTCTGGGATATAGAGGAAGACATGGATATCCCAAAATCCACTATTCCAATTCAACCCCTACTAGAACTATATATGAAGCAGAAACTCATGGTATAGACCTTCAACGGGCTCAACAAGAACAAGAAAAGTCTTCCACACAAGGGAGATTCAGTCCTGGTACAGTTATTCTAGAGGATCGTTTTGAGGTTCCACCTTTTTCCTCTCAGCAAGTAAATAGACCTATTCGGTCTAATCTCCCAAAGCTAGTAGTATTTTCAACTCCTACCCCGATACAAGATGCATCTACTTATAAAGCATCAACTTCTAAGGAACCTACGAAACCACATGTTCTTGTTGGGAAATGCAGACCTTTGGATCAAAAATATTATGTCTTGAAGCATTTGGCCCAAGTACTGGCCAAGTTATCAATTCTGGAAGCCTTGAATCAATCCAAGGATCTTTGGGAGGAACTCATTGAGGCTTTTCCATGTCCTCAAGAAGTTTGAAACTGAAATTGTTGTGGATAAAGTCTACCAGGTAGAGAATAACCCAGCAGAATTCCATGCAGTGATATCCTTCACAGATGAAGATGAGGTTGATTTTGTGCATGGACACGTTAGACCTTTGTATTTATCTGGCAATGTCAATGGTGTAGACATTCAAAGAGCTTTCATTTATAATGTTTCATGAGTCGACCTCATCCCCATTCGTTTACTTCATCTATTGGGCCTCACAGAATCTGATTTATCTCCTTCTACTTTAATGTTACAAGTATATCATAAAAATGAACCAGAACCACTGGACGAGATTACACTCAGAACTCAGTTTGGAGACCTTGTATCCAATTCAGATTTCATAGTTATTGATCATGATACAGCCTTCAATGTTTTTCTTGGAAGAACATGGCTACATCAACATGTGGATATCCCTTCATCATACCATGAAAGCCTCAAATATTGTTTCGATGTCCAAATTAGGGACATTTTATAGTGATAATTCCCCCTTCAAAACTTGTGAATCTCAATACATTGAGGAATAATTCTATCACATGAAGGGTAATGAGAAATCCACAACAAGGGAGGTTACCAAAGTTAATGCTCCATATGGTTTTGAAAAGATTTCAGTAAACCCATTCACGCATGTGAGTATAGATTATGTGTTGGCTATCAGTTAAATTGATAGGATAGACCCGAATCCAAATACTTTTATGGAAACTTCCATAATGTCAATTATGAAAATCATGCCAAACAGCATGGGAGAAACTGGTGATTCACCAATCAATGATGAAAGCTCAAATGGATATGTCTTCATTTCATCCGCTGAAATCCATCAAGTCTATACTTCGCCAACCAGGCTAGAAGAAGTTATAGCAATGTCAGAGGTGAATGATGATGTCGATTCTCAATCCATCATATCCTCTTTATTACCCAAGGAAGACCCTTCTTCATCAATTGGGTCAGAAATGGAAGCATCTTCTTCAAGATGTTCTAATTTTAACATGTCTCCTAATCATGGAAATTATGCTTCATCATCTACTATGCAAGTAGAAACTGAAGAAGTAACACATGATGAAGAAGAATAGGAAGATCTTATGGATGCTCCTCTGGCATTTGAAGAGGGTATCTCTACCACTGTGGATGAACTCAGAGAAATAAATCTATGTACAAAAGAAGATATACGCCCCACTATAATTCATGCGACCATGACTCTTGAGGAGAAATAAATGTATATTTCATTTTTAAAGAAAAATGGAGATATATTTGCTTGTAATTATACAGATATGCATGGGCATGATCCTGATGTTGCTACTCATCGTTTGGGTTTGACTGAAGAACATCGAGGATTCAAGAAAGATGCAAGAAGAACAAACCCAACTTATGATTCCAAAATTGATGCTAAAGTGGATAATCTTATCAAATCTAAATTCATCAGAGAAGTTCAATATCCCAAATGTTTGGATAATATTTTCCCTATAAAAAATAAGAATTGACAAATTAGGGTTTGCATTGATTTCAGAGATCTTAATCGCCATTTTCCTAAGGATGATTTTACAATTCCGATTACAGATCTCTTAATTGATGCATCAACTATCTATGAATCACTTAAATTCATGGATGGATATTCCGGGTATAATAAAATCCAAATGGCTCCAGAAGATGATGAATCTACAGCCTTCATATCCCCTCAGGGAGTGTTTTTCTATCGGGTAATGCCCTTTGGCCTAAAGAATGCAGGCGCAACATATCAGCGTGCCATACATTGTATCTTCAAACCCTTTTTAGGGAGGTTTGTTGAATTATATGTGGACGATTTGGTGGTTAAATCCAGGCAACTTTCTAATCACTTGGCTGATTTGGAAATCATATTCTGCAAACTTCGGCAACATAATTTGAAGATGAACCCCTAAAAATGTTCTTTTGCAGTAACCTCATGAAAATTTCTCGGCTTTGTTGTACTCCATCGTGGTATTGAAGTCGATCATAAGAATAAAATTTTAATCCTTGCTATGTCACCTCCTCGAAATTTGAAATAATTGAGAGGAATTTAAGGACACTTAGCCTATATTTGGCATTTCATCGCCAATTTTCCTTAAAAATGTTTACCCTTCACCAAATTGATTAAGAAGGGAGTCACTTACTAGTGGATTGAAGAATTTCAAGAAGCATTCAATATTATCAAGAAATACCTCTTGAGTCTACCAGTATTAATGCCACCTATTGAATGAAGGACACTTATCCTCTATGTGACAGCCTTAGAGTGATCATTGGGTGCCTTCCTTGCCCAAAAGAATGATGCTGGGAATGAAAGCATCCTTTACTATCTCAGTCAGACTATGCATGAAGCAAAAAACCGATATTCAAGTATTGAAAAGTGCTTCCAGGAGTTAATCATTGTAGTTCAGAAACTTCGAAACTACCCACAACATCATGAGGTCCAATTGTTATCTCGTAATAACCTGCTTAAATTAATCCTTAGTCTTCCAATTCATACAGGTCTTCTGGAAAGGTGGGTAGTTATTTTGCAGCAATTTGACATCCAGTATGTGTCTCAAAAGGAAATAAAGGGCCATGCTCTAGTTGATTTCCTTACTGAACACCCTTCAGTAGAAGATACATCTTCAGATATTGAACTTCTTGATGAGGAAGTATTCTCTATTCAAGATATTCTTCAAACATGGGAAATGTACTTTGATGGTGCTTCTAGAAGTCCAAATAGGGAAGAAAATGGAAGATCCTAAATTCAACAAAGCTGGGTCAGGAATTGTGCATATTTCCCCAGAAAAGGCAGTAATACCTTATACTTTCTTATTGTGGGAAGGAGGTACAAATAATGAAACAGAATATCAAGCTCTCGTCACAAGATTGGAGTTGGAACTTCAAGCACAAGTGAATAAGTTAAAGTTGAAAGGTGATTTAGACCTGAAAATCAAACAAGTCAATGGGGATTATGCAATCAAAAAATAAGAACAAATCCATTTTTATGATTATGTCAGAGAGTTAATTGCATAATTTCATTCAGAACCGACATTTTCTTATGTCCCAAGATCACGAAATGCCCAAGATGAGGCACTAGCTAATATAGCAACAACTTTGGCAGATCCAAATCAGGATGAGACAATCATCAGTATTGCCAACCGTCGTACAATTTCACCTTATGTTCAAACAATAACAGAGGAAATAAATGAAATTAGTCCCATTTATGAACCGTATGGTCATACTACAGGATGGATGACACCTATTAGGGAATACCTTCAAAATGGAACACTTCCACCTGATAGAGCCGGAAGAGAAAAAACCGGCGACGTGTGGTCAATTATACTCTTTATGATAGCTCAGATAACCTAGAAAAAATTCTCTACAAAAGAGGTTTTGATGGAATTCTCTTCAGATTCATTGACGGTGAAGAGATAATGACTGTCATGAAAGAAGTGCATGCAGGATACTATGGTGCCCACGAGTCTTGACATAGACTATCTAATCAAATTTGAAGGCTTGGATACTTTTGGCCTTCAATGATAAAATATTGTGTTGATTTCATAAAGAATTGCCATTATCGCCATGTACATTCCAACTTCATTCATCAACCCCTAGAGATGCTTCATACAGCTAAATACTCATGGCCATTTGCCACATGGGGATTGGATGTAGTAGGACCTTATCCTTCAGCTACAACCAAGCAGTTTAAGTACATTCTTACTACTACTGACTTCTTTTCCAAATGGGAAGAGGCAATACCTCTCAAAGAAGTTATATTTAAAAGTATTGTTAGCTTCATCAAGTCTAACATCATTACCATATTTGGCATCCATCATACCATATTGACGGACAATGGCACCAACTTCTATTCATCTGAGGTAAGGAAGTTGTTTAAAAAATACAACATCAAATCCAACCATTCGTATCGGTATCATGATGCGGCCACTGGCCAAATAGAAGCTTTCAACACGACACTTTCAAATATACTGCAAAATATGGTGGATAAAGATATGAAATCATGGCCTGATAAACTCTTTCATGCTTTATGGGTTGATCGGACCACCACCCACACTACAACGCGGTCAACTCCATATTCATTGGTATATGGAACAGAAGTATTCTTTCCCACTGAGGTTCAATTACCCTCACTGTAACGCCCCAACCCCAGCTACCCAGAGTCAGTGCATTACTTCGTAACATTGGCATGATCACAGAAGATCAAGTCTCGAAAGACCGATTAGTTTAGTAGCCTTGGAAACACTAGATACATTCGTAAACGTTACATTACATCATAAAGTGAAAAACTAATAAGAAAGTCTTCATAGTCCACACTCATATCCTCTTTTGACTATCCCTTCAGGTCTTTCATAAAATACTTCTTCACATCCCGGATAATATTAAAACATTTAAAGGGGTGAGCTCAGATGCTCAGTAAGGATAACAATATTGCGGAAGCTTTCATAAATAAACATAAAAATTTAAGGCAATGTATAACTAAAACAAAAGCCTTTTAAACGTGAAAATCAACATAATATGGCAAAAGTAAAATGAGATAATGCCATTCACTTCTTCACATGGATATTCTACTGGTCGAATAATCACATGCAATATCAATAACCACTTTCATAATGAGGGAATGTATAATGCCAGACATTCTGAAACACTTTGTCAAGGCCTCACCCAATACGTCTAAAATGATTAAGGCCTCGTCCAAAACCATAAATCAAATTGGGAAAGGGCCTCGGCCAATTCCACGTCTAGTTGTCTCATGAGACCTACCGATGCATCGAGGAGCTATAGCGGGCTCCACCCGTCACTTATTAAGTCCAATACATTCCTCATATGAATAGGTTTAAACATATCATAAACCATAACATAATCGTATCACATAAAACATACATAAAGGAAACATAAAATTTCCACATTTCAATCACAAGTTATCAATACAACACATTGATATAATAAAAACGCTTTCAAAACCATTTTCAATACCAAAATAAAAGAAAGTTAAAACTTTGTATTTATTTTTCATCAAAAAAATGATGGCTTGTAGAGGAAGCCGAAACTCAAATAATGGTCACGGCGGCGGAGAAGTCATTGTCGCCGCATATGTACGGAAATCAAAAAATTCCCTTTTTGTCGTTTAGTAAAACGCTTCGTATATAAATATTCCTTTTGAATAAACGTAAAAGTCAAAGGGGTTTATACACTGTATAAAAGAAATTTGTGTATAAAACAAAATATGCCTCAATGAATGGAGATTGAGACGAAGTCCTTAAAAGATCATTTTTAAAATAAAATAGATCTATTATGTGTATTCACTATAGGTACACATAAAGAAAGTAAAAATACAAAATATTACATAATAATATCATGACATAATTTTGAAAGTAGGAGATTAACCCAAAGAATGGAAGTTGGGTTAAGAAATTCCCTTACCTCGTGTCCGACATGACTCAACCGTTCTTTAACCTCCTGAATAATAAACTAGAGTTAATATCTACCTTATTAAGAACCATTTTCAATTTCATTATCCTTTTTATATCACCTATTACAATGTTATGAACGTTATGTAATTATTTAAGTTAATAACGGTCGTTTTGTCGATCTTTGGTACTTGTGTCAATAATAACCTTCTTATAACTACAAGTTGTTTATGTGGTAGAATATCCATTATCTCCAGAATTATATTCATGATTTATATTTCATATATATATCTTATATATCCAGTATATACATTCATTTATAATATTACATAACATTTAGAGGTAAGAAATGAAATGCACCGTTCATGGAGACAGTAAGCCGTACGTACGCATGAACGCTACTTTCATTTCAATTTCATATTTAATGGAACGAAATAATAATTATATAAATGTATAATATAATTCCAGTATAATATAGTGTATAATACCATTTACTCCATCCTTTATACATCCCACATATGGCATTAACGATTGAAATCACTTTGAGGGGGCGGTAGTCCGCACTTCCTAAAATGAAATTATCGCATTTTACCCATAATGGAAATCATAAAGTATGACATAAATGAGAAATATAGAAGCATAAGTAAAACATAAACATATTATATATCATATATAAAAATAGTGACATCTTAATGGCCACCTTTGAAGGTGTTATATGAGTGTTGAACAATCATCGTTTCGTGAGGCAGAAATTCGCCATCCACAGAAACCGTATGTTCTTTAACCATTAGATGCAGGTGTGTGTAAGTGTAGCTCAAATCCTTATTATAACAACATCCTACTATATTGAGGATACTGGTTTTGTTACAATAGAAATGAATAAAAAGAGTTTAGGGGGTTGGAGAAGAAAAATAAAACAAAACAACATTAGAGAAGACATTACCTCAAAATCGGGCAACTCTTTTTGATTTGAGCCAAAGGCTTCCTTGGGAAGCGTTCTGCCCAAAGTGACGCTTCTAGGAGTAAGAGGGGGAAGTTTGGAGAGTATTTGGGAATAGGTTGGCCGAGCCAAATGGCTTGAAAGTGTGAATGAGGTGGTAGAGGCGGGGGCCTTTTATAAGTGGAGAGGAGGGGCACTTTTGGAAAGTAAAAAAAAGTCACTTTATTATAAAATGAGTTTCGGATTTTAGAGGTCCCACACTTATATAATTCTAGTATAAGATGATAAGGGTTAGAAATATACTCATCCGATAGGTTTTTTACAAGTGTACGCTTTGGAGTTTACATTATATTTCCATTTTATTTAAATCGTTAAATAATGAGGTCATCGCTGCATCATCATGATGTCATAAATAATTTAATTTATATAATGTATAAAAATTATAAAACAAATACTATGATGTATTAAATCCTTTTAGCTTTCTAATGAATATTTATAGTCAAAACTTGGACTTGTGTAACCCCACTTAAAAACTGTTTTAGTAAAACAACTCATGTTTGTGTCATTTTAATTTTAACATTAAATAAATATATATTAATGTCATTTTCCAACCAAAGTGGCTCCATTGGGTCCCCAAGTTTACCAATGGGTTTTCTTGGTCGGCCATGACTCATCCAATAGGAGTAGGAAAGTTTCAAGCTCATCTCATATTATTAAAACATTATTTTTACCTTAAACTACACTAATTACCTCTAATCGCGATTAAGAACTTAAAAGTTACTATTCACCAAAAAATTATTTTAATCTCATTGAACCACATTTTACTTCTTAATGAAATCCATGTATGTAGGATTTTTGAAAATCAAATCACAGAAGTGGTAATATTTCATTTAAACGAAAAATCAGTTATTTAACTACCACTTAGTGGTTTCACTATTCATCAAAAATTGAAGTTTTTTTGAACAATGCCAAAATTTCACCCTAATCTATAATTGATATTCCTAATTAAAAAATGATGTCTATTTTACAAAAGTCCAAACATATAAGTTGAATTAATTAATTTTATAATTAATTCCCGCTGTCACAACAAATAGCGTGTTTTTAAGAAACAATTTATATCAAAAGATTGGCAATTGTTTATGACCAAACTCAATGTTAAATTAATTCTAATGACCACCATTGGATAAAATTGTAAAAATATATTCTAATTATACTTTAAAACCACTAAATAGTATAATTTATCACTATAAATTATTTTGATTAAAAACGTTGTTTTTAAATATTTTTAACTATTCATAAAAAATTAGAAGTTCTCAGAAAAATACCAAAAATTCAACATAGGCTAATTTCGATATTCCGAATCCAAAAATGAAGTCCATTTTGAAATATAAAATTTCTATAATTTTAAAAATTGGTTATTACTATTCATAACGGCTACTTTGATTAGTCGCGGTGTTTTAGAACTCGAAGTTGCGTACAATGCAAGCTATTGCATTATTGAATGAGAAACGTATCGTGGAAGCTCGGGGTGTTACATTCTACCCTCCTTCAATAAATTGCGTCCTTGCAATTTGAAATTTTTCTTTGAAAATAAAAGCTTGAAAAGAGAAAATACCTTTGAGGAAAACCCACATCGGAAATAAGATTAATAAAATTTTTCCTTAATAAGAGGGAAAGGGAAATGAAAAAGTCACCACCCAATTATGATCTCGATTAGGAGAACATTGGTGGCAATTAGAGACATATAATTGGAGGAAAAACGTAAATATTTGTAGGGAGTGATTGAGGTCATCAATCACAATAAATTGTCAAATTGATGGCCTCAAAGCCTTCAATCTATGTTGATTTAAAATATCATCAGTTCAACAAGACATAAGGTATTAGGATAACACATTTTTTGTTTTAATATCCCTTTACTAAAGTTTAAGAATTAATTTATTCATTGAATAAGAGATAGGTATATATATATTTATGCTTGACAATTAGAGTTTCAACCTTCAACTCTTCTTTCACTCAAAAAAATAATAGAACTCAAAAATATTATACTTATCCTAATTGTATAAGGTTACAAATGTTAACACATACCATTTAGATTAGTAAAATTATTTTTTAATAACCAGGGACTTCCTGTAGGCTAGTGGTAGGAAATAAAGGCCTGTCAAACTATGATTGTGTGTTCGATTCCTGTAGCTTTGTCCGACGCGACGGGTTATGCCCCACCCTGCAGGTTGTCCTTTTCCTAAAACTATAGTATTATAATATTCAAAAAATAATCTTCATAAATTTTTTAACCTTAAACAATACTATCCAAAGATCAACTTAATCCACTCCAACCTTTATAGTTATCCAAAATACCTCTGTCCAGACTTTCTCTAAAAGGTCTCTTAATTCCAAAATCAATTTATCAGATTCCCCAAACAAATTAAAGTTTCTCTTTTTGTCACATACTAAAAATATGATTACCTTCATCATATTAAATCCTTACTGAAATCAACAAGTACTGCAGTACAATCCTTATATATATATATCACATTATTCTAATAACCAGAATATAATCCATGAGTCCAAAAGCACCAATACATTATTTATTCTGCTTCAACTGTAGTAACAGAATAAGATTGTCCTTGATCCCTTGGAATTTTCTGAGGTAAGTTTCCCTGACGCTTAGGACATTCATTTGCATAATGACCCATTTCTCTAAAATTGTAGCATTCAACTTTGATAGCCTCTTTCTTTCCCTTGCAATCACGAGCCTGGTGACCCTTTTTGCCGACATTTATAACAAACTCACATTCCTTTTAGACAAGTACCAGGGTGATTCTTCCCACAATTATCACATAATGGAAAATCCTTCTTTCCCTTTTTCCATTTATCTGTCTCTTGTTCCACCGTTCTCTTCTTCTCTTGTTTTACTTTGTTTTCATAAGACATATGGAATTATTTACATATCTAATTAACACATGATACTATTTCTTCATATGTTGAGAACACATGGGAGACTATTTCCCTTAGAAATGTTGGCTTAATACCGTGAAAGATACGATCATTCTTACTCTTTGGATCATACATATTGTTGGAGTTCACATTCCTTCTACTGGGCACCATTTCTATACAATGGCATAAACTAGGTTAGTTTATGAATCAAAATACATAATTCCATACTTGTAAAATACTTAACATAAATTGAAATATTTATGGACATAATCCATAATCATAAAAAGGTTTTATTTGAGGAAGTATATACTCATAACCGTTCATAGTGGTTTGTAAAGAAAATGGGAATTATCCTAAGCATATCCGCCGGGAGTGTCGTAACCAAGAGTGCAGCAAGGCCCGTTGTTGTGCACCAGTTCCCGTTCGAGTCTAGCTCAAAGTGGTGTTTTTGGGTTTTACCCCTAGGTACATCTGTTCCAGAGCTGCCTCTACCTGCTCTTATCTAGACAGGGATGTATTGCTCGGAAAACTCATAACATCTCTATAATACCAAAATTCTAAGAAGTTCTTCTATACAAATCCTCAAAGTCTATCTTTGGGCTATGTGATCTAATCAGAGTTTATCTAAATCTAGCTTCCAAGGTTAGTACTAAACTGCCTCTGATACCAACTGTAACGCCCTGACCCCAGCTACCTAGAGTCGGTGTATTACTTCATAACATTGGCATGATCACAGAAGACCAAGTCTCGAAAGACGGATTAGTTTAGTAGCCTTGGAAACACTAGATACATTTGTAAATGTTACATTACATCATAAAGTGAAAAACTAATAACAAAGTCTTCATAGTCCACACTCATATCCTCTTCTGACTATCCCTGAAGGTCTTTCATAAAATACTTCTTCACATCCTGGATCATATTAAAACATTGAAAGGGGTGAGCTCAGATTCTCAGTAAGGATAACAATATTGCGGAAGCATTCATAAATAAACATAAAAATTTAAGGCAATGTATAACTAAAACAAAAGCCTTTTAAACTTGAAAATAAACATAATATGGCAAAAGTAAAATGAGATAATGCCATTAAATTCGTCACATGGATATTCTACTGGTCGAATAATCACATGCAATATCAATAACCACTTTCATAATGAGGAAATGTATAATGCCAGACATTCTGAAACACTTTGTCAAGGCCTCGGCCAAGACGTCTAAAATGATTAAGGCCTCGGCCAAAACCATAAATCAAATTGGGAAAGGGCCTCGGCCAATTCCACGTCTAGTTGTCTCATGAGACCTACCGATGCATCGAGGAGCAATAGAGGGCTCCACCCGTCACTTATTAAGTCCAATACATTCCTCATATGAATAGGTTTAAACATATCATAAACCATAACATAATCGTATCACATAAAACATGCATAAAGGAAACATAACATTTCCACATTTCAATCACAAGTTATCAATAAAACATATTGATATAATAATAATGCTTTTAAAACCATTTTCAATACCAAAATAATAGAAAGTTAAAACTTTGTATTTATTTTTCAACAAAAAAATGATGGCTTGTAGAGGAAGCCGAAACTCAAATAATGGTCACGGTGGCGGAGAAGTCATTGTCGCCGCATATGTTTGGAAAGAAAAACATTCCCTTTTTGTTGTTTAGTAAAACTCTTCGTATATAAATATTCCTTTTGAATAAACGTAAAAGTCAAAGGGTTTTATACACTGTATAAAGAAATTTGTGTATAAAACAAAATATGCCTCAATGAATGGAGATTGAGACGAAGTCCTTAAAAGATCATTTTTAAAATAAAATAGATCTATTATGTGTATTCACTATAGGTACACATAAAGAAAGTAAAAATAAAAAATATGACATAATAATATCATGACATAATTTTGAAAGTAGGAGATTAACCCAAAGAATGGAAGTTGGGTTAAGAAATTCCCTTACCTCGTGTCCGACTTGACTCAACCGTTCTTTAACCTCCTGAATAATAAACTAGAGTTAATATCTACCTTATTAAGAACCATTTTCAATTTCATTATCCTTTTTATATCACTTATTACATTGTTATGAACGTTATGTAATTATTCAAGTTAATAATGGTCGTTTTGTCGATCTTTGGTACATGTGTCAACAATAACCTTCTTATAATTACAAGTTGTTTATGTGGTAGAATATCCTTTATCTCCAGAATTATATTCATGATTTAGATGTCATATATATATCTTATGTATCCAGTATATACATTCATTTATAATATTACATAACATTTAGAGGTAAGAAATGAAATGCACCGTTCATGGAGACGGTAAGCCGTACGTACGCATGAACGCTACTTTCATTTCAATTTCATATTTAATGGAACGAAATCATAATGATATAAATTTATAATATAATTCCAGTATAATATAGTGTATAATACCATTTACTCCATCCTTTATACATCCCACATATGGCATTAACGATTCAAATCACTTTGAGGGGGCGGTAGTACGCACTTCCTAAAATGAAATTATCGCGTTTTACCCATAATGGAAATCATAAAGTATGTCATAAATGAGAAATACAGAAGCATAAGTAAAACATAAACATATTATATATCATATATAAAAATAGTTACATCTTAATGGCCACCTTTGAGGGTGTTATATGAGTGTTGAACAATCATCGTTTCGTGAGGCAGAAATTCGCCACCCACAGAAACCGTATGTTCTTTAACCATTAGATGTAGGTGTGTGTAAGTGTAGATCGAATCCTTCTTATAACAACATCCTAGTATATTGTGGATAATGGTTTTGTTACAAAAGAAATGAATAAAAATAGTTTAGGGGGTTGGAGAAGAAAAATAAAACAAACCAACATTAGAAAAGACATTATCTCAAAATCGGGTAACTCTTTTTGATTTGAGCCAAAGGCTTCCTTGGGAAGAGTTATTCCCAAAGTGAGGCTTCTAGGAGTAATAGGGGGAAGTTGTGAGAGTATTTGGGCAGAGGTTGGCCGAGCCAAATGGCTTGAAAGTGTGAATGAGGTGGTAGAGGTGTGGGCCTTTTATAAGTGGAGAGGAGGGGCACTTTTGGAAAGTAAAAAAAAGTCACTTTATTATAAAATTAGTTTCGGATTTTAGAGATCCCACACTTATATAATTCAAGGATAAGATGATAAGGGTTCGAAATCTACTCATCCAATAGGTTTTTAAAAAGTGTACGCTTTGGATTTTACATTATCTTTCCATTTTATTTAAATTGTTAAATAATGAGGCCATCGCTGCATCATCACGATGTCATAAATAATTTAATTCATTTAATGACTAAAAATTATAAAACTAATACTATACTGTATGAAATCTTTTTAGATTTCTAATGAATATTTATAGTCAAAATTTGGACTTGTGTAACCCCACTTAAAAACTGTTTTAGTAAAACAACTCATGTTTGTGTCAATTTAATTTTAACATTAAATAAATATATATTAATGTCATTTTCCAACCAAAGTGGCTCCATGGGGTCCCCATGTTGACCCATGGGTTGTCTAGGTCGGACATGACTCATCCAATTGGAGTAGGACAAGTGTCAAGCTCATCTCATATTATTAAAACATTATTTTTACCTTAAACTACACTAATTACCTCTAATCGCGATTAAGAACATAAAAGTTACTATTCACCAAAAAATTATTTTAATCTCATTGAACCACATTTTACTTCTTAATGACAACCATGCATGTCGGATTTTTGAAAATCAAATCACAGAAGTGGTAATATTTCATTTAAACGAAAAATCAGTTATTTAACTACCACTTAGTGGTTTCACTATTCATCAAAAATTGAAGTTTTTCAGAACAATGCCAAACTTTCACCCTAAGCTATAATTGATATTCTGAATTCAAAAATGATGTCTATTTTACAAAATTCCAAACATATAAGTTGACTTAATTAATTTTATAATTAATTCCCGCTGTCACAACAAATAGCGTGTTTTTAAGAAACAATTTATATCAAAAGATTGGCAATTGTTTATGTCCAATTTCAATGTTAAATTAATTCTAATGACCACCATTGGATAAAATTGTAAAAATATATTCTAATTATACTTTAAAACCACTAAATAGTATAATTTATCACTATAAATTATTTTGATTAAAAAAGTTGTTTTTAAATATTTTTAACTATTCATAAAAAATTAGATGTTCTCAGAAAAATACCAAAAATTCAACATAGGCTAATTTCGATATTCCGAATCCAAAAATGAAGTCTATTTTGAAATATAAAATTTCTATAATTTTAAAAAGTGGTTATTACTATTCATAATGGCTACTTTGATTAGTCGCGGTGTTTTAGAACTCGAAGTTGCGTACAATGCAAGCTATTGCATTATTGAATGAGAAACGTATCGTGGAAGCTCGGGGTGTTACACTCACTCAGAGTAGCCATTTTTGATCCGTCATCTACAGATGAACAATCTCAAAAGTGATTGGATGAATTGAAATGATTAGATGAGAAAAGATTGTGCACCTTGCACCACATGGAAGTCTATCAAAATCGAATAGAACAAGCTTTCAACAAAAAAAGTTCATCTTCATTCATTCATTATGGGAGAATTTGTATTGGTTCTCATAACTCCAATGATGCCAGGAAAGATACCTCCCAAGATGGAGCCAAAATGGGATGGACCTTGCTAAATACATAATGTTTACTCCAATGTAGCTTATTCATTAATCTCAATGGATGGAGAACTTATCACTACTCCAAACAATGCTAGATTTTTAAAGAAGTATTTTGTATAATACAAATGCATCGACGGTCCATGCATATGACCTTAAACTATTTTTACTTACGTCCAACATGATGTTATAATGTGTCTTCCTAGCTACATAGTTCTAAACTATACAGAAGTCCAACATGACGTTAAAATGTGAAAAATTCCCTAATACGTCAAACATGCTGTTAAACTATGTCCTCTTTTGTCCTTACTGCATGACATTAAACTGCACAGTCCCCCTTTTGTCCAATATGACGTTAAACTGTACTGCCCCCATCGTCTTAGCTACATGACACTAAACTGTACAACACCCTTATTATCCAACATGAAGCAAAGCTGTGTTCATGTCCAACATGACGTTAAACTATGTCCCTATATTTCTCCTATATGACATTAAACTATACTGCTCATATGTCCTACATGACGTTAAACTGTATTTTTTCCCTGCTACATGACATTAAACAATGCATCACCAATAGTCCTCACTACATGACTTTAAACTACATTGTCCCTTCATTTGTCCTACATGACATTAAACTGTGCATCGTTAAGGTTGTTGCTACCTCTTGTTTCTCACACCGAGTATGAATAACGTGAGATTAGAGTAAAATTCAACCATAACACCCTCTCTAGGCTACTAACCATGTGTAAGTACCGACAACATTTATTTTTAGGTCGTTGTCCTCAAGAACAACTTGATCACCAATTCATTATTTAATTTAACTACATGGACTTTGATCCTTTCCTTCTTGGCTGGGTACATTGGAAAACTCCGGAGGTTCATGCCCAAAACCAATATCTTCACATCAGTTCACCTTCATTTCAGATGATGTTGATTCGTGAAACCTCCCCCAGAACCATTACTTTTTACATTGGTTCACCATCATCCTTGCTATATGACATTAAACTATTCACACTTTTTTGTCCTGTACGACAATAAACTACAAAATTATGTGACCCCCTCATCCAAGAGGGAATCATTATTTACATTGATCTCCAATCATGTTATATTCTAAAGACTACATGCATACATGGAAATGCTCGAACCTTTTATCTTGGGTAAATCCATTATTGCACTAAAGTCCCCCTTTCACCCTCCACTTGTATGAACCAAATCTGTACAAAGGGTATTTCAAGAACTACATGTGGCTTGATTCCCATCCTTATGGGAAATTTAGGAACGTTCGAGCATCCCTCGAATCCAGCCCGATGTCTTTGGGCCTATCCCCAAATTCCACTTTCAACCCCATGGCTGAAAAGTCCCCCTTGGTCTGAGCTCTATGACCTTAAACTACGATTTTCTACACTCTCATCCAACATGATGTTAAATTGTACTTCAAGAACTATGTATGGATTGATTCCCATACTTATGGGATACATAGTGAAGTCCAACACCTCAATTCAAGACCTAACTACAACATAATTATGGTTAGCATTAGTCTGTGTATCTCTACATGCATTGAACAATGCCCATTTTGATGTGTCATACACCTATCATTAAATACTTCCAGATCTCTATAATACTTTTTTCTTGATTTCTGGTCACAAAATGTTTGATACCTGAGAGTTCTTTTGCTTGACTATGAAGCATGTGCCCATAGGCAGCCTTGCATAAATAGTCTACATAACAGACCTGTCAGCCAAAAGATTCTATTATTTGACTATGCAGCCAATGCCCTTATGTGGCCCTGCATAATTAAACCCCCAAACGGGTTTGTTAAATAGTGTCAACATCATTCTTTGAAAAAAACCTCTTTTGTTCTTATTTTCATTAATAAAAATATGTAGGGATCGGAAAAAATATCCATCCTTAACATATTTGTCCCATACTCTTTTTCAAGATCTGAAAGTATTCAATTCTAGGGTTTATATTTCCCTTCTCTACGTTTGGATCAGACCTTCATGAGAGTGAAATTCTTCCAATTCTTTGAAAATATTGATTGGAAATATCCTCTCCAAATTCAAGTTCCTCTCCGCACACAGCAAACTCTATGCTTTGAAAATTTGAATCTCCATAAGCTTTCACTGGATTTTCAGCAGTAGAAAAGTAAATTTCGGAGAGTTCTTTTGCCTGACTATGCTGCTCATGCCCTTAGGCGGCCTTGCATAAGTAGTCTACATAACATATCTGTCATCCAAAAGATGATATTATTTGACTATGAAGCCAATCCCCTTAAGCATTCCTGCATAATTCAACCCCCTAACTGATTTTTTAAATAGTGGTAACTTCATTCTTGGGAAATACTTCTTCTAATGCCTTTTAGCCCTTTTTCATATCGTTCCTCATATTCAAAATTTCTTATGTCATAGTTTACATGTTTTCCCCCAAACATGAGTGTGGTAATATGTTTTCAAATAAATTATCAAGGAATTGAGTTAATTTTAATCCATTTGGTCAAAGTAATTTTGACCTTAAACATTAGACTATTTATGTCCGATGTGCATGACTTTAAATTACCAATAACCATAGACCCCGGGTTTCTATTTTTCCTCAGAGTCAAATCCTTCTTCCTTTTTCAGATCCAACTCTGAGGGGGGAATTTTGTTGATGCTCCTTTCCATCATAGAGTCTAACGAATGAAAAGGGAAATAACTTAACACAAAGTGATTCATCCTTTGAAGAAACATAAAAAATCGACAAAGGCATGAACAAATATTTGTTTACACTTGGGTTGTGCAAGTTTCATCATGGCCACGCAAGTACTTGCGTGCCTCATACTGGTCGTACTGGTGACTTGCGCACCCTACGTTATTTTCTCCCAAGTTCTTCAAAGGCCTATAAATACCCCTTGTGGGGCCCCCCATTTGGAGGACGAAAAATCCAAAAACATAGATTTGAGCTCCCGGCACCCAAGTCTCTTCTCAAAGCCTTCCGAACACTTCTAAGATAATTTCTTACATAGAACTAAAGATCAAAATGAACAAGGCCTAATTGTTGAAATTCATCAACACCTATGCGCCTATGTGTCTAACCCTTCAGGGAATTGAATACACATGCACGCCGCCTTATCCATTCAACATAACTTGCGCGCCACTCATTTAAAAGTCTTTAGGGACAACACTAAGGGCTTGAGCCAAGATACGCACAAGTTTTACCATATGGGTTGACCATCGCGCAAGTACACCTTTGTCGCACAGGTACACCTGTATGACCAGGACCTGCGCGCCCAAACCAGACATGCACTCCTACCATATTATGGGTTCCCCTCCTATCCATTCATCTCTTTTCTTCAAATCCACCTCTCCTATTCAATATTTAGCCTTCATAATTCACTTCAAATCCATTTATGGCATGATTCTTTGGTTGGATTCCTTATCTGAAAGGAATTATGTGGAACATCTCCCAAAACCTTGTGATTTACATATCATTATGTCATTAAGGTTAGACATTTCATTCATATAACCTCATCCTTTAAGTTGAGAAGTTATTTAATATGGGCCACTTTCTCAGCAGTAAGTCCCAATCATAATTCCCTAACCTAGGCCTCTTTTTCAGAAGTAAGCCCCAATCTTCAAGTTCCCTTAATTATGGGCCTCCTTCTCAGGAGTAAGTCCCAATCATAATTCCCTAACCTGGTCCTCATTTTCAAAAGTAATCCCCAGTCTTCAAGTTCCTTTAATTCAGGGCCTCCTTCTCAAGAGTTAGTCCCAATCATAATTCCCTAACCTGTGTCCCCTTTCCAAGAATAAGCCCCAGTCCAAGTTACCAAATATGGGCATCCTCCTTACGAGTAACCCCAAAATTCCAAATTCCCTTAACTTGGCCATCCTCCTTAGGAGTAATCCACATTCATAATTCCCCTTAACCTGGGCATCCTCCATAAGAGTAAAACCTAGTTCTCATGTTCCTTAAACCTGGGAATCTTTCTCATGAATAAGCCCCAGTCATAACTTCTCTTAACCAGTCATAATTTACTTTTTATTCGGGCTTCCTTCTCTTGTGTAAAACCCAATCATAAGTCCCCTCTAATTTGGGCATCTTTCTCAGGAGTAAGCCCTATGTTAAGTATCCAAATATCCATAAATCACATATACCTTTATGGAACTTGTTCCCAGGTTTTTTCCCTGAAGTAAATCCCAATCCTCATCTATCTGGGCAGTCATACATACATAAGCCCCACATTATTTCTTATGATTGGATCTTTCATGGAACAATTTTTAGGTTCTACCAATACCTCTTGTTTCTCACACCGAGCATGACTCATGTGAGATTAGAGCATAAAAGTAATTATGACATCTTTCTTTGAGCCATCAACCATGCCTAAACCTCATACTTCTTAACTCTAACAACGTGGGTTCTGATTCCTTTTCTAAACAAGGAAACATAGGTATCCCATCTATGGGTACGATCCCAACCATGAAATAATTCATGTCCTTCTGAACGGCAATAAACTTCATGTTCTTTGCTTAGTGTCTTTAAAACCAGTATGGTTATCATAATGTCCAAGAGATCTTTATATACTGTATTGAAGGATAACATTGACTAAGATCTCCAACAAATACAGATGATTATCTATCGATGAAGAACCTCAAATACATATAAAAGATTCTTTAAATCTCATACATATCAATCAATGATTGTCAGATCTTAAGGAAATCTAATTTTCATACTTGGTAGTGTAATAAGTATTCACGAACACAACTTAAATCTATAAAGAGAGTCCTAGAGTAGACAATAATTCCCCCCAGAAAGGTGTGATGAGTCTGACCTCCCATCCTCTCGGCCAATGAAAATTCCTAATCCTCATCGGTCCACAAATAATGAGAACCTACCTTTGGAAAGTAGGTCCAAATGGATATAGAATCATTGGATGTTTTCGGTTCTACAGACAAACCCGCTAAAAACCGAATGGAATGTTTGAACATTAAACAAACAAGGTCATTACCCAATTCCAGAGGAAACAATCCAGATCCTTGATGGATCCATGGATTGCATTATTTTATGGAAGATGCGGTCTTGTGCACTTGGGAGAAACATTTAGACTTTTGTGACATTACCCTAAAAAAGGGGGTTCCGTACAATATAAATAAATCCTTATTGGAGGTGGCATGGAAGAATTATAGCATGGAAGTGGGCGTTTGATGTCACATTGGGTGCATAATATTCTTACACATGAGCACAACTTTTACATGTATCCCTCTCCAATTTTGTGTATCTACAATGGCTATTTTCTGGAGGCTGGGGTGAATTATTGTCATTTGACTTCAAATTGGGAACTTAAGTCTCTTATGTGTGGATTGTTTCTTACCCATAACATTTGAATCTTGCATGTGAATCCCTTGGATTTCTTATAATGTCCCCCTAAGTCGAACGATACATTTATTTTTCTAAAAAAATGAAAATTTTTGGCCTCATATGGAATTTGATGTCAATAATTTCATTATATATGGAAAATAATTTTGAAAGATCATATAAAATATATCACGAGGATAATTGTCTTCACACTTTGAAATGGTTTTTTTAAAATATTAAACATTTTCAAAAAAATTTCCATTTGAAAAAATTTATTTCAGTTCTTAATTTTTTATAAATAAAAAAAATTTCTTCTAAATTTACATTAAAAAATTTTAATTGAATCCTAAAGTAATTGAGTTACTATTACATCATAAAATTTTGTCAATTTTGTGCATGATGAAAAAAATATTATATTTAAATTTTTTGGTAAAATCTAAATGGTCATTTTTTTGAAAATAAAAGAACATTACATTGAAAAAAGAATTATTTTTTTAATAAATCATTTAGGGAATGTTACAATTCTTTTTGAAAATATATTTAATAAATCAGGTTTTGGAATAAAAGGGATTTATGACCGGAAAGAGAAATAAGGTAGGGTTTTATTAAAAACATTTTACTAATTATCTTAGGTACCAAAGATTGAAAAAATGGGTCCATTACTTGAATATAACTTTAATAATGCAAGTAGAAGAAAATTCATGAGATTTTTTGAGAGTTATATCCTGAGTTTTTGACATTGTAGATATAATCACAAACTATCCCAATAAATGTTGAGTTTGTAACATAAAATCATTACCACTCTGGTAACCTTGAATCAGAATAAAAATGATTTATTATCATAAAATGGAACATAAAATATCAATAGGATAATAAAATTCCTGATTTTACTTGTTAATGGCACTATATATACACCTTATTAATGAATATAGGTGAAAAACATAATATACATCCAAAGAAGGAAAATAGAGAAAAAAATCATTACTGATTGAGTAACTTTTGAAACACAAGACCCATGAAAGAGAAACATAAATGGAAACATTAATAATCATGAAATGAGTAAGATTCATGATATATTATTTAATAGGTTGGTATATAAACCACACAAATGAAACAGGTGGTGAATATTGAATGTGTCTCATGAAAGTAAGAAGGTGAGAAGGAATATCATACCTTATGTCTTGGATTCCATCATACACATTAAAAAATTATTTATAATAAATATATTTTTATTATAAATATATTATAGAATCATATTAATATATTTTATACCATAAAATAAGTTTTCTGACTTTATATTACCTATTTATTAACAATCATGTGTTAAAGTTATGTTTTAGGTAATAACCGCTGTGTTTTTTTGTATATATTTTGTTTTTTTATATTTTTTTGTTCACTTTATTTTGTCGTGATTTCATAATTTACATAATTATAACCATTATATAAATATAATACATATTCTTTCTATATATATTTATATTAATTCATGAACTTTAGTGATTGGAAGTGAAATGCATCACTCATAGAGAAGGTTGGTTATACGTAGACATGAACATTATTTTTCAGTATATTACCAGATTAAAAGAAAGAAAAATAAACGATATATTATAATTTCCATGAAATTTCATGTCATACATATAAAATAATTTCATTAAACCCATCCTTAATACATTATAGGTAATGTGTGAACAAATCACATCACTACGTGTGGCAACAGTCCTCTGTACACATGAATAATGTTATTGCATTCCCACAAAATTGATAGAGTGCATGTATGTGTGATAAAAAATTAAAGAATGATAATAAGATAATATAAATTAAAAAATCACTACTAAAAAGTATTTTTATCCTTATTCCCAACTGTGATAGTTGGAAATAATAAAATGAACGACATTAGCTCGTGAGGTGGTAGTCCACCGTATGCAAGAAGGATGATTCTATAACCAATTTAATGGAAGTGCGTGTAGTTTTAGGTAGTATTAATAAAATAAAAACATGAAACTATATGGAATATAGTGAGTTTATTATATAAAAATTATATAAAATTAATTTAAGGGGGTTTAGGTTGAAATAATATAACGATGCTCATTGATTAATGTTACCTTTTATTCGGGTATCGTCCTTAGGTTTTTACTAAAAGCATTCCTTGGATCAAATTATTTGAAAAAAAAGAATTATAGGATGAAGTTATGGATGTGATTTGGTATGGTATTTGTTGAACCAAATAGGTGTAAACTTGTGAGGAATATAGGATGATGGGTGTTCTTTTATAAGTGGAGTTTGTGGAAAACATGTATGTTTTTGAAAGGGAGAGTTCCACCCTTTTTTATATATGAAATGTGGCTTCAAAGTAGTCCACTATCTATAATAATAGGTTTAATGTTCAAAATATGTGAAAAAATGGTTGTTATTCTAGGTTATAAGTTAATTTCCCCATATCTATTTAGTTTAACCCCTAGTAAAACCATTTTCACCATTACCACGGTAAATAATCTTTACCGCAGTCACTATTAATTCTCGAAAAAAACGTAGTTGTCATTATCAGAAATTAAAATTTTTTCATATACCAAATATTTAATCCATTTTACCAAATTCAATACACATAATTGGAAAAACAATTATTTAAAATTTATCCAGCATACGCAATGAGACAATGAGTTTTTAATGAGAAGAGATGAAATGTTTGAAATGTTTTTTTAACCAAATTCAATATTAAATAGATTAAAATGAATAAAATTGTATTAATTAATGTTTAATGAACTAATTTAATGTTAAAAATAGTATAAAATACTATTTATTTGTATAAATAAATTAAATGAAAAGTCATTTTTTATTAAAATTTAGTATTTTTTAACTATTCATCGAAAAATAATATATTTAGAAAAAAATAAAAGTTATCCACAAGATAGTTTTGACATTATGAATGAAAAATAAATTTTATTTGATAAAATTAATGTTTTGAATATTTCAAAAATCAATTTTAAAATTATTCCTCCAAAAAAAATTTGAGAATCCCACTTTTTTAGAAGATTATAGTTTTTAAAGACAATGTTGGATATATTCTTATCTCTTTTCTATAAAACATATAGGAAGAATTTTATGTATTTTATTTAATATACAATATGTTAATTTAATTATAATAATTCACCAAATGTTATTTAGTTAGTTTATTTAGGTAAAACACTTTTTTATTGAATAAAAATATTTTTCCGGAATATGATATCCTATATTTTCAAATGTGTTTTAATTTTATTTATAGCTAATTGATCTGATAAGAATCCATATTTTATACGTGTTCAAACCATATTTTTATAATTTAGTTAATACTATTCATTACTATAATATCAAGGGATATGTGTCAATCATCATATTAGATAATAATATTTAAATAATATTCCATGTCTCGTTTAAACCGAGTGTTCCATATAACTAAAACTAAAACTAGTATTTCATTTAACTTTTTCTAAGAAAGTGTTGCATGTATTACAATAATTACATGGTGTTGTGCGTAGGATTAGATTAATTTTTTTATATAAGGCAATTCGAACACAGTTCTTTCATGTATCATAATATATGTTCACTATTGCGTGAAATAAAAAATATCATAATAATTAAATTTAATTAAAAAACATAAAAATACTCATGTTGTAACAATCTACCGACATTAAAATGGAGTTATACATAAAAATTCAGCACCTGCAATATAAAAAACTGAGTATACTTCTACCTCATTACTTCCTCATGTTCCAATGTTTCTTTTTTATGTTGGTGGGTTTACCAAAAAACATTTAATAAGTGTATGGTATCATTTTTTTAGTACTTTACCTATTAGATTCAAAAATTATACTGGCATTTTCTCATAAGAAATATAAATTTATAGTGGTACATACTCTTAATTTTTTACATGTGATAGATTAGTTATGTACTTTCTCTAGAGTGATAAATGAAATATATTAGGAACTTGGGTGATGTTTTGTGGAAGTTCCAAAGGATATACTATTATCCCAATATGATCAATTATTTTAATAGGACCGATATAACTAGGGATTATATTTCCCTTATTTAATCTTTGAAGAATATTGATTGAAATAATTTCTCCCCAACTATAAATTATATATCACGTTGATGATTATCAGCATAAATTTTATATTATCATTTTTAGTCCTTACATGTTGTTAAATGGATCTAACCTTCTCTACCATCTCATAAGTTTTCCCAGGTCTCAATATCTTTCATTATACAACTTCTGTCCAATAAGTTGGAGTTCTAAAATTCTTTCTATAAAGGGTTTAATAACATCCATTTGAGTGCTCGAGTGAAAGATATTATTTCATTAAAACAAAACATGAATATGTTGTGATCCTAAACACCCTTGAAATACATTGAAAAAGATCTTAGAATATCCTCCAGGGTTTGAATTGTTCCCTCTGACTAACTATCTGTGTGAGGATGATACACAGTTCTAGAACTCAACTTGGTATTAAGAGCTTACTGAAGATGTTTCCAACACAATGAAAAAAACAAAATATCTCAATTAGATACACCTGAATGTGATAATTCATGAAAACTTAATGTATATACGGGAATGAAGATCCAAAGATAAGTCTTCTCTAGTAGTGATGAATGGTGCTAACATAGTAAGGTGATCAACTACAACCCATAATTACCTCAACATTATAGACATGGTAAACCCTAATTTATACCTATAACTTTAATCGTCTATTCACAAAGTGTACATTCACATTCCCTTAAATAACTTTGTCATCAAATCATATACAAAACCCTAGGGTTGTATTTATAAAATATCCTCAATCATCATAAACTCCTATCACATAAAACTTCTTGATGGGTGTTTAAGACAATGAACTTATGATGATCCTCAATCTTATAAACCAACGATGGAATCCATAACTCCTAATTTAATCATATATGGAGAAATATATATGTATAATAATTACATAATCCTCATATGTTTACCAATTATTGAAATCTAAATACATTTGGGAAGATACTTCTTAAACATAATCCTGGCTCCTAATAAATTCGTAATTCAATCCTTCCACTAAAATGATTGACATGGAATAGTTCCTTCTTTTGTAACAATTTTAATTATTAGGTTTGTACATTGAGTTAGCTAATTACCATGTTCGACCCAATTAATTCATAGAACTCCTTAATAATTTTTCACACTGTGAACTTATTTTTTATGCACATAACATCTTCCTCTCTTTTTGAGATGTTCCTCGAAGTTCTTCTTCCCACCATCATGATATGTAGAAATCCAAATTTTTTTCCCTGATGTTCATTCAGACATGAAAATTCATATAATACCATATTTATCTTATTTTATGTGTTATTATTCTCACTAAAGTTCACATTATTAATCAAATATCATGATAGCTCACTGGGAATAATCACAAAATTTTTATACCTAGGGATCATCCAATTTTTATTCTCATAGATATGTAATTGTCTATTAGATTCTGTGTTGACACAACTCTTTCTAGTTACAACCATTATCTAAAACCAAAATCATAGTGTGAGAAACAATAATCATAATAGTTTACCACATAATCATGAAAAAACTATAATAACTTGTCTAAATAATGACACATTACTTAATCCATGATATCTTTTGATTTTCCATGTCCATTTTTAGTCAACATATACTTAAATACTTCATGATATCTCATAATGAGTTTGTGATTTTCAAAATCATATCCCTAGGTGTTTTAAAATAGGTGTGCACAAAGGTTTGTTTTCATACACTAGTTCCCTAACAATTCATACTCGATATGGTGTTTTCATGTTTATTAGCACTATGCATATTTTTCCCAATTCCAAATCTACATGTAGTATCCATATAATGATGTAATTTGACGGGGTCCACTCTATCATTCCATTACCAAAATTAATGAGAATTTTTCCTAAACATTGAATCATCTTTAGACATATACATAGAGAAATACGTAGAAATATACTTAGAAATATCCCCAAGTATCTCAATATTGTTTTCTCATCGTAGTTTCGAATGATTAGCTAAATATTTCCTTTTATACGAAATATAGTTATCCAAGATTTAACATACATGTATTTTACATATTTAAATAATAATATTCATTACATTACATAAACAAACATTTGGGGACCACAATAGTTTACAACCTTTGTAAACATGAAGAAATAATCATATATCTTGAAGAAATATCATCAATGTATCCCCTAAAGATCTTCCCCTTTAGTACCACTACCTAAAACATTTCATAATAACCTAGGTAGAGGAAACATAAGAAAAGGAGAGCTCAGATGATCAGTAGGGGTAAACATGGGAGATACAGAATAATAACATGAGCATAAGGGTATGATAACATTAGAATAGTATTTGAAAATCAACCCCATCGTATCGATGATCCTAATCATGAATCATGGAATAAAGATTGGAATTTTATAATACATGATTAATATGTTAATCAAAAAACATGATACATGAGAAAATAACATTGGAAGAAGACATATATTTGTGTAATACACATAAGCATATAATATCTTATGTTAAGACTACCTACCAAAAACTCTAAAACATATTAGTCTTCAGCTAATCACCCATGTACCATCATCAGGATTGGGATGAAATCTTATGTACTCGCTTTTTTTAGGAAAGGTATGACCTCCCATATACCCTCTTTCTTCGGTTATAGGAAGGCCTCTTGTATACCCTATTCTTTAGGATTTGGATGAACTAATCTATACCCTCTTATTTTGTTATTGGGATGACAACCCATATACCATCTTATTTCTTGTTTGGGATGAACTCCTGTAAAACCTATTGTTTTTGGGTTTAGGATGGCCTCCCGAATTCCCTCTTGTTTGCGGATTGGTATAAAATCATATATACCCTCTTGATTTAGTCATAGTATGAACTCCTATATACACTCTTATTTCGGTCTTGTGATGACTTCATTGTACCCTCTCAGCTTATAAGACATTTGACATTATCCAATGCATTGGATAAAAATATTGGTCCCATCAATCACATAATGAAAAATTATATTTATGTGTTCCACAAGATAATAAACCTTAATAGTATAATATCCCATGAAATGATATTTGTATCATACAAATTTCATTTTGTCATTACCTATAGAAAAGAGGCATGTTTTGTAATCATTTCATCATAGAATAACTCCTGAAAAAAAGTGGATTTCATAATATTTATATCATGGAATAATCTATGGAAGACAAATTGGTTTTATATGAATTATTAAATGGTATAAACAATAGAATATAAACTATTTTGAAATAAATTCTATATTTCTATGACCCATGGAACAGAAACAAGTTTGATAAGAATTCGAACATGGAATAACCTGCGGCAGAAACCGGTTTCATAAACCACATTCTATCAAAAGTAGGAACAATTAAGAGGAATAAAAAGAATGGTATCCTTAGATCATATCCCAAATAGGTAATATGTAACATCAATGGATTTCATCTTATATTGAATATAATTTTGAAAGATCATTTAAAAAATTTCATCAATAAAATATCCTTCCAACATTAAAATCAATTTTTTAAAACATAATTAATTTTTAAAATAATTTCCCTTTGATAAATTTTTAATAAAAATTTAATATTTCCAAATGAAATAATTTTCTTTGAAAAGAAGTTTGAAAAATTGTAAGGTAGTCTTGAAATCATTGAGCACTCCTGACAGCCAAAAATACTATTCCTCTCCTGTATGTTAAAAACATTTTTTTATATTTTCGATAGAAGCCAAAAGAGGACTGTATTGAAAATGGAATACATATTATTTTAAAAAATTAATGTCAAAATTTATTTAATAAGTAATTTTTAATAGGTTATAAATATTTTTTAAAACATATTTAGAAACCATGGTTTTGAAGAAAAAAAATTATTACCGGAAAGAGAAATTAAGTCGAGTTTCCTTAAAAAACATTTCTTCTCTATATTTTTCACCAAAGTGTGAAAAAATGGTAACATTACTTGAAGATATATTTAATAATAAAAGGATAAGAAATGTAATGAGTACTATTGAGAGGTATGTCAGGATATTTCACCATTGGATACTTAATCATAAACAATCCAGATAAATTATGAAATTGTAACAAAAAATTATTACCAATTTGTTAACCTTGAATCATAATCCAATTGATGGAGTAACATAAAATGAAACATAAAATATCATAAGGATAATAAAATTCATGATATTAAATTTCAAGGAGATTTATATACATCCTGTAACAAAATATAGGTGCAAACCTAATGTATGTCACATGAAGTAATTTTGAAACATAATTTACATACTTCTTGAGTAACCTTAGAATATTAAGACCTTTGAAAGAGTAACATCAATGAAAAAATTAATTATAATTAAATTATGTATATTCATGATATATCATGTCATATGGTAGTGTATAAATCACAAAAAAAAATCTAAATAAAGCATGTGTCTCGAAAAAGTAAAAAGTGAGATGAAAATCCCTTACCTTATGTCTTAAATTATGTGGTACATGATGAAAACTTCTGTATAATAAATATAATATTATTATAGATAAATAAAAAATAATATTTATATATATTCTAGTATATATGATTTTCTTATGGATTTATATTACCTATTGATTAACAATCTTATGATATAGTTACGTTTTAGATGAAAAACATTTTGTCTTTTGTCAAAGTATTGATTTTTTATATTTTTTTGGTTCACATAATTTGGCCCCAATTTAATAATTTTAAGAGTTATGATATTTAAATAAATATCATATATATTCATTATATATTCATTAGTATATATCCATACTATTTAGTGATAGGAATTGAAATAAACCGTTCATGGAGATGGTAGGTCATACGTATACGTGAACATTTTATTTTATTTTATTATTAGATTAAATAAATGAAAATTAAATTGTATTGTATCATTATACAAAATTTTTTCTGTCATATATATTTCATATGTTCATTAAGCCCTTTCTCCAAACATTACATGTAAAGCGTGAATGAATCATATCGCTTCGCGATGCGGTAGTCTGCTGAAAACATGAACGAAATTATCTTACTTACAAAACCTGAAAAAATAATATTTTTATGTTATATAACAATTAATGAATCATAATTAAATCTTAAATATGATAAATACCATAAATTCATAGTATATCCATCATTATTCCTAACCTTGAGATGCGGTAATGGAAAAAACGAATGATGTTGATTCGTGAGGCGGTAGTCCTGTATACATCCAAATGATGATTTAGTAACCCATTGTATGGAACTATGTGTGGTTGTTGCTCCAATAGTAGAAAAATGGTTTTTAATGTCACCATTTGGACATCAGTTCTTCAAGATTGACATTAAAAGACTTTCGTGAGGATTTTAAGGGCGATTATTTAGTTACCGACATTAAAAACCCACATTTAACATCGGTTCAATAAAAATCAATGTTAAAAGTCCTCAAGGAAGGCCTATTAAATGGTTTATTTAGTAAAATATGTTTAAATCCAACTATTAATTTCCATTAATGGAATCCCAACATTAAAATTTCCCTTATAAGACTTTTAATGTTGGTTTTTTAAGAACCGATGTTAAAAGTTACTTTTCTTGTGGGTTTTTCTAAAAAAACAACATTAGTAATGTATCCAAATTGTATTTAATTTCACAATAATAGGTTTTATAGGACATGTATCTAAATAGGACCTACAGATCATACGTAAAGGACATCAGAATTTGAATATTTCTATATGAACTATTAGTGAAGTCCTACTTCTTACAGCCATAAATTTTGATCCGTAACTCTGTTTGAGCTACATGACTAGTAAAATTAAATCATGGTAAATGAACTATAAAATTTTAAATATTATTAATTTTTTTAACACTCTAATAAAATGTTAGTTTTAACACCGGTTCCTGAAAAAAAAAATGACGTTAGAAGCTAATTTTTCACTTCTATAATCATAAAACCGTCATGAAAAGCTAGTTTTTTCACATCAGATATCATAAAAACAACCTGGAAAATGATTTATTAAGGTTATTTAAAAAATGTAAAAAATTATCTTCTCAAAATTTTTATCCTAAAATTGATGTGAATATTAAAATTTAATATCCCACCGACATAGAATTCCATTTTTTTAAAGTACAACATCCACATTTTTAAATTCTGCCTAAAATTTTTAATACCGCATTTTTTTACCAAGTTATTTATATGTTTTCACCCATGAAATATGTTAATTTCACAATTAGTTCATTTGATCATCATCATTCAACCAACATAACTTGTTTAATATTCATCATCATTCCAGTAATTCTTCTTTCGACGATATCCTAATTGTATTTGTAATTATTCTTCGATGATTTAAGTTTTTATGGTTAGATTTCATAATTGATATACCAGATGATGATTCCTTTTTCTTATAAGGACTAATTATTCTTAAAATGACAATGAAACTCAAAATCTTCTTCTGATTCTAAAATTATTTCAAAGATGATGTTTTGGTTTCCCCGTGTGATCATTCCTTGGAAAAAAAATTATATACATAAAGACTTAAACAACATTCCAAATTATGTCAAATGAAGAACCTTTGTGATATTTATTTGTTAAAAAAGTTTTTATATTTGTTTAAAAATAAGCATTTTTTATAAGAGTTATTTTTGTTATACAAGAATTATACCCAGTCCATCATAATGAGCTTTGTAAGAAAGTAGAATGTTGATGAAAATTTGATCCCAAACACAATGGGTTAGAAAAGATTTTATTTTAAGAAAGTTGTTTTATAGACTTAGAGGATCGGACTAAGAAGCACCAGATTTAGATTATCGAACCTATTAGAGAGAGACACAATGGTGGATAGAAAGATGATGTTTTTGATCAAATGCACCATTGGTTTCAGGCCTTTTGATTTGCAAGAGGAGGGGCTTGAAGGTGATAGAGATTGAATCTGATTCAGAGGTCCTGGTTAGGGTGGTGCAGGGAAGTTATATGATTCCTTGGGACATGACTTATATTATTCGAAGGTGCAAGACAGAAACTAGACATGGAAGGTTTATTCATCATAATTGGAGAGAAGTGAACTTTTCAGCTGACTCGTTGGATCGTTTGGGAAGACAGGAGGACTCTCTTGTTGTTTATGATAGTCTACACTCCCATCCCCTGGGATGTTTATGTGGGGTTCAAGGGGATGCCCTGGGACTGCACCACTTTCGGCCCCCTTGAAGGGATTTCCTTGTTTTCCCTCATTTTTCTTTTAAACTATTAATAAAAAATAACTTTCAGAACAAACCATCATTGGTTTCCGGTCTATCAGTATGACGTCCAAGATCCATTAGACTCAGAATTATTTAGAAAGATAGATTTTGCGGAGTGAAGAAGTCAAATTGTTTCTAAAGTGTTTTGATAGAATATTGGGAAGCCATAAGTTAGATAGTTTTCATAATTTATAAACTAAATTGGATGATTCATTTCTAATCATGTTGTTCTCAAAAATCATGAAAAGTACCATGAAAAAAATATTTTAATGAAATAGATGAATCAGAATGATTATATAAGTTCCAAAAATATGGGCATAGATATTAATGAGCTGAGAAAGAAAGGAAGATCTTAATAAACTGAGAAAGAAATAAAGATTACTAAATAGAGAAAGAAAGGTAGATTGTAATAAGAATGAAAGGAAAATCATAATAAGTTGAGAAATAAATGTATATCCTAATGAGATAAGAAATTAAGGCATAACATAATGATCTAAGAAAGAAATGAAAATAATAATGACCTGGTAAAGAAAAGATGATTGTAATGAGAAGAGAAAAAAACTCGATAATAATGAGCTTAAAAATAAAGGCACATCATAATCAGTAGAGGAAGCTGAAGCTGATAAAGATCAATCTTATTTATGTTGAGGAAGATACGTCATATTGAAGCTGGGGAAGTTATATCATACTGAATAATGGACAGAAAGTTTTAAAAGGTTGATTACGAAGATGAATTAAAAAGAATATTCCAATTGACTTATGAAGATTTGAAAAGGTCAAACATGAAATAATTTTTTTAAATCATGGATAAATTTGAGAAGCATTAAATAAGTAAAAGTTGAATTTTAAATGTGATTGATTTTTAGGGTTTTGAAATTTGAGGAAGTTGGGAACTTTTTTTTATTTCCAACTCTTTATTTTCTTATTCACCTATAAATAGTTGCTCATATAATTCGTTCATTGTATCTTTTCATGCAAGAAAAAAATGAAAAGTGCTAATGAATTAAATGTTAAACTTATTATCTGAAATAGATCACTTTATAAGATTATACATCTATTTAATTTTCAACCATATTGAGAAACAACATATAGAGAAGTTCGTATTGATTTGATAAGATTAATGACGATTAGACTGAGTTTCTAAGCAGTGTTTAGGAAGTTTAGTGTGAATTAGGGAGAATCGTACTGAGTTCATTGGATTGAGAAAATTACACTCATCCAAATCTGACCAAGGATTCATACTTGTCATTTTTGGAGAAAATTGAAAAAGGTATTTACACTTTTTTTGTTCATTTTTTTTGTAAGAAACATTATAAACTGATAAAAGTATGTATAATCATTCCTATTGAGAAATATATGGTGTTTAGTGGGAGGTGGAACAAGTTTTATTCACTTTATCATAAAATTGAATCTCTATAGTCCCACATGAGTAGCTATAGAAAGGATGTAGGATCTCACACTAAGGCTGAACATTTTATATCTTGTGTTCTTTAATTTCTTTCCTATATTTTCATGCACGTGTATTTATTAAAAGTTGATATGGGAAAAAATACTAACATGTTTTTGGGGTTAAGATTATCAAAGTTTTAAAACTCATAAAAAGTGAACTACTAATTCATCCCCACATATCAGTTGTCATTCGATCTTTTAGAACATATATTGGTACCAATGAAAGTTTCATTTGTTAAATCCTTATCACGAATAATCACATTCTATCAACAGTAGTGTAATTCCAAAATTTTATCGAAAAAATTATTATGGATGGAAAAATATGATGATTCCTTATCTCCTATCTCTTTTATTGGTCGTTTTTTATGATACTACAATTGGTTTAATACCTATTGAGAAATATTCTCCTAAGATGGTTTCTAATAAGAGAAATATTGAAGCTTACAGAAAAGCCAAAAATGTTACCGTTATCTCCTTATCAGAAATTTTTTATCAGAATTAAATCGGTCTCAAAACATCAAAGAGTATATGGGGAAAGCTGGAAAGTATTTTCGAATGAGATAAGAAGAAACTATTAATGAATAACTCACCAGATTAATGGAATTTGGTTAAAACATCGAAGGCTTCATATATGTCATGAAATATTCTACAATTGTGAAGAAACTTAGAAGAAACCTGTTAGATAGGTTTGATTATAAAATTTATTCTTTATAAGATAACGATTATTTTTCTCTTGATTAATTTCATAACATTATTTTTTCTTATGAAATGAGAAAAGCTCCAATGTTCAAAAATAAGAAGACAGATGAAATTGGTTTTGAAGACAAGAGAAAAAAATATGCGGGAGATATTGACCGTTATGACTTAAAATATAAATTTGATGTTGATTTGAAAGATAAAATTATATATACTATATCCATAAACTATCAAAGTTGAAAGAGAAATTATGGAATTATACTTAGTATAAAATGTTTTGAGTATGATAGAATCAGATTATTTTCTATGAATTTCCTTAAGAAGAATGTTGGTGAATATTGTGACGATTATGATGAAAAACATCGATGGAAGAAGTGGAACAGAAATGATGAAGAAGGAAATTATTCCAACAAATATAAGAATAATTTGAAAAGAAACAAGATGAGTATGTTGAATAATATATATGAATCTATCTCAACAGAAAAAAAAAATATTCAAGAGATGAAATTATATAAATTCTTAGGAAATTCATTGAAAAATTTGAGAATGTTGGAGACTACTTAAATATTGAAGAAGATTGATGTAAAGAATTTTATAGAGTGTATCCACTTAGAGCATAACCTCTTGCATGTCTTTATAAAAACCATATCTGAATAAGTATTTCATAGAGTTGAATAAATATTGTGATGAAGTCTCTAAATAATGGAAAGATGTCATTAATAATGAGGAATTATACATTCACGAGATATTATGTTACAAACATAGAATTGGTGAACAAGGAAAGGTGGTATAAGATCTCAATATGATGTTTCATTTCAAGGAATAAGAGGGTAAAAAGTTTCAATAAAAACATATTGAGTCCATAAGTACTCCCAAAAATATTAATTAAAACTTCACCAAATATTTGGATGTAAAATATGGTACTTCTAAAGTTGTTGAGAATGGTCAAATCAAGAATCAAGTGAAGTCCTCACATTAAAAAAATAACGGTTCATCTTATTTTTCTAACATTTTTGGGTCTGTGAAAATTATCAAGAAAGATTAGGTTGAATGGTGTGTGAGAAACCAATATCATCTATAAATGTTGAAAACTGACTTAAGAGGAAAGTTGTACTAAGTTGAGAGAATGTTAGAGTAGAAATAAACCATCAACCTCAACAAATTTTATTTAGAGGAAGATCATAATTAATAGAAAATAAAAATGTGATGGATATTTTGGGTGTCATGGTATCTATGGGAATAAGGCATATAATTTTTGTCAAAAAATATCTTTACCAGGTATAATATTTGAAAAAAGTGGAATAAATTGTAGAATTAGAATGATTAAATTTCTTATCCTACAAGAATCTAGAAAAGAAGAATATCATGATATTAGAAACTTTAATACAAAAAATCAATTTGAATGTATAAAAGAATTTTGTGGAAGATGTGATGAGGCTGGACATCATGCCGAAAGGTATATGACACTCATTTTGGAATAGGTTCCTTATAGTAGAAAAGAAAATGAAGCTGGAAAGAAGAAAGATGATGAACAATATTTTTTTCGAGACAACATGAAAAAATGGTAGATGGATAAAAATTGTGGGTTTTCATCACATATGATTGGTGATATGAAAATTTTAAAACATGTTGAAATTCATGATGGATGAGAAGTTACCTTTGGTAATGATATTTCGTTAAGAATCAGTGGAATTAGAATGGCTTAGAATGATGTTGAAAAGTTTAAATCTAAGGAAGTTTTATTTTTGATGGGATAAAACATAACTTACACTGCATAAAAAGAATTGTGATTATGGAAAAGAAGTAATCATTAGAAAATATTCTTGTGTGATCAAATATGTGAAATATGGGAAATTGATTACAATAGGAGAAATAACTAGTGGAAATAATTTCTATAAAAGAGAATTTAACAACTCCTATTTCATAAGTGACGAGGATCAATACAAATTATAGAACTAAAGACTAAAGAATCTTGGATAGAAAATCATGAAGAAAAATACTAAAGTTTAGTCTATCAGAAAAAATATTATATTGAATAGAAGATAAGATGATTTTTGAATTACGTTTCAGAAAATAAAATGACTAATAAACAACTTATGAGAGTTGATATTGATTCTATCATACCTATAGAACTTATTCATTTTGATTTTTGTGAGTCGATGAGACAACAATAAAGAATGGATATATATACATTATCAATTTTATTAATGATTTCACTCAGATGAAAGAATCATGATAATGAAACACAATTCAAAGGCTATGGAAATCTTCATGTTTTTCAGAATAGATGTTAAGAAAGAAATGGGGTTTAAAATAAATAACTTGAGAACAGATAATGGTACTAAAATCACAAAACGTTCTTTAAGAAATTCTCTATGAAAACATGGTACCAAAATAATTTATATTGCTCCCTAGAATTGACAATAGAATGGAGTAGTAGAAAGAATGAATATAATTTTGGTGGAAATGGGAAGAACTATGTTAGAATAATACAAAATTTCAATGTTTTATTGGAAAGAATCTGTCAGTACTATATTACATGATAATAAAAGATTATTTTTGAGACTGTAATAAAAAATTACTTCATATGAAATGTGTTATAACAAAAAAAATAATCATTTACATACTACAATGTTTTTGGAACATCAAGTTTACTTAAAATAAAAAATCCAGATTTAGGAATATTTGATGAGAAGGATGAGGAAGGGACTTTTATGGGTTATTAACCAAATGGATGAAGTAAAAAATGTTGTACAAAATTTTTAAGAATTCTGAATGACTCAGATGATTTGAATGTAACTGAAAATAAAAATTCCGTAATAATATTTATTTATAATGATGAGGAAGATAGACTAACGATTTCCAACAATAGTGAAGGTAAGTCAATCCATCCTTATCAAGATTCAAAAAAATTCATGTTATGAGGAAAGTTTTGTTGGGAAAAAACATTGAAATTTCCGACTTTACAAAATCAAATTGAGTGAGAAAACATTATTGGAAATAAAAGGCATCCAATTCAGACCAAAAGAAATTTGAAATTTGAAAATAATTCTTCACTTAGCTCAAATGTTGAACCAGAATCATTTTTATAAGCGCTTCAACACAAATAATTAGAGGATTATATGAATGAGAGTTTTATCATATTGAGAAAATTAAAACATGGGAAATTATTCAATGGATAGGAAAATAAAAATTCTATCAGAACAATATGGGTTTACATAAGAAAGTTGTTTGAACTTGGATAATATTCAAGAAACAAATCCTTGATTGCTTTTAGTGGCCATGCATAGGTCGATGGTTTGGATTTTGAGGAAACATGTTCCCCAGTTTCAATATTAGAAACTTTTAGAATGTTTCCTTTAGTGGCCACACATCATAATACAATGTCTATCTGATGGATGTAAATTCATCTATCTTAAATAGGGAAATTGTGGAAGAAGTTTATATTGAATGACCATATTTTTTCAACTTGATAATGATTAAAACGATGTTTTAGATTGAATAAATCATTGTATGGGTTGAAACATTCCCCCCATGCATGATATTTTAAGACTGAAAATTGTTTGATACAGTTGAAATTTTATAAAGGAAATTTTAATAACAAATTATATACGATGACTCTAAAACACTCTTTGAAATTGTTTTGTGGGTGATATAATTTTTTCTATTGAGGGAAAAAAAGTTTTAAAAGTGTTTTCTGATGAAATGAAGAAGAATTTTAAAATGTTTTTGTTAAGAGAAATAACTTTTTTTCTTGGATTAAAATTTACAAAAATGTACAATACATGTTCTTATCTAAATTAATGTTTTTAGGGAATTATTAAAGAAGCATGAGATGGAAAAATAAAAATAAGTTTATATTCCTATATTTGTGAGCCCAAATTTGAGTATAGGTGAATTTGGAGAAAGTGTGAATTAAAAAAATTTCAGAATCCAATATGATGTCTACATTACCTTACAGCCTCAAGGCATGCTATTATTTATGTTGTGACTTTGTGTGATAGGTATCAAAGTAATTTCAAAGAATCACATATGTGGATTCAAATATGATAATGAGATATCTCAAAGGAACAAATTCACATGGGTTGTTATAAAAAATAAATTTTATAGTGAAGTTTCACGACTATACTGATGCCAATTGGGCTGGATGATTTAATGATATAAAATCAACATTAAAAGGAACATTTTTCTTGGAACAATTTTGTTTGAGTTAGAATAGTATGAAATAAATTTAAGTAACACTGAGTATAGGTGAATTCAAATATATTGTATCTACTTTGGTTTTTACTCAAATGTTGTGGATAAATCACATCTAGGAGACATGAAAAATAATTTTTTTAATCCATTTAATATAATTTTTATAATTAGAGTGTAATTTATCTTTATAAAAACCATGTGCAACATTCATGATCATAATACATTGATATTACGTTTCACATTATAAAAGGTAATGTTGTCTATTGAGTTATTTTTCTTGAATAAATCTCAACAAAGTATCAAGTTGCTGATATTTCCAAAAAATCCATGGTGGAAGGAATATTTGAGGAATTAAGGCTGAAACATCTATATTAGCCTCCTACTAGGACATCCTAAACATCATATGGATTGTACCCACTATGCTTTGTTTTATGATCAAAAAAGGGGAAATAAATTAAAAAAAATTTACTTTCAAAGATGTTTTTTTAATTTTTTATGAGTCTGAGGAAGTGGTTATAATAATGCATGGGTGGGACAAAGAAATGTGTGAGAAAAAGGAAACTAAGGTATTGAGTAATGTTTATATTAACATGGCCATAAAATTTTCTTGTCACTAAAGGATGGAATTACTTATTAAACATTACATTATCTATTTTCATTTTTGCAGAACACTATCTTTTGATAAATGTTGGGTTTTATTAAAAATACAAAATGATTTGTTTTAAAAAGTTGATTTGTGAAAAAATTTATGAGAGTTGCAAAATTTTTCAACGAGGGATGTCATTAAATAAAAAAGGGGGAGATTAAAGAATCATTGTAATTTTTGTGTGTTAAAAATGTATTTTTATTTTTTTGAAATTAATCTTTTTTGTATATGAACTATTATTTATTCAAGAATCCAACACAATCCATTGAAATGATATTTTTGATAAAGTTGAATGTTTCTGAATGTTTGATCCCAAAAATAAAGGGGGATAAATGGTTTTAAATTAAGAAATATGTTTTCCAGACTCTGAGGATCATAATGAGAAGCCCTATATTTAGACTATTAGATGGAGCATCACCATATTAAAAGTTAGTAAAAAAATAACGTTTTTGATCTAAAGTTTAAATGGTCATAGGTCCATCAACATGATGTTCAAGACTTATCAGAATCAACATTTTTTATCACGATAAATATTTCTAAATAAAGAAGTCATATTGTAGCCACAGATTTATGAAAGATGATTGTGATGTTAGAAGTTAGAATTTTTCAGAGTTTCTAAACTAAATCATAAAACACTATGATGATCATGGAGTTCTCAAAAATCATGAAAACTATCATGATAAAAGGTTTTGAATAAGTTGAGGAATCTTATTTATTTTATCAATTCCAAAAATCTAGACACTGATCATAATGATATGAGTAATAAAGGCAGATCATAATGAGATGATAAAGAAAAGAAGATCATAATGAGGTTAGAAATGAAGGTAGATCATAATGATATGTGAAGGAAAGGAAGGTCATGATAAGTAGAGAATGAAATGAAAGTATTAAGGACCCAATAATGAAATGTAGATTTTAATGAGATAAGAGAGAAAGGTAGATCCTAATGAGATGAAAATGAAAGCTAGATCATAATGAGTTGAGAGAGAAATACAAATCGTAATGAGAAAATGAAGATAATGGTATAGAAGATCCATATTATTAAAATGGATAAAGATAAATAATATTGATGAATATGATGTTACATCAGACTAAAAAAATATTATAATGTACTATAATACTGATTACAAATAAGACTAAGAAAATATTCTAGAAGTTTTTTGATGAATTTAAAAGGTCAAACATGAAATTAAATTTTCTGTAAATCTTGGATAAATATAAGAAGGAATGAACAAGTCAATGTTGAAGATTAAATGAAATTTATTTTAGGAGTTTTGAAATTTGATGAAGCCAGGTTGGTTTTCATGTTTCCTGCTCTTTCTTTTTTGAGTTTCCTAAAAACAGTTTCTCAGATCATTTATTCATTGTAACATTTCCCAAAAACCCAAAAGGAAAAGTGTTGAATATTTCTATGTGAAACTTACTACATGAAAGAGATCTCTTTATAAGATTGGGCTTATATTTTTTGTAATCTTTATTGAGAGACATCATATTGAGAAGATCTTATGTTGTTGATCAGATTGAAGAAGCACAAACTAAATTTATATGCTGAGTTTTGGAAGTGCATAATGAATAAGGGAAAATCATATTGAGATCATTGTATTGAAAAAATCGGACTCATCCAAACCAGAATGAGGATTTATACTGAGTTTTTGTGGATAAAAATGAACACTGTCCTTATTTTTTTCTTTTAGATCAATTATTTTGTAAGAAGACTTATCAAATAATGAGAGTCAATAGAATATTTCCGACCAGGAGATTGATGTTATCCGATGGGAGTTTTCCCAAGTTTTATTCACTTATTCATAATAGTGAATTTCCATAGACCCATGGGTGTGGCTATATTAAGGAAGTAGGTTCTCACTTTGAGGTCGAACCATGTAAATCTTGTGTGATTTACTTCCTTTCCTAATTTTTCATGCATGATTATTTAAAAAAAGTTGATAAAGAAGTAAATATTAAAGGTTTCAAGGGATATGTATATAAATGTTTTGAAACTCATAAAAAGTGAACAACTGATTCAACCCCCTCCCCCACCCTTAATAGTTGCGATTCAATCATTTGGAACTTCCAAACATACATATTTTTTTTTCTAGATTTGGAATATCTGACATGTTTTTTTATTGATATTCTATTTTCCATGGATGGAGTAATCAATATTGTAAAAAATATTTCTTGATTATTATCATTACATCATAGAATGATCCTTATTTATTTTCACTCTATATTTGTAAATTATTTATGTAAACATGTGGACCAATATTTTATCACATTGATTCTACAAATTAACTGATTATAAGGTTTTAAGAACTCAAATAATATTTTTTGAAAACAAATTATGAAATTTTTTAGAAAATCAATTTGAAAACATATTGTTTGACATATGTTTTTTAAAAACTAACATCAAAGATGATCTTTCACATTGATTTTCTAAAAAATGATGTGAAAAATAGGGTTTTAACATCTATTTTCTAAAAACTATTTTATGATGGTTTTCATTTTTATAAAAAAATTGATGTGAAAAAACCTCCAAAATAAATTTTTAATATCAATTTTGATAACCGATATTAAGAAACATATTTAAAATGTGACATCATGAACTGGTGTTAAGAATAAAAAAATGATGTAAAAACCTATTTTTATACTATTTTTCGTACAATTAATGTAAAAACATCTTATTTTATGGATGATAATATTATTATTTGATAATAATTATATAAAAATAATTGAAGGGGTTTGGGGAAGAAATAAAACAAAGAGGTTGGTTGATGAATGTTACCTCTTATTCAGCTATCCTCCTTAGGTTTGTACTAAAAGACTTTCGTGGATATATTTCTATAAAAATAGGGCTCATTGGATGAAGGGAGAGAAGTTTTAAATTTTTTGGTCAGGCTTTGGAGAAATAAAGGGGATTAAAGGTGTGTGGAAGAGAATAGAGGGTATGGCCTTTTGTAACTGTGGTGAGTGGAAAACTTGTAAATTTTTTAAAGGGATAATTCTACCAACTTTTTTATATGTAACATAAATGAAAATTAAACTATTATCAAAACTATGTTTTGTAATTGTAGAAATATATCCATAAAATGGTTTTTAGACTTCTAGATAAGTTAATTTTACGCTTATTATTTTAGTTTAGCCCTCTGTAAAACCATTTTTATCTTAACCACAATAAATAATTTGTTATTGCATTTATAATTAATTTTTCTTCAAAACATTAGTTGCAGAAATTAGATATTATAAAATATTATAATTTCAAAATTGGAATCCATTTTTTCCAAATTAAATTCAATGAAGTGTCAAAATTTAATTTTAAATTAATCCCACAGATGCGGTGAGACAACATGTTTTTAAATAGAAAAGTTCAAAAGTTTGAACAGCTTTTATATCTAAATTTGATATTAAATTTATTAAAATGAAATGAATTTTATTATTTTTTCTATACTTTAAATAATATAACATTTAAACCAATTTAAATTATAATTTAACATTATGAATAAATTAAATGAAAATACCATTTTCAATTAAAAATCATTATTTTTTTCACTATTCATCAAAAAATGAATCTTTTCCGAAAAACCCCAAATATTCACTCTAAGGTAATTTTAAATTTACCAATTAAAAAATTGATGTTATTTTTTCCAATTATTCTTTTTAATTTTTTAAAAAATCTGTTTTGAATGTATTCTTCTATAAAAGGTTAAAAAAGCTATTTTTAGAGAAATATAGTTTTTTATAATAATGTTGGGTTTATTATTATCTATTATCTGTAAAAAATATTGGATGACTGTTAAATAGTTGATTAAATGTAAAATATATGAATTTAATAAAATTTATTATGTAAATTAGTTTAAATAATTTATTTACGTAAAATTTGTTTAACAACATAAAACTGGTTCTCTAAAAATAGATTTCCTATAATTTATAAAAGGTTTTATTTTCATTTCTAGTTAATTGTTCACTAATGAATTTATCTTATATTCATTGTTAAACCATAGTTTCATAATTTTCTTAATCTTATTCATAACCGCTATTATAATGGATAGGTGAAAATTTCATATTAGATAATAATATTTTAATAATTTTCATTGTTAATTTAAACTCAGTGTTGTGTATAACATAAGAATATCATACTGTTGTCTGTAAAATAGAATAAGATAGTATTTCATGTGGTGATATATTAACGTGGTGTCATGTGTAGTGAATCTTTAACTTATTGTGGCGTTTAGTACCATATTAACTTAGTGTCGTGTATACCACAAGAAAAATATAGTGTATTCATGTAACACAAGATATATTTAGTGTTTCATGAAAAAAATATAGAAAAGGTAAAATTTACTGGAAAAAAAATTCATTAAATATTAGGGTGTTACATTTTTCCTCAAGAACCTCATCATACCCCTTTCAGCTAATGAAGTCACACTGGGTGATTTCATTCTTGGTCAGTAGAACTTTATCTCATGCAATATGACAATTATCCTTATGAATTGGTGGTGGAATTTAGGAGGGTTAGATCTCAAGAGCACCAGATACACTCAATCATAATCATCAACACCATTACACTTAGACAATTGTGGAAAACTATTTTTCGACCAGGGAGTGGGGAAGTATCCAGCATAAACCTTTCAGAATGCATGACCACACCATTTCAACTATGCTATAGATGCAACTATTGGACTTTAGTACACTCACTCAAATGAATTTAATGGTTAAGGTGGAACATTTTGGGAAGTCTGGTGGCATGAAATTTTTTTCATCAAAGGATATGGGAAGATTGACCTTGGATTTCCACTCAATCCAATGCTAGAGACTAGATAGCTCCCTAAGCACCACCTCCACCCGACCAATAAGACAAACCATATCAACTCCTGGACTATCTATTATATCCTTTTTGACATATCAACTACCAAACAACCCATTCTAAAACGCCAACTAAAAATTTCGACCACCATTCTCTTCTAAAATGAGCACCCTCAACCCATCTCTAAAAATAAAATTACAACATCTAATCATAGTCATACTATTACTATTACTACTAGTCTAGTAAAGTACTTCCAAATCCAATTCCAGTACTACCATATCCACCATAAAATCCCCAAACCATCGACTATCATATGAGGTGAATTAACCACTTTAAAGCTAAAATAATATTCTACCTTTGGTTTGGAAGATTCAGTGGCCCCATGATTGACCAGGCCATGATCCCTATGCGTTCTCGACCGGTCCCCATAGTTCCAATTTCATTGGTCGTCCTAATAATTTGTTTCTTTCATGTCATATGCATAATAAATGTTGGAATTTCAATGGTTTTATATGTGGTGGTTTGACTCGAGTACCTGATAAAGGTGGTGTCCCATGATCTTTGAGAAACCTATCATCTTGTTGTCTGATTAGAAAGAATTTTCTCACTCCATTATAGCTCCATGATTTCTGCTACTGGTGATAAAAACTGAGTTCAAAAAGTGATGGTTCACGTATCTTATATCCACTTGAGTACTATTTTTATACCTTGTTCAATAACCACACATGATTCAGATGTGTGATTTTTTGTCCAGCCAAATTCCAATAGGGTTGAATATAAGAGACCCACAACTAAATGAGTACCTGATCCGTATAAGCACCCAACAATTTGATGGGGAATCCTCAATACTCATCCAATATTCTATAAATATGATTATAATATTACTGATGAACTCATCCCAATTCCATTACGAAACATCGATGGATGATCACTACTCTTCTATTAGTGAACTACCATGGAAGGGAAGTCCAACCATTAGTAACAAGTCTAGAATCCATGTTAATCATTGTTTCATTACCAGAAAAATTGATCTCTCGCTCTTGAGTATCCCCCACTGGGAAAAGGAGAGCTAAAGGACCTCTTCACTCAACACTTATGGACACTAATTGAAACCCGAATCTACTTCTAGATCTCCCTATGGGAACATGGTTGAAATAGTTTACCCATGTCAGCATTATCTCTTTTGAGAAAACCTCAAGAATAGTTTTGAAGGACCTACCATAAATCAATAAAATATCACTTTACTCAAAATACCATCATTTTCTTGTTGGTGGTGCAATGAGGGAGTTGTATTTCCAATTATTTGAACCACTTATAGTCCCATGACATTGTTAGATTAGACTCTCCCTTGAATAGTGAGCTCTGATGCTTTCGATCATATGTATGGATACTTTCAATCTAACCTCATGAACCACAAATGATACCCCCAATTTCTTATATACAATGATAGTTTCTTAGAGAACTTAACTCATGATTTGGTCTCTCTCACTCTAGACATTGGATCTTGGAAAATAACCATTTTTCGTATACCACTGATACTAGTCTAGTATTCCAATAGAGTACCCATGAAATTGAATACCTCCTATCATCACATATCCATTTCCAATTACAACACACAACCACCCTCTGCCTTATGAAATTCAGATTTTAAGAACACTTTTTTGAACTAGATTTTTCATAAAATCATATATCCCTAATCTCAGTTGGCATGTGACCCCTATTTAACCATCAAACCAGTATTTTTTCACATACATGGTCTTAGTCCACCCATACCAACTAGAAAGTAAACATCTACCAATGTCTAGATCGATCGTTTTTAGGTCTAATGGCAGTACATCCCAGTGGAGAGTCACATCATTATTTTGTATCACTATCCAAATTTCCCATTAACTCATTGAACCATCATGAAAAAGTTATGTTTTTTTGAATCGAGTGACTCGCCAAATTCTCCAATTATTTTGGTGTGCTATCTTGCCACTATTAAACCAGTCGCTTCTCAAACTATTTGAACAACATCATAATTATGGTTCTACTTCACACCCTTGAAAATGTGGTGGGTTACCCTTTAAATAACCGTAGTGATAGTCACAGAGCTCTTGTTTTAATGTATAAATTTGGAACATAAACCATTATAGATGGTGATTCCCCATGTTGATGAAGGTTTAAAAATACAATATATAATTCAAAAATTCTAGGTAATACTTCTTAAGGATTCACTCTCAATGGACAAAATGGATTTCAGGGCTTCTAACTTCACGGTGGGGTCATTCTAAAATGCATAATCCACACTTAAATCGTAACTGGAAAGACATCATTAGTACTCTAATATAAAAGGGGGATAGTCATATTCCTTTAGATCATAGTTTCGTAAATTCTAGTATCCCTAATGATAACCCTTTCTATTTGAGCTAGCAAATTTTGGACCCATAGGATGATAGGTTCCCACATGCTGGTGGATTCTTACTAGCCTCTTGATACCACTCGACCCATGGTTCTTGCTCACCACAACTGCTTTGTTCTTGGTTGATTGAGTAGATGGATCCAGATCTATATTTCTTTTAGATCCTATTTTTGAACCAATTTCCATCACTAATAACACCTTCACCTATTTCATTGACCCTTAGATGTAACATTTCAGGGTATCAAGATACACCTATCACCTTTATCCTAATCGTACCATCATACCCATTCACTACAAGTAGTTCTTGGATTCATCCATCCATGGATTATAGGTGGATTCTAAAAACCCATTATTAATGAAAAAATACATTACATCAAATTTGAGAAATACCTAAAACCTTACAAAAATAGATGCACAGAGACCATAATAGTTTAGTGGATTTGGTAACAAGGACCAAAAATCTTTTAACATAGTGAAATATCATAAATGTTTATCATAAAGGTCTTCCCCTTAGTATTTCTACATAAAAGAATTTCTTTATAACATGTGGAAGGGAAACATAATAAAGGGGTGAGATCAAATGCTCTTTAAGGAAAAATAAAGGTAATATGTAAGCAGATCATGACACTATGCCAAAAACTATCAAGGGAAGTGCTTCCCCTTTATCAGTGCTCAAAAAAAGTGATGATAAAGGGGTCCACTTTATCAGCGCTCAAAAAATAGTGCTGATAAAGGGCGGATTTATCATTGCTTTTACCAAGCGATGATAAATGTTGAGTTTAAAAAAAAATTCATGAAAAAGAATATGTTTTTAAATAAGTTTATTTATATTGATATAAATACAATATATATTTTTTAAATATGTTATAAATATGTATAAATAGACTATTACATTTAATATATAAGAAATTTAGTGAAAATGGCTTCAATTGTTTTTATAAAATATTATTAATTAATAATTTTCTAATAATTATCGATTAAAAATCATTTAATAACAATTTGAGGACACATAAAATAAAAACAATTAATAAAAGATCTAAAATATGTTGAAAATGTAACTCAAACTTCAAACATCCATAAATTTTGATCTGAGTGTTCGTTTGAGCTCTACAGCATATCAAATCGAAGCCTGCGACGAGCTCTACATGCTAGTGACTGAGGCAAAGCCTATGTCACATTTTTCGAGCACATAAAAAGCGTAGAAGGCCTCAAAAATTGAGTTTTTAGTCGGGATACCCTTATTTTTTAACATTCAAAAATGTATAACTTATGATCCGTATGTCCATTAAGCCTGTACCACATATCATATCGAATATTGTTTCATTTTATTTGATTTTACTAGTTTTGGCATTGAAACGGAATTCTAGATTATAAGTTATGGTCGTTTTAACATTCTATGGATTTTCAAATACACATATATATGTATTTATTCGTAAATATATTTCTGTCTGTGTGTGTGTGTCGGTGTCTATGTGTGTGTCTATGTGTTGTATATATGTATATATGTATGTATTTATTTATTTACTTACTTATAAACACACATAAAAAACATATTTTTTCTTAAATGTATTTAAAAATAATCTTATAGGTACATTCTATGGCTATTCAAATACACATATATATATGTTTATTTCTAAATATATATGTGTTTGTGTGTGTCTCTGTGTGTGTCTATGTGTTGTTTATATTTATCTATGTATGTATGTATTTATTTATTTATTTATAAACACACATAAAAAACATATTTTTTCATAAATGTATTTAAAAATAATCTTATAAGTATAGATTAATATACAAATAAATATACATATAATAAATTATAACTAAATATATATATGTATATAAATATATTAATATATAAATTAAAATATATATACTAATATATAAATAAATTTATTTATATTAATTGGAATCTATATCAAAATATGAATAAATATAACTATATATAGATATCATTAAATAGAGAACAAAATGAAATGGCATAGTGGTAAAGGTGCGGCCACGAAAGGGGGAAGGTCCCGGGTTCGAGTTTGGGTGGAAGCGAAGGGGGTGCAGGCATATGGAGGATGCGTCGGAAGGGGGTTCACTCGTATGGGGGATGCGCGGGAAGGGCAGCACGCGTGATACTTCCTAATGCTGATAAAAGGCGTGTGAAGCACTGATAAAAGCACTCCCCCATATTATTTTTAATTATTTTGTATTTTTTTAAATATTTTTGACCTTTATCAGTGCTTTTTTTAGCGCTGATAAATGCGGCCTTTATGAGTGCTTTTCGAAGCGCTGATAAAAGGAACCCCCCTATATTAGCTCTGATCTTTACAACACTTTTTTAGCGCTGTTAAAGCCCTTTTTAGCACAAATATATGCCGTTTTTGTATTAGTTTGAACATAATGGTATGATAATTTGATCATAATCATTAGAAGATCATACCCTATATATCCAAAATCATAAAAAATAATCAAAGGGCAAATATTTTCAGTTTATTAGTTATGGATCATAAGTAAATAAAGATCACGAGCCATGAAAAAATAATATAAGAATAAGACATAGAATTGTGGAAGACACATAAATATATAAAAACCCAATGTCATGGATGTGTACCAATACCTTTGTAACATGGTAAGCATGGGATAATCATAAGTGTGCCTTATTTGGTGTCTGGATTCCTTCATATGTACCCTCTTGTTTTAGTGTTAGGATGTACTCGCTTGTACACTATTAATTCAAGATTGGGATGCACTCTTATGTAACCTCTTGTTTCGGTCTTGAAATTTCCGCCCATGTACCCTCTTATTTGGGATTTTTATTCCCTCTCCTGAAAAAATTGATCTCATAAAACATTTCTCATTACCCAAGTAATTTGAGGTAGATATAGGTCCCACACATCTCATAAATAAATCATTCATACATGTACCAAAAAATTCATAAACCATTATATCATAACCCATGAAATTAAATTGGTGTCGTAAATATGTAATCATATCCTATACTCTGGAAAAATATACTGTCTTTATAATCATTTCATCAAAATCATAACCGTTCAATGAAATGTGTTTTATAATTATATAACCAGCGAAAGAGAAATTGTATTCAAAAACGTCATGCCATTAAAATGTAAATGATTCCAAGAAATTATATGAATGGAAGCATTAATTCATTTTCTTAGAAAGTAAAGAGTAACACCAAAGGATGTAATATTATATGACATATAATTTTTTATGATATTTTAAATAAATCAGTGGTTAAATTATACTTTCTCATTAGAAATATTATTCTTAAAACCTAAAAACTTTTTGAAATCCATTTTCATGAAAATAAACTTGAAATTTTTTAAATAAATATTGAAAATGATTTGAAAAAAATTACATAGAATATATCTTTTATAAATAATTTCTAAAAAAATTACCTTTTCAACATGAAAATGAAGCCTCATAGAAATTATGGAAAGTAAATTTGAATGTGCCGAACACTCCTTTTGCACCGTTAAATGTTTAGGAAAGTTCATCGAACAAAAATTGAAAATAATATTAGTTTTCAAAAAAATGATAAGAAGGTAAAATAGGTGTAAAAATGTATTTCTAATATCATATAATAATATTATAATATTCTTGTAAACCTTTTTAGAAAACATTGTTTTGAATGAACATAGATTTTAGACCGAAGAGAGAGGTGAGGTCATATTTTCTTAAAAACATTTTCCTAATTATCATAAGTACGGAAGAGTGGAAAAATGGTACTATTACATGAAGAAATCATGGAGAATCAAAGAACAATGAAGTTCATGAGTTTTTATTAAATATGGATAATTATATTTCATTAATTAAAACGTGATCATAAATAATGTTGATAAATAGAGAGAATGATTAAATAAACTCTTACCACATGGTAACTTTGAATCATACTCCCCACGTAAGAAAATAGAATTACATAGATAATTAAAATATAATTAAAATAAGTAGATTTTCGTTATAACATGTCAATGTTATTTTATATACCTCATAAAAATAATGTCTTATCACATGGTATGTGTTTCAAAGAAGGAAAATTGAGACCAAATTAAATTACCGATTTGGTTTCTTTTAAACTCCATGATAGAAACATCATAAAATGGTTATGTAAATACCAATATATTTAAGTAAAATAGTCATATAATAAATTAATGGTCAGTATATACACCACAAAAAATAATTGAGTAGTGAATAAGGCATTTATCTAAAGGAAATAAAGAGTGAGATAAAATTTTCTTACCTTGTGTCTGGACTCTCATCATTATCATTCAAACCTCCTATATAATAAATGTAAATTTATTATACATCTCTAGAAGATACATATTATTATATATAATCCATATATGTATTTATTGTGACCTTATATGACCTTTTTTACAATTTTATGTTAAGGTTACTCTTTGGGTAATATTTGCTTTGTTTTTCATTTGTGTCTTAATTTGTAATATTATTGGTCCTTATACATATATCATGATTTATAGAATTTATACCATGATAAAAATTTCATTTATACTCATTATATATTTTTATATTAATCTATATAATATATATATATATATATATATGAAATATAATACACCGTTCATAGAGACGGTAGGCTGTACATACGCGTGAACGCTCTTTCCGTTTTATTATTGTATCGAAAAGAAGAAAGAAAATGAAATATACGTATATATGAATAAAATATAATTATATTATCATTATTATTTCATATATATCATATATGTTCAATAAAAAAACCCTTAATACATATCATGTAGTGTGTCAAAGAATCACATCTCTTTGAGGGGGAGGTAGTCCACACTTCCTCAAACGAAATTATCATATTTACACAAAATTGAAAGTAAAAATGTATGGGTATTAAAAAGGATTAAATATTTCTAAAGACATAATAAATATTATATATAACATATATATACATATTTCATATCATAATTTACACCATTAGAGGCGGTAATAGAAAAATGAACAATCATTGTTTGGTGAGGTGGTAGTTTTCCATACACGTAAACAGTACGTTTGTTACCCATTAGATGGAAGTGTGTGTAAGTGTATATAGACCCCTTAATATAACAACATATAATTATATATGGGACATTTTTTTATATAATCATGAAATAATGATATTTGAGGCGTTTTATTTAGAAAATAAAATAAAGGAGCTTGAGGAAGGATGCTACCTCTTATTCGGGAAACTCCTTTTGGTTTGCACTAAATGGACTCCTTGGATGGAGATCTGGCCAAAGTGAGGTTTCAAGTAGAATGGAGGGATATATAGGATCTTCATTTACATATCATGGATGATAATAGGTGTCTTGAGAGGTGTGTGGAAGTGTGAGGAGAGGAGGTATTTTTATAGTGGAGGAGTGAAATTCTTGTAAAATTTTAGAGAAAAAGAACCCCACCCGCATTTCTTTTTTTAAATTGGATAAAATAATGAATAAAATTATATAAAATGAACAATATTTTATAAATATGTCTATAAAATGGATTTTGGAAAATTTTATCGTTCATTTTTTTCCTTAAGGTTATGGTTTAGTCCCATATTATGCTTACTTTAGCCTTAATCATTATATTGGATTTTAATTTAATTCACTATTTATTTTGAAGAAAATAAATGTTTACTTTATTATAAATTATAAATTATTATAATTCCAAATAAATAATTCAATTTTATATATTCCAAACTCATAATTGGTAGAAATTTATTTTTATATAATCCCACAGACTAGATGACAATAAAGGGTTTTGAAGTAATAACATTCAAAAAGTTGCTTTTTTATTGTTACTTTCAATTTAAAATTGATTCCAATGAACTGTATTGGATTTCTTGAAATGATATAAACTAATTAATCTATAAAACCAATGTAAAATATAATTTATGTATATAAATAAATTAGATGAAAATGTGGTTTTAAATTAAAATTAAATATTTTTAACTATTCATTAAAAAATTAAACTTCTCAAAAAAATACCAACCTGATTTTTCTGATTTTATATCAATTACGGATTTTATTTTGGAATATTAGATTTATAAAAGTTCCATATTTTATATTTAAATAGGTTATCCATTAAAATACTATAATATTTCCTTAATAAAAATATGGAGTTTTATGTGTAAATTTAGGTTTTTTCTGGTCTTAGGATTATTGAATCTATTGGATGAATATCAGAAATATTTAATTAAATATATATAACATTAATATAACTTAATACTTTTATTTTCTTTATTTTATTATTATAAAATAGCTTTTTGAGCTTAAAAAATTCTATAAAAATATTCCCCGTGTATTCAATTAGTTATTATATTCAATATAAATAATGAATTCATTTTATATTTGTATAAACCATTGGTTTTCATAAGTTAGTTAATACAATTCATAACCACAATCTTAACGGCTGGGTTAAGTCTTACATAATAATATTTTAATAATATATTTTATTTGGTAAAACATGGTCTTTCTTGTTACGCAAGCCATCCAAGAAAGTCAGTATTGCATGTAACATAAGCTAACCTTTTTGTTTCACATAGAGAAAGCTAAATTTTTTGTTTCATTTCAATCATGATTTACTTGGATTTTTGTATAATTATATCCAAACATGGTGATTTAATATAAAATTAAATATTTTCATTGTTGAGTTAAATGAAAATTATCAAACATATTAAATTAATTCAAAAAAATATTTCACAAAATCATGGAGTATTTCATTCTACCCCCCATATAATTAATTTCAATGGAGAAATTAATATTTTTTCATAAAATCTTGTATAATTTAACTTTTCTTTATTTTAACCCACAATATTAATGTGAACACTGAAAATTACATTTAAAAAATAAAGATTGAACTATGACGGTTACACAGAGTAACACATAGCTGGGTTTCCACATAGGTGAAAAAGGAAATAATTAAAAACTTGGACATAGAATAGATATATAATTTTTAAGTTCTATAGTGGAGTGATATAGAACATGGTCAAAATTATGTTAACAATCACAAATCCATAAATCTGCGATTACCTAAGGGATGATTTGATTTTTTGGAAAAGATGGTGCTAGGATAACCATTTAGATTTCACGATCATATCACGAGTGTGGAAGAATTTTCATGAGAAGAAATACTTACATGATTTAGTGCAATATCATCCTTTTTCCTCCCATATTGACTTTCACTTCATAAATTTTTATAGGAAATGATGGTGGTTCTTTCATTCCCAAAGCACAAACAAGTCATGAGATCCATAAATAGAATGATAGGTCATTCCATCTATCTTTTTCACAAACAATGTTAGCATAAGTTATCCAATATTTCATAAATAAATATATATGGTTATATAATACCTTAATTATCACAAACTTCATCTAAATTTTAATCTAAAATTTCTAAAATATTTAACCTCGTAACCCTTCCAAAGTATAATTCACTCTTTACTAATTAGATAATCCCCTATCATAAATAAAAAAATATTTTCAATGGAATCATGGGTCCATACATGTACTGACAGAATATAAAATGTGATTTTATTATCCGATAATCCATGTAGGGAAATATAATCACATGAAACCTCACTGAAGAATGAATAATAATACTTTCATAGGGATTATTCATACAAAATCAAACATAAAATTCATAATTAATGAGGGGAGGATAAGTATTTCTTAATTATAATGGTTCACTTCCTTTGTTATGATATCCTAAGCATTATATTTTTCCTTTTTATCTTGAGAGGTTTATTTGGTATATAATTCACATTAGTCATTGTATTAGGGAACTTGTTAGTGTAACGTCCTATCTCTATGAAATTGAAATAATGAAGTGTGGGAGGTGTATTCTATGGGGATTTCTTATTATTTTCACAATAATATAACTTCCTCTCATCTCTTCAACATTTATCCACTCAATGAACTTCCCTTACATGATTAAAACATTTAGTTGTCCCTAAAAATAATTCCATCCATGTTTCTTCCCACAACTTGAGCATAAGGGATGGATCATTTTCATTTCTCCATTCTTGTTAGATTGTTCTTTTTCCGCATCATTCCTTTTCGGGTCAGAACCATGAGATTTATACACAACTAAAAATTCCATTTCGACTATTATAGTGCATCTAACCACTTATTCATAGATGGTAAAGTATATTATAGCCATGCAATTTCAAAAACTATGTTTCATACCACCAAATAATTGATCAATTTTTTTTGGGTTGAATGATAATAGCTGAAGAGTACCTCACAGGCCTTGAAAAATTTTCCTCATACGAATGAATATATTTATCATCCTTCTTATAAATCTCTTGGAATTCCTTTTCCATATTCATTTGAATAATCTGAGGAATGTACTTATTAAAATTATGTCTGTGAAATGATACCAACCCTTTGCGTAAATTTATTCTTACTGCCTCGTATTCTTGACTATAGTCCACCACTGATCTACTTCACCTTCAAAATAATATATAAAAAGAAAGAATTTTTCATGTTTCAATCAATTTAGAATGGAAAATACCTTTTTAGTGGTACCGGTCCACTTTTCAGCAACAAGTGGATTAGTAGAACCGCTAAAAGAAGCCTGATGTTTCCTCACAAAGGACTCAACAAAATGTTGTTCCCTCCTTTACTCATTTGGGAGTCTATCAGTATTCATAACTATGGAAATTTGGGTGAGAATATAAATGTTTCTTGGCTTACTTTATCCCATTTTATTTGGTTTCTGAAGAGGACAATCACTACATTCCCATTTCAAACACCATTAACGTGGTTCATTTGGGTTCCAAACATTTACTAAAACAAAAAGTATAGATTAATAAATAATTATCAGAGTGAGGAACCACATAATAATGAAAAATCACTTATATGATGTCTAAACTATGACACCATCTTAATCTATGCTACCTTATGCTTATCCTAGTTTACTCATAGAAAAATTCAATTTAAATCATTTATGATGGTTCCTGAAGAGTTTGGGAATTTACAAGGAGTATCCCCCATGATTGTCAAACTAGGTGTGCAGTAATGCCTGTTGTTGTGTACTAGGTTACCAAAAATTATACCTGGGACACCATGTCAGAGTTGTTACTCCTAGGTACATCTGTTCTAGAACCACATCCACTTGTAGTATGCAGAAAAAGATGTATTTTTAAGAAACCACTCACTATATCCTTTTCCAAAAATCCAGGAAATTTTCTTATACATTTCATTATAATTATACTTATCATTTGACATGTCCTTATATTTCTCACTATGATTTTCACATCCTATTTTTTATGGTTTACTAAAACTTTCCACTAATACAAACTATTATGACCAATTATTAATGTTCATATACATTACATCACATTTTCAGAAAACATAAAACATTTAAAAATAGATTCCTAATGAATGTATTAATTTAGTACCATTGGAAACATGAAACAAAAATATTCTAACATAGGGAAATATCTTTAATGTTTCCCAAAAATATCATCCACATTATTATTTCCACTTAAAATCATTTCTTTATAACATGGGGAAGGGAAACAGAAGAAAGGGGGTGAGATCAAATTCATAGTAAGGATAAATAAAAGAACTGTGTAAGAGTATCAAGAGCATAAGGGTATGATAACATTATAACTATCTTTCAAAGATCATACCTTACATATAAAAAATCATACACCTGAATCATGACATAACTATTTTCAATTCATAATCCATGAATCATTAAGAAATAAATAACATGATCCATGATGACATAACATAAGAATAAAACATGGAATTGTGGCAGACACATAAGAAAATAAAAACCCTATATCATGGATTCCCGCTATGATCTTTGAAACTAGTTAGGATTGGGATAATCACCAGTTTTATCGATGTTCCTTGAAACTTGTTTTCTAGTTTTATGAATCACTGATTCTAGGTGGTTTCCATTGGATTTATTTATGTAACTGGAAACATCCATCAGTTCTTTATCTAAAAGGGACCTACTTTCCAAAGGCATATGTTCGTTAAGTTTGTACTTTATGATATTTGAGAACGTGCATTGGTAGAGAGGATGGGAGGACGGTCTCATCACACCCTTTGAGGGGGAATTATTGTCTACTATGGTACTCTTTTTATTAATATATGATATTTTCATGAATCCATATTAGTTCACCATGTATAACATAAATCTACCTTGGAATTATCAATCACTTATTAACATGTGTAAAATTTATAATCATTAGTATATATTCAAGGTTCTTCATTAATGAAGATTTTCATATGTATTCGAGGATTTCCATCAATGATATCATCTCATATACTATTTAGAGATTCTTTTAATAATCGTTATTATGATAATAGTTTTTAATCCACTCAGTGGGGCACTCTGGAATTTATTTTTGTCCAAGGAGACAAAGATTTGTTTTGATATTTGGATTATACCAATAAAATGGGCTACCTACATATCCTTATGAAAGGAATAAGAACCATCATAGTACACTGCCGCTTAATGGGACACATCATAACTTTTATGGTCTTGTGGTAAGGACCTAGTCGTATATTTTAATGTCATATTTTATGGTCATCTAAGCGAAAGGTGCTTAGCCAAATTTTGGTGGGGGACTTATGCTGAAGAATCCCAATGAACATTGAAATGATTTGGGATTCCAAGTAAGGATAGACCATGTTGGGAATATAGACCAGGGAGAATAAGGTAGATTTGAAGTGTTGGGATTGGACCTCAAGGAGGCTTTGTATGTGTCACATGTGTATGGGAATCAAAGCCCACATAGTTTGATAATTCTCTTAGAAAAGTATAGTACTACGAGAGAAATTAGTTAGGTTTACTTCCTTAAAATGATTCCTTGATGATTTGTTGGATTAATTTGGGGATTATTTTTAATGATTATGCCCAGATTAAGGGAATTAGGGTTGGATTCTTGATGAGGATATCCAGTGAGCTCAATCCCTGGGAAGGCTTCCTATGTATCACAGTTATTTTCAGAATTTGATATCTCATAGTTCATTCACAATGGGTGTTTATGCAAATGTTTTAATCCTCATGAATCTCTAAGCACACATGATTCGTGATAGGTGTGAGAAACATGAGCCTGTGAAAGATTAAAAAATGACACATACCATTTTCCTCCTCTACTAGTAGAAGAGGGGGAACTTATGGAGGTGATGGTGGATAAGGGAAAGGTGACCCAGGAAGAGGTCAAGGCGACCAGTCTTCCCTCTGTTCACATTACATTGGAAACAGGTCCAATGGAAGGAATAAGGGATGAAGGTTGGGATATTACACTAGGATGGCTGCCCTAAAATTGATCCTGGTAGTGGTGGGGGACTTTTCATTAATTTGAATGGAAAATAAATTATGAACCATACCTTCCCTACTATAAATTTTAGGTTCTGTGTCTTTGAGAAGGGAGGGGTCTTGACCTAAACTCTTATTCCCCAAACTGGGAACTTCCTAAAACTGTTCCTATGAGAGAGGTCCATGTGAATGTGGATATAAAAACCCATAGAAACTCCATTAATCCTAACCCCATTGTGAAATAAATGTGGGAAACCACTTACTATAGATATTGAAACCCAAATATAAGACACTGATGTGGCCTTCCCAAAGGTTTGATGAGTCATGAGGTTTTGGTGGAGTTCTCAAAAGAATCCCTTTTAGACAAGGAAGCTAAAGAAGAATAAGTCTTTCCATGAATTTCTTTGCAGAGGGATTGATGGATTGTAGATATAAGAGAGTAAGTGAATCAAAGAGGGGTTCCCTAGCAGATAAAAGAACACATGTATGGGTGCTCAATTCATCTTGTGTGACCTGATATTCCTTTATGTGATGAAAAAACTATATGGTAATACTTGGGAGAGACTTGGCTCAATCCTTTATAAGTATTCATAGGTGATTCTTGAAGTGGGGCCCTTAAGTTTCTGTAAAAGGAATAAGTGGCACGAAAGTGTTTCTGATTTCAGGGAGGTTGGGAACATTATGGTCACATGTGTTAGGCATTTCAAACACTAAAAGTACTTAAGTCCTAGGACCCTCCTTCAAATCCTCCACTCTAGGTGTTAAAGAACTACCTTCAAAGTTTTGGAAGACTTGGGAGAAACACTAGCATGACAAGAGTAGAAATTAGTCTTTAGGAAACATTGTTCATACAAATGAAGAACCCAAGGGTCTATTTATAAGAATATAAGTTACCATGGGTGAAATAAAATTGGGCACACATGTACGCTGTGTTCCAAATGGGGGCGCACAAGTAGGATGCGGGCTGACATCCTCTTAGCCTAACAAGGGCGATCAAAGGATCATGAATTTGAAAATATTGATTTTCATCATGTGTTTTCACCTCCTTTTTATCTATTATTTACATCTGTAATTTTTAGAGTCTTTGACATAATAGAGATTCAACAAAATCCCCCCTCATAATTGGATCTGGAATGAAAATATGATCTTATACTGAGGTGAAGTAATGGAGGAAAAATAAGAGGGTACGGGTGCACACAAGTTTTAAGCACGCAAAGAAACTGGTCACGCAAGATGGCAGAGTGTAGTATTTTTGTGTGAAAGGTGACTTTAATCACTTATATAAAGTGTCTCCACTTCATCAAAAATTCCCCAAATTTCATATTTTTAGCTCTCGGTTCACAAATCCTTCTTCGCTCGAACGCTTCTATTTTTTACATGCATCTTTTGTATGTTTTTTCTTTCACACTATAATTGGGGAACCACACTTGAACATAGTCTTTCATTTTCACACCATGTTTTATACGCATGTGCCTTAATTGCATTCCCAATTTTTTCAAGTATATTTCTAAACATCAATAATGGATTTACTTAAAATGTGAATTTTGATCTTTACACAGGTTAAATGGATCTCAAAAGAATCATAACCGCTGATGAACTATCCAGTAAGAGGATTGATGACATGATATATGTTTTCAGTCATGACTATTATGATGTATGTAACACCACACTTTTAGACTTGGAAAAATATATGAATAAATATCACTTCAACTTTCCTTGAAGCATTTATTTTCCTCTATATAGTTATGTCTATCTCTAGGATGTAAATATTCCAAACCCAAATAACTATGTCCAACATTCATGGCTTCATGATTGTACCCATTTATCATCATCCAATTTTTCTGTTGGTGGCTCATTTGCTAATGCTGGGATAATAGAGAATGCTTCTATCATGCATCACAACCCATGTGCTCCAGGATTAAAACTACACACAACCAAGCTACAACTACACTGTTATATTTCCATTTTTGGAATTATCAAATTGTTCAATCAATTGGAGGGAAAATGAGTTGGGATTTTCGCCCAAGGGGATGTGTAAATCCTAAATTGATGTAGGCATACTGGGTGTGAAAGACATGTGAAAAACATACAGATGACATAAAAGGTGTTCATATTTATGAGGCTTTCTGGGTTGGGAAAGCCTATGTGTACATGAATGATGATTTTTTCCAGAGTTACAAATCTGATGGCTCCTAGAAACTAACTCCTTCCATTTAACACATGTGGAAGTAGGAATTAGAAAGTGGGATGTCTACATGATTTCTATAGCTCCAATCATTGGATATATGAACGATGAGTTTATTCCTCCCAAGGTGACCTATTATATCATGAAGAAGACATCGGTATTGGTTCATGAGATGATGAAAAGATTCAACAAACTCAAGAACGTGATGACCCCGAAGTCTCACACAATAAGGGATATTCATCCAGAGGAATGGATGGAAATATTCATGGTAATGGAGAAGGAAAATTTGACCACCTGCACTCATCCAACTAGCTGTCTAAAGGAAAAGAAAATAGGTACACCTGATAATTTTTGTCCAAAATTAGAGAAAGGGGAGTTTGAAAAGTGGGGATCTGAATTCAATACCAAAATTCCTACGAAAACATGCTTGGAAGGTTACCTGGCCATGTCAATCAATGTTTACTTATTACTAGTCTGAGATTCCAATGTAGGTGTAAGGCCAGACACTTTTGTTATCGCCGCCAAGATGGATGAGTTAAGATTGGTGTGGTTGGCCACTCCGATTTTAGAAAATATTCATAGGATCTTACTAAATATTTGAAGAGGGAAGTATCTTTTTAGAATATCGAGACTATTCCAGGTGTTATAGTGATGGATCGCTACTCACTTCAGAACTTATGCTGTAAAATGTGTGGTACAGGTATTAGGAAGTTCTTTATGACCATCTGTTCAGGCTTTATTTTGTAACTCAAACTTGTCTCTGAACATTTATGACATCAAGGGTAGATTGAGTATGTTTATAGAAGTTGATTTATTTCTTTATGGTAATCTACCTACGGGGCGATTCATTGATTATGGGATGGCCAGTTTAGAGTTTAGGGCATACATGATGACTTCTAGAGATGGCGTATTAGCCACCAGGATTGACAGAGAAATCATACGCCAGGTATATGATCCAAATATATTTGAACATCAATTCTAATGTCTATAAAAAATTAATGTATCCCCCCATGTGCATTCCAAATTAGAGCAACATTAGATGGTTTCCTGAATATTATGGTTGATGACGTCTTTAGAGAAGACTGGGGAAATATTTAATTTACCTGCCATAGATGCAGTAAACAGATTGACTATCTGGTATACAAAAAACTAGGTCGTGTCTTACCCTTATGGGGTATTAAACAATGTTGTACCTTGAGTGGGGGTAAAGAGAAGTACTAGGAGGTAACCCCATCATCTGGAAGGTTAGTATTCATCACCAGGGGCCGACTCTTTAGAGTCAGAGGGTGGAGGTGACAAGATTTCGAATTCACCAAAGAGACCTCTGGCCAGATATAATCCACCTTCTAGAGTTAAGAGAGCCACTCCATTGATCCCTACTAAGGTTGTATCGATGCAATCCGATCACCATCATTCTGAAGAGTGATGAGTTGCAGTTTCACATCCCCAATCCGTGACTGTAGGCATTGGGGAGATACATAAATCTAAGGTTGTAGGATCCTCTTCACAACCCTCTGGTGTGTGCTATGAATATTTATGAGTAGAAGCTGTTCAAACATGGAAATGTTTATACTATGATGCTGGAACCATGTGGATGGAACTACATGAAGGGCTACATATTCTAGGATTAGGGGATCTATGGGCTTTATTTGACATATTATTTAAGGAAAATCCCAATGAAGTGAATAAATACATCTAAAATTTGTAAATTCTCATATATGATACGGATTAATCAATTCCCACCATGAAGCGGGTAAAAGAAATGATAGACCATGGTACCACCAAAGTGATTGTCCCTTCATTAGATGAAAAATGGCTTGATTTTGTGGATCCTGAAGATGTATGCTTTATTTTTTCTCACATTTTCTTCTGATTTGAAATTTAAATTTAGTCAATTATTTTTTTTCTTAGGGAAAATTTCATTTTTAACTTGTAGTTCATTAAAGGAAAATCAACTGATGTTCCCTCTCCATGGTATATCCCTAGAAGCAATGCTCTTAGAGCTACCAGATCACCCCATGAATCGGGAGAAATATCTCCAGGACAACAGTCCATAGAGGATGATATGGAAAGGGTATTTCCATCTCCAATACCTTTCTTTTGAGATGATGACGCAGTTCCTCATAAGAAGGAAAAAGAACTAAATCATCAAAGAAATAACACCACATTTAAACATTTAATTTATAGTGGTAATCCTTCTTGATAATAATGAAATTTCTCCTTTATTCATGAAAATGTTTTTAAACTTCATAGGATTACAAGGGATTCTTTTGTTTCTTCTTTGAAAGAAAATAATGACAAGATTCAACAAAACCTTGATGATTCTTCTGAACAGGCATATATTCCTGCTAATCTGGTGGTTCCTGATGAAGTCTTGAGGCCAAATGAACCAACGTCTGTTCCCACCACTGCTCCCTTTCCTACTCTCTGAGGAGATGAGGCTTCTAGTAAATCAGCAATGCTTTATAGGACATCAAATGTAACAACAATTGACTTCCATCTAGTGGTAATTTAGGTTCATCACATGATCCAAAACATCTGGAAACAACTGACGCTGACCCCACAACTATTGCTGAGGAAGCTATTCAGGATCAAATGTTGTCACAGGAAGGTTGCAAAGCAAACACGCCAAGTGTTCCCATGGGTGAGACTAACCTGGGACTTGTGATATAATTGGAAGATATGATGAACCTTTGCATGTCTTCTGAATAATTATTATAACATGTTAATATACCAAATGATTTGTTAGATTTTGAAGTTCCCTGTATAGAATCAATTGGACATGAGTTTTCATTATTTTTCCTATTAATATTTTTAGGATTAAGTTTCTAACCATGTTTGGATAAAAACAATATAGTTCCATCTAAAGAAACTTCTTCCACAATGATGTACGAATGAAGTATTGATATTAATTTCAATACCATCATTGTAGAGACATTGGCTCAGTTGTTTCTTGATATTGAAAATCTTTATAAAAATCTTTATGAGGATCCTGAGACAATTAAAGATAACACTCCTCACCTAGAGACATCAAAAACAAAGTTGAAATTTAGAATATTGGGGAAGAGTCTTCTCAACCTACTAGCATACTATTAGGTAATAGATACTGATATTGGGATTATACTCACTTTTTTATCCCTTGAATCTAAGCACAACATCAATTTTTGATTTACCATATAAGGATATATCAACTTTAATGGAAAGGTCTGGCGGTGAAGCACCTGCATCAGCCCAAACAGTACAAGAAGGTGAAGCAGCCATTGATCCAGAAGGAGTAGAAAAAGGAACTTCTTTAAGATCATTAATCCAAAAATACATCCCTCCTTATGATAGTGATTCTGAATCAGTCAAAAAACTATAAATGGCTCTTCATCTTTCATGTCGCAAATCATGGAAGAATATATGGAATATAATATCTGATATACCATTTGAGAAACTGCCTTCAATAATTCAATGACTCTCATCACTGTTTATCACACTAATATTTGGTTGTTTTGAATACTGTGAAATTCATAATGAGGTGAAAGAGATTATTCGGATGAGGGAGAAAGATAAAGAGCTTTGAAAGGACATGATAAAAGATAAACATTTGATCATCATTGAAGAATTCCAAGCGGTGATGTCCTGATCTGAGGCTAATAATACTTCAAAGTGAATGAAATTTAAGGAGAAGATCAATGAAAATATTTTTCATCAGTTTCATCCTCAGTAGGAATTAGATTCCATTACAGGAGAGCTTAACCAGATTCATAGTTCATTAGGAGAAATCCCGAATGATGGTGAAAAATCCATTGAAAATGCTATAGAAGCACTTCATCATGCTAAAGAGAGCAGTGTTGATCAACTAAACGAGCATCAATGGGAAACTGATGGGGCTCAACAGTATTTTAATCAAATAAGAAGTTATTTAGAAAACCTTTTGTGATTTTTTTCGATAAGAGAGAGACTCCAATCTGTGGATGCTCCTCTGTGAATTTTTTTCTCATAAATGAAAAGCATTTTGTATTCAATAATCTGTGTTTTCATTCTCTCTAGCTGATTTTGTTTTACCTAATCCATTGGGCCTAGTAACTATAGTTCAATGTTTTCTAGGCTTATATGGACAGGCCCACAAACATTGTATCTTTTTACTTTTTATTGCTCAATATTAACTAAATCATACAAAATGTACATTTTGTGAGATGGGACTTGACTTTTTTTATAGTACCCTTTGCGGGTTCTCAATATGGTGAGTACCACATCTCTTTTTGTTGACAGTTTAGAGTCATCCATGTTGGACTATGAAGAGTCAATGTTTAATGATGAATATCTTTCACCATAAATTTTAAAATTAGATCCCCAAAAAGTCATAGTGGATAATAATTGATTTAATAATATTTAAATATTTCCAAGGGGAATCTTGAGCCATGATTTTTATATTCACAAAATTTAAAACTTGTATCAACATAAGGGTAGTCTAATCTATGAACGAAGTTACCATTATTGGAAAAATCTATTATGTGGGATGTATTATGAAGGGCCAACTGGGTAAATTCTGCAATGAAAAATAGTGGAATCTTTTGACTGATAGGTCTATTATGTAGGAAATGTTTGCAGGGCCACCTAAGGGCACATACTGCATAGTCAGGAAAAAGAGATCTTGTGACTTTAACATTTTTATGTGGACAAACAAGGGAAAATATGATTTGGGTGACTCAAGACCATATTGGGTGGTTTTCTATGGAAGGGAATTTTGAGAATAATGGGTTTTCTATGTTGACAAATATGAAGAATAAAAAAACGATTTCTTATACAGATTTGATGTATAATTAAAGGTTAGAATTTACGAAAAAAAGGAATTTTTGATATCAAACTTTTCATTTTTAAGTTATGCAGTGAGGACGTTGTACTGTGCAGTTTGAAGTCAGGTTGTGAGGACATTACACTGTGAAGTTTCAAATCATGCAATAAGGACATTATGTGGCTTTAATTTAAGGTCTTTATCTTTGACCAAATGTTTGATACTATCTAAATTTCATGGTAATTTTTCGGGAAACATAATACCATATTCAAGTATGGAAGGGAGAATTGTAAACTGTGATTTGGGAATTCTTGGATCGGATGAATGATATGAGAAATGGTCTAAAAGCATTGGAGGATGTCTTTTCCAAGAATGAAGTAACCATTATTTGAAAAATCCGTTAAGGGGGATATATTATGCAGGGCCAACTAGGGCATATGATGCATAGTCAAATAGTGGAATCTTATAACTGACATGCTTGTTTTGTACAAAAATTTTATGCATGGCCACCTAGGAGAACATACTGCATAGTTAGTCAAAAGTGTTTTCAAAAGTTTGAAATTCTATTGCTAAAAGATGAAGAATGTTTATGGAGAGTCAGATTTTCCAAAGCGCAAAGTTTGGTTTGTGAAGAAATGTACCCGCATATAGGGAGAGTATTTCAAATCATGATTTTCAAAGAATTGAAGGAATGAGATTTCTTACGAAGGTCTGTGCGAAATGTAGAAATTATAGTGTTTATAGTTTTAGGTCATACACCTCGGACCATAAATGGAAATAATATATAATATGTGGGGAAGTGGTCTAAGGCTATTTCATATTACTTTTAACACATGGATAGAGAGATGTGTAGACCATTGTCTTCAAGATTTTAAGATTGATAAAAAAAATAATGGGATGAATATACATGAATGAATATTTTAAAAATACCAATTTTTTCATATTGTCATCAAGGTTTAAAGGAGACAAAGACACTATAACCAATAATCGAATTACTATCATTTGAGAAACACTTTAAGGGGGGTGTATTATGCAAGAACAACTGGGGAATATGGTGCATGGAAAAATAGTGGAATCTTTTGATAGAAATGATGGTTATGTAGGAAACTCATGCAAGGCCACCTAAGGGCCTGTACTATATAGTCTGGTAAAGGATTTATCAGATGTTAAAATATTTTTCTCCAGAAACTATAATGAAGATTATAAAGATCTGAAAATATTCCAGATTAAGTGTGTGAAATATGGAAAGGTGTTTTTCTCAATGCCCATGAGAAATACATGAATCAATATTGGCCACATGTTTGAGTTCCTTTACATAAATTTTACACATATATAAATATGAAGACTTTTTTGTTTCCTTTGAATGAATATTATTTTGTTCAGTTTAATGTCTTGCTTCAAGGACATTGTACTATGCAGTTTTAAGTTATGTAGTGAGGACATTGTACTATATAGTTTTAAGTCATGCAGTGAGGACATTGTTTACCCTAAAAGGAATTGAGACACCATATTTATATGGAGATATTTTACCCAATTTCTAAGCCCATGTGAGATATGCTCAGTGTGAGAAACAAGGATGATTAAATATTTGTTCTGTAACACAAAGGTGACACATGTGAAGAATAGGGGTACTATGATTATGTGATTGCTGAGCCAAGGCATAAGACTCAGGATCACTACGTATCGCATTGGAGAAAGAATCATGCCAAACTTAGTTATTAGATTTCCATGTATTTTAACATCATGAGGTAAGGATGAAGATGAACCATTGGGAAAGGAAAGAAAAATCATAGGTGAAATATAGGATAAAACCAAAGTGTCACTACGTGTCGTGCTGGGGGAAATAATCAAGCCATACGTAGTTCTTTAAACATTCCCTATCCAGGTTTGATTCGTATATAAGTAATAAAAGGGGGGTTTATATATCGTTTCTAGACCAAAGATTGGATATTTGGGAATATCTATTTATCCCATATAGATGATAATCAAGCTACACATAGTTCTTGAAACATTCATTTCCCACACCAATCGAGTTTGACATGGGATACGAGGGCTTTTTGACATGTTCTGGAAGAACAGTTAAACTTAAGAAATTTTTTTGTAAAGATTAAACTATATATTGCAAGGGAAAACTCTGTATATATCTGATTTATATATAAGAGGAGAAAAGGAAATAAAAAATGGTGGTTGTGGTTGGGCCCAAGATTAGAGATCCAGCTGTCTCTACGTATCTCATATATATGAGAATCCAGCCACACATAGTTCTTGAAATGAGATCCCTATGCATATCTGACTTAGAAATAGGGAAGAGAGAGACTCATGTGTCACTAAGGAGTAGAAATGATGTCAATGAGGCTTACACATTGAATCTCTTAATGTCAAGTGACATTAGCCATACAATTTTATGTCGTGTAAAGAGGAAAAATGATGTCACGTAGTTTAACGTCAGGAGACAAGGACCAAGATTCTATGCATTTTATCGCCATGTAGCATAGACACTTATGGTTGTTATGAAGTTTAACGTATTGAAAATAGGACCTTGTACTATGATGTTTAGAGACTTGAACTGAGGACATTAGGGAAGTGTAGTTTTTTGTCATGTAGCGAGGATGATGTACTATGCATTTTTAAGCCATGTAGTGAGGACATGGGGGTTGTGCAGTTTCCTATCTTGTAGTGAGGACAATGTACTGTGTAGTTTTATGTTTTTCAGTGAGGACATGGGGGCTGTGCATTTTTTCATCTTTCAAAGAGGATGATGCACTATGCAATTTTATGTCTTATAGTAAGGACATGTGTGTAAGTACACAAAGTATTTCTTAAATGATCTTGCATTGGTTGGATTCGTAATAAGCTCTACATCCATTGAGAATAAGGCATAAAATCCATTTGGGTAGACTTTATATGTGGAATAAGTTCCTTCCCACCTTGGCTCATGATTTCGAGGTTTCTTTCTGGAATCATTAGAGTCCTGTAGACCAATACCATTTCTCTTTAAAGGAATGATTGGAGGAAAACTTTCTTGTTAAAGTCTCGCGCTATACTATTCTGATATATACTTCTAAATGAAGCAATGTATGAAATATTTTTTCATCTAATATTTCTACCTCATCAAACCATTTCTGAGACCTCTAATCTGTTAAAAATTATCACAGATTGCAACTATGAGTGAAGGAAATTTAATTTCAATTTGTAAAACTGCATCTATTCCATACACCAATGAATAAGGTGTTTCCTGGGTGGCAGTACAGGTAGTAGTCTGATGATCCCATTAATCATGAAAATATTTATCAGGATAAGAATTATTATATTTATCCACCATCCTCTGGATTATATTTGATAATGTCTCCTTTAAAGTCTCTATATGTCCAATGGCCGCCGCATGATATCAAGATTAATGGTTGGATTTTATATTCCGCTGTTGATATAACTTTTTTACCTTAAGAAAAAAAATGGTTCCATTTTCCATCAATATAGTATGAAGAGAACTAAATCTAGTGATGATGTTAGTTATGAAAGAACTAACGATGCTTTGGGATCCAACTTATTTGAGAGATATTGCCTTATCCCATTCGGAGAAGAATTCAGTAGTAGTATGGATGTACTTGAATTGCATAGCCATTGCTGGAGGATAAGGTCCTACTACATCTTTTCCCCATATGGAAAATGGACAAGAGTATTTAGCCCTATGTTTAAACACCAAGGCTTGATTAATGAAGTTTCCATGCACTTGGTTGGGCTGACATTTCTTAGTGAAATTTGTGCAATCCAACATCATTGAAGTCCAAAAGTATCCAAGCCTTCAAATTTGATCAGAAATCCTAATCCCAGATAGGTGAGCACTAAAATATCATGAATGTACTTTTTTTATGACGGCTATATTTTATTCTCCATCATAACATTTGAAGATGATTCCATAAAATCCTCATTGTTAGATGATCTTATGGTGATATGGACTATCATAAAGAGTAAAATTGGTCGTATGTCATCAGATATATTCTTTTTCAGATCTATCTGGTGGAAGTACTCCATTTTGTAGATAAATCACGATGGGTGTTCTCTGTCTCATTGTATGAACATATTAATAAGAAATTGTGCTAATTTCATTAATTTCCTCTATTTTATTTTGAACAAAACGTTAGACCACATGAAGATGTGCTATACTGATGATTGTCTCATCCCGATTTGGATCTTCCAAGGCTGTAGCTGCATTAGCTAGTTAATCATCTTGGGAATTTTATTATCACAGGACATAAGACAATGATGGATTTGAGGGGAATTCAGCCATTAACGCTATGAATTAATCACACAAAGGGATTAAATATTCTTTTCTAATAGTATATTCCCCATTGATTTTTTTGATTACCAATTTTGAATCACATTTCACTTTCAGGTGATTCACTTGCACCTGAAGTGCCAATTCCAAAATTCTGATGAGAGCTTGGTATTCTAATTCATTGTTGGTACCGCCTTCTGACATCAAGAACGAATAAGGAAACACTAACTTTTTTAGGGAAATAAGTACAATTACTAACCAAACTTTGTTGAGTTTACGGTTTTCTATTATCTTCCCTATTGGACTTATGGAGGCACAATAAATGTACATTTCCCATGTTTGGAAACTATCTTGAATAGAGAAGACCTCTTCATCCAGATGTTCAGTATTCAATGATGTATCCTTCGCAGATGGATGTTCAGTAAGGAAGTCGGCAAGATCTTGGACCTTTCATTCCTTGTAAGGCAAAAACTGGATATCAACCTATTGAAAAATAACATCCCAACGTGCCTGATTCCCTATAAGCATTAGGAGATTGAGGATAAATTTGAGTGGGTTATTGCGAGATACCAATTCGACCTCATAATGTTGCAGGTAGAGCCTCAATTTCTAAAATGAAAATATTAATGCAAGACAATACTTTTCAATAATTTAATACTGATTTTCGACATCAATCATAGTTCTAATGAGATAGTAAAGGATGTTTTCATTCATAGCATCATTTTTCTGGGAAGGTAAGCTACTCAGTGATAACATTAAATCTGTCACATAGAGAATAAGTGGTCTTCCATAAATTGGTGGCATTAATACTAGTGGACTCTAGAGATATTTCTTGAGGTTGTCAAATGCTTCATGGCAGTCATCAGTCCATTGATATTTGACTCCCTTATTTGTTAATTTGGTGAAGGGAAAATACTTTAATACCCAATTAAAGATAAAGTGTAGAATATAGGCCAAGTTTCATTGGAGTCCTCTTAATTATTTCAAATTTTTAGGAGGTCAACTTACAAGGATTGATTTTTTTTCTCAGAATCAACTTTGATACCAAAATGGAGAACAATAAAGATGGGGAACTTTCCTGAGGTTACCCCGAAAGCACATTTCAAGGTGTTTATCTTTAAATTGTGTTGCAGATGTTTATTGAATATTATCTGTATATCATCCAAGTGATTGGAACATTGTCTAGATTTGACCACCAAATCATCCACATAACAATCAAAAAATTTCCCTAATAAGGGTTTGAAGATATGGTGCATGTCATGTTGATACGTTGCACCTGCATTTTTTAAGCCAAAGGTCATTACCCGATAGCTAAACACACCTTGAGTTGCTCTAAAGGCTATATATTCTTCATCCTCTATAGTCATATATATTTTATTGTACCTAGATTATCCATCCATGAAGGAAAGGTCTCTATATCATAATATTTCATCAATTAAAAGCTCTGTGATCGAAACTATAAAGTCATCTTCAGGACAATTCCGGTTAAGATCTCTGAAAACTATGAATTTTCCATTATTATTTTTCAATGGTACAATGTTTTCCAGTAATTTGGGATACTGAACGTCCTTGAAAAAGTTGTCCTTTATAATCTTATCAACTTCAGCTTCAATTTTAGAGGCATGAGTTGGGTGTGTTCTTCTTGCTGTCTACTTGAATCCTCAATGTTCTTCTGGAAAACCCAAATGATGACTAGATACATTGGGATTAATCCATGGAATTTCTGTATAATTCCATGAAATTATATCTCTAGGTTTCATTAGAAACGTATTATACACCTCTTGATCTTCTGAATTTATGGTTTCACTAATTAGAGTGGGGAGTGGATCTTCTTTTGTACCCATTTTTATTTCTCTGAGCTCATCAATAGTATAAGAGACACCTTCCTCAAATGCTGGAGGAGTATCCCTAATATCATCATCATCTTCTTCATCTTTCTTATGCGTCACATATTCTGTTTCCACTTGCATATTAGTTGATGAAAAAAGACATCCAGAGGTATGAGAGTTGTCAGTATTAGAACATCCTAAATAAAAGGCCACCATTTCTGACCCTACTGACTATGAATGGTCTTCCTAGGGTAATAAAGAAGAGATGATGGATTCTAAATCAAAATCCTTGCCTTCCTATATAATTGCTACAACATCTTCTAATCTTATTGATGAAGTAGAGGCTTGTTGTAGTTTGGTAGATGAAATGAAGATATCTCCCAATTAGATTCCATCATTTCTTGGTGAATCAACAATTTCTCCCATTATGACAGGCTCGAATTCCATGATTGAAATTATAGAAGTTACTGGATGAATTCATGCATTTTGGTTTTCCCTTTCGGTTTGATTGATTGGAAACAAATAATATTTACTCAAATGTATGAACATGTTTGTTGGGATCCTTTTTAAGTCCATTTGGAGAATTAATTCTGGTTACCTCCTTTATCATGGACCTCATTCCATTCATGTGATAAAACTATGACTTAATTTATTGAGATTCACTTGTTTTGACCAGAGCTGTTTCACTATAAAATTTCCCAATTTGACCATTGAAACAGTATTTGAGACATTAGTGGTGTGAAAAAGGTATGGATGTATGTTGATGTAGCCAAGGCCTTCCAAGTAAAATGTTGAATTCTATGTCCTAATGAAAAACCATAAAATATGAATTAGACACAAGGTCCTCAAACTGAGTTCTGAGTGTAATCTCTCATAGATGTTATTTTTCATTGTCATGATATCCTTGTAACATTAAAGTAGAAGGAGATAATTTGGATTCAGTGAGACTCAATCGACGATGTGTACGAATGAGAATGAGGTTGACTCCTGTGTCATTATCAACGACGGCTCGTTAGATATCTATGTCAACAACCCTTCCAAATATATATAAGGGACTGATATTTCCATGTAAAACATCATATTCATCTTTATCCATAAAAGATATGACTGCATGGAATTTTCTAGGATCATTCTCTATACGGTAAACAACAGTAGTAACAACTTTGGTTTCAAACTCTTGAGGACATAAAAAAGCCTTAATAAGTTCTTCTCAAAGATCTTTTTATAGACTTAAGGCATCTAGAATTGACAACATTGTTGGTAATTGGGATATATATTTCAAAAAATCGTACTATTAGTCCAGAGGTCTGTATTTCCCAGTGTGGAGATGCAGTTTTTTAGTTGCCTTGGAAGGTGATGCTCTTGATGTAGATGTACCCTATGTCGGAGAAGAAGCTAAAAATACTTCTTTCTTCTGTATATTAGAATGACTATGTCTATATACTTGCTGAGATGAAGATGGCGTGACTTCTAATCAGTACTGAAAAATAATCATGGCAGGACCGAACCTATATTTCATGAAAGAAACTCCTTGTTATTATCGAGCCCGCTGAAGGTATCTTCAACGAGTTTCTACCACATATTCAGTTCAAGCAGGGGTAGAGTTAAAATAGTATCTTCTAGAATTCCCACATCTTCCTCTATATCCATGACCTTGGCCTCTTCCTCTAGTTACCAAATTAGGTAAAAGGAACTATTGATCATTATAATCAGAATCACCATTGGTATTATGATCCATTAAGTAGAAAACATTGATATAACCAACAATCAATTCTTTATCTGATGAAGATTTTTTCTTTATAGTTCAGTTCTGGCTATTTTGTTTGACAGGGCGGTGCCTATTCTTTTTAAATATATGAAATAAAACCTACCTTGGCCAATGAAAAATTTTTACATGACATGAGATAGTCTTCTTTTGAAGTCTCTTTGTCCTTATGATGAATTTTCTTCTTTGAGGATTGGCCTTTTGATGAAGGTGGTTTTGTTGTGGAAGAATTATTAGAAGACACAATCTATTAATTCAACTGCGTTCTAATAATGTAATGAATTCAGTTGATCGTTTCCTTGATTATCGAATAATTAAATTTTGTGCATTTTTACTATTTATGTCTGGTCATTTTCTTTCTTCCTCTAGATCAGTAGAAGTAACACATGCTACATTAGCTGACAGACTTTTTAGTTTCACTTATCTATAGTCTACCATTTTTTTAGGATGTCATTAAAAAAACACTCCTGAATGGGATTACCCAACATATGGTGAAATGGAAAATAGTACAGAAGATCTTCATCTCCATCTTTGTTTGGTTTCTTCAGCCTTGGAAACTGAACCAAATTGTTTTCCAGTGTTGAGATGAAGTAACTGGGAACATGTTCATTCCATAAAGAATAAACATTGTTCTAAAACTCATCAAATTGTTTCCACCTTTAATCAATTTGGTCATCTTGACAAGGCGGTCTTTTCTATTAATACTCAGGAGGCGGATCCCTTCGGTATGATGATGATTTTGAAATGGATGTAGGTATAGGTGCTTGCGAGAGTGTAACTACAGTAGCCCCGTCATTCCATATTCTACCTCCCAGAGCTAATAGAGTTACTTTTTTTTAGCCTTACTTTCCATGATGGAATATTCAATTTGTTGAAAAATTGAGGCTATGTATCAAAAACCTCGTGTGTATTTCATAGGGATTAGTGGTGTGTGTAAATCATCACACATATTTTTGACACAAATTGTTAGCAACATAGTTTAAGGGAGTTCCAGATTTAAGGAATACATTAATCATTTCCATCAAGAGATGAAATATGAAACTCTATCATTTTACTTTTGTTTACAATTCATGAGATCATAAATTGTTGTCTTCGATAGCATTGAGCTGAATTGAAGAAGGAATTTCTGATAGGGATCTTCCCTTCTAGTAATTGATCGAGATTGAAAACTTGTATACCATACCAAAGAGGGTCCTTTTAATGACTGCACAAAAAACATAAGCTTTACTACTTCTTGTTGTTGAGGATTCCCCATCATGGGATCACAATGAGAAATGAAATGCGTTAAGTATTGTTCCTAATCTACCAAACCATTAAATATTGGGAAAGTAGTATCCTTAAAATTTGATGGGGGAGGAATTAGATCCACCCATTCAGGTAATATTTCTTTTCTAGCTATACTAGCGTACGTCATTCTTCCATGAATTCTAATTGAGTTATTAAAGCCTCAATTGTGTTAATAAGAACATGGGAAATAGTCGGATGGTCTGGGACCTGTACAGGTACAACAGATGGATCTTGAATTTGTGCAATGACTAGAAAAAACACTGGTGGTTGTGCTGGTATTTTCCTGGGATAACCCACATGAATAGTCTTATAAGGATGTGTTTTATCTTTTCATGGATGTGTGCCCAATGAAGTTAATTCATTATTTGCATCTGTATTTACCACAAATCCTCTTTGATAAATCTAACTTACAAGATATTCATGTTGAGGATCTTCCAGGATTGTATGACTAACAGACATGGTGCTTCAGAGTAACTCTATATTGAGTCTTTTCATCTCTTTCATCTCCTCTTCTTATTTTGAAAATATCTCTTTAGGAAAAAGAGATTATCCTTCTCTAGTGGAAAAGTATGATGCAATTGGACTTTTACAGTTCCCCTTGTTAGATGCCTTTTGGATGGGTGGGAGTTGGTTATTTGATGGAATACCAAGATTCTGGGTAAGCCTCTGGTTTCGGGTACATACACCTTATTCATTTTCTTTAGTGTGTACTGTATTATGGATAAGAAATTCATCTTCTAAATCCTATAAACTAGACACATTTTTTGGAGGATCTTAGGCAATTGTGTTAATGAAATTTATTGGCTCATAATGCATTGATGGAATTCTGTTAGTATCTTATTAAGACTGACTCCCTCTGTATCTTCCATGAGAATCCTCTCTCCTATATCATGGATTTTTAGGAGCTATTTGATGGAAAAAAACTAGAAGAGAATCCACATATAATTAAACTGTGTGCTATCTTTGTGGCTTCTTTCCTAATCAGGAGAAAACTGACCTCTGTTGAGGTGGGTATTGTAGATGTGAAAAATAACTCATCCCTACAGTCTAGGAAAATTCAAGTTCATCTTCATTAAAACATTGAACTTGTTTTAACGAATTTGAATGTTGAATTAAATGAGCTCGCAACCCTACATGATGGGGTGGCTCTTGAACTGCTATGGATGGGATTTTTGTATGTGATCTTCTGATTTTACAATTTTTTGTTTGGACATTAGATGATTGCATTATCCAACAACCACTCAAATCATCTTTTTCAGAAGATCATTGTTATATTTCAGACATTTACATTATCTGACGTCTAACATCCTCTAAGAAAGTGGCCTACTCAAGAATATCAGATTCTTGATGTAAAAGAAACTAAACTTCTTTCTTTATTTATTCCTGACTCTGATGAGACATATTTGAGGTATGTTATTGACCGTACAATTGAATAAATACAAAATCTGTTGATTGTAGCTGGCCATGGGAAGTAACATTGCATGAGACCACTTTTTGTGGGCTTTGCAGATTTTGTAGTGACGCGAAAACCAATGCTCCATGTGCACCCCATAATCTGATATGAACACCATATGGGGTGTCATAAATAAACTTTCATAACCGATTTATTTAATTGAGGCATGCACACTAAAGGGTTCTCTGCTTCTTTTCAACTTTCGGATGTTGGGAAACTAAGAGAGATGCCAAGTCAATTTGGTGTTGAAATTATTCTAATACATTAACGTAATTTTGATATTCATCATACAGTAAAAATTTGGTTTTCAAATGACGAATATTATTCCCAAAGTTGAGGCAGATATCATGAATTCAATCTTCTGCCATCAATTATAGAATTCTATATTGAAAATTTTCAAAAATCCAGACCATGATTGGTATTTCTTATTTAGCCAATTGTTTTCTTATGTTCAACATATCTTCACCATCTTTTACTATTGGTTCCTCTACATGGTCTGACCAAAGTGGAAGCTCTATATTAGAAGAATGATGACCCAAGGGAGGTTCTAAGAATTACTATTCCCTTAATATGTCTTCTGGTTGAGAAATTATTTCACACGTCAATGACAAGGCATTAGACATGACTGGCCTTGTATTGGAAAGTGCCTCAAGATTGGTGGGATTTCTCATCAGTAAATTATCAATTATAGAATTATCTTGAAAACGTGAAACACTACTGTAGATATGACATTCACATTGAATTCCATTGTGAGGAGGACCACCATGGTGGATTACAACAAAGGATAAATACTCTTGCTTCTTGGTCTTCTGGCCACACAAAGGGTTGGCGTGGCTATCATCAAGAGATATTCTCTCTGGAATGACAGAAGTTTCATGAAGCAAGCCTTCATGATGAAGTTTCCAATGGGTAACTTCATAATTACTTCTACTACTACCTAATTTGTTGATAAGATGGTAGAATCTTGAGCTGAAATAGATAAATTTTTGAGGGCTTCATGAACTCCAACATTAATAGGAGTCAAATTGAATCTTGACACTTTATTTTACAACCGTGTTTGATGAGACTTCTTCTTGTATATTCACATAAACATAGTTGCAGACAATTTCTAGGAGAATTGGTAATCATGGGAAGGTGTATGTGCCCACCTTAGTGTGGTCACCATAACGGACCGATTACCTTGAATTGGAAAGGGAGCATGTTATCGATCCTATTGTCTATATGATATGGGGGAGTATGCCCCATGAACCTCCTAGACTGGAAAATAGTTGTGTATCTGCTCTGGGATAGCATACTAATGTGTCATTTTAGGTGTGGATACAGAATTATGTGTATGTTCTCCTAGTCCTGCCAAAATAGTTGTTATAATATCATAAAATGCTTCCAGAAAATGTGTAGGAATTTGTGTCTTCCCTTTGACCACTGATAAGATGTGTTTGTGGAATTAAGAGGCCGAAATGAGAATATATGCCCATTCCATATCTTGATTAGGTATATGTGACTTCTCATGTCCTCCTTTTTCTACCAAGGTGTATTGAAAATACTCATTTATGGGGGTAGAGAGTTAGGTATGCCCTTGATTTGTCGTCAGATCATTCTGACTGACTTCCCCATGTGCTTACAAACAAGATTATTGGAAGGTTTTTTTAACACTGGAAGGTGTATTTTCCTTCTGGTGGTTTCCCATCAAGTATGGTTGACAGACTTCCTTCAATACTGGAAGGTGAGAATACTGGAAGAATTGGAGATTCTAAGCAGGTGTATGTTCCTGCTTACCAGTTTCCACCACATTGGATTGGAGTGATTCATTAAATGCAGTCAGATGAGCCTGCTGACTGGATGATTATTTTTAAACAGATGTATGTGCCTGTTGAAGGTACTCCACCAGATTTGTATAGTGGTATTGGTGGTTTGTTTCCAGATGATCCTGCTAGAAAGGAAAATTAGGATGGATGGGTGTATTTTCCTTCTCATTGTTCGCCATCATGTTTAGTTGGTGGACTTATCCAAAGGGGGAAGAGGTAAGAACCTACATCTTGTTGACCAGATGTTTTTCCCGGAGGTTCGTCTTGTGTGCACGGGTCCAAAGGACCTAGGCTGAACATCTAGAGAAAACACCCGCATCATGTTGCGGGTTCATTGCCGTGCGATTTTTCTGGTGGGGATTGTTTGTGGGAATCCTCAAGAAGGATCCCTACATCTTATGATTGAGCCCCTGAGTAACCTCTTGATCTACCTCCCTGTAGTACAAAAGGGAATGGGTGGTGCATTCTAGGGATAAGGACCTAAAATGGTTGAAGACGGTGGTTGGAACCATCTGCTTATTGATCATTGGTCGTTGCTAGCCATACGATCAAGGATTGTAAATAATATGGAGAGCCTATCAGACATCCTCCAAGTTTGGGATTGTACCATGATGATGGTACTATTGTACCAGTATGTTGGAGACCATGCTTTGAAGATGTTGGGTGGGAGATAACCTCTTTCCAGTTGATGAGGCTCCAACCTGAGCAATGGTTGGGATGTTCACAGATGTCATCACGAAGAAAGCCATTTTTTACTGAAGGGAGTTCTAAGAAAAAACATTAATTTTACAATAAACTCCATTAAAGAAACATATTTTAGATGGATACATGCATTATTGATTCCTTTTTCTGTACTTACTTTATTAATTGATATGGGCGTGACAGGTGGGTGACATTATTAACATGATAAAGGATTCACATCGGGTTCATCTTTTTTGTTTCGTAGGTCCTTGAAACATGTGTTCTGGTTTTTAGAACCATTGATTCTAGGTGATTTCCATTGGATTTATTCATGTCACCACAATATTCTAATAGGTATTTATCCAAAAGGGACATTCTTTCCAAAGACATGTGTTCATTATGTTTGAACATTATGATACTTAAGAATGTGCATTGGTGGATATGATGGGAGGTCATACTCATCACACCCTTTTGGGGGAATTATTGTCTAATCTGAGAATATATGTATAAATTTACGATATTTTCATGAATCCTTATTAATTAACCATGTATAACATAAGTTTCCATTGGAATTTGAAATCACTTATAAACATGTGTAAAATTTAGAATCATTAGTATGTATTCAAGGTTCCTAATAAATGGAGATATTCAAATGAATTTAAAGTTTTCCATAAATGGAATCCTCTTATATACTATTTAGAGATTATTTTAATCCTCGTTATGATGATACTAGTTTTTATGCCACTCAGTGGGGAACTCTGGAATTTATTGTCATCCGGGGAGAAGAATATTTATTTTGATATTGGGATTGTACCCATAAAATGAGTTACCTACGTAACCTTGTTAAAGGAATCATAACCCTCGTAGTTTACTGCCACAAAATGGGACACATCATACCCTTTAAGTTAATGTGATAAGGACCTAGCCATATAGATTAATGTCATGTGTTATGGACATATAATAGAAAGTTTCTTATCCAATGTTTGGTGTGGAACTTATGTCGAAGTAGCCCAATAAAATAAGAAAGGATATGTGTTTCCAATTAAGACTAGACCATGTTAGGAATATATCCCAAAGAGAACTTGGTTGATTTTAATTGTTGGGTTTCATCCTCAAGGAGGCTTCCTACATATCCCATGTGTATGGTAATCAAAGCCCACGTAGTTCGAAAAGTCTAATAGGAGAGTATAGTCCTCTGAGAGAAATGAGTTTGTGATTAATTCTAGAAAAGGATGCCTTGATGATTTGATTTTTTAATTTGGGGCTTATTTCTAAAGAGGATTTATAGATTAAGGGAATTAGGGTTGGATTTCTGAAGAGGATATCCAGTGAGCTCAGGCCTTGAGAAGGCTCCTACGTTTCCCAGTTATAGTGGGAATCAGAGTTCTCGTAGTTCATTCACCATGGATTTTTATGAAAATGTTTCAATCATCATGAATATCTAAGCCCAATTGAGTCAATCTTGGTGTGAGAAACAAAATGATTTTAATGATTCAATAATGACACATACAATTTTTGTCCTCCCCTGGTGGAAGAAGGCGCACCTATGGCGGAGACGGTGGATGAGACCAAGGCGACCCGAGAAGAGGGGGAGGTGACCATCCTTCCCTCTATTCACATTACATTGCACAAGGGTCAAATAGAAGGAATAATGGATGAAGTTCAGGGGATTACACTAGGATGTTTTCCCTAAAATTGATCCTGGTAGGGGATGGATACTTTTCATTCACTTGAGGGGAAAAGAAATTGCGAATCGTTCCTTCCATACCAGAAATTGGAGGTTCTGGATCTTTTTGAAGGGTGAGGTTGGGGCACTAAACCTTACTATCAAAATTTGGAGCTTCCCTGCAATATTCATGGGAAAAAGTTCCATGTCACTGCAGATATAAAAACCTACATAAACTCCATGAATAATAACCCCATTGTGAAACAAATGTGGGAGACCTCTGACTGTGGATAGGAAAACCCAAATAAGAGATGTGTTGATGTTCCATTCCCAACAGTTTGATGAGTCAGGAGGTTTTTGCAGATGTATCAATATAATCCCTTTTAGACAAGGGAAATAATGAAGAAGAATCCTTACCATGAATTTCTTTGAGGAGGGCTTGATGGCTTGTAGACTGATGAGAGTTAGTGAATCAAAGAGGGGAACCTAAGCAGATAAGGTCACACAAGTATGGGCACAGAATTTGTAACACCCCAAGCTTCCACGGTACGTTTCCCTTCGAATAATGCAATAGCGTGCGTTGTACGCAACCTCGAGCTCTAACACACACCACAACTAATTAAACTAGCCGTTGTGAATAGTAATACCTACTTTTTGATATTTTATAAATTTTATTCATCAAAATGGACTTCATTTTTGGATTCGGAATATCGAAATTAGCCTATGTTGAATTTTTGGTATTTTTCTGAGAACTTCTAATTTTTTATGAATAGTGAAAAATACATAAAAACAACATTTTTAATAAAAACATTTATAGTGATAAATTATAATATTTAGTGGTTTTAAAGTATAATTAGAATATATTTTTACCATTTTATCCAATGGTGGTAATTAGAATTAATTTAACATTGAAAATGGACATAAACAATTGTCAATCTTTTGATATAAATTGTTTCTTAAAAACACGTTATTTGTTGTGACAGCGGTAATTAATTATAAAATTAATTAATGCAACTTATATGTTTGGAATTTTTTAAAATAGACATCATTTTTGAATTTGGAATATCAATTATAGCTTAGGGTGAAATTTTGGCATTGTTCTGAAAAACTTCAATTTTTGATGAATAGTGAAACCACTAAGTGGTAGTTAAATAACTGATTTTTCGTTTAAATGAAATATTACCACATATGTGATTTGATATTCAAAAATCCTACATACATGGTTGTCATTAAGAGGTAAAATGTGGTTGAATGAGATTAAAATAATTTTTGGTGAATAGTAACTTTTAAGTTCTTAATCGCGATTAGAGGTAATTAGTGTAGTTTAAGGTAAAAATAATGTTTTAATAATATGAGATGAGCTTGACACATGTCCTACCATCATTGGATGTGCCATGGCCGACCAATACAATCCATGGGTAAACTTGGGGACCCAATGGATCCACTTTAGTTGGAAAATGACATAAATACCTTTTATTTAATGTTAAAGTAAAAAAAATGACACAAACCTGAAATGTTTTACTAAAACAATTTTTATATGGGGTTATACAAGTCATATTTTTGACTATAAATAGTCATTTTAAAGCTAAAGAGATTTCCTACATCATAGTATTTGTTTTAGAATTTTTAGACATTAAATAAATTAAATTATTTATGACATCATGATGATGCAGCGATGACCTCATTATTTAACGATCTAAATAAAATGAGAATATAATGCAAAATCCAAGGCTTAAACATGTCCAAAGCCTATTGGATGAGGAGATTTCGAAACCTTATCACCTTAGCCACTAATTGTATAAGTGTGGGACCTTTATAATCCGAAAATAAATGTATAATAATGTAACATTTCAATCTTTCCAAAAGAGCCCCTCCTCTCCTCTTATAAAAGGCCCAAACCTCTACCACCTTATTCACACTTTCAAGCCTTTTGGTTTGGCCAACCTATGCCCAAATACTCTTCAAACTTCTCTCCCTTCATCCTAGAAGCTTTACTTTAGTCAGAAATCCATCCTAAGGAGTCCTTTTGATCAAATCAAAAGGAAGAACCCGACGAAGAGGTAACATTTTCATCACCCTCTTTCAAGTTTCTGTCTTCTTCCACTCCCTCTTTGTTTATTATTTCAATTCTAAAATTATAACTCCAGTATCTTATATATACTGTGATTTTATTTTAAATATGTTACAACCATATTCAGTATTCTACCCATCATTTGAATGACATGTCACCATACGTGCGTACGTACGGCTTACCGTCTCCACGTCGTGGTGTAATTGTTATTCAATATATTATTATTTAGATGGGTATAATAATGATATTTAATTCATGTAAATAATAAATATAACATGATAATGATTCTGTATATATGATATACTATCCAATTATATATTATTTTAATATCAAAATAATGATATTGTCGCTCGTGCGTACGTACGGACTACTGTCTCCACGAACGCGATGAGATTCATTCTCCGTCGTATCCATTCAAGTATAATTATCATTTGATGATTTATAAAATAATGTTTAAGGACATGATATCATTCTGGATATTAATAAGATACAACCTATCCATGAAAAACACGACTTACGTAACAAAACATATAAAAGAAAACGAGTAAATTAACACCCGAAACAACGATAAATCTAAGATATTGTTAACAAAGCAATGTTAAAAGATCATATATGATATCATATGAATGTATATGATTCTTGTATAATTTAATAACAATTATTTCACCATTATACAGGATGTTAACCTACCCCAACCAAGGAAAAGTACAAGGTAAGGGTTTACATCACAACCTCTTCATTATCCAAGGTTGTTTATACATAATTATCTACTGGGACCTCGTTATCATCCACATCCATGTTTCTTAAAAATGTATTTCAAAAAAAATTTACTATTAAATGTAAAATGTGTTAAAGTCATTTACACCCTTATACATTTTTGAAGGGAATCATACCGTCGTTTTCCAAACTATGTACTTTTTGACCTCTTTGACAAATTTAAGGTATGAATGTTTTTTTTAACTTATACGGCGGGTGCGGCTATTTTCCACCATTATAACTTCGTCGAAGCTTCCCTAACAAGCTTATAAGAATATCTTCAAAGTAAATGTATTATTTTATAATTATGGGACTTTTAAATGATTTCAAAAAGGAGAGATATTACTCTCAAATAGCTTTGATTTCATCCATGTCAACATCCTTTGATGGGTTTTAAGTTTAATTGAAATTGATTTATGATACAAAACTTCCATTGAACATTTTGTGAAATATTTGACTATGGATGTGTTATTTTTATACCATCCATAGTTTATGGAGAAATTGTTGACATTTCGTATGCTAGTTTTAATATGAATATTTATGTTATGTTAAAACCTATTCATATGAGGAATGTATTGGACTTAATATGTGATGGGTGGAGCCTACTATAGCTCCTCGATGCATCGGTTGGTCTCATGAGACAACTAGACGTGGAATTGGCCGAGGACCTTTCCCAATTTGATTTATGGTTTTGGCCGAGGCCTTAATCATTTTAGACATCTTGGATGAGGCCTTGACAAAGTGTTTCAGAATGTCTGGCATTATACATTCCCTCATTATGAAAGTGGTTATTGATATTTCACGTGATTATTCGTCTAGTAGAATATCCATGTGAGTAAGTAATGACATTATTTAATTTTATTTTTTCCATATTATGCTGAAGTTCATGTTTAATAAGGCTTTTGTTTTAGTTATACATTGCCTTAAATGCTTATGTTTTCTTAAGAAAGTTTCCGCTATATTGTTATCCTTACAGAGCATTTGAGCTCACCCCTTTCAATGTTTTATTTTTTTCCCAGGATGTGAAGAAGTGTGTTATGAATGACTTGCAAGAATAGTCAGTGAGGATATGAGTGTGGACTAGGGAGACCATGTTATTATAGTTTTCATTTTTATGATGTAATGTAATGTTTATGAATGTATCTAGTGTTTCCAAGGCTACTAAACTAATCGGTCTTTCGAGACTTGATCTTTTGTGATCATGCCAATGTTATGAAGTAATGCACCGACTCTGGGTAGCTGGGGTCGGGGCGCTACAGTTGGTATCAGAGGGAGTTTAGTACTAACCTTGGAAGCTAGATTTAGATAAACTCTGATTAGAGCACATAGCCCGAAGATAGACTTTGAGGATTAGTATAGAAGAACTTCCTAGAATTTTGGTATTGTAGAGATGTTGTGAGTTTTCCGAGCAATACATCCCTATCTGGATACGAGCAGGTAGAGGAGGCTCTGGCACAGATGTACCTAGGGGTAAAACCCGAAAACACCTCTTTGAGCTAGACCCGAACGGGAACTGGTGCACGACAACGGGCCTTGCTGCACTCTTGGTTACGACACTTCCAGGGGATATGCTTAGGATAATTCTCGTTTTCTTTACAAACCACTATGAAGAGTTATGAGTATATACTTTATCAAAGAAAACATTTCTTTTTATGATTATGGATTATATCCTTAAATAGTTCAATTTATGTAAAGTGTTTTAAAAATATGGAATTATGTATTTTAATTCATAAACTAATCTAGTTTATGACATTGTTTAGAAATGGCGCCTAGTGGAAGGAATGGAAACCGTATCAATTCACGCACTCCGTGTAGGGATTGCCCTCCTGCTCAAGATAATTATGGTGGAGCTAGTGATACAACTGGTGCTGATCATCTTCTCACCGTACTGGGACAACTCACGCAGGTTATGAATAACAACCTTACTCGTATGGAGCACCCTGATCCGCAACGTGGAGGATCAATGCTAGACCGTTTCATGAGGCAACAACCACCAACCTTCAATGGGAGTACAAATCCTATAGTAGCTGAGCAATGGATAAATTCCTTAGAGAAAATATTCCATGCCTTGGGGAGTAGCGAAAGGGAGAAGGTTGTCATGGCAGTTTACCGCCTCACTGGAGATGCCGATTAGTGGTGGTCGCTGATTCAAAACACAAAGGAAGATGATGACGTATCGAATATGGAATGGAGGGAGTTCAAAGAGCTTTTCTTAGAAAAATACTTTCCTCGTGACCATCGAGCAGATATGGAAAGGCAATTTCTGAGTCTGAGGCAGAAGGAGGATGAGAATGTCGCAAAGTATGAGGCTAACTTTACAAGGTTAGCGAGGCATGCTGCCTATTATATACGTAACCCAAGGAGTAAGATTGATCCTTTCTTTGATGGGTTTGTGTTAAAAATTTATTAACGAATGAAAGTATACATAACAAGTATGTATATTCACTTACGTTCTTAGTAAATATCCTAAATAAATTACTCAACATTATAAAAGGTAACCTAAAACAAAAATTTTGTCGGTTAACTTTTCCAACTGGGGATTCAATGACCGTTTAACCAATCACAAGTTTGTGATTTTATTGTAGTTAAACTTTCTCCTAATCCTGTTTTCTATAACTCCCCATCAGACCTTGATGGTTTGTTTCTCCTCCATATCCATATTTTCATAGAATCCTAGAATGGGTTATATCGTGTGACCTTTGTACTTATCTTGCTTTCTTTTAATGTTATATATTTATTAACCTTATTCCCGATGTGGGTTTTCCACAAAGGAATTTTCTATTTTCAACCTTTTATTTTCACAGAAAAATATCAAATTGCGAGGACGCAATTTATTGAAGGAGGGGAGAATGTAACACCCCAAGCTTCCACGGTACGTTTCCCTTCGAATAATGCAATAGCGTGCGTTGTACGCAACCTTGAGCTCTAACACACACCACAACTAATTAAACTAGCCGTTTTAAATAGTAATACCTAATTTTTGAAATTTTATAAATTTTATTTATCAAAATGGACTTCATTTTTGGATTCGGAATATCGAAATTAGCCTATGTTGAATTTTTGGTATTTTTCTGAGAACTTCTAATTTTTTATGAATAGTGAAAAATACTTAAAAACAACATTTTTAATCAAAATAATTTATAGTGATAAATTATACTATTTAGTGGTTTTAAAGTATAATTAGAATATATTTTTACCATTTTATCCAATGGTGGTCATTAGAATTAATTTAACATTGAAAATGGACATAAACAATTGCCAATCTTTTGATATAAATTGTTTCTTAAAAACACGCTATTTGTTGTGAGAGCGGGAATTAATTATAAAATTAATTAATGAAACTTATATGTTTGTAATTTTGTAAAATAGACATCATTTTTGAATTTGGAATATCAATTATAGCTTAGGGTGAAATTTTGGCATTGTTCTGAAAAACTTCAATTTTTGATGAATAGTGAAACCACTAAGTGGTAGTTAAATAACTAATTTTTCGTTTAAATGAAATATTACCACTTCTGTGATTTTATTTTCAAAAATCCGACATACATGGTTGTCATTAAGAAGTAAAATGTGGTTGAATGAGATTAAAATAATTTTTGGTGAATAGTAACTTTTAAGTTCTTAATCGCGATTAGAGGTAATTAGTGTAGTTTAAGGTAAAAATAATGTTTTAATAATATGAGATGAGCTTGACACATGTCCTACCCTTATTGGATGTGCCATGGCCGACCAATACAATCCATGGGTCAACTTGGGGACCCCATGGTGCAACTTTAGTTGGAAAATGACATAAATACCTTTTATTTAATGTTAAAGTAAAAAAATGACACAAACATGAAATAGTTTACTAAAAAAAAATTTATATGGGGTTATACAAGTCATATTTATGACTATAAATAGTCATTGGAAAGCTAAAAATATTTCCTACATCATAGTATTTGTTTTAGAATTTTTGGACATTAAATAAATTAAATTATTTATGACATCATGATGATGCAGTGATGACCTCATTATTTAACGATCTAAATAAAATGAGAAGATAATGCAAAATCCAAGGCTTACACTTGTCCAAAGACTATTTGATGAGGAGATTTCGAACCCTTATCACCTTAGCCACGAATTGTATAAGTGTGGGACCTTTAGAATCCTAAAATCATTTTATAATAATGTAACATTTCAATCTTTCCAAAAGAGCCCCTCCTCTCCTCTTATAAAAGTCCCCCACCTCTACCACCTTATTCACACTTTCAATCCTTTTGGTTCGGCCAACCTCTGCCCAAATACTCTCCCAAATTCTCTCCCTTCATCCTAGAAGCTTTACTTTAGTCATAAAGCCATCTTAAGGAGTCCTTTTGATCAAATCAAAAGGAAGAACCCGAAGAAGAGGTAACATTTTCATCACCCTCTTTCAAGTTTCTTTCTTCTTCCACTCCCTCTTTGTTTATTATTTCAATTCTAAAATTATAAATCCAGTATCTTATATATAATGTGATGTTATTATAAATATGGAACAACCATATTCAGTATTCTACCCATCATTTTAATGACATGTCACCATACGTGCGTACGTACTGCTTACCGTCTCCACGTCGTGGTGTAATTGTTATTCAATATATTATTATTTAGATGGGTATAATAATGATATGTAATTCATGTAAATAATAAATATAACATGATAATGATTCTGTATATATGATATACTATCCAATTATATATTATTTTAATATCAAAATAATGATATTGTCGCTCGTGCGTACGTACGGACTACCGTCTCCACAAACACGATGAGATTCATTCTCCGTCGTATCCATTCAAGTATAATTATCATTTGATGATTTAAAAATAATTTTTAAGGACATGATATCATTCTGGATATGAATAAGATACAACCTATCCATGAAAAACATGACTTACGTAACAAAACATATAAAAGAAAACGAGTAAGTTAACACCCGAAACAACGATAAATCTAAGATATTGTTAACAAAGCAATGTTAAAAGATCATATATGATATCATATGAATGTATATGATTCTTGTATAATTTAATAACAATTATTTCACCATTATACAGGAGGTTAACCTACCCCAACCAAGGAAAAGTACAAGGTAAGGGTTTACTTCACAACCTCTTCATTATCCAATGTTGTTTATACATAATTATCTACTGGGACCTCGTTATCATCCACATCCATGTTTCTTAAAAATGTCTTTCAAAACATTTTTAATATTAAATGGAAAATGTGTTAAAGTCATTTACACCCTTATACATTTTTGAAAGGAATCCTACCGTCATTTTCAAAACAATGTACTTTTTGACCTCTTTGACAAATTTAGGGTAAGAATGTTTTTTTAACTTATACGGCGGGTGCGGCTATTTTCCGCCATTATAACTTCGTCGAAGCTTCCCTAACAAGCTTATAAGAATATCATCAAAGTAAATGTCTTATTTTATAATTATGGGACTTTTAAATGATTTCAAAAAGGAGAGATATTACTCTCAAATAGCTTTGATTTCATCCATGTCAACATCCTTTGATGGGTTTTAAGTTTAATTGAAATTGATTTATGATACAAAACTTCCATTGAACATTTTGTGAAATATTTGACTGTGGATGTGTTATTTTTATACCATCCATAGTTTATGGAGAAATTGTTGACATTTCGTATGCTAGTTTTAAAATGAATATTTATGTTATGTTTAAACCTATTCATATGAGGAATGTATTGGACTTAATATGTGACGGGTGGAGCCCGCTATAGCTCCTCGATGCATCGGTAGGTCTCATGAGACAACTAGATGTGGAATTGGCCAAGGCCCTTTCCCAATTTGATTTATGGTTTTGGCTGAGGCCTTAATCATTTTAGACGTCTTGGCTGAGGCCTTGACAAAGTGTTTCAGAATGTCTGGCATTATACATTCCCTCATTATTAAAGTTGTTATTGATATTTCACGTGATTATTCGTCTAGTAGAATATCCATGTGAGTAAGTAATGGCATTATTTAATTTTATTTTTGCCATATTATGCTGAAGTTCAAGTTCAATAAGGATTTTGTTTTAGTTATACATTGCCTTAAATGCTTATGTTTTCTTATGAAAGTTTCCGCTATATTGTTATCCTTACGGAGCATTTGAGCTCACCCCTTTCAATGTTTTATTTTTTTCCCACGATGTGAAGAAGTGTACTATGTCTGACTTGCAATAATAGTCATTGAGGATATGAGTGTGGACTAGTGAGACCATGTTATTGTAGTTTTCATTTTTATGATGTAATGTAATGTTTATGGATGTATCTAGTGTTTCCAAGGCTACTAAACTAATCGGTCTTTCGAGACTTGATCTTTTGTGATCATTCCAATGTTATGAAGTAATGCACCAACTCTGGGTAGCTGGGGTCGGGGCGTTACACAACTAGGATTGGGCGACTTGATATTCACTTATGCGATGAAAAACCTATATGGGAATAATTGGGTGAGACTTGGCTCAAGCCTTCAGAAGTAGTCATAGGTGATTCCAGAAGTGGGGAGCTTAAGTTCCTATAAAAGGAATAAGTTGCATGCAATTGTTTCTAATTTTATGGATGTTGGGAACTTTAGGAGCGCCATTGTTATTTATTTCTAACACTAAAAGGACTTGCATCCTACAATCCTCCTTCAAATCCAATGTTATATGCGTGAAAGGACTACCTTGAATATTTCAGAAGACTTGGGCGAAACTCTAGGGCAACATGATCAGCAATTAGGCTTCAGGGGAATTCTTCCATACAAATGGCGGCACCAAGGGTATATTTATAGGAAAATAAGTGACCTTGGGAAAAATGAAATTGGGCACATAAGTTGGAAATTCTCTAAAAGGGGGCTCTCAAGTAGGCTTCACGCCGATGAACTTTTAGCATGAATAGGTAGATCCAAAGTTTATGCCTTTAAAAATCTTGATTTTATTCATGTGTTTCTTCATATACTTCTCAAGTATTTATCTTTGTCATTTTTAGAGACTTTTATGGAACATAGTGACAACACCAGTGTACCTACTTTGAGCTTGGGATTCCCTCTCATGTACACTCTTGTTTTGGGGTATGAATGTACTCCCATGTATCCTCCTGTTTTGGGATTTGTATGTCCTCCCATGAACCCTCTTGTTTCAATATTGGGATGGACACCCATTTAGCCTGTTGTTTTGGGCTTGTAATTCCCTCCTATGTACCCTTTCATCTCCTAAAACATTAATCATTACCCAATGATTTGGATAGAGATATAGGTCCCACCCATCTCAAAATGAAATCAGACATACTTGTGCCACAAGATCATAAATCATCATATCATAACCTTTAAAATTAAATGGGTATCATAAAAATGTAATCATATCTTAACCCATGGAAAAAGATACATTATTCATAATCATTTCATCAAAATCATAACCCGTCAATAAGTAGGTTTTAAAATCATATAACCTCTAAAAGTGAAACAAGTTTCATAAAAATCATGCCATCAAAACATAAACCATTAATTGAAATAATATGAATACAAACATTAAATCATTTCCCTAGAAAATCATGCGTAACACAAATAGATGTTATCTTAGATGGGAAATTGTTTTAAATTATATTTTAAAAACACTTCATGAGGAGATTATCCTTTTTCCATTTAAAAATTATTCTAAAAATGTAAAACCTTTTGGAAAACCATTTTCATGAAAATAAACATGTAAAATTATAAAGAAATATTGAAAATGATTTTATAAAAATTTATTTTTAAATAAAATTTAAAAAAAATTCTTAAAAATAAACATTTTAAACTTGAAAAGTATGCTTCAAAGAAATTAATGTGGGTAAATCTGTATTTTACAAACATTCATTTTGCACTATAAAATTTTTAGGAAAGATTCACAAACAATTGAAAAGAAGATTCCATTTTTAAAAACACTTTTTTTCAAAAGTTAAAAAGGGTAAAAATATTTTTTAATTATCATAGTAGAATATTAGAATATTCATGGAATCCTTTTTACAGAACATGGTTTTAAAGGAACATTGATTTCCGATTGAAGAGAGTGGTGTGTTAATTTTGTATAAAAATAATTTTTTAATTATCTTAAGTACCAAAGAGTGGGAAAATGTTACTAATACATGTAGATATCAAGACTAACTAGAGTGTAATTAATTTTATGAGTGTTCTTGAAGGATGGATCATGATATTTCATTAATGAACACATGATCATAAAAAATATTGATAAATGGTGAGATTGTTTCAATAAAATATTACCAAATGGTAACTTCAGATCATACTCCCTATGTAGGGGAAAAAATTCATGGAGCATTAAAATACCATTGAAATAAATAGATTCATTTTTTAACATTTCAATGGCAGTTTATACACCCCATAAAAATATTGGTGTATAACATGACATGTGTCTCAAAGAAGGGAAATTGAGACAAAATTATTGTACTGATTCGGTAACTTTTAAACCCCATGGAATAAAATAATAAAAGGGTTATGTAAATACCCATATATTTAATTATAATAGGTATATATTATGTTCATGGGTAGTATATACACCACAAAAAATATGTGAGCACTGAATAAGGCATGTATCTCACAGAAATAAAGAGTCAGATGAAATTCCATTACCATGTATCTTGATTATCATCGTAGTCATTCAAAACTCATATATAAAAATTTTATGTTTATTATAAATATTTTATAGAACCATATTATTATATCTAATACCCTATATATTTTTATTATGACTATTTATTTCCCTCTTGTTAACAATTTCATTTTAAGGTTCCTCTTTGTGTAATATTCTCTTTGTTTTTCTGTTGTGTATTAAAAAAAATAAATATAATTTAACTATGTTAATAAATTAGATGAAAAAGTAGTTTTGAATTAAAATTCAGTATTTTTAACTATTCATGAAAAAATAAAACTTCACAGAAAAATACCAAAAATTCTACCTAACAGAAATCTTATGACTCTATTTCAATTATGTAGTTTATTTTGGAATATAATATTTATAAAGGTGAAAAAAATTTATATTTAAAATTGGTTCTTCATTCAAATGTGGTAAAATAGCCTTAAAAAATATTGGGGTTTATCTATTAAATTGGTTTTGTTCATAACTTATTCCTATCAAATATATTAAAGGAATATAATAAATATTTTATTGATTATACATTACATTAATAACAATTATCAATTGTAATTAGTTTAATTTTTTTGGATAAAACAACTTTTTGTTCAGCAATTTTTTCTATAAAAATATTCCCTTTATTATTAATTTGGTTATTATATTGATTGTAACAAATGAATTAATTTTATATTTGTGTAAACGAAAGGTTTTCATAAGTTAGTTAATTATATTTATAAATACTAACTTAACGGCTACTTTTAGTCTTAACTAATAATATTATAATAATATAATTTTTTTGGTAAAAATCAGTCTTGTGTGTTACACAAGCCATTGAGGAATGCCATGTTTTCAAGTAATGTAATCTAATATCAATGTTCAGTGTATAGAAAGATAAAATTTATATTTCATGTAGTTTATGATTTACATATCATTGTGTGTAACTTAATCCAAACATGGTGATTTAATATAAATTGATCTATTTTTATTGTTTCAGAAAATGAAAATTATTAAAAAGATTATATTAATTCAAAAATATATATTTCACCAAATCATGGGGTGTTACATTGATGATATGGTGGTTGGAAGTTTCACTATAATATTTTTCACCAAGTCTAGAAGTGAAAGCTTCATTCCCCATTCCATCATCTTTATGACCTGATGGTACTCGTTTGGTTTGTTTCCTATGTTGAACTATCCACTTGTAAAATGACACATTTGAAGAAGTGACCCCCACCCATCCACCACCAGTAGAATTCTAAAAACTGCTAACCCATAGTCGTAGAAGATACCCCATCAACATCTATTTTCTGAAAAGTGAAAGATATCTAGGAACACTCCATACCCAAGAATTTATTTGAGCTAAAGCAAGATGAGTGGTTGAAACCAGAGAACCCCAAAAGAATAGGTTGGGACAAGGAAATGTTCTATTAATTTGGGTATGAGAACAACACCAAGGATCCATGCATTGTCCCATCATTCATCCCACAATTTGATGTGAACCGTATAAGAAGGCATAAGTATCACACTTCTGAAGAGAGTGAGCCATCTGAGTGAGTATAGTTCATGGTCTAACCATGTCTCTTATACACCTTAAACCATACACCATTCCTAAATGAACCCTTTGGGATAGGGAACTAGAAAATTTATATGAGTATCCATTTTTTCCATTCCCCTAACACTATCTTGCTGGAAAGTTGTGCCATTGGATGACCTACCACTGGAGTGACCTCCCATGAAACCACTTTCTTGTATCATCCTAGAGGATGACCAGACCATTCTAGAGAGCCAATATCCATTCCCAAATCATGCATACATATTTGTAAGAATACATCATTCTCAATTACCTAGGTGTATTTCAATTTATTCATCACCCACTCAAAAAAACTCATACCCCATGTTCACCCATATGAAGAGCATCAATCTAATTACTATAAGTAAAACCCCTAAGAACATTTCACATTGGAACACATCCAAGATTTATAGAACTCGTAAAAAAGACATCTAAAGGAATATTATTAGTTTAAAATAAATTCAATGTCGAAATGTACCCTCGGTCGATCGACAGTTGATGAGAGCGATGCCTCCCCAATGCCTAAGAACCATGGTCCCAAGCTAGTATTAAGATAGGGTGCCCATGGAGTTGAATGGACTAGTTCTTAGCTTAGTCCTCTATATACCTACCCTCGAGTGACCCACCTACTGAACTGTAGGTGAAACTATACATTAATTCCATGTTACATTCTAGTAGGAACCTACTAGAATCTAACTAATGATCCAAACATTAAATATCAAGTTCATTAATCAATGAGTATTACCACTTCCTACGAGAGTTCATTACCACCTACCCCTTTTCTATGTTCCTAAAAACTCTTAATAGTGACTTAAAAATTTATTATATTTTCAATACCATAAACTACACTATATATAGAACAAAATATTTTTTTTCATTTGCTACCTTCCACTTTTACATCCTTCTAGACCACCAAGAGGTTGTTTCAACTAGTGGAATCAGAGTCCAAACCCTCGGGGGAAGGAACCGAGGTGGACCAAGGTTGTCATAATGGGAAATTTATATCACTCCACTTGGACCACTATTATTCATACCCATACCAAATATGATTCAATAAGGTGGGCATGTCTAGTTTTGGATCATGATTCGAATGGAATCCTTCGGTGACACCTCATTGGATTTCCATTCTAGGGGGTCCAACCAGATTGCATTGATCCAATGGATTACAAGTCTGTAGTTTTACACCACCATAGTGAGATTATAAGATTTTTGGGAAGAGATTGACCTGGAGTACTCATGAACAATGGGAATGGATGATTCATACTAAACACTCAATAGATTCAACCACTTAGTAGGATTGATGTCTTGAGCTTGATATTGCTCTGAAAAACCCAACATGTATTGGAATTTCATTTCTCATCATTGACCCCTAGTAGAGAATAACAATCATCAGGGATAAAAAGGTCCATCAATTTATCTTTTTCACCCTTAGATCCCCTTTCTATGTATTTTTTTCATGCAATCTATCCATTCTCCTCGAACTACACCTACTGATGAGCCCCCACCAAACATCCATTAGTTCCATCACCACCAAGGAATTGACAGATGATGGGAAGAAAGAGGTGACCATTTTTATTCCAGTGTGATGATTGGCTTTTTATCCACATGATTTGTTATGAGCATATTAGTTATACACCCTCAAATAATTCATTCCACCACCCCACTCATGGTAGAGGTCCAGTAGATCTAAAATGAAATCCCATTTCATTGCTTTTTAACTATTATAGTTCATTATTATCTGAATAAATCCTTTATAACAAAGAAAAAGTAAACCCACAAAGTCAAACAATTACCATATATCATTGAAAATGAATATTTAGGAAATAAGCTATCCCTGTTTAAAATCCCAATAGATCCACAACTAAAAATTATAAACCTCATCTCCAAACAACAACCACCATTGAAACTCCATCCTTATATGAAATGTATATCTAGGATTGGTGACTCACTGACGCTATAATATGAACTATGTTTGTTGAAATGGAAATTATGATGATTATGATATCATCAACACCAAAACACCTATTTTTTATAGGATGTTCATTTTATATGGAATATTAGGGGAAAAATAGGTATATAATTTAGACACAATCAAAAAGTGTTGATTTGAGGCATTGGGGAATGTGAATTTTGAGAAGTGCATCACCCAAACATTAATTAAGAAAAATTTACTTCAACTCAAACAACATTTCCATATAATGAATTATTATTTTAATAAAATAAAATTCATATAGATATCCCACTCAAATATAGAATATTAGTTAAAACATGTTCGGATTTGGAGGACTAGATTATGATGTATCATTTTAGCGAAAGGGATAAGTGGAAATAATATGATAAAATGATAAAGGTGACCCAATTTTATCATTTCCCATAGGTTCCCCATCATCCCTAAATATCTAGTACAAGAATCGATAGAAAATGTTATGGGACATGAAATGTGGGTGGAAATTCCTGTGACTAGTTTGGAGCTAACTGAATGAATGAATGGAAACTGAAAAACCATGTTTCAAAGGTGTGACAAGATAGGTAGAACTATGAATTAGAGAGGGTGTGTAGTGAAGTTGTTACCCAACATGGAATTAAAATTTCGATAATATTAATTGAGTGTGGTTGTAGTTTTGAATTTAAATACAATCAAGTTACCAACACTCAAATGGAGTAATCTATGGGAGCTCAACCTACACCCAATGATGAAACGTGAAACCATGAAGTGGCTCATTTGATGCCCCAATAGAGGAAATATGAAGTGTACCATAGCACATGGATATGTTTCAATAGAATTTAGAAAACCATGAATTGATTTTGAATGAATAAAACTGGATAATTTCATAATACTATGTAAAAAATTCATTATAGTGGAATGAACTCTTCTTGGTTCCAATAATGCATCAACCGTGTCCAAAAACCGACTTCCCCAGCTTCAAAATAAACCTATTTTCACAAAAACCATCCAAGAATTTAACAAGTAATGACATTCTCTATGGGATACAATGGTATCATATATATGATATAGTCATTGAACATTATGAACTTTCAATAAATATTGGTGGAAAAGAGTATAATCATGTGTCTATAAGGAAAAAACAACTAGGAACTTAGTTAAACTATTAGGATATGGTGGCGGGGTTGGAAGGATGTGTGTTTTTGGATGATTCGATGTCACCCTTACAATATAATGGTGGTGTTAATTTATCTCATATTATAGTAGGGTGTCAAGTCATAGTTGTCCCATATCTATTTCAACATTGAATGATAGGAATGATCCAAACATATATGCTAGGTCATTAAATCTGCTCAAAAAATAGAATCATCCCAACTTCCCAACAATTGATCAAGCAACTTATAGAACCAATTCCAAGATAAAAGTTCCAATTATTTGGGAATGGATAACCATACTACTCAATTTATTATATAGTTTAACTATATTAGAGATTAATTATTGTCCATTAAACACATAAGTAGCTTCTACAATGGGATCAAACCTTCTTTCAGAATAGAAATATATAGAAAAAAATTCACTACAATTATTACAAGAGGGTTCATTCACTCTCTCAAAACCTAGTCTATACTAGTGGTTGGTTACCTTCAATTGCATTAAATTCCATTTTGAGAAATTTTTTATCAATATCCAACATCTTCACATATATTGATACATGGTCTTCAAATCTTCTACCCATTATTTCTTTGAAGTGTGGATTGGTCATATAGATGACTTTATAAAGCTTTAAGACTGATCATCTATTCTCTCTCCACCATATTCTCATGTGAATAAACTATTATTGGTTTTGAAAGAAATTTATTTCTCATGCCGCTATGATGTGAACCTATATCATTTGGTTGATTATCTTTCGTTATTGGATATGTTTTATTCATATTCCTATGAGTGATCAATCTATGTCATTTTAATAATACATCATCTCTATATTTTTATCCTATAAAACATACAATTGAATCTAGTAATATGAGTAATATGTGAATTATTCTAATTCTATTTGATGAAGTTGGATGTTTCAAAGGACTTCAATTGGATGTTTCAAAGAAGCAGGGCATTAACACTATAATATTTCCAAACCTCAAGACCCATATTCGACCATTTTTAATTTTATTTCCACATATTCTTGAAAATATATATAATATATAGATTGAATATATTTATATTAATATATTCTATCTATATCTGATATGTATGGATGAATTCTTCTTCCTCAATGAATGGTCCTTGGGCTAGTTAGGATCATGTCACTTTTTTGTTTTATTTCTCTAGCTTCTTGTAGTAGTTAGTATCTCATCATTAATTTAGTATAGTCTGGACCATTATTTTGGTCTCCAATGGGTTATAAATTACTAATCATCCAATAGTTTCCTTAATCCCACTCTTAGTTATACTATCTTGATAGTTCTATTGTTCTCAGACCAAACCTCTTTACTATGTTTTTCAATATGGCATGTTCGATAGGTAAGGCCTCAATCAGTCAACTTCAAATTAATCCATTTATTTCTATAAAGAATTAATCACCCTTAAATATTCAATTTGAAATAATGTTTTCCTATTCATTCAATTTAATGATCCGTGTATCTCTAGTCAGGATACAGAAGAGACTAGCTAGTCTGGGGATAGGAATAATCTAAGATCAAAATAGATAGAATAGTTTGAGATACAACATCATCACGAAAACCCTAAAATGGAAGGCCTCTACTAACATTGCAGAATACAGTCACACTGCTTGATCGAATAGTGGAATTATTCTAGGGAAATAGATGAAGAGAGAGTCATTATTTCCCCATATGTGGGAAAAGGTTATGATCTCCCATAGATTCATAAATATGATAGATTTTGTATATCGGTTCTAAAAATGTACTAGGATCGAGGATGTGATGAGTCTTACTTAAACATCTTTTTAGACTCTTGAAGTGATAGAAATACTCTATATGGCCATATATCAGATAAATATTATGATGATAAAGGAATCCAAACTTAATAACTTTTGATATTAGTTTATGTTCTTCAAAATACAGAGAATATATAAGAATATAGCCTCTTGAAAAAAAATAATTTCTTAAGTGAGATGTTACTCTTAGTCAAGTGCAGAAAAATCCACCACATCAGTTTAGGATGAAAGAGGGGTCTTGGTCTTGAGTTGGAGGGAGAACTATAAAGAAAGGACAGAGTGAGATGAGTGGTCTTCTACCAACTAAGTGAAACATTTTATGTTTTAAGTCTTAGTCTATATTATTAACACTTTTCCTTTTCCCAAGAAAAAAACCAAGCTAGGTGTTGAGTAACTCAAGGCTCAGTCCTCCCTGCACTCATTTTATCATGGATTTCAAATGGATTGAATATATCGCGTAATATAGAATCATATACACCTATGGAGTACTAAGTGAGTTTCATTTTAATGAGCTATATATAGAAGAATTAATTCTATATTTGGTGGCTTGTGTATAAGGGTTTTGGGGGTTTACATTCAAAATATAATTAATGGTAGCACAAAAGACCATTTGGTGAAACACTGAGACAAAAGATTGAAATATCAACCTATAAGTTTGAATTTCTGAATTAGAAACATATAATGCTTGAATTTGTGAGATATAGATACTGGAAATGACAGAAAAGGGTAGACCCATCTAGATAAATCATCATGACTAAGTTATTTTTAAATTTCTACTACCATTGACATCAATGATGTTTATGAATTAGCTACTTTCCTCCTAACAATAATGAACAATCAATGGAGCCTATCCATTGAAGAATAGTTGTCCAAGATATGGAATAGTTTAGGAACTATATATTCTTATCTACAGGATCATGAATCCCAAATTATAAGAGGTATGATCTCTTGGTTGATGATAAATGTCTCAATGACATTGGATGAATAGATTGATTCAAGAATGCACACTCTTTACCTTCCTAACCTAAACCGCTGGTTGGATCCTCAGGCCCTAGTAGGGACTCTCGGCACTCACTAGGATACTTTATGTATAATAGGTATTTCCATGATAGACCACTAATTTACTAGGTCCTCTATGGTTCAGAATACTTCATGTATCCCAGTAACTCCATGGTTAGTGAGAACACTACAAATTTTTTATCTATGAATGACTAGGTTGTCTTTAGAGTTGTCCATGATCATCATCTACATATTTCATAATCCATCCAATTTGAGAGATTCATTGAACTACCAACCTACTAAATGAAATGGTGAAGGGTAAAAAAGGTCACTGGTGTCTCAATTTGAATGAATATATGAATGTTTCGAATAAAAAAATACAAATGTTACAATGTACAATGCTACTCTGATTTTAGTGTCCAAACAATACAAGTCAAATACATTAGAATTTTAGTTATTATTGTGGATATCTCATCATCAAACAAACTAGTTTACATGTCCCAAGTGAATTCTACCAGATATCTATAAACATATTCATATCATGTTTCCCAATCCGTGATTTCTAGAATAGAGTTTGATATGGAATACAACCTACCTACCCCTTTGATATTGGTATTAGCATTAGGGATGGAAGGGGTTATAAATAAAACCCGACCTCTTTATTTTTCCCCATGGAATGTCCAAATGAAGTAGGTAATATATAAAAATTCCCTTGAACTGTTGAGTTCATTTTCCATCTATATTGCTTGGGTATTCGAACCTCTCTAGTGCTTGTTTCCACATCTCTAATGAGATATATCCCAGGTACATGAGCTCGGTCATGTTAATGATGGAATAAAAGTACCAACCTCAATGTTCCAAACATTTTAATAGCTAACACCACATCTTAAAACCAATTTACTTAAACTATATTTTTTCCCACCACCATTTTGAATTGGTGGGGTAGGTAGATGTTCCCATTTTCTCAACAACATCAGACCCTTCCAATTCATTATTTGTTCATATTAAATCAAACATTGTAGAACATATCGTACACTATACAACCCTATCAGTGCAATCACCAACAATGAAAAATGTAGTACTTGTACCATCTCTATAGGTTAGATAACAATTAAATTGTAGAAAAAATGATCCAAAGTTGGAATCCATTCAACAATTGGATTTTATATGGGAAATGGATTGGATTTCCTAACCACTATACTTCCTACTTGTACGACCCCATCAATATGAAAGTCTCATAGGTGAAATAACATTCACATGGACCCACATGCAAGGATCACCAACCAATCTATCAAATATCTCATCCTTTTACCATTGTCCTGATCTATCTGGCCCCACCATAATTAAGATTATACAACTAGGGAACCCAATATCACACACTACTACCTATATTATACTTTATCGATTCGTTATTCTGTCAGAGTCATATGATTATTTTTGTAGCCACAATACTACCTCTTTATTTTACACGTTTTCACCATCAAACTCGAGTGGGGACTGGTTGAGGAGATTGAAGCTAAGTGGATCTCCCCCACCCAATTTTCATTGATATGTTGTTTCTAGGTGTATTATGGAAAGAGAGATCATAGTAGTTGACTAGGTATGAGTTTAGGTCATGTTGAAAGTTGGATCATGGTTGGAATACTGAAATGTCAGTTAACAATATAGATCCACATGTGACTTCCATTTAGGTGCACCATTTACAATATTCTGCACACAAAAACATGACCTTCTACACATTTTAAAATCCTTAAATCACACCCCACAACTTCAACCCCCAAGAAAATCCTAATAATATCAACTCTAGTATATTTCCCAAGATCATTTGGTGCACTAGTTTCCCCATAGGTCATCACCATGATCATTCCCATTCCATCTCTTGTGATTGAGTTGTTATTTTAAGGGTTATTATGGTAGTACATAGTTTTATTGGTGGTGGAATAACTCGATTTTGAGCCACTAATGGGCAAAACATCACCCTTTATCTTTATATAGGGCACCTGGTATTTCTATGTATAATATCTGAAGGCCAAAAATCAGTTGCATTCAGAAGTATAATGGGTGGATGATCTAAATATTTCATCAACCCATTTCCATGAACCCCCTTTATATTTGAATACATTGATTGGACATCATATGCCTCTTTCCCATGTGATTGGATCTGAAATTATGTATCAAGAAAAACTCATTACATAATGGCCCTAAAGAACTCATTTGACTTGAAAAACTAGGAATATAATAGCATTTCATGTGGGATTGGGGTATCTAGGTCGATAATTCCAAATAATCAATACCTCAGTTCTTTTTTAATATTCATCTATATTGTGATTTAAGTCCCATTCACTCCCCATGATGTACTCCTATTTAATAAAAATCTAGCTAGATGAAATTCAATATCATTTTTCCATCAATACACTTTGTGCATTCCATTATAGTGAAGTGGGCCTTGAGGTGACAAAAGCGCATTGATTATAGAATGTTATAGGCCTCATATACCTTATAGTTATGTGAGGTTTGAGTAGTTTAAATTCCATGATATAGGTTCTACGATGAAATTCCAAGCTACACAAGGGTGATCCACTCTCTTTGATGCCACACCCCAATTCTTGAACTAATGTTTTAAATATTTGGATATATGGAATCCCCATATTGCATCATTCAGTGGTATCATAGTAATATTGTTAACCCAGTACAGCCATAGGTTCCCTTATTGGTACATTGTAGTGACTTCATGTAAAGACCCATAAAATTCAAGGGAACTTTTTTCATAACTTCCTTTGGGATTTTACAAGAACGCGGTTTCTGACGGCACCTGATTCTGAGGCCCGGTGTGCCCGGAATCATTTTCAAAGTTTAGCTCAGGTACGTTCAGCGAACGAACGAGCGGGAATTCCTAACTTTTGAACCGGTGCTCGGAATCAAATTTCTAGGGCACCGATGAAACCACAACCCCGGTTTTTGCTTAAGGAGACCTTTTCTGAAGTTTCGTTTTATGCGGGTTGAGAGTTAATTTTTTTGGGGGGAATTAGAAGAAGTTAAATAAAATTGTGGAACACAATTTTATTTTATCAATGTTAGTTATTTTCTCCCAAGGGGAGTTAGAGGTGGGGCCCATAGCCACATAACCTCCCATGAGAGGATATTAGTGGAGTGGGGCCCACACGTTCCCTAAACTTTTCATCTCCCCATAACTCCCTTGAACTCCCCTATTAACTCCCTTTTTCATTAAGTTTGTTAACTCTCCCCTTAATTAATTTCTGGAACCTCTCCATCTCCCATCCATTTATGTTTCCAACACTAATGCCATAATTAATTCAATTTACATTTTGAATTAATTAGAAAATGCCTGGCAATGTTACATAATTGGAGGGCCTTATTATATTTGTTTGGTTGGCAAATATTTTGGGTGAGGAAAACCTTTGGAGAATTTGGAGGAGAGTTCTTCTTACGATGAAGAACACCATCCTTCCATGAAGAATGACAATGTGCCTTCCATCCTCTTCACCGCAACACGTGAGGTGATGCCGCTTCCTCCTCAGATGATCCCCGGCGTCGTCCTGAAATCCACTTTCCGTGACTCCGCTCTTGAAACAGAGGTAGGGGTTTACGTGAGTTTCCTTACGTGATTATCTTCTGTCTTTTATCCGCGATATTTGGACCGCATGATATCAGTTAACGGTAGGAGGACGGAACGCACAAACACGGCCGTCCCCCTCCATTATTGTTTTTCTTGTTGTTGCGGATCGAATGAAATTGACGAAGTGATGTCGCACTGCGTGTGATCGAGCGGCAAGGATGCACGACATCGTCACGCCGTGCGGGATCGAGTGGCAAGAATGCACGACGTCGTCATGCCGCACATTCAATTTTTAAACTCTCGTGCATGGGTATTTGATTGAAAGGTGTTCGTATGATTTATTTTGGATAATTTTTACCCTTGTCAATGATTAAAATCATGTTTTTATTAATTGAAGATTGATAACACCTAACGTGGAGGACGCGAGCCGAACAAACACAGCCTGACAACCCTTCGCAGCTTGTTAATCGATGTGCGGATCAACGGATGACGAAGAAGCAGACCACTATGGCGTTTGAGACCCTTTGCAGTGAAGGTCTGGTCCCGGGAGGACTGTTGGCGAAGACGGTAGGAGAAATGGACCACCAGAGCGTGTCCGGTGGTCCGCGAAAGCCGGTGGCGGCACACCGCACCGGCGTGGCGGCACCGATGACTGGCGGCAGCGGCGCGCCGCCAGAAGGTGGGCGGCGGCGGTTCGCCTCCGGGTTCAATTAGAGGCAAGGGGGGGGGGGGGGGGGAGCTGCGCACCCTGCCCGCGGCTTCCGCTCGGCCACGCTGGCCGAACCGCGGCTGGCCGGTCGGGCCGGACCGAGCCGGGCCGGGCCCAGCCGGGTCGGTCCGGGCCCAGACCCCCCGTTTTCGGACCCTCTTTGGTCTTTTGCCCGTATCATGGGCTACGGACCTCCGATTGACGCACTGTCAGTTGTATAGGGATCCCTGGAACGAGGCGGTAATTTCGGTATATAGCACTCAAGGTTTCTGAATACTTTGGGTTCGGCCGGGTTGGTTCGGATACGAAACCAACCGGGCCCTCGTAGCAAAAACACTTATATCTTGAGCTCCGGACGTCCGATTGGCGTGCCTTCGACTTTGTTGGATTCTTCTAAGTGAGACAGATCTTTTGGCTTATTTCGCTCGAGTTTTAGATGCTGTTAGAGTGCGGTCAGGTTGGTTGGCTCACGAAATCCAACTGGGCGCCTGGAATGAAAAGGCCAATAACTCACAAACCGGACATCTAATTGACGCACCGTCTGTCTCGTGGAATTCATCATGATGAGACTGAACTTTTGGCATACTTCGCCTGAGTTTTGGTTGCTGTTGGATAATGGCCGGGTTGGATCGTACCCGAAATCCAACCGGGCCCCTGGAACGGAAAAGCTGATATCTTTCAGACCGGATGTCCGTTTGACAAATCGTCAGCAACGTTGGTGATGACGTTGAGAAACGGTCCATATGAGTATACCCTATGAGAGTTTGGGGTACAGTTGAGATACGGACGGGTTGGTTTTCTCACGAAACCAACCGGGCCCCTAGGACGAAAAGGCTAATAACTCACAGACCGGGCGTCCCATTGACGCACCGTCTGTTGCGTTGAGACCCCTATGACGAGGTGGTCCTTTAAGATACTTCTTCGTGGGACTTTGTGATACTTGGAGTATCGACCTGTAGCTCGTGGAGCGGACCCTCTCAGATACGAGCGTACGGTGTACGGAGACCGTGTAGCCGGCTGAGACCTAACGACTGCTTCACCGACTCGTCTTGGAGTGAGTCGACTAGCCCAGTGGACGGAGCGCCCGGTATTTGGCGACTGACCCATGATGGTTGGAGTTGCTGGTTGTTGGCCACAGACCCACGGTACTCGACAGGAGGAGTACCTCTGTAGGCTATTTGGGGGAGAACCCGGTATTTGGCGACAGAACCACAGCGGACGGAGTGCCCGGTAGTTGGCCGCAATCCTGCGGTACTCGACAGGAGGAGTACCTCAGCAGTCTTAGGTTAGTGAGCAGTACCTCGGAGTCGTGACATGACCACTTCACACTCCAGAGACAGTGCTCTTCAGCAGTTACGATTTCGATAATGAAAATCATGGTTTGAGCTGAGTCTATGACCTTTGTGTTTACCTCATGATTGAGATTGGTCACTTGATAACTTAGGTATATGTATGGGAATATACCTGGGTAGTGGTTATCTGTTGATTTCATAATCCTTGTGTTTCCTCATGATTGAGATGGGTTACTTGATAACATAGGTATATGTATGGACATATACCTAAGTAGAGGTTATCTGTTGAGATCTTCATTGTGGTTATCCTTGTTGGTTTTAGAGAGACCTTGAGGGTCTCAAGGTCCCTACTGAGTATCGTTATACTCACCCCTACACGGGCTATGCCCGCACCTCGTTGTGTTGGTTGCAGACGACGGGCACTACTGACGGAGGCCGAGTGTTCGAGGACTGGACTATACCCGGAGGTGGACTACACAACGAGTCATTATCCGGAGGTGGAATTCAAGGTGATACGACATTTGGAGGAGGTTGACGGGCGAGAGAATTATGGAGACTATCTGTACATACCCTTCAGGTAAGATCCGTGGTGGACGATCCAGGAGCTGTGCCATCTGTACCTATGCTTCAGGTAGGATCCGAGGAGGTTGACCCAGGAGATGATTCCATCCTTCTAGCTATTGTATTTTTCTGTTTTACTTTGTTCAGTTGTAGTTTTACTTTAATTTGGGATTGTATTCTGGACCATTTACCTTTCAGCACTTCTCTTTGTACTTAGTGTTTTACTTCTGCTTGTACTCTGTGGTGTTTTGTTTACCTTTATAAAGGCAATTCCTTCCCAGTTATCGGGATTTACGCCTTTGGTGCTAGTCTCCAGCCCCAGGCCTATGGAAGGCGGGCTTGGGGTAGTCACGGCATGGGCCGAAGGATGGGTCGTGACAAATTGGTATCAGAGGAGTCGGTTCTACCGCAAAACTTATAACTCTGATATTTTATTTCTGTGAATCAATTGTGTTAAGGGTACCGAGTGTGGTCATCAGTTCAGGGAGTCCAGTGTTGGTGCGGGCGGCCGACGTATCCATACACCAGGACCCTGGCAACTGAATTATGACATTGTGCACGAAAACACTAATTGCGTTTGTGTTTCCAGAAGTTTTAAAATATCAGCTCAAAACCAGGTCAGCTCACCAGGTATAAATCTTTTGACCATGTCATGTTTGTTTGTTTCTGGATTCCTCCCTGCGGACGACCAGCTAGAGCCATGAGAGTTGTTTGTACTGACAGCCCGCCGAGCGACGTGGCCTCAATACAGGGCCCTATCTTAGTTGAGACACCAGCAGGTGCACCAGCGGTACTACTACCCGTTGGGTCACCGATGCCACCAACCCCATCAGCAGAGGGTGCACGTCGCTTGAGCACACTGCACGAGTTCCAGCGCCAGAGGCCACATAGGTTCTGAGAAGAGACGGACCCGCAGGCGGCTAAGGATTGGATGGAGGCTGTTGTGAGAGTCTCCAGGCTAGTGGGGATGCCGATAGACTTCATGGTGATCCTTGATGCCAGCCTTATTCAGGAAGCAGCATGCAGATGGTGGAGCCTGATGCTCCAGATGCATGACGAGGTGACACTTCTTTGGGCAGACCTCGAGACCCTGTTCCAGGCAGAGTTTTTACCAGCCACCCTTCGAGCAGTGCGTATACAGGAGCTACTTCAACTGCGGCAGGGCAGCATGACAGTGGCACAGTATTCAGCGAGGTTCACAGACCTCCCGAGGTACTCCACAGATATGGTACGGGACCTGTTTTTCAGAGCCCGAACCTTCGAGCAGGGGCTCAGGTGGGAGATTAGAGCTTCTATTATTTCTCATAGCATTCCGACCCAGATATGGGTGTTAGAGAGATCCCTCTTAGTGGAGAGTTTCCTTGATGAGCAGTCTCCAGCAGCACGACCCACCACTAGCCAGCTTGCGGCAGAGCCTTCTGTAGCAGACAGTAGACAGATGACGCAGAGGTCCAAGAGGACCAGACCTATCTGTGGCTGACTACACGACTCAGGTTCTGTTTTGTGGGGGAACCATGGTGTAGTTAGAGCCAGTCATGCCGAGAGTGGACAGTGTTACTCCTATGGAGGGATTGGTCACATGGCACATGACTGTCCGAACCGCCATGTAGATGACCAGCTGTTAAATGAAGAACCTCCCAGGCAGAGGCCTAGGTTCCATCAGGGAAGACCTCAACGAGCAGGCGGCCATGGAAGAGGAGCTGGCAGTGCAGCTGGAGGTGGACGACGCTTCGGGTTGTTGCCACCACCACCACCAGGAGGCCCACCCCGACCGCAGGGGACAAGAGGACATGGGCGAGCTCAGCTTCAGGCAGCTGAGGCCTATGGTCATGGAGCTCCGGAAGTAGATGAACTGGAGCGGGACTAGTTCCAGACCTGGAGGATATTGATCATGTTGCTTCTAGTTTTGTTTTTGTTACATTTGTGTCTTTGTACAATGAGCTGCAATAAAGAAAATACACTTATCATTGTGAATTTTTCTTTCATGTCCTTTTGTTTGGTTGATACTGACTGGTCCCAGTTAAGACTATTGACTTGACCCTCACTTTCGATATTTATACTGGAGGAGACCTAGTGACCTCACACTGATGCCGACAGTGTGACTCGACCCTTTGAGGCGAGAGTGACAGTTGGATCTCTTGGTAGTTTCGTCGAGGCCTTACGACGTCATCCATGGCATGAAAGCATCATTCATGTCAGGATTGACTGTATTAGGCAATGAATGTTTCTCATCCAGGGGATGAGACCGGATTTCTCTTATCGGAAAAGAAGAAATCATAGTAGCTCTTATGAGACTAGAGAAGGTCCAGGTCATCCAAGAGTGGATGAGGACAACACAGGGCCAACAGAAGCCTTATGCTGACAGGATTTGAAGGCCTCTAGACTTTGAGGATGACGATCACATACTTATACAGATTTCACCTCGACAAGGTTTACGGAGATGTGGCGAAGGCGGCAAGTTATCTCCGAGGTTCAACGAACCTTTCTAGGTCCTCAGGTGGGTAGGCGAGGTGGTTTACCGCTTGACCCATCCACCTCAGTTGCACCAAGTGCATGACGACTTCCACGTATCTCATTAGAGGAGATATGTGCTCGACCCTTCGCATATCATCGACCATGGGGAGCTTGAATTTGGCGATGGGGTGACTTTCACGGAGGTTCCAGTGGGAATCAAGGATCGATAAGAGCGGATCCTATGAGGATGGATGATTCCTCATGTGCGCTTTCACTGGCAGTATGGGAACCTCCCGGTGAGCACATGAGAGCAGGAGGCTCAGATGCATGCTCAGTACCGCTTTTGTATCCCAAGTTTGTGTTGTAGCTTTACGGGGACATAAATCCCTGAGGTGGGAGTAATGTAAACACCCGTAAAATTCAAGGGAAATTTTTTCTTAATTTTCTTTGGAATTTTAAAAGAACGCAGTTTCTGACGGAACCTGATTCCGAGGCCCAGTGTGCCCAGAATCATTTTCTGAAATTTAGCTCGGTTACGTTCAGTGAACGAATGAGTGGGAATTCCTAACTTTTGGACCGGTCCTCGGAATAAAATTTTGAGGGCACCGATGAAACCACAGCGTCAGTTTTTTCCTAAGGAGACCTTTTCTGAAGTTGCGTTTTATGCGGGTTGAGAGTTAATTTTTTTGGGGGGAATTAGAAGAAGTTAAATAAAATCATGGAACACAATTTTATTTTATCAATGTTAGTTATTTCCTCCCAAGGGGAGTTAGAGGTGGGTCCCACACCCACATAACCTCCCATGAGAGGATATTAGTGGAGTGGGGCCCACACGTGCCCTAAACTTTTCATCTCCCCATAACTCCCTTGAACTCCCCCATTAACTCCCTTTTTCGTTAAGTTTGTTAACTCTCCCCTTAATTAATTTGTGGAACCTATCCATCTCCCATCCATTTATGTTGCCAACACTAATTCCATAATTAATTCAATTTCCATTTTGAATTAATTTGAAAATTCATGTCAATGTTACATAATGGGAGGGCCTTATTATATTTTTTTGGGTGGAAAATATTTTGGGTGGGGAAAACCTTTGGAGAATTTGGAGGAGAGTTCTTCTTACGACGAAGAACACCATCCTTCAACGAAGAACGACGACGTGCCTTCCTTCCTATTCACCGCCACATGTGAGGAGACGTCGCTCCCTCCTCATACACTCCCCGATGTCATCTTCAAAGCCTCTTTTAGCGACTCAGCTCTTGAAACCAAGGTAGGGGGTTTACGTGATTTTCCTTACGTGATTCTCTTCCGTCTTTTATCTGCGATATTTGGACCGCACGATATCAGTTAATGGGAGGAGGCCAGACCGCAGAAACATGGCCGTCCCCCTCCCTTATTGTTTTTCTTGTTGTTGCTGATCGAATGAAATTGACGCGGTGCCGTCACACCGCGCAGGATCGAGCGGCAAGGATGCGCAACATCGTCACGCCGTGCGGGATCGAGCGGCAAGAATGCGCGTCGTCGTCACGCAACGCATTCAATTTTTAAACTCTCGTGCGTGGGTATTTGATTGCAAGGTATTCGTATAATTTATTTAGGATAGATTTTACCCTCATCAATTATTAAAATAATGTGTTTATTATTTTCACATTGATAACTGTAGAGACCCGAAGCTTATCGTACATGGACTTTACATTACTTTTGCGGAATACTTAGTACATTACAAAAACACACACACAAGGACCGTAATAGTTTAGTGTCTTTGGAAACTCGGACTATAATCTTCTAATCGTGGTGAAAGATCTTCAAAATCTCCCATAAAGATCTTCCTTTTTTTTTACCTAAAACCTTTCTTTATATCCTGGGGAAAAGAAAACATAAAAGGGTGAGCTCAAATGCTCAGTAAGGGTAAACAAAAGAAATATAAATCACATCATATACATAAGAACATAGCCTTTGGAAATCTTAACCTGCAAAAGAGCTCATAATATCATAACATGGGATAAATCATAGAAGTGAAAATGAGATCCCCATAATCATAACATAAAACTTGAATCTTTGTGGCATGCACACATAATCATGGAAAATCATTTCTTTTTAGTCATGACTCATTGCCAAGACTATCTTAGTGGACAAAGTCCCTTTCTGAACCGAGTTCACTCCTCGTTTCAGTCCTGTATCACTGAACCGAAATAACCTTCCGTTCCAGCCATGTCTATCTCATGAGATATAAAATCATTACCCAATGCATTGGAGGGAGATATAGGTCCCACCCATCTCTTAATGAATCCTTTCTTATGTGTGCCACAAAATCATAAATCATACATCATTGCATAACCCATGTAATAAAAATGGGATTCTTAAACAACATGACATCATAAAACCATTCATATAAGACAAAGGAATTCATAAACATAATTCCATCACAACATAGTCAAATCAATGTAAAAATATGGATAGAAACAGAACCCTTTATTATCTTATATGGAAAATAATTTTGATAAAACACTTGAATTGAATTCTTGAGGAAAATATCCTTTCTTCTTCAAAATCAATTTCTTTTCACAAAACATCATGCAATTTTAAAAGAAAGAGATTTTATTGAAAATAGTCATGAAATCTTTTAGAGGAAGCTTCATGAAAATAAGGCTTTATAAAACAGTAGAAATCCGTTCGTGCCGTATAAGTTAAAAAAAAACATTCTTCGTACTTTTGTCGGAAAAGTCAAAAAGTACCTCGTACGAAAAACGAAAAAAAGATTCCTTTCATATCCTTTACTAAAAACTCATAGAAGGGTAAAATTGGATTTAAACAATTGTAGGTGGATGGAAATAATATTACATATTGAGGGAACATGGATGTGGATGATAAAATACACCCCAGTAAATACTTATGAATAAACAATCTCGGATAAAAATGAGATTGTGATATTTCCCTTACCTTAGGTCCAATTTGCTTCGTATGTGTCCGAACCTCCTGTATAATGATTTAAATAATGTCATTGACTTATTACAGAATCATATTCATTGTTATGATATCATATATGGTTCACTTATGACATTATATTACCCGTTCTTTTGTAAATTCCATGTTAAAGAAGCGTTTTGGGTAAAATCGTTTCTTTTATCGTAGGTATTTTGACTTGTTGTTATTGACATTATTATTACTTATATCATGATTTACTTACTTCCAGAATATAAAATATGATTTATATATCATATATATTCAGTATATATATATATATATAATAGATAGATAAATAAAATAAAAAACATCGTTCATGGAGACGGTAGTCCGTACGTACGCATGAACGCTGTTTTTCTTTCCTTATTGTCTTGAAATGGAAGTAAGTAGATGACATACATATGTATATATATACATAAATCCAGTAGCTTTATAATGTCATATATTTCATTATTATTTCTTATATATACATTATAATCATTCTTAAATGGTTAACATGGAGAATGAATCTCATCGCGTCGTGGAGACGGTAGTCCGTACGTACGCACGAGCGATGATATCATTTCTATAAATATTGAATTGAATTGGAGTAGATTATACAATATATCAGAATCAATATGATGTTGTAATAACTATGTATAGTTATTCTTTACACCATTATACCCATCCATGTAAGGTGGCGGTGGAAAATAGATTACACCACGGCGTGGAGACGGTATTCCGTACGTACGCACGCGCGGTGATTTCTTTTTCCGTAGGATGGATAGATGGTGAAATAGGGTTGTTTCATACTTATAATAACATATCAGTATATGATTGATACTGATGTTATTACTTCATAATGAAACAACCTAAGAAGAAGAAGTGGAAGAAGAAATAAAGATGAAAGAATTGGTAACGGTAATTACCTCTTCTTTGAAGTGCCTCTTTGAGACCTCCTCTTAGGGTACTAAAATTGGTCTTTGAGGAAGACCAGAACCTCTAGGATGTTGCTAGGGAAGTGGAGAGGATAAATTGGCAGGGGTTGGCCGAGCTTGAGTGCTCAAATTGGTGTGAGGAGGAGGGGGAGGAGGTGTCCTTTTATAGGGGAGGAGAGGGGCACCTTAGGAATATCTCAAAATATTATTTTATATTAAAGTCAAAATCGGTTTATAATGGTTCCAAAGGGTCTTATTTCAAAGCTAAAGTGGGGATGGGTCGAAATCCTATCAACCAATAGGATTTAGACAAGTTTAGGGTATTATTTTAACCTTATCAATTAGATTTAACTATAAGTTAAATAATTTAACTTTTACCGTGTCTTTTTGTTTTCTTACACTATATGGTTAATACACTTACTATAACATGCCAAACGAACCCCAAATTGTTTATTATTAATATATATATCATTATCTAAGTCATTTGGCCGAACCTTAGATTTTTAGGAATAAAATAACAATTAATAATATAATATTTGATTTAAAAACTATTTTGTGTCAATTTTGACACTATTTGATATATGATTTTTGTGAAAGTCATAACAGAATTAAATGTTCGAACCAAGTTGATTAAATCAACATTAATATATCATAGTAACCTAGAAAATTAGTGGAATTCATAAAAAGTCTCAAATTACATTTATTTTGGTGTTTATAACATCAATTATGTCAATATTTCATTAATAAGATAATTACTGCATCATCGTTGTGTCATAAATAAATTACATTATTTGATGTCTAAAAATTACAAATAAAATACCATAATGTAGGAAATCGTTTTATCTTTCTAATGAATATTTATAGTCGAATTTATCTTATGTATAACCCCATATTAAAAATGATTTACTTATTAAACTTTGATTATAACTATTTTAACCCTTCTTTAAATAAATTAATAATAAAAGTCCTAATCTAATCCAAGTGGGCCTAAATGGTCATATTTTATTCCTAAGTTTGTTTTTGGTCGAATTCCACTTGTCCAATAGAATTAGGACATGTGTTAGGGTAATATTAATATCATATTTACCCTTAGTTACCCTATTTACTATTAACCGCGGTAAAAAAAAGTAAAAAGTTACTATTCACCAAAAATTATTTTCATCTCATTGAACCACATTTTAGTCCTTGATATTAACCGTGTCTTTCGGATTTTCGAAATTCCATTCACAGAAGCGGTAAAATTAAGTTTTATGCAAAATTCAGTTTTTAACCTACCACTTAGTGGTTTCACTATTCATCAAAAATTGAAGTTTTTCAGAAAAATGCCAAAATTTCACCCTAAGATATAATTGATATTCCGAATTCAAAAATGATTTCTATTTTACAAAATTCCCTACTTATAAGTTAAATTAATTAATTTTATAATTAAATCCCACTGTTAAAACAAATAGCGTGTTTTTAAGAAACAAAATCTATCAAAAGATTGACACTTGTTTATGTCTAGTTTAAATGTGAAATTACATCCAATGACCAACATTGTGTTAAATTGTAAAAATATATTCTAAATATACTTTAAAACCACTCAAATTAATGATTTATCACTATTAATTATTTCGATTAAAAAAAATTGTTTTTAATTATAATTTGGTAATTTTCACTATTCATCAGAATATGAAAGTTATCCGAAAAGTACCAAAATTTCACCTTAGGCTAAATTCGATACTCCGAATCCAAAAATGAAGTCCATTTTGAGAGTTAAAATTTCTAAAATTTAAAAAGTGGTTATTACTATTCATAACGGCTAGTTTTAATAATATTTTAATAGCATATCATTGTTTCGTGAAACTCAGGATTACGTACCACACACGCTATCGAGGAAGGTTGCGATTGCGTGTAATGCAAGGTAAGTCAAGGATGCGTGTTGTGCAAGATCCTTTTGGTGTAGCGTATAACACAAGACATTAGTAAAATAAGAAGAATATTTTTTCATAAAATCTCGGGCTGTTACATTCTACCCCCCTTAAAATGAATTTCGCCCTCGAAATTCGTCGGGGTTATAAATGGTTTACTATTTGAAAGTTTCTTTAATAGAAACCCACATCGTAAAAGGGAATACCAAAACTTGGCTTTTAAAAACTAAAGTATGAAATGTAACGATTACCCAAATAAACTAATCACTGGGTTTCCACATAGGTGAAAATATGGATATGGAAGAGAAATCTAACCATCATGTTCTGATGGAGAGTGGTAGAGAACATGGCTATGGAAAAGCCAGCAATCACAAATCCATAAATTTGTGACGATCTAAGGTACCATCTGATTCATCAGGTATAAGAGAACTAGGACAACATTTTTGGTTTTCAAGATTATTTCCCTAAAGTTAAAGAATTTGAATTAGAATAAATACTTACTTTATTTCAGTACAATCTCACTGTTGTTCGTGCCTTTAACAATTTCCACTTCATCTCTTAAATAAATGATGTTGAATTTGTTATTCGTGAAGTGCTAGCAGATCATGTGATAGAATGACGGGTCATTCCATCTGTTTCAAACAAAAGGTTAGCAAAATTATATACATAAGTCGGTCTATAGTGAGATTAATCACATATGGTTTCTAAAATGGACTTATAATTCATATATCATACTGCTTAATATAATAAAACTAGTTTCTACTAAACAGGGACTTCCTGTAGGTCAGTGGTAGGCGATAAAGGCCAGTCACACTTCGGTTGTGGGTTCGATTCCTACAGCCTTGTCCGAAGCGATGGGCTGTCGCCCGTCCTCCAGGTTGTCCTTTTTTCTAAAACTACGTTACTATAACATCCCATCAATAATATCGAAAATCTTATATCCTTAAACAATACTAACTTATGTCCAACATAATCCAGTCTAATCTTTAGGCTTATACATAATACTGCAGTCCACTCTCATAATATAGTGACAACGATTACCGGAGATTTAATACTGTCGTTGATCCCCACATATCATAAGATATCCAAACATTCAAAGTCCTTAATCGTGTATTCTCTTGAATACCTTAGTGAAAACATGAGTGCAGTTAAAAGTTAACACTTTCCACATACCAAAATCCTCAAAATTCTATATACTCAAACCATGATATCACTTAGTCCTTATATCAATCATGAGCTCATGAATACTATTAAACATTTCATTTTCTCATCTTCATTATGCGCATATCATGTTATTTCCAAAAAATATCTCAATCACTTTGAATACCACATCAATAAATATTGCAATACTCAATGATACAACATTATTTTGGAATCCCATTACATAAACACTTAATCATTCCACCACATAGTTGTCATATTCAACATTGCCAATAGTGATCGCATGTGATTTCCCTTTGTCCTTTGCCTTCAGTGGTTGCTCATGTTGATCATCACTAACCCTTGGATTAGGGAAATTATTAGCATAATGCCCCATTTCCTTGCACTTGAAGCATTGAAGTGTTGGCGGTGCGTTCTCTGCAGTGTTTGCTTTATCATTAGAAACCCTTTTTCCATTACTTCGACACTCAGCTACTCGATGACCTTCTTTTCCACACTTAAAACATTTTCTAGTCCCTTTTAGACAATCTCCACCATGCTTCTTTCCACACTTTGTGCATAAGGAAACATTCATCTTCTTTTCACCATTATTCTGAGATTTCTCCTTGAACTCCATCTTTCGTTTCTTGTCAAAACCATGAGATGGATATGTAACACCAACTTCCATTTCTACCTTGATAGCACAACGCACAATTTCTTCATAGCTACTGAAGTCTCTTATAGCTAATGCCCTTCGAAGACTTGGTTTTAAGCCACTGAAAAATTGATCAACTTTACTTTCAGGTTGGATGATAATTCCAGAAGCATACCTTGCAAGTCTTGTAAAATTTGCTTCATAGGTACCAACAGATTCATCGTCCCTTTGCTTCAGTTCAAGAAACTCTTTCTCCATCTTTGTTCGAAGAATACGAGGGAAGTACTTATTGAAAAATAAGTTCTTGAACTCGTCCCATTCCATAGACTCAATTTCATCCTTTGCCTTGTATTCTTAACAAGATTCCACCATTGATCAGCATCTCCTTCCAAACGATACACTGCTAGGATGACTTTATCATGCTCAGAACATTGAAGAACTGAAAATATCTTTTCAGTAGTACTAATCCATTGTTCAGAAACTAATGGATCAGTAGACCCGCTGAAAGATGGTGGACGCTGCCTCATGAAGGATTCAACAGAATGTTGCTCCCTCCTTTGTTCGTTTGGAAATCCTGCATGATTCATAGCTTGAGAAAGTTGTGTGAGCATGGCTACAAGATTTTGCATTCCAGCTCCCATATCGTTTGGTTGCTCAGGGGGACAATCATTGCATTGCCCATCGCATTCCGCATTAACACGGTTCCTTCGGGTTCCAGCCATCGTCTAAAACCCCAAAAGAATTGTGTGAGAGGCAAAAATCATGCTAGGGAAAACAACATAATAAAGGGTTAGTACCCTCAATATCTAACATCTTAGGTTAAATTTGAAGATCATTAGCGCAATTCTAGGACTATAACCTATACGTATACTTAACCTTAGAGACATACCTAGACATACCTTAGAAATATCTCTAGGGATCTCACTAACGTTTTCGCATCCTAGTTTCCAAAGGTTGACTAAACCTTTCCTCTGATACCAACTGTAGATACCCGAAGCTTATCGTACATGGACTTTACATTACTTTTGCGGAATACTTAGTACATTACAAAAACACACACACAAGGACCGTAATAGTTTAGTGTCTTTGGAAACTCGGACTATAATCTTCTAATCGTGGTGAAAGATCTTCAAAATCTCCCATAAAGATCTTCCTTTTTTTTTACCTAAAACCTTTCTTTATATCCTGGGGAAAAGAAAACATAAAAGGGTGAGCTCAAATGCTCAGTAAGGGTAAACAAAAGAAATATCAATCACATCATATACATAAGAACATAGCCTTTGGAAATCTTAACCTGCAAAAGAGCTCATAATATCATAACATGGGATAAATCATAGAAGTGAAAATGAGATCCCCATAATCATAACATAAAACTTGAATCTTTGTGGCATGCACACATAATCATGGAAAATCATTTCTTGTTAGTCATGACTCATTTCCAAGACTATCTTAGTGGACAAAGTCCCTTTCTGAACCGAGTTCACTCCTCGTTTCAGTCCTGTATCACTGAACCGAAATAACCTTCCGTTCCAGCCATGTCTATCTCATGAGATATAAAATCATTACCCAATGCATTGGAGGGAGATATAGGTCCCACCCATCTCTTAATGAATCCTTTCTTATGTGTGCCACAAAATCATAAATCATACATCATTGCATAACCCATGTAATAAAAATGGGATTCTTAAACAACATGACATCATAAAACCATTCATATAAGACAAAGGAATTCATAAACATAATTCCATCACAACATAGTCAAATCAATGTAAAAATATGGATAGAAACAGAACCCTTTATTATCTTATATGGAAAACAATTTTGATAAAACACTTGAATTGAATTCTTGAGGAAAATATCCTTTCTTCTTCAAAATCAATTTCTTTTCACAAAACATCATGCAATTTTAAAAGAAAGAGATTTTATTGAAAATAGTCATGAAATCTTTTAGAGGAAGCTTCATGAAAATAAGGCTTTATAAAACAGTAGAAATCCGTTCGTGCCGTATAAGTTAAAAAAAACATTCTTCGTACTTTTGTCGGAAAAGTCAAAAAGTACCTCGTACGAAAAACGAAAAAAAGATTCCTTTCATATCCTTTACTAAAAACTCATAGAAGGGTAAAATTGGATTTAAACAATTGTAGGTGGATGGAAATAATATTACATATTGAGGGAACATGGATGTGGATGATAAAATACACCCCAGTAAATACTTACGAATAAACAATCTCGGATAAAAATGAGATTGTGATATTTCCCTTACCTTAGGTCCAATTTGCTTCGTATGTGTCCGAACCTCCTGTATAATGATTTAAATAATGTCATTGACTTATTACAGAATCATATTCATTGTTATGATATCATATATGGTTCACTTATGACATTATATTACCCGTTCTTTTGTAAATTCCATGTTAAAGAAGCGTTTTGGGTAAAATCGTTTCTTTTATCGTAGGTATTTTGACTTGTTGTTATTGACATTATTATTACTTATATCATGATTTACTTACTTCCAGAATATAAAATATGATTTATATATCATATATATTCAGTATATATATATATATATAATAGATAGATAAATAAAATAAAAAACACCGTTCATGGAGACGGTAGTCCGTACGTACGCATGAACGCTGTTTTTCTTTCCTTATTGTCTTGAAATGGAAGTAAGTAGATGACATACATATGTATATATATACATAAATCCAGTAGCTTTATAATGTCATATATTTCATTATTATTTCTTATATATACATTATAATCATTCTTAAATGGTTAACATGGAGAATGAATCTCATCGCGTCGTGGAGACGGTAGTCCGTACGTACGCACGAGCGATGATATCATTTCTATAAATATTGAATTGAATTGGAGTAGATTATACAATATATCAGAATCAATATGATGTTGTAATAACTATGTATAGTTATTCTTTACACCATTATACCCATCCATGTAAGGTGGCGGTGGAAAATAGATTACACCACGGCGTGGAGACGGTATTCCGTACGTACGCACGCGCGGTGATTTCTTTTTCCGTAGGATGGATAGATGGTGAAATAGGATTGTTTCATACTTATAATAACATATCAGTATATGAGTGATACTGATGTTATTACTTCATAATGAAACAACCTAAGAAGAAGAAGTGGAAGAAGAAATAAAGATGAAAGAATTGGTAACGGTAATTACCTCTTCTTTGAAGTGCCTCTTTGAGACCTCCTCTTAGGGTACTAAAATTGGTCTTTGAGGAAGACCAGAACCTCTAGGATGTTGCTAGGGAAGTGGAGAGGATAAATTGGCAGGGGTTGGCCGAGCTTGAGTGCTCAAATTGGTGTGAGGAGGAGGGGGAGGAGGTGTCCTTTTATAGGGGAGGAGAGGGGCACCTTAGGAATATCTCAAAATATTATTTTATATTAAAGTCAAAATCGGTTTATAATGGTTCCAAAGGGTCTTATTTCAAAGCTAAAGTGGGGATGGGTCGAAATCCTATCAACCAATAGGATTTAGACAAGTTTAGGGTATTATTTTAACCTTATCAATTAGATTTAACTATAAGTTAAATAATTTAACTTTTACCGTGTCTTTTTGTTTTCTTACACTATATGGTTAATACACTTACTATAACATGCCAAACGAACCCCAAATTGTTTATTATTAATATATATATCCTTATCTAAGTCATTTGGCCGAACCTTAGATTTTTAGGAATAAAATAACAATTAATAATATAATATTTGATTTAAAAACTATTTTGTGTCAATTTTGACACTATTTGATATATGATTTTTGTGAAAGTCATAACAGAATTAAATGTTCGAACCAAGTTGATTAAATCAACATTAATATATCATAGTAACCTAGAAAATTAGTGGAATTCATAAAAAGTCTCAAATTACATTTATTTTGGTGTTTATAACATCAATTATGTCAATATTTCATTAATAAGATAATTACTGCATCATCGTTGTGTCATAAATAAATTACATTATTTGATGTCTAAAAATTACAAATAAAATACCATAATGTAGGAAATCGTTTTATCTTTCTAATGAATATTTATAGTCGAATTTATCTTATGTATAACCCCATATTAAAAATGATTTACTTATTAAACTTTGATTTTAACTATTTTAACCCTTCTTTAAATAAATTAATAATAAAAGTCCTAATCTAATCCAAGTGGGCCTAAATGGTCATATTTTATTCCTAAGTTTGTTTTTGGTCGAATTCCACTTGTCCAATAGAATTAGGACATGTGTTAGGGTAATATTAATATCATATTTACCCTTAGTTACCCTATTTACTATTAACCGCGGTAAAAAAAAGTAAAAAGTTACTATTCACCAAAAATTATTTTCATCTCATTGAACCACATTTTAGTCCTTGATATTAACCGTGTCTTTCGGATTTTCGAAATTCCATTCACAGAAGCGGTAAAATTAAGTTTTATGCAAAATTCAGTTTTTAACCTACCACTTAGTGGTTTCACTATTCATCAAAAATTGAAGTTTTTCAGAAAAATGCCAAAATTTCACCCTAAGCTATAATTGATATTCCGAATTCAAAAATGATTTCTATTTTACAAAATTCCCTACATATAAGTTGCATTAATTAATTTTATAATTAAATCCCACTGTTAAAACAAATAGCGTGTTTTTAAGAAACAAAATCTATCAAAAGATTGACACTTGTTTATGTCTAGTTTAAATGTGAAATTACATCCAATGACCAACATTGTGTTAAATTGTAAAAATATATTCTAAATATACTTTAAAACCACTCAAATTAATGATTTATCACTATTAATTATTTCGATTAAAAAAAATTGTTTTTAATTATAATTTGGTAATTTTCACTATTCATCAGAATATGAAAGTTATCCGAAAAGTACCAAAATTTCACCTTAGGCTAAATTCGATACTCCGAATCCAAAAATGAAGTCCATTTTGAGAGTTAAAATTTCTAAAATTTAAAAAGTGGTTATTACTATTCATAACGGCTAGTTTTAATAATATTTTAATAGCATATCATTGTTTCGTGAAAGTCAGGATTACGTACCACACACGCTATCGAGGAAGGTTGCGATTGCGTGTAATGCAAGGTAAGTCAAGGATGCGTGTTGTGAAAGCTCCTTTTGGTGTAGCGTATAACACAAGACATTAGTAAAATAAGAAGAATATTTTTTCATAAAATCTCGGGCTGTTACAATAACACCTAACGCGGAGGATGCGAGCCAAACAAACACGGCCCGACAGCCCTCCGCAGCTTGTTAATCGATATGCGGATCAACGGACGACGACGAAGTAGACCGCTATTGCGTTTGAATCCCTTCACAGTGAAGGTCTGGTCCCGGGAGGACTGTTTGCGAAGATGGCAGGAGAAACAGACCATCGGAGCACGTCCGGTGGTCCGCGGAAGGCGGTGGCGGCGCGCTGCCGGAAGGTTGGCGGCGGCAGTTCGCCACCGGCTTCAATTTGCGGCGAAGGGGGGAGGGGAGCCACACACCCCGGCCGCGGCTTCCGCTCGGCCACGCTGGCCGAGCCGCGGGTGGCCGGTTGGGCCGGGCCGCGCCGGGCCGGGCCCCGATGGGTCGGACCCGGGTCGGGTCGACCCGGTTCGGGCCGACCCAGAGGGGGGGTCGGGCCGGGTCGGTCCGGGCCGAGACCCCCCGTTTTCAGACCCTCTTTGGTCATCTTCCCATATCATGGGCTACGGAGCTCTGATCGACGCACCGTCAGTTGCGCAGCAATCCTTCGAACGAGACGGTCGTTTCGGTATACCGCACCCAAGGTTTCAGAATACTTTGGGTTCGGCCGGGTTGGTTCGGATACGAAACCAACCGGGCCCTCAGAGGGGAAACGCTTATATCTTGAGCTCCGGATGTCTGATTGATGTGACGTCAACATTGTTGGATTTCTCTAAGTGAGATGGATCTTTTGTCTTACTCCTCTCGAGGTTTAGATGTCGTTGGAGTGCAGTTGGGTTGGTTCGTTCACGAAATCCAACCGGGCCCCTGGAACGAAAAAGCCAATAACTCACAGACTGGGCATCCGATTGACGCGCCGTCTGTCTCGTTGAATTCCTCATGATGAGACGAAACTTTTGGCCTACTTCGTATGAGTTTTGGTTGCTGTTGGATAGTGTTCGGGTTGGATCATACCCAAAATCCAACCGGGCCCCTGGAACGGAAAAGCTGATATCTTTCAGACCGGACGTCCGTTTGATGAATCGTCAGCGACGTTGGTGATCATGTTGAGAAATGGTCCCTATGAGTATACCCTATGAGAGTTCGGGGTATAGTTGAGATACGTTTGGGTTGGTTTGCTCACGAAACCAACCGGGCCCCTAGGACGAAAATGCTAATAACTCACAGACCGGGCGTCCGATTGATGCGCCGTCTATTGCGTTGAGACCCCTATGATGAGGTGGTCGTTTGAGATACTTCTTCGTGGGAATTTGTGATACTTTGAGTATCGAACTGTAGCTCATTGAGCGGATCCTCCCAGAGACGAGCGTACGGAGTACGGAGACCATGTAGCTGGTTGAGACCTGACGACCACTTGACCGACTCGACTTGGAGTGAGTCAACTAGCCCAGTGGACGGAGTTCTCTGTATTTTGCGACTGACCCACAGCGGAAGGAGTGCCCTGTAGTTGGCCGCGGACCCGCGGTACTCGACAGGAGGAGTACCTCTATAGGCTATTTGGAGGAGTGCCCAATATTTGGTGATAGACCCACAGCAGATGGAGCGCCCGGTAGTTGGCCGCAAACCCGCGGTACTCGACATGAGGAGTACCTTAGTTGTCTTAGTTTAGTGAGCAGTACCTCGGAATTGTGACATGACCACTTTACACTCCAGAGACAGAGCTCTTCAACAGTTACTGTTTCGATAATGAAAATCCTGGTTTGAGCTGAGTCTATGACCTTTGTGTTTACCTCATGAATGGGATGGGTCACTTGATATCATTAGTATATGTATGGGCATATACCTGGGTAGTGGTTATCCGTTGATTTCATAATCCTTGTGTTTCCTCATGATTGAGATGTGTTACATGATAACTTAGGTATATGTATGGGCATATACCTAAGTAGAGGTTATTTGTTGAGATCTTCTTTGTGGTTATACTTGTTTTTTTAGTGATACCTTGAGGGTCTCGGGGTCCCTTCTGAGTATCGTTATACTCACCCCTGCACGGGCTATGCCTGCACCTCGTTGTGTTGGTTGCAGACGACGGGCAGTGCTGGTGGAGGCCGAGTGTTCGAGGACAGGACGGTACCCAGAGTTGGACTACACGACAAGTCAATATCTGGTGGTGGACTTCACGGTGAGACGACATTCAGAGGAGGTTGACGAGTGAGAGCATTGTGGAGAATATATGTACCTACCCTTCAGGTAGGATCTGTGGTGGACGATCCAGCAGCTACACCATCTGTACCTACCCTTCAGGTAGGATCCGAGGAGGACGACCCTAGATCCACTTCCTTCCTTCCAGCTGTTGTCTTTTTCTGTTGTAATTTGTTCAGCTGTAGTTGTACTTTAATTTGGGTTTGTATTTTGGCCCATTTACTTTTCACCACTTCTCTTTGTACTTAGTGTTTTACTTCCGATTGTACTCTATGGTGTTTTGTTTACCTTTATAAAGGCAATGCCTTCCCAGATATTGGGATTTACGCCTTTGGTACTAGACGCCAGCCCCTGGCCTATGGAAGGCGGGCTTGGGGTAGTCACGGCACGGGCCCGAGGACGGGTCGTGACACTTCACCATATGGGAAAAGACCCTGGAAATAACAAGAATCGAACGAGACCATGGGCACCACAATGTACAAAAATTGGATGAACACATTCTATCATTTGGGAGTCATAGCTATACAATGGGTCCATGAATTGAGAAATTATATAGAGGTGTGATTTGATTCATTGGGCTATAACAAATAAAGAGATGTTATGGGTTGTTTGTAAAGGACCAGGGTAAAGATTCACCATGTAATTCTATTCCAAGACCACTAGTGATTACATATACATGTCCCAAGTTACAGAGAACAATACAAACAATTGATATTGGTATCTTTTCTTCCTTTGAACTGGGTTGAATCATCTGTTCAAAAATCCTTCCCAGTGTCATGGAAGACTACTAGTAATGCGTGTTCCACTTTTAACAGTAGGTGATAAAAACATGACTTCATCCCACCACCTCAATCTTTTCATGTTGAATTATAGAGTGATTAACATTCCATCACATGACTCAGTACACCCCAACGATGTTCCAAATCAACTAAACCACAACTCCATTAATATTACATCTCTTCTTGGTCATTCTCAAATATCCCACCACCAACTCAACTGGGAACATCATAACAACCCTATTAGAGTAGATTATTAACATTGGAGAGTAGGAAATACACACACACACACACACACACTAGTTTTCTGATCTCTTGAATGACCATCCTGAGGGTGCTTGATGACATCCACTCTCTACCCAATGGAACCAGCTCAATCTATTGGAAGTGGTTGATGACCTAGGTATTCTATATTATAAATTCTCCTTTTTTATCTTAGTTCTCTTGGATTTTTAAGAACATTGTGTCTCCCACTAAATAGTAGGCAATACACACACCATCCAAGGTGCACATGGTGTGGAACATGAACCCCCTATGCCATAAAAAATTGGATGGACCAAAAGTTATGATTATAGATACTAGTGTATAGAGAAAATGGAACCCCTGGAATGTCTCAAAAACAATGTACATGTTATGATTGATCTTCTTATTAAATAACCCACTACTATCTCTCAACGTGCATTGAGGACATCCATGAAACACCGATGTGAGCATGATTCCAAATCATACAGTACCTCATAAGACCCATTAATTCCATTTTTTTGGGAGATCATTCCATATCATGTGGGTAAGGTGATTTTCACTATATCAAATTAAACCACATTCTCTACCGATTGATCTATCCCCCGTCAATTCCATTGCATCTCAGTCTGTCTGTAATTCCCAGTTGAAGTGTTCCAACCATTATCAAGAAACAACAGGTGGGATAACACTCATTATTTACTTCTAGGACTAATGGGGTACCTAATTTTATTCTTTCCTCCATGTTGTTAAAACCTATCAATGTATGTTGTACCAAATAGAGATTCCATAACTTTATTTGTATTACATATTCGATCTCTATATGTGACCCCTCCACAATAATGAATTCCACTCTACTCGGGTGACTCTTGTGAAATTAGTGTTGAACATAGGAAATCTAGTCAATAAAAAGACAATCCCACCACTCAACCACCACCCACATTTCCCTAGTGCCCAATCATTCTGAATAACACTCCCCCATCTTACTATGGCTACTTCCACAGAGTTAGTCGGGGATTAAAACCTAGTTATTTTATGATCTCTATCATGATATTCAATTGAAGAAGCTTCATATGTGTATTTCACCCATAGGTTCACTGGTTCTATATTGTTGGAATGATTATCAAACCATTTTCCATGATTCCCCACTACTTCCAACCCAAAATAGAGTCCATATTTCTCATTCCCACTGTGAATTCCCATTCAACAAGACTAGAATGACATCAATGGTTTGGGCCTCTATTCACTAACCAACTACCTAATATGACTTAAGCTCATAAAATAGTGAAATAATTTTTGTTTCCTACTCAGGTATGGTTTAGAATATGGACACAATCCCACACATTACACACCCATTCACCCAAAGTCTTCCATGTCATTTTTTGGCTTCCATACCCATTGCCCTAGGATCTCACTATTATACTTGAATCGTGTATCCTAGGAATTCCCTAGTCAATTATCACCGAAAGCATACTAGGTTTTCCCTACTCTGACTTATCTTTAGAGGACAAGGAACTCAATAGGATACTTAAATCATGTGTCCCAGAAACTATATGGTCTGTGAGAATTGAGAAAAGATAGTTTCTTCTTTAGTCTGACCTATCCTTAGAGGACTAGGTACTCACTATGATTATTAATTTATCCTAGGTAATGAATGATCATGGAACACCAGTAAATTACAAAAAATTTCTCAAGATACTTCAGGTATCCCAATGGGGACCTAATGAGTATTATGTCCATGGAATACCTCTAATTAGTACAAATAATCTGTGGGTTCAATAAGCTTTTAATAATCATGTGTTAAATATATCACTATCATTCCTTCTAATCCAGGGTCACCCCCTAATTTAACAATGTATTTTGGTTTCGTCCTGATGCACCAATAAAGTACTATGTAGGCTATTGGAGTTTATGGTTTTATTGACCTTTCTATTTTTATGGTTAATTGAACTTAATTTCCCCATTTCGTCACATACCCCAAGACCCATGTTTCATCTACCATGTCCCCATGTCCTTTATAGAGATTCACAAAGGGTTTACTAAGGAGACAAACATAATTAGTTTGTCTAAAAACCTCATTTTTCAGCCCTAATACAAATTCATTCAATGTTCTTGGATTTTCCTATAACTATTGTTACATTAATGTATTGTGTTGACAACACGACTTCATTGAATTCAATAACCATTCCTATGGACTAAATTTCTAGTACATAAATCAATGATGGTGGTTTTGACTTTTTGGTCTTCCAATCAACCCAAAACTATTAGTGTATAGTACTGAGAAATAGTATTGGAAAGTGTTCTCTAAACAACCTTCAGTCAATCTCCCTCTATAGGAACAAGTATAAGTAAAATTATCCATTTAGGAGGTCTCATAATATTATCTAATAGACTATGTATATCATTTTATAAAGGGATCATCTTTCTTTTTTGGGTAAAAATAAGGTACCATTAAGATTCGTCATATTTCTATTTGATAAGAGCCTACTAAATGTGTTGATTGTAGGAGCACACCACCACCCATGACTCACGACTGAAGAATATTTTCACTTTTTTATTTCTTCTAGGAGAGTAATTTTTTTCACTATTAGTTTAAAGTACTAACATTCATAAGACTATTTATGTATCTATTCACTGAGATAGACTTATAAGACCAAAAACATTTATTTCTAAAAATATGTCTTTGTGTGTACCACCCTTCCATAGTCCCAATTCTATTTGTATCCTTTTAATTCATTATTTATATTAGACATTCATTTCATAGTAAACCCCTTCCTTTGTATGAATCGAATTTAGAAACCGTAGAGATAGTATAGATTCTTGATATAGAATAGGAATCTTAAAATGATATATATTTGGACAAAGCACACCAATTCATAATCCACTCTTAGGGACTATATGTTTTTATGACAATATATTGAGTCAAAATCTTATAAAAATAGAAGAGGTACCTGATGGGGGCCATAAAAAAGAAATTTTGGCTCTGTCATCATGTTTAATAAATACCAATGAAAGAGATGATCAATATGTACATGAGGAAGCATTACTGCCCTATTTTTAAAATGTTAATACAACAACCCCAATTCACATAGATCATGTTTATTGTTCATTCCATCCTTCAAATAAAGTTGTAATAGCATTTTCATAGTAGGATAATACCATAAGCTCACTTCTCTCCCCTATCAAAAAATAGGACTAATTTGGCTTGGTGAGTGGACAGATTCATGACTTGATTCAATCATCTTCCTTCACATGGAACACTTGATACTCATGACTTTTACCATCTGAGTAGGAAATTCACACTTGTGACTTATGACTCTTCGAAATTAGGTTTGGATAGAATGTGGTCAAGGAATACACTACTACCATAGTATGTCATATGCGGTCTCACATCACTAGATAAATACTAAGAGATACTCTTAATACAATATCATACAACTCAATAATTTTTAATCCATTCATCTATACATCATCCATGATGTTTACCACACCACCCGATCACACAAACGGCTATGAAACAAAATCATTTTTGAAGGGAACTAGCCATATTATACCAACCCAATATTTGAGTTGCTAACTTAATCAAACCATCATGAAACAACCCATATAAAATTTGATTAAATAACATTTCATGGTTGAAAAATGAAAAATGTTGGGGTATACCTTATAGCCTATGGTGGTCTAATCTACCTCAAGGTGTCTATAAAACAAGATTACAATATATCACAAACACAGAATACAAAACCAATTATCCCTAAACCCCTAAAAATACTCTCATACCTGACATATGGATGTATGGGATCAAAACCTTCCATCAGAAGTTGACCATGCCACTTTTTTATGGGAACAAGAATATATTGATTAGCATGGTTCCATTGGGACTTAACCCATTGGACCATAGTCCTAAGTGGTAGGGTCCTATGAGGTATGATCCCATGAGGTATGGTCTTATGAGTTATTTCCATGAGAAGTATAGTCCCAAGAGGCACAATACCAAGTGGTACAGTCCTGAGAGGTTTGTTTAACAACTCTTGGTTGTGTACAATACATTGTTTCCCGATATAGTGATTGTTCCACCACTCTTCCATCTCTATGAAAATCCATAGAACCATTCCCATACCACCGTATCCATCCTCATAGCCCAATAAAAACTCATTTCACCACATAACACCAAATATTTTTATGCATATGATAGTCAAGATATTGTAGTGGATTGATGGAGAAATATTTCGTATTGGTATCAGTACACCACCCAGTGTCATAGAAGTTTAATGGACAACAAGCTATTAGCATGGTTTGTGAGATTGGTGGTCATTAACTGAACTATTATAATATTATACATAGTTCTGATGGGACTATTAGAGTAGAGTAATAATCTATCCATCGATCCATAATGAAGTCCCAATACATCACCCCCAGAAACGTTTTTGAGTTGGGAAAAGGACATGTTATTGTATTTCATACCCACCAGATGTTATAGGATCTCATAGATACCCCATGGTATCTCATTCGAAACTATATTTGATTCCAATAACCTAACATTCAATTGGAGTTCCACGAAAAGATAACTCATCGCTCATCTAATTGTCTCACTAGCTCATTTACCTTACTAGTAATGTCATTGTGGAAGGGGGTTCAACATACCACAACTCTAGGTGTTTTACGATTCTAATATAAATAATGATTGGAATCTAGTATTGATTTGATAGTAAATAGGAGGATTATTTCAAAAATAACATATAAAGGATGTTGGTATGTGAGAGATATGCGATTTTATTTCCCATATATGTATTCAGAATCATAATTGGTGGGTGACCCGGTAGGATATATTGAAAAAAGTTATCATGGGTTGTTCATCAATAGTCTTTCTATAATTAAAACGATAGAGTGTACTTGAGTGGTTTTGTTGATCTACGAATGAATAACCTATGAAGTAATAGAGTACTTATGGTCTGATAGTTGAATGATGGATAGTTTGAAGGAAATATTATGAGATTAAATGAATAATCATAACTTAAAAATCATTATATGGACACCCCAAAACGTTTATAGCAGCATAGATCACTAAACGATGATGCTAGAATAGTGAAAATAGAGGTGTCTCCCCGAGGATTCGATTATGATTTCTAATAAAAACTGAGAATATATGGATCTATGAAAGTTCAATTAAAATATATCCAAAATAAAAATGAAATCTTTTGACACAATGTGTGAAATATGAATCTTGATTTGAATCCCAGTCACCAATATTTTGTTTTGACATGCTTCATTGCATGTTGAATACAACCAAAAGTATAAAAAAACCCGAAAAATGTCTGATTTGGTTTCATTCAATCAACTACATTGGATAGTTTTCGATGAACATTCTTCCTAAATGGAGGAATAGTAAATTCATTTCAACTAGGATGCGAATGACACTAGATCAGTTAGGTGTTTTTTTTCACATGTAGTATTTTTTATTGTTTATGTACCCTTTGTAGCTCTATTTATATCTTGTTTCCTAGTTGACTCTCTTCTTTCATAGTAATTAGGATAGTAGTTGGAATTTGAATATGGTCAATTATATGGTCTGAACATTCCCTAACAGTTAATGAAACTATTTAAATCATAGGGAAACAACCAATGAGTACATGTAAAAAGCCTTTTGTCACACATCTAATGGAGCAGTTCATCCTATGGAACTAGGTGTGCCTCTTGAGTGGATGAACATGAAAGGCCATATGTGTGTTGTTGATGTACTGTTTATAAATTGAACCCTCAACATACAACTCTCATAAGGGACCATTTAGGCACTTCTACTATACACACGATTCCACGTGACTTCCTATTGAAATGTGAGGGGTTAAAAAAGTACAACCTAGATATGACTTGATCATTTACCATTCATCATATTGGTGAAATTTGAATAATATAATTTTTTTTCATTTCACATTTCATCCTCTATACACTTTGAACCATATCACTCTCCATTAGTTAACATTCAGGTTGTTAGGGGACTATTTGACCATGGGTATCGTATCATCCCTATCTCACTAATCAATTAAAATAATTTTACACATTCGACCCACTTTCACCAGTCCATCAAGTTAACCACCAATGGAGTTTTTTGTGGTCACCAATATATAAGAGTAATAGGAATTCCACAATCATTACACTAATCTTATAGTCTGGACCATCACTTTTGGAAATCAACTGGGAATCCCCTGGGCATGGCTAGCTAGAGAACCAAATACCACTGATAAACATGGAATAATAGGAACATATAAAGGTTATTTATACGGTGTTGATAGGAGGAAATGAAATACCTACATGCTCTATAATCAAATAATAACTCAGTTTATAATCTATCACTGCTCGGCTAAAATTTAAAGTAGTCTATTAGAGTAGAGTACTAATCCCCCCTACTCAACTCCAATACAACCACCATGGATACCATACCCATTCATTATGTTTGAACACTGGAACTACTACACTTTATCAATAATCATTTTAGATATGACAAATACATCCATGAATGTTGAGAAACCTCTTTATATCATCATTCAACTTCAGTAATCTACTCTTATATTAATAAAAAACATACTACTAATTCAGAGTAGAGTACATAGTCATGTATAGAATCGAATTGGAAAGTGTCCAATCAACCCTGAACGGTCCCTTCTCTTACACTGCCAAAAGGGAACATGCCATAACAAATTCACCCCTTTCCAAAATACCAACCACCTGGTGTCAGTACACTACTCTAATATATTTCATCCCCCAAATCATTCTACTATAATAATATATTAGATATGGAAGCACCACTATCCATTCCACTAGTACTTATATATATTGAATGATGCTTGAACCACCACATTGTCACTATAGACTCATTACTCTATTCTAATTATGTTTTGAGAAAAAATAAGAGGGTCATTAACTATTACACAACTCCCCATGACTATTGGACCTTAGATCTCCCCACACTCTATTGCATCCCATCTATTCTAAATAAATCCCAACCTCTGGTTCTATTACCAATTCCAATTCCTCTACTACCCCAAATTTCTTCCCAATGACTCAATTGAACATAACACTCCTTTTTCTACAACCCCACCCTTATACCCCTCTACCCATTGGAGAAAATTAGGTACATACCAGTCAAATATTCTTTTGTTTCTTTTGGGAGTATTTTCTAGCTTGGTGTACAATCAAACCTTTCAACCTCTCATACATTCCCTCTCAACCATCTCTCTTCCATATAATGTTAGTGTACCTTGTTCAATTCAACCAACATTTTCCTATTGAGATGTTTATGTGGTGACCCCTATGTGGATTGATTTTATGACATTTTTAAACCCCCTATTTCCTGAGGTCCATTGTCTTCTCAACTCCTGACCATGACCATAATTGACATTTGAGATGCAATGTGTAGAACACAATCGTCTATGTTTTGAAATTTCTTAATTAATCTACTATAATTTTAAAATCCATATATATATTTTTTAGGTGGGTTAACTCTTATAGTCATTTAATACAACACCTAGACTCTCTTTGGAACCATGATATGTTTATCCCCATCCCAATGAAACCTCTAATCCATAATGGAAATGGAACATACATCCTTTGATTAGTGGGTTTGATCGTATTTATGGTATAATTATGATGTAAGAATTTCAATGGTGGTGTAATGTAATTGGTTTGTCATGATGTTAACATTCTTGGTGGTATAAACCACATCAAAGTGTAATATTATTGGTGGTGATTTGGCACATCCATAGGTTTATGTACCAAAAATGAAAATACATGAATCGTTCTCATGGGGGTGGTGGTGATGTACATGATGGAGTAGAAGGGTTAAAATTGGTATGGTGTTGTAATCTCTTAGAAAATGTTGAGCTTCAATAGCATTAGACACAATGAGTACCCACATTTGTGCGGAATAGGTCATTCCAATAGTAACACTTATCATGAGCACTGCAACTATAGAGGTATCATTGAAATGGGCATGGATCACATAATAAATTAATGATAGTTATAAATAGGGTTATCATGGGTGTACCATCCTGGTTCTGGGTGCCACCCAATGGTTCCTCGTACCCAGTTGGTCACATGGCCTCAAACGAATTTCCCTGAATGCCAGAGGCTGCCGGCTAGTAGTAAGGTCCTTGGGTGTGATAGTGGGGAAACCATTCCCTCATTTTCAGAGCATGAACATGAGAACAAAAAATAATAAATAGTAACAGATGAAAAATACAATACAACAAGTAAACATTAGAAGACTGAAAGTAAATAACAACTAGAGCACATATATAAATGATGCATGTAACATATGTCTACAAAAGCTTCCAAACAAGATAATATACTGGAAATAAAACTGAACCAATGTACAATGAAAATAGGAAAACTATAGTAGAATTGCAATCCTATGATTGGTTCTATGCCCTCGATCTCAAATCATCAAATCCTATACCTAAGGAAAAAAGGGAACCTGCCCTGATTTTCACTTGAAACCATATAATCTGTTTGGGTCAAAAAACATGACCCTAATACGGTGGGAGATGTATCATAGTAGGCAACCACCACATGATCTATGCCTAAATATTAGTTAGTATATATAGAAGATAATAATGGAAATGTAGAAATGAACTAAGAGTACACAAAAGTTAAAAATCATACAGTTTCTATTTACATTAATTTGCATTTAATTTTCATCATTTAATCAGGTACGTATCACAATAGGTATCTCAGAAGACTACCTAACTGGATAGAATCCAAGCTTGTTCTTTGTCTTGGAATACGCATAAAAAATATTCAATATTTATGTTAACCCTCTCGGTAGCTCACAAAGTCTAACCTCTCTGGACATGTAAAGCAATAAAATGGAACATGCACTCTGAGGAAGCACTCATCGTCAATTCCCCCTATGGTCTTTCCACAATACACACTCTCTAGGGAAGTACTCAACGTCCATTACCATTATGGTCTCCTAACATAAACTAATGAAACTCTTAGGTATCACTCACCATAAATCCCCCATGTGGTCTCATAGAGTGAAATTTAACAGACACTCTGAGGAAGCACTCAACGTCAATTCCCCCTATGGTCTAACTACCTCAGGTTCTCACAGCCCTGTGCAATTCAATTGTGCATATAAGATATCAAGAATCCAAAAGTATTCTCAAATAATGTTGGAATAAACAATTGAAATGCATATCATAAGAATTTAACAAGCACAAAATGGAAATTGGTTCCATCATATCAATCAAGGCATGAAAACAAGGTCTGTCTCATAGGAAACCTGAACCAAACAACCCTAAACATTGAAACAAGAAAACACACCACTAGGGTGTTCCTTAAACATGAAATTTCAAATAATACCAAATCAAAAAACCCTTAATCTATTAATAAATCTAACGCATATAAAACAAGGATTAATTTCCATAACTCAAAATACCCGAAACAAGGGTAATCGACCCTTTGGCATGTCAACTCAAAGAAAGACAAGGAAAGGAAACAAACTGCCTACCTTGATGTTGTACTAAGAACAATATAAAATTTCATCCCTCGAATCATCCTTGAATGTTGTAGAACTACAGAAAGGTCAAAAAAATTTCATCCTTGAATAACTCACAAAAGAAGGGGAGACAGGAGGAGAGGCTATAGAAGAAGGGATAACTCACAGAGGTGATTCCAATGCAAATGAAGATGTTTGAATTAGAGAACATATGATAGATCAGTGGATCAGAAAAGAATTAGAGATTTAGTATGCTACTTCATGAGGCATGACTTGAGGAAGTAAATATGAGGGTTAGACACAACCCTAGTCAGTTAGTCAATTATAGGAAAAGGTACCCGACATGTACTATTAACGAGCATGCCATGTATTTTCCTCAACCAGCCCCCGACATTAGTGGTTTGCCATGTCACCCCACATGGAAACATCTTGGTTGTTACATGTCCAAGACGTGGCTATACATGATAACTGGTTACACAACGTGTACTCATAAGTACATGGCGTGTACATAGAAAATTTCCAAAAAAAAAGTTTTTCTCAAAAACCCCAAAAATCAAGATCCGTACCTGAAATGAAGATCCAGGTTCTTAAAAACATCCCGCCATTAAAGAAAATTGACCTCAAATTTCTTTAACAACATAGCGAAGAAGAATCCTCAAAAAAACTCTTGACACTATGATCACACATCAGTTTCCCTCTCCCAAGTCCCATCCTTCACTTGGGTGTAATGCCACAACACCCAAACTAGAAGAATAGACCATCCATGGAGAACCTCCGTACTGTGATCAACAATCTGGATAGGATGCTCCCTGAATGATCCGAAAACATCCAACTCAACCTCTTCAGGATGAAAAACATGAATTATGTATGAGAAATAATGTCGTAGATGAGAAACATAGAAGATGTTGTGTACAACCTGGTACCTCTAAGGTAACTACAACAAATAGGCAATGGACCCTACTCTTTCTAAAACCTCAAATAACCCAATGTATCTCATTAAAAGATTTTCTTCTCTCTAAATCCTCCCGTGTCCCAACCTTTGTGTGTAATGTAGGAAAACTTGATCTCTTACCATGAACTCTAGAGGTCATCTCCGTCGATCATCATAAGACTTCTTTCGTGATTGTGGAGTATCCATCCTTTTCCAAATCAACTCCACCTACCTTGTGCTCTTCTAGACAAGACAAGGTCCCAACATAGCTGCCTCCCCTTCCTCCACCCAACATAAGGATGATCGGTATGGCCAACTATACAAATCCCCATAAGGTGCCACATGAATAGTTTCTTGAAAACTATTATTGTAGGAAAACTCTACCAAAGGTTTGTGCTTCTCCCAAAAACCTCCAAAATCTAGGACGCATGCTCCCAGGTTGTCCTCCAGCACCTAAATTGCAGGCTTTGACTAGATATTTGTATGGATATGTTAAGAAATACTTAGAAGTACTTGTGACCCAAAGCCTACTATAGCACTTTCATGAAATGTGAAGTTAAACATGCATCCTAGTTTGAAATGATAGAGTGAGGAACCCCATAAAACCGTACAATATCTTGGATGTACGACCTTCCAAGATCATCAAAACTGAAGGTCTAATTGATTGGTAACAAATGTGAATCCTTCTTGATTTTTTCAATGAAAACCCAAACATCATCATTCCCTCATGGTGACCTTAGTAAACCTATCACTAAATACATCAAGACATTCTTCCACTTCCACTCGAGAATGGGTAACGGTGATAAATGCCCTGCTAGTTGCTAATACTCCACCTTCACCAGCTCATAGGTGGAACACCTCATCACAAAAGCAATAACATCTCTCTTCATACCTGGCCACCAATACAGGTGGTGTAGATCTCGATACATCTTGGTGACACCAGGATGAACTACCAACATTGACGAATGAAAATACTACATTATCTCTTCACGTATATCTGCTAACACCCACAAATGCCCATGAAAACGCAAGATCTCATTCTAACCTATGGTTCATCCAAGAGTAGGGTCCTGTCCTGACACACTCTCCCATAGGGCTAGGCATTTGAAATATGATATCTCCCTCATTCACACCCGATCTAATAGAGTAGAGGTAACACCTACAGAAGAAAGAAACATCTACCCCTGTCTGTCATGAACCTCCAATTGTATCTCAAAGAATATATCTGTAAACTTCCACTAACCAATGGCATCATGAACTGATTGTATTTGAGTCCTCAAACTCAACACTTCAGCCATTGTGTTTCCTTTCCAAGGCGTATAGGAAAGATCAAAGTCAAAATAGTGAAGGTACTGAATGCACCTTCACTGTCTCAAATTCAGATCATGCTGAGTAAAGATATACTGGAGATTTTGTGGTCAGTGAAAACCCCAAAATGCTCTCCCAAAATATATTGTCTCAAATAGTGTAAAGCATTCACAACTGAATATAACTCGATATAGTGTGTCAAGTAATTCCTATCATGTGCCCTCAACTACTGAGACCTGCATTTAATGAATCCTCCCCCCTACATAAGCACTACTCTCAGCCCGATACCTGATGCATCATAGTAAATAGTGAAACTCTTTACCAGCTCTAGAAAAACTAGTATCAGTGCTGAAGTCAACCATCCCTTTATCTCTTGAAAGGATGAATCACAAGAATTCTAAACACGAGTACTTCACACCCTTTTTTTCCAGACCCTTTAGTGGCGTTAAGAAGTGTGAAAGGTCCTGTACAAAAAATATGTAGTAACCAGTGATCCCCATAAAACTTTGTACCTCAAAGATTTTCTTCAACTACTCCCACGAAACTACTTCTATCACTTTCTATGGGTCTACTGATACTCTTGTCTTTGAGATAAAATGACCCAAGAAGTGAATCTGGTCCATCAAAAAGTAATATTTTGGGAGCTTAGCATACAACTGATTCTCTCTCAGTGTACTCAATGTGATGTCAATATGGGAGGCATGGTCATGTAGAGTGTGGGAGTACACCAAGATATCATCCATGAAAACCACCACAAAGGATTCCAAGTAAGGATGGAACACTTAGTTCAGCAGTTCCTTGAAAACTGTTGGCACTTTTGTGAGACTGAATAGCATACCCGCATACTTGTAATGACCATACCTGCTTCGAAAGGTTGTAAGAGGTATATCGGATGGTCTAAAACGCAACTAATGATAACCAGATCTCAAGTCAATATTTGAGAACACCCAGGATCCTCGAAGCTAATCAAAAAGATCATCAATCCTTGTTAAGGGATACAGATTCTTAATAGTCATCTGTTTTAGCTTCTGATAATCCACAGAAAGTCAAAAGGTACCATCCACATTCATTGAAAATAGGACAGGAGACCCCAATGAGAGGTACTGGGTCAGATGAAACCCATGGAATGTAACTCCTTCATGTTCTTATTTTGATCCTGAAACTCTAGTGTATCCATCCTATAAGGAGGAATTGACAGCATTTCTTCTCTTGGAAAAAGATCAAAAGAAAATTCAACCTCTCACTCTAGAGGAAAACCTGAAAATTCATCTAAAACTAAATCACTAAAACGATTTTTCACTGGAGGAAAGTCCATCTGTGAAGTCCAAATGTCGTCAAGATATAAAATCGAAATCTGGGATGTTATTACTTCTATCCCAATATGCTTGGGTCTACCTCTAGTCACCTGGACATTCCATTCTCCCTTCTGTAGAAACAATCCACCCTCTAGTGACGTGAAACATACCCTACGATGATCAAAATTGGCAACAGCCTGGGAGGAAACTAACTAGTCCATTCTTAGAACGACTTCATATCCCATCATCTCTAAGACATAAATGTCCCATAAGAAGTGAAACCCACCTACCTTAAGAGGTCACTCTTTACACTAATGTACACTAGCTATTCTAGTCCCTAACGAAGTGTCCAACATCATGATATCAGCAGAAGTAAAGATACAGAGACCAAGGATGTCCACAAAAGGAATAGATATAAAGCTATGGGAATCCCCTGTATCGAAACGAGTAAAAGCTAACATATAGGAAAAAATTGTACCGCTAACCATAGAGGTTCCAAGATTCTTCTCCTAGTGAATCTGCTCCAACTCAAAAGTATGACCTACGCCATGGCCCTGTGAAGCTGTCTATGATCTTTGAGATGATCCACAATATGGCTATCAAAAACCCTATCTCTGACCACTTCATCCACGACCACCACCTCGACTTGAATGTCCTGATGAACTCCATCCCCTAGTCAGATGTGGGACTAGTGGTCCTTATTCGATACAAGGAGTTGAAACAGATCCTCCACCACTTGCTACAGGAAGGAGGGCATTGCCGAAACGCTAAAGATGTCCCATCCTTCCATCATATTGTCACTAAAATCAGTCTCTTGGGAACTGAGGTTTCCTATGTCCGCCCTTCCCGCAATGGTAGTACACCACCAAATTCCGATACATGAGGGCCCATAACACCTTATGGAGCAGACTTTGGCACCCATTCAAATGAAACATTAAATTTTCCAATTCCCTATCAAAATAAAAAGTATTCTATCTTGACATTTCTCACAAAAATATGAATATCTAGCATAACATCTATCACAAAATCATGAAATCCTTAATGTATTTTAAATGGAATGACAAATTCATGACATGTGATCTCTAGAAACTGCCTATATGTTTCATGAGATAGAATAACCACATCTCATAAGGTTGCAATAGAAATATAACCTCAATGATAGAAATCATAACAGAAAAAATCATGTGATTCACCGAATGGTGAAATAAAATTAACTATAACAAATGAAAAACCAAAAAAAATCAATATTTGATGTAAATTGGCTTCTCCCTGAACATTAGTTACCTACTCCCGGTCAAAACGTATTACCAACTACCCATTCCTTACTATCCTTATCTGAAGGCTTCAAACAGAAAGACAAAGCAGAAACGAACATGCCTCTGATACCACTTTGTAACATCCAAGTTATGAGTGCCACCCAAAGGTGCCCCATACCTGGTTGGTCAAATTGCCTCAAGCACATTTCCCTAAATTCCAAAGGCTTCCAACTTGAAGTGAGGGCCTTGGGTGTGATAGTGGGGAAACTATGCCCTCATTGGCAGAGCATGCACATCCTAAAAAATAATAATAAACAGTAGTGGAATAAAAATACCATACAACATGTAAACAGTAGAAGAATGAAAGTAAATAACAACTAGACAACATATATAAATTATGCATGTCACATATATCTAGGAAAGTATCTAAAGAAGAAAATATGTTTGAAATATAACTGAACCAAAGTAAAATGAAAATAGGAAAACTCTAGCAGCATCGCAAGCCTAATCTTGGTCCTATGCTCTCCAACACCAACCAGACAATAATGTAACTGTGGAAGATGGGTTCTTTCACTTATCTACACTTACAACCATATAATTTGTTTGGTTCAAAAAAACATGACCCAAATAGGGTGTGAAACGACTATCATTTGACAGCCACCTCAATATCTATGCATAACTATCAGTGAGTATATATAGAACATAATAATGGAAATGATGAAAATAACTCTTAGTACACAAAATTACACAATCCTATAGTTTCCATTTACATTCATTAGCATTTAATTATAATCATTTAATCATGTATATATCACAACATGTATCTTATAAGACTACCTAATAGGGCTAAATCCAATCTTGTGCTTTGGCATGGAATACGTATCTAAAACATTCAATATTTATGTTAACCCTCTAGGTAGCTCACATAGTCTATCCCCTTTGGCCATGTAATGAAATAAAATGGAAAAGACACTCTGAGGAAGGACCCACTGTCAATTACCCTTATGGTCTTTCCACAACTACATACTCTTTGGGGAAGTACTAAACATCAATTCCCCTATGGTCTCGTAATGTAAAATATAGACACTCTGAGGGAGCACTCTTCGTCAATTCCCCTTGTGGTCTCATAGCATTAAATATAACAAACACTCTAATGAATCACTCAAAATCAATTCCCCCTGTAGTCTAAATACACCAGCTTCTCACATCCCTGTGAAATTCAATCGTGCATATATGATATCAAGAAACCAAAATTAATCTCAACTACTACATGGATAAACAATTCCAATTCTTAGAACACGCATTTAACAAGAAAAAAAAGGCAATCAGTTCCATCCTATCAAACATGTTAGTAAAACAAGGTCTCCCTCACAAGAAACATATACCAAACAACCCTAAAAATTAATACAAGGAAACACACCCATGGTGTATTCCTTAAAAATGAATTTTCACATAATACTACATCAAAAAACTCTTAGTCCAACAATCAATCTAAGGTAGATAAAACATGGTTTAATTTCCATAATATGAAATAACTGAAACAAGGGTAGTTGGAACTTTAGCATATAAACTAAAAGAGAAACAACAAAAGGCAACAAACCACCTACCTTGATGATGTATGAAGAGCACAATCAATATTTTTCCCTTTAATTGGACTAGAACAATGTAGATCTACAAAAAGGTCCAAAATGTTCATCCTTGAATAACTCACGAATGAAGAGGAATCAGGAGGAGAGGCTCCAAAAGAAAGATAAACTCACCGAGGTAATTCCAATGCAACTGATGGTGTTTCATTAAGAGAACAGATAACAAATTAGTGGCTTATAGAAGAATCAGTGATTCTGTACACTCCTTCACAAGGCATGGCTATAAAAAGACGAATATGAGTATTAGACACAACTTCGGTCCGATTAGTCAATTAAAAGAAAAGGTACATGACATGTACTGTTAATGAACACACTGTGTATTTACCTCCATCGTCCCCCGAGATTAGCGGTCTGCCACGTCACCCCACATAGCCATGTCTTAGTCATTACATTCCCAAGACATAGCTGTACGCTGTAACTAGGTTCTAAACATGTATTCATAAGTACAGAACTTGTATTTAGAAAATTTGTAAAATTTTCTTTTTTCTCTAAAACAACCAAAATCTAGATCTATACATAAAATGAAGATATAGTTTCTTACAATGGGTCCACTACTACCTAAATTGAGTCAAATCAGTGGAAGGAAATAATTTTATAATGAAAACCATATCCCCTTGTCAGAATGGTTCATCCTCCTTCTAGTATAGTGTCCTAGTACAATAGTGTGTCATAGGAGTTGATGATCACCTATTCATCCCTTACATATGGATGGATTATGGGTATGAATGGTATATCTATAGTACATTGACATGTGGAGTCTATGACTACTAGAAACCATATAAACTCCAACGATATATTGGGAGATGGAAGTTAATACTGTATCATATTGGGATAGTAAAATGCAAGATTCAATTACTATTTGGGTGGTTTCAAAAGAAATACATTCAAGTGGTTCCAAACATGATCACCAATCAGATAATGGTACTAGAAGTCATTGGAATTTTTATTATGATGTGTTGTGAATAAAAACAAACCACTTTCAAGACCAAAAATCAGAGTAGGGGTCTAAAGTGTCTCAATATATGAGAGTGTCGGGTACGAATTCAAATCACCCATGATGGGTTCTTCTAGTATAGAGGTAATTTTTATAATTTTACAAACCATACTTGTGTTTTTCAATTTTCATGAGCACCATACCATTTCAAAACACCTAAAATGATACAGAAAGAGAGTATACTTTATCACGCTATGTTGGGAAGGACTGTGGAAAAAGAAACAATTTATGAGAAAAAAATCAATCGTGTATCTATGAATGTGAGGTTCAATTGGAATGGATTTGGCGTAGTGTACTTGTACGAAAATTTATTCCCAGAGTGTTGAACTCATTTAGAAGCAGGTGAGAACCCCATGTGAGTAATTGGATTATGTTGGGGTAAAATACTATTGGAGTTGAGCACTGATAGAGAGGATAAATTGAATATACCTACTCTCAAGTCATTTCGTCAAATGTTCTTATTGATGTTGGGGAATAGTATTTTGTTGGGTTTTAAGTTATGGAATGAGTTTTACATGATGGTTTGGTTGGGGGTTATGTCATTTCTCAATTGGTTGGGCCAGGTTTTCCATTTATTCTATCTTTCATAGAAACTCACATTGGTTCCCTCATCTGTAGTTGGGTACATACCTACTTTCCAATGGATAGAATTCATCTAGGTTTTCAGGCCCATCAACTATTGGGTAATCTCATTAGACAGAGGATGGGAGGACGGTCTCATCAAAACTTTTTGAGGTGAAACTATTTCTCATTCTAGTACTCTCATATATATTTAAGAAATTTTCATGAAATCCTTCCCAGATCCTTATATAGGACTGGTTTTCCCTTTTCCTGTGACTTGATTAAAATGTTTTATGGATAAGGACAATCATGTGTATATAATGGGTTCTATATCACTATCTTATTTAATTATGATTCTCTTGGCCATGGCCATGTTTAGGAACTCTAGAGTTTATTACTATCCAGGGTGATAGATAGTGTCTTGGAGATGGGATTGAACTTCTAAGAGGGATCCTATGTATCAGATGAAAATAGGAATCAAAACCCACATAGTTCATTAGACATAGTTTAAGGTCATATGACTGAAACAATCCATGTAGTTTAACATCATATGGTAAGGATATGAATATTAGGGCTGGACCTCAATGATTCATCTTATGTAACCTATTTAATATAGGAGTTAGAGTCCATATAGTTCATGTGATGGGAATTTGTATCATGAGATATACAACAATAGAGTCCCTAGGTAGGACTTTTTCATATGAGACATCCCTAGATTGATTCTTCGGGAATGTTTCCATTTAAATGGGAAAGGTATGTAATCAGACATACATCTAAATGGTGGATCCATGGTAGGGGAATTCTCAACATGTTTTTTGTAAAATCCTCACTGGTATCTATGCCCATGTGATCCATGATCAATGTGAGAAATAAGAAATAGTGTTCGATTAGACATATTTCTCGAGAGAATCCCTATATGAGGCTTACACATTAATGATTCCCTTTGAGGGGCATGATCATCCATCTCATGGATGATCTGATGTGGAGATCGGGCCTTAGGAAGGAATCCTACATATCCTTGGATTCAGTGGTAATAAAAGCTTTTTTTTTCAATTTGAGACATATTGTTAAAATGATTCCCCTGTATGAGTCATCTTCTCATCCGCTGATGGATGAAGAAGAATGGAAAATGTATGTGAGGATTTAATACTATATTTTAGTTATAATTGGAATATTAAATGAAATAAATCTAATTGTATGAGCATTGTAGATTAAGACTTTGAAAGGATTCCTAGGTATCTTGGTTATAGAGGGAATCTGAGTTATCATAGTTTGGTCATCCCTTAACCCGCAGATGGGTTAAGGTGGATGATCATAGTTAGGGATATTATTGTTTTCCATGAGATTTTGGGGATTCTAGGGGATTCTACCAATATGTATTCATATTGGATGTTAGGCCTTAGAATGGAATCTTATATATCCTGATTATTATAGGATTTAGATCCCTCCTAGTTAAGTTCATTCTTTATCCTATTGATGGGATAAGGTGGATGATCATGCATAGATACATTTTGGTTATCCTTGAGGTATTATGAAATCTAGAGGGATTAAAATAAAATGTATTCCCTATTTATCAATTAAATATTATATTATGTTGATGATCAATGCTTATGCATAGAGATTTTGTAGATACCTGAAGCATGATGTACATGGACATTACATTAATTTTTCAGAATACATAATACATAACAAAAATAGATACACAATGACCATAATAGTTTAGTGTCTTTGGAAACTCGGAATAAAATATTCTAATCGTGGTGAAAGATCTTCAACATCTCCCATAAAGATCTTCCCCTTTTTTTTCTTACCTAAAACCCTTCTTTATATCCTCGGGAAAAGAAAAAATAAAAAGGGTGAGCTCAAATGCTCAGTAAGGGTAATCATGGATAAAATAAAACAAACTATATACATTTGAACATAAAAACATGAACATAATGTTTAAACATCAAATGCTTGAGCAATGACATAAAACATGGAAGTACATAAAGAATAGATCATAAAGGAACATTAATCATGATAAACTAGAATGGAAATAAAACTTGTAATTGTGGAAACCATTAAGCACATGATATTATTTCCATAGTAGCCAAGGCATTGCTGCCAAGACCATCTTAGTGGACAAAGTCCCTTTCTGAATCGAGTTCACTCCTCGTTCCAGTCCTGTATTACTGAACCAGTTTAATTTTCCGTTCCAGCCATGTCTATCTCATGAGATATAAATCATTACCCAATGCATTGGAGGGAGATATAGGTCCCACCCATCTCATAATGAAATCATTCTTACTTGTGCCACAAAATAAACTTGACATATTCATCATAACCCAAAGAATAAAATGGGTTCCATAAACATCATCCCATCATCACATAATCCATATAAAAAATGGATATATCGACATAAGAAAAGTGAAAACATGTAAATAATAGGGACATTATACTTGAAACATAACCATATGAAATAATGTCATCTTATATGTAAAATGGGTTTGATAAAACACATGAAATGAATTTTTGAGGAAAATATCCTTTCTTTTTCAAAATCAATTTCTTTTCACAAAACGTCATGAAATTTTAAAAGAAAACGATTTTGTTTAAAATATTCATGAAATATTTTGGAGGAAGCTTCAAGAAAATATGGCTTTATAAAATCGTAAAAATCCTTTCGTGTCGTATACGTAAAAAAAACCTTCTTCTCGTACTTTTGTCAGAAAAGTCAAAAGGTGCATTGTAGGGTAAATAAAAGAAATATTCCTTACATACCATGGGGTAAAATTCATAATGGGTAAAAAGGACTTTAAACATATATTAATACACTATTATAAAACATGGACATGGATGATATCCATAACCCTAGAAAATACTTACGAATAAGCAATCTCAGATAAAAATGAGATTTTCAAAATTTTCCCTTACCTTTGGTCCGATATGCTTCGTATGGATCCGAACCTCCTGTATAATGATTTAAATAATGTCATTGAATTATTACATAATCATATTAATTTTTATGATATAATATATGTTTCACTTATGACTTTATATTACCCGTTATTTTGAAAATTCCATGTTAAAGTATCGTTTTGGGTAAAATCATTTCATTTATCATATGTGTTTTGACTTGTTGTTTCTTGATATTATTACTTATATACAGATTTAAATAATTCTATAATGTAAAACTATATTTATATATAATATATATTCATCATATACATATATATTATAGATCGTTAAAAGGAATGAAATACACCGTTCATGGAGACGGTAGGTCGTACGTACGCATGAATGTTGTTTTCATTTCCTTATTGTATTGAATGAAACTAAATAGATGACATAAACATATATACATAAATACAGTAGCATTATTATATCATATATTTCATTATTATTCATTTTATAAGCTTTATGATCATTCATGTATGGTTAATCATGAAAAATGAATCTCATCGTGTCGTGCAGACGGTAGTTCGTACGTACGCACGAGTGATGATATAGTTCCTATAATTATAGAATTGGAGTGGATGGTATAATATATCATAATCAGTATTATGTTATAATAACTATGTATAGTTATTATTTACACCATTATACACATCCAATTAAGGTGGTGTTGGAAAAACAGATTACACCACGGCGTGGAGTCGGTATTCCGTACGTACGCACGCGTGGTGATTTTGTTTTCCATAGGATGGATAGATGGTGAAACATGGTTGTTTCATACTTATAATAACATATCCGTATATGAGTTATACTGATGTTATTACTTCAAAATGAAACAACTAAAGAATAATAAGTAGAAGAAGAAATAAAGTTGAAAGAATCGGTAACAGACATTACCTCTTCTTTGAAGCGCCTCTTTGAGACCTCCTATTAGGGCACTTAAATTGGTCATTGAAGATGAACAGGATATCTAAGATGTTTCTAGGGAAATGGATAAGAGAATTTGGCAGGGTTTTTCGGAGCATGAAGGCTCAAAGTGGTGTGAGGAAGAGAGGGAGGAGGTGCCCTTTTATAAGGGAGGAGAGGGGCACCATTGGAAAACTAAAATTATTATTTTATTATAAAGTCATATTCGATTTTTAATAGCCCCAAATTTATTTATTTCGAATATAAGGTGGGGATGGGTCTAAAGAATATCATCCAATATAATTTAGACAAGTTTAGGTTCCTATTTTAGCCTTATCATTTAGATTTATCTTTAAGTTAAATAATTTTACTTTTACCATGTCTTCTTGTTTTCTTACACTATAAGGTTAATAAACATACTATATCAAGACAAACGAACCCCAAGTTGTTTATTATTAATATATATAATCTTATATAAGTCATATGGCCGATCCTTAGATTTTTAGGAATAAAATAACAATTAATAATATTATATTTGTTTTAAAAACTATTTTATGTCAATTTTCATACTATTTGGTAATTGATTTTTTAGAAAATCATAACAGAATGATTAGTTCTCAAAAAGTAAATTAAATCAATAATAACATGTCATATTTACATATAAAATTATTTTAATTCATAAAAAGTCTCAAATTACATTTATTTGGGTATTTATAACATCAATTATGTCAATAATTCATTAATAAAATAATTATTGGATCATCATTGTGTCATAAATAAATTAGATTATAGAATGTCTAAAAATTTAAATTTAAATATCATTATGTAGGAAATCGTTTTATATTTCTACTGAATATTTATAGTCGAATTTAGCTTATGTATAACCCTATATTAAAAATTATTTACTTATTAAACTTTGATTTTAACTATTTTAACCCTTCTTTAAATAAATTAATAATAAATGTCATAATCTAACCCAAGTGGGACTAAATGGTCATATTTTATTCCTAAGGTTGTTTTTGGTCGAATTACACTTATCCAATAGAATTAGGACATGTTTTATGGTAATAATAATATCATTTGTACCCTTAATTACTCTATTTACTTTTAACCGTGGTAAAAAAAAGTAAACAGTTATTATTCACCAAAAATTATTTTCATGTCATTGAACCAAATTTTACTTACTGACATCAACCGCGTCTCTCTGATTTTTGAAATTCCACTCACAGAAGCGGTAAAATTATGTTTTATGAAAAAATCATTTTTTAACTACCACTTAGTGGTTTCACTATTCATCAAAAAATGAAAGTTTCCAGAAAAATACCAAAAATTAGGCCTAATATATATTTGATATTATGAACTCAAAAATGATTTCTATTTTACCAAATTGAAAACATATCAGTTTCATTAATTAATTTAAAAATTAATTCCCGCCGTCAAAACAAATAGTGTGTTCTTAAGAGATTATAACTATCAAAAGACTGACACTTGTTTACGTCTGGTTTAAATGTGAAATTACATATAATGACAAAAATTGTATTAAATTGTAAAAATATATTCTAAATAAACTTTAATACCACTCAAATTAATAATTTATCACTATTAATTATTTCGATTAAAAAGGCTGTTTTTAATTAAAATTTAGTAATTTTCACTATTCATCAGAAAATGAAAGTTATCCGACAAGTACCAAAATTTCACCCTAAGCTAATTTCGATATTCCGAATCCAAAAATGATGTCCATTTTAAAAGATAAAATTTATAAAATTTCAAAAAGTGGGTATTACTATTCATAACAGCGAGTTCATAATAATAATATAATAATAGCTCTTTTAGCGAAACTCGGTATTGCGTACTACACACGCTATCGAGGAAGGTCGTGATTGCGTGTAATGCAAGTAAATTCAAGGATGTGTGTTGTGAAAGTTCCTTTTAGTTTAGCATAGAACACAAGACATTAATGAAATTAAAAAGAATATTTTTCATAAAATCTCAGGGCGTTACATTCTACCCCCCTTAAAATGAATTTCGCCCTCGAAATTCGTCGAGGTTGTAAATGGTTTACGACTCGAAACTTTCATTAATAGAAACGCACATCGTAAAAAGGAATACCAAAACTTGTCTTTAAAAAATAATGTATGAAACATAATGGTTACCCAAATTAACTTATCACTGGGTTTCCATAGGTGAAAATATGGATATGGAAGAAAAATCTAACCTTTAAGTTATGATGGAGAGTGGTAGAGAACCTGGCTATGAAAAAGCCAACAATCACAAAGCCATAAATTTGTGAAGATCTAAGGTACCATCTGATTCATCAGATATAAGAGCACTAGGACAACATTTTTGGTTTTGAATATCATTTCCCTAAAGTTGATGAAATTTGAATTAGAAGAAATACTTTCGTGATTTTGGTACAGTCTCACCGTTGGTCGTTCTTTGGAAAATTTCCACTTCATCTCTTAAAGAAATGAAGTTGAATTTGTCATTCGTGATGTGTTAGCAGATCATGTGATAGAATGATGGGTGATTCCATCTGTCTCAAACAAAAGGATAGAAAAGTTATCAAAAAAATACATAAGTCCATCTATAGTGAGATTAATCATATATGGTTCCGAAAATGGACTTATACTTCATATATCACACTGCTTAATATAATGAAACTAGTTTATACTAAACAGGGACTTCCTGTAGGCCAATGGTAGGTGATAAAGGCCAGTCGCACTTCAGTTGTTGGTTCGATTCCCACAGCCTTGTCCGACGTGATGGGATGTCGCCCATCCTGCAGGTTGTCCTTTTTCTAAAACTAAATTACTATAACATCGCATAAATAATATCGAAAAAAATTTATCCTTAAACAATACTAACTTATTTCTGACATAATCTATTCCAATCTTCAGGCTTATCCAAAATACTTCTATCCAATCTCATATTATAGTGAAAACGATTACCAAAGAGTTCATAAAACTAGCATGTTAATACCATCGTTGATCCCCATATATCATGAGATATGACTTGTTGGTCACATTCCATACACTCGAAGGCCTTAATCATGTATTCTATTGAAAAAAATGAATACCCATGGAATCTTAGTGAAAACATGTGTGCTGTAAAAAGTTAACTCTTTTCACATAACAAAACCTCAAACCATGATATAACTATTTCCTTACATTAGTCATGAGCTTATGAATACTTTCAAACATTTCATTTTCTCGTTTTCCCTTCATTATGCGCATATCATCTTTTTTTCCAAAAATATCTCAATCACTTTCCATGGTCACCGGTACCATAAAATTATTGAAAACCACAATAGACAAATATATAAATATTCAAATATTCCATGATACAATATAGAACATTATTTTGGAATCCCATTACATAAACACTTAATCATTCCACCACATCATTGTCAAATTCAACATCGCCAATAGTGATCGCATGTTACTTCTCTTTGTCCTTTGACTTATGTGGTTTCCCATGTCGATAATCACTGACCCTTGGATTAGGGAATTTATTAGCATAATGCCCCATTTCCATGCACATGAAACATTGAAGTGTTGGTGGTGCGTTCTCTGCAGTCTTTTCTTTATTCACATCATTAGAAACCATTTTTCCATTTCTTTGACACTCAGCTGCTTGATGACCTTATTTTCCATGCATAAAACATTTTTTATTCCCTTTAATACAATATCTACCATGCTTCTTTCCACACATTGAGCATAAGGAAACATTCATCTTATTTTCACCATTATACCAAGATTTCTCCTTGAACTCCATCTATTTTTTCATGTCAAAACTATGAGATAAATAAGTGACACCAACTTCCATTTCTACCTTGATAGCACAATGCACAATTTCATCATAGCTACTGAAGTCTCTTATAGCTAATTCCCTTCGAAGATTTGGTTTTAAGCCACTGAAGAATTGATCGATCTTACTCTCATTTTGGATAATAATACCAGAAGCATACCATGCAAGTCTTGTAAAATTTGCTTCATAGGTACCAACAGATTCATCATCCTTTTGCATTAGTTCAAGAAACTCATTCTCCACATTTGTTCAGAGAATACGAGGGAAGTACTTATTGAAAAATAAGTTCATGAACTTGTCCCATTCCATGGACTCAATTGCATCTCTTTGCCTCGTATTCTTGATAAGATTCCACCATTCATCAGCTTCACCTTCCAAATGATATACTGCTAAGATAACTTTATCTTGTTCCGAACATTGAATAACTAAAAATATCTTTTCAGTGGTACTGATCCATTGTTTATCAAGAAGTGGATCAGAAGACCCACTGAAAGAAGATGTACGTTTCCGCATGATGGACTCAATAGAATATTGTTCCCTTCTCTGCTCATTTGAAAGTCGAGAATGATTCATAGCTTTTGTAAGTATAGCAATAAGATTTTTCACTCCATCTCCCATAACATTTGTTTTTTCAGGAGGAAAATCATTTCATTGTCCATTGCATTGATCAACATGGTTCCTTCAGGTTCCAACCATCGTCTAAAACAAAAAAAAGAATAGTGTGAGAGGCAAAAATCATGCTAGGGAAAACAACATAATAAAGGGGAAGTACCTTCAATATCTAACATCTTAGGTTTAATTCTAAGATCGTTACCATAATTATTTGACTATAACCTATACTTATACTTAACCTTAGGGACATCCCTAGTAATACCTTATAAATATCTCTAGGGATCTCACTAAAGTTTTCGCATCATAGTTTCCAAAGGTTGACTAAACCATTCCTCTGATACCAACTGTAGAGACCCGAAGCTTGAAGTACATGGACATTACATTACTTTTTCAGAATACATAATACATAAAAAAAATAGACACACAAGGACCATAATAGTTTAGTGTCTTTGGAAACTCAGAATAAAATCTTCTAATCGTGGTGAAAGATCTTCAAAATCTCCCATAAAGATCTTCCCCTCTTTTTTCATACCTAAAACCTTTATTTATATCCTGGGGAAAAGAAAACATAAAAAGGGTGGGCTCAAATGCTCAGTAAGGGTAAGCATAGATAAAATAAAACATACTATATACATTTTAACTTAAAACCATGAACATAATGTTTAAACCTCAAAATCTTGAGTAATGACATAAAAATTGGATATACATGAATCATAGATCATAAAGGAACATTAATCAGGATAAAATAGCATGGAAATAAAACTTGTAATTATTTCAAACATTAAGCACATGATATTATATCCGTAGTAGCCAAGGCATTGCTTCCAAGACCATCTTAGTGGACAAATTCCCTTTCTGAATCGAGTTCACTCCTCATTCTAGTCCTGTATTACTGAACCGGTTTAACTTTCCGTTCCAGCCATGTCTATCTCATGAGATATAAATATTTACCCAATGCATTGGGGGGAGATATAGGTCCCACTCATCTCATAATGAAATCATTCTTACTTGTTCCACAAAATAAACTTGTAACATTCATCATAACCCAAAGAATAAAATGGGTTTCATAAACATCATCCCATCATCACATAATCCATATAAAACAAATAGATATATCAACATAAGAAAAGTGAAACCATGTAAATCATAGGTAAATTATACTTGAAACATACACAAATGATATAATGTCATCTTAGATGTAAAATGGGTTTGATAAAACACTTGAAATGAATTCTTGAGGAAAATATCCTTTCTTTTTCAAAAGAAATTTCATTTCACAAAACGTCATGAAATTTTAAAAGAAAAATTATTTTTTTTAAATAGTTATGAAATCTTTTGGAGGAAGATTCATGAAAATGTGGCTTTATAAAATCGTAAAAATCCTTTCAGGTCGTATACGTTAAAAAAACATTCTTCTCGTACTTTTGTCGGAAAAGTCAAAAAAGTACCTTGTAGGGTAAAAAAAAGAAAGATTCCTAACATACCATGGGTAACAGTCAAAATTAGTAAAAAGGACTTTAAACATACATGAATACACTTTTATAAATCATGGACATGGATGATAGCAATAACCCCGGTAAATACTTATGAATAATCAATCTCAGATAAAAATGAGATATGAAAAATTATCCTTTACCTTAGGTCTGATATGCTTTGTATGGATCTGAACCTCCTGTATAATGATATAAATAATGTCATTTACTTATTACATAATCATATTTAATTTTTATGATATCATATATGTTTCACTTATGACATTATATTACCTGTTCTTTTGTAAATTCCATGTTAAAGTATCGTTTTGGGTAAAATCATTTCATTTATCTTATGTGTTTCGACTTGCCGTTTCTTGATATTATTACTTATATCCTGATTTAAATAATTACATAATGTAAAAAAAGATTTATATATAATACATATTAATCATATACATATATATTATAGATCGATAAAGGGAATGAGATACACCGTTCATGGAGACGGTAGGCCGTACGTATGCATGAACGCTGTTTTCGTTTCCTTATTGCATTGAATGAAACTAAATAGATGACATACATATATATATATATATACATAAATCCAGTAGCATTATTATATCATATATTTCATTATTATTCATTATATAAACTTTATGATCATTCATGTATGTTTAATCATGGAGAATGAATCTCATCGCGTTGTGGAGACGGTAGTCCGTACGTAAGCACGAGCGATGATATCGTTCCCATAATTATAGAATAGGAGTGGATGGTATAATATATCAGAATCAGTATGAAGTTATAATAACTATGCATATTTATTCTTTACACCATTATACTCATCCAAGTAAGGCGGTGTTAGAAAAACAGATTACACCACGACGTGGAGACGGTATTCCGTACGTACGCACGCGGGGTGATTTCGTTTTCCGTAGGATGGATAGATGGTGAAATAGGGTTGTTTCATACTTATAATAACATATCAGTATATGAGTGATACTGATGTTATTACTTCATAATCAAACAAATAAATAAGAAGAAGTAGAAGAAGAAATAATGTTGAAAGAATCGATAACGGACATTACCTCTTCTTTGAAGAGCCTCTTTGAGACCTCCACTTTGGGCACTAAATTTGGTCTTTGAAGAAGACCAGGACCTCTAGGATGTTTTTATAGAAGTGGAGAAGAGAATTTGGCAGGGGTTTGCCTAGATTGAAGGCTCAATGTGGTGTGAGGAAGAGATGGAGGAGGTGCCCTTTTATAAGGGAGGAGAGGGGCACCTTTGGAAAACTAAAACTATTATTTTATTATAAAGTCATATTCGTTTTTAAATAGTTCCAAATTGATTTATTTCGAAGATAAGGTGGGGATGAGTCTAAATCCTCTCATACAATAGAATTTAGACAAGTTTAGGTTCGTATTTTCACCTTATCGTTTAGATTTAACTTTAAGTTAAATAATTTTACTTTTACCGTGTCTTCTTGTTTTCTTACACTATAAGGTTAATAAACTTACTATAACAAGCCAAACGAACCCCAGGTTGTTTATTATTAATATATATAACCATATCTAAGTCATTTTGCCGAACCTTAGATTTTTAGGAATAAAATAATGATTAATAAGATAATATTTGTTTTAAATACTATTTTATGTCAATTTTGATACTATTTGGTAATTGATTTTTGTGAAAACCATAACAGAAAGATTGGTTCGAAAAAAGTAATTTAACACAATAATAACATGTCATATTAACATATAAAATTATTGGAATTCATTAGAAGTCTCAAATTACATTTATTTGGGTATTTATAATATCAATTATGTCAATATTTCATTAATAAAATAATTACTGCATCATCATCGTGTCATAAATAAATTAAATTATTTAATTTATAAAAATAAAAAATAAAAAATCATTATGTAGGAAATCTTTTTAGCTTTCTAATTAATATTTATAGTCGAATTTATCTTTTGTAATACCCTATATTTAAATTGATTTACTTATTATACTTTGATTTTAACTATTTTAACCCTTCTTTAAATAAATTAATAATAAATGTCCTAATCTAATCCATGTGGGTCTAAATAGTCATATTTTATTTCTAAGCTTGTTTCTGGTCGAATTACACTTATCCAATAGAATTAGGACATGTGTTAGGGTATTAATAATGTCATTTTTATCCTTAATTACACTATATACTTTTAACCGTGGTAAAAAAAAGTAAAAAGTTACTATTCACCAAAAATTATTTTCATCTCACTGAACCAAATTTTACTTACTGACATCAATCGTGTCTCACGTATTTTTGAAATTCCACTCACAGAAGTGGTAAAATTAAGTTTAATGAAAAATTCATTTTTTTTCTACTACTTAGTGGTTTCACTATTCATGAAAAAATGAAAGTGTCCAGAAAAATACCAAATATTAGGCCTAAGCTATATTTGATATTATGAACTCGAAAATGATGTCTATTTTACCAAATTAAAAACATATCCGTTTCATTAATTAATTTAAAAATAAATTCCCATCGTCAAAACACATAGCGTGTTCTTAAGAGATAATAACTATCAAACGATTGACACTTGTTTATGTCTTCTTTAAATGTGAAATTACATCCAATGACCAACATTTTATTAAATTGTAAAAATATATTCTAAATATACTTTAAAACCACTCAAATTAATAATTTATCACTATTAATTATTTCGATTAAAAGGTTGTTTTTAATTAAAATTTAGTAATTTACACTATTTATCAGAAAATGAATGTTATCTGAAAAATACCAAAATTTCACCCAATGATAATTTCGATATTCCGAATCCAAAAATGAAGTCCATTTTAAAATATAAAATTTATAAATTTCAAAAAGTGGGTATTACTATTCATAACGGCTAGTTCATAATAATATTATAATAATATCTCTTTTAGTGAAACTCGGTATTGCGTGAAACACACGCTATCGAGGAAGGTCACGATTGTGTGTAATGCAAAGAAAGTCAAGGATGCATATTGTGAAGGATCCTTTTGGTGTAGCGTATAACACACGACATTAATAAAATTAAAAAGAATATTTTTCATAAAATCTCAGGGTGTTACAGATTTCCCAATTGGTCTGGCTTACACTTTGAGGATTCCTTTCTAATATACCCATTCATTATATTCTAATTGATTAAAGAGATGTGGTGATGACCATGATAATGTTTCGAAGAGAAGAATATTTGTATGTTCACATTATTGTGTAACCCTATCACATAAAGAACACTTACTTTTTGAAAGGGGTATGAAGCCAATATGTTCTAGTAGGGGTCCATATAGAATGAATCCAAATAGGCCTACTGAACTAAGCGGGAAGTTCCTAAGGGATATGCCAAAAATGTCTTAGATGCCTTTTGGGGATATCATGATTTTATTACCGATATGTTAGGGAACTAATTTGACATGGAGAACATGTACAAGGGTGTATTCCTGATTAATTAGCATGACCTAGATTCCATTTCATGAGTGAAGTAGACATGTCTAAGATGCCTCGTATAACCAATGTTGGTATGTTAGGGGTCTTTTACAGGATCAGCTGACTTGTATCAAATGTATTAACCTGAGTGAAGAAGGCATTTCAAATGGGTTTACATTATAAATGCATACATGTATGGGTTCTAGCACAATAATGAAGTTAAAATGACTATATGTTGTCATAAGATCAGTCAGACTCATCTTCGGGTTGTGGCATGTCCATGCAGAAATGTCTATGGACAATCACATGATCATGACAAAATTTCCATGAATCCTTCACTAAAAAAAGTTCATAGTCTTAGATTTCTTCACATGACCATGGTGAAAAAATCCAAGGAGCTTCATATGATTTATATGAATTTTTCGTTGGCTTTCCTCATAACAATGTAGCAATTTCAAGGGGTTGTCACCTAATCAACTTTGTCTTTCCTTGGGTTGATGTATGAAAATGGTGACATGTAAATGGTATAATGTCAGACCAATCTAGATCATCTATGGTATTTCTCAGGACTAAACAAGTCCTAGGATGAATCTTATTATTTTGTGTACTTAAACAATTCATGTGACAGAGTCTTACAAATATATTTACGGTATTTCGTTTTTTTGAGTACCACAAGTACACATCTAAAGGGATTATTCCATAAGTCCATAGAGGTAATATTCTCCTTGGTGGAGGGATGCATGGTTATGTAAGGGTATAACTCATGAAATCTTTAGTGAGTTTAGTCCATATAGAGGCTTGAGTTACTCCCATTAAGGGGTCATATGAAACCCCATATTTCAAGGAATTTTTACGACCTTAATGAGGTCTGGCGAGGGGTACTGCCACCATGTGTGGGTATGAATATTGATTCTACCTACATAGGTGAGGCTGTATCAAGAATTGGGATAGTGAATAGCACATTGGGTTTCATGTCCTTATTTTCTACCCTTCATGGAGGGTTTATCCATAGGGGATACATGTAGGCATCGCGAGTCATGAAGGATCTTTATACCAGAACACCAAAGGACCAATGTGATTACTTGTTTAAGGTTACATGAAGGAATCACATATGTGGGGAACCAATGTTGGGGAATGTATTTCTTAGTTATCAAATACAAGGGTGGAATCCTGCGTGACCATTAGCTCATAGGAATGACTCATGCTATTGATGGTTCGTGTGAGGTTCATTCGTTCATGCAATTCACATGTCTCCCAAATGGGATCTCATGAAGGTCTATTCAATTGAACCAAGGACCCATGGAGGGCAGTTTAAGGCCGATAAAACTATGTCTAGGTTAGTATGTGGTCACCAATATTGTAACACCCGAGACTTTTATGTTATATAAATCATCAAAGGAATCTTTTCCTACACAACACTTGCTTGGCTTGCTTTACACGCAATCGCGACCTTCCTCGATAGCTTGCGTCGTACGCAATACCGAGTTTCACTAAACAACAATATGCTATTAAAACTAGCCGTTATGAATAGTAATAACCACTTTTTGAAAATTTATAAATTTTATTTTTCAAAATGGACTTCATTTTTGGACTCAGAATATCGAAATTAGCCTAGGGTGAAATTTTGGTATTTTTCTGAAAACTTTCAATTTTTGATGAATAGTGAAACCACTAAGTGGTAGGTTAAAAAACTGAATTTTGCATAAAACTTAATTTTACCGCTTCTGTGAATGGAATTTCGAAAATCCGAGAGACACGGTTAATATCAAGGACTAAAATGTGGTTCAATGAGATGAAAATAATTTTTTGGTGAATAGTAACTTTTTACTTTTTTTACCGCGGTTAATAGTAAATAGGGTAACTAAGGGTAAATATGATATTACTATTACCCTAACACATGTCCTAATTCTATTGGACAAGTGTAATTCGACCAAAAACAAACTTAGGAATAAAATATGACCATTTAGGCCCACTTGGATTAGATTAGGACATTTATTATTAATTTATTTAAAGAAGGGTTAAAATAGTTAAAATCAAAGTTTAATAAGTAAATAATTTTTAATATGGGGTTATACATAAGATAAATTCGATTGTAAATATTCATTAGAAAGCTAAAAAGATTTCCTACATGATGGTATTTTATTTGTAATTTTTAGACATCAAATAATTTAATTTATTTATGACACAAAGATGATGCAGTAATTATCTTATTAATGAAAAATTGACAAAATTGATAATATAAATACCAAACAAAAATGTAATTTAAGACTTTTTATGAATTACACTAATTTTCTAGGTTACTATGATATATTATTGTTGATTTAATCAACTTGGTTCGAACATATAATTCTGTTATGACTTTCACAAAAATCATATATCAAATAGTGTCAAAATTGACACAAAATAGTTTTTAAATCAAATATTATATTATTAATTGTTATTTTATTCCTAAAAATCTAAGGTTCGGCCAAATGACTTAGATAAGGATATATATATTAATAATAAACAATTTGGGGTTCGTTTGGCATGTTATAGTAAGTGTATTAACCATATAGTGAAAGAAAACAAAAAGACACGGTAAAAGTTAAATTAATTAACTTAGAGTTAAATCTAATTGATAAGGTTAAAATAATACCCTAAACTTGTCTAAATCCTATTGGATGATAGGATTTCGACCCATCCCCACTTTAGCTTCGAAATAAGACCCTTTGGAACCATTATAAACCGATTTTGACTTTAATATAAAATAATATTTTGAGATATTCCTAAGGTGCCCCTCTCCTCCCTTATAAAAGGGCACCTCCTCCCCCTCCTCCTCACACCAATTTGAGCACTCAAGCTCGGCCAACCCCTGCCATTTTCCCTTCTCCACTTCCCTAGAATAATCCTAGAGGTCCTGGTCTTCTCCAAAGACCAATCTTAGTTCCTTAAGTGGAGGATTCAAAAAGGCGTTCCAAAGAAGAGGTAATATCCATTACCGATCTTTTCAATTTCTTTCTTCTTCAACTTCTTCTTCTTTAGTTGTTTCATGATAAAGTAATAACATCAGTATTACTTACATACTGATATGTTATTATAAATATGAAACAACCCTAATTCACCTTCTATCCATCCTACGGAAAAATGAAATCATCGCGCGTGCGTACGTACGGAATACCGTCTCCACGCCGTGGTGTAATCTATTTTCCACCATCACCTTACAAGGATGGGTATAATCAGTAACTATATATGATTATTATTAAGTAATATTGATACTGAAATAATATATATATATACTCCAATACAATTCCACGATCATAGGAACGATATCATCACTCGTGCGTACGTACGGAATACCGTCTCCACGATGTGATGCGACTCGTTCTACATGATCTTCATTTCATAATGATTATATAAATGAATTGAATGAATGAATATGGTATATAATACACTAATACCATTCTGGAAATGAATTATCTATAACCTAAAGATAAGAATAAGAATTTATTCGACAAAACACGCATAAGAACAAAAAGTTATAAAGACCCGAGTAACAAGTAACAATGAAATATTACTAACAAGAAGCTAATAATATGACCATATATGATCTCATATAAATATGTATGATTCTGGAATAAGTCAATAACATTATTTAAACCATTATACAGGAGCTTCGGACACGAACAAAGCAAATCGGACCTAAGGTAAGGGAAATATCACAATCTCATTTTTATCCGAGATTGTTTATTCGTAAGTATTTACTGGGGTGTATTTTATCATCCACATCCATGTTCCCTAAATATGTAATATTGTTTCCATCCACTTGAAATAGTTTAAATCCAATTTTACCCTTAGGTGAGTTTTTAGTAAAGAATATGAAAGGAATCTTTTGTCGTTTTTCCGTACGAGGTACTTTTTGACTTTTCCGACAAAAGTACGAAGAATGTTTTTTAACTTATACGGCATGAATGGATTTTTAAAACATTACTTCAAAGAAGCTTCCTTTACAAGTTTTCAAGTTTATTTTTAGTCAACTTCTTTTATTTTAAAGTTGTATGACATGTTATGAAAGGAAAAATGTTTTTGAAGAAGAAAGGATATTTTCCTCAAGAATTCAATTCAAGTGTTTTATCAAAATTATTTTCCATCTAAGATAATAAAGGGTTCTGTTTCTATCCATATTTTTACATTGGTTTGACTATGTTGTGATGGAATTATGTTTATGAATTCCTTTATCATATATGAATTGATTTATGATGTCATGATGTTTCAAGAATCCCATTTTGGTTATATGTGTTATGCGATGATGTATGTTTTATGATTATGTGGCACACATAAGAAAGGATTCATTATAAGATGGGTGGGACCTATATCTCCCTCCAATGCATTGGGTATAGATTTTATATCTCATGAGATAGACATGGCTGGAATGGAAGGTTATTTCGGTTAAGTGATACAGGACTGAAACGAGGAGTGAACTCGGTTCAGAAAGGGACTTTGTCCACTAAGATAGTCTTGGCAATGAGTCATGACTAACAAGAAATGATTTTCCATGATTATGTGTGCATGCCACAAAGATTCAAGTTTTATGTTATGATTATGGGGATCTCATTTTCACTTCTATGATTTATTCCATGTTAAGATATTATGATCTCTTTTGCAGGTTTTGATTTTCATAAAGATATGATATGATTTTTATTTCTTTTATTTGCCCTTGCTGAGCATTTGAGCTCACCCTTTTATGTTTTCTTTTCCCCAGGTCAGGAAGATGGATATTAAGTAGAATATGCTAAAAGGGACCCTAGATATGATGAAATAAATGGGAGACACTGTAGAAGATTTATGAACCAGTTGTTTATGTTTCCCAGTTTCTAAAGACACTATACCTATACGGTCCTTTGTGGTTTTGTCATATGTTGTAATAAGTGTGCTTCAATTTTGAAGTATTAACAATGTATGTAAAGTATGGGTTGTTATAGTTGGTATCAGAGGAAAGGTATAGTCAACCTTTGGAAACTAGGATGTGAAAGCCTTAGTAAAAACCCTAAGGATAAGTCTAAGCATAGAACACAATCTTAGAAATGGCCATGAATAACCTAGGATAAGACCATAAGCATGAAAATTTTATTCTTGAATTATGTGGTTTCCTATTATAATTAGTGTTGATCACACTATTCTTCTTGGTTTTATTCAATGGCTGGAACCCGAAGGAACCGTGTTAATGCGGAATGCGATGGACAATGCAATGATTGTCCCCCTGAGCAACCAAACGATATGGGAGCTGGAATGCAAAATCTTGTAGCCATGCTCACACAACTTTCTCAAGCTATGAATCATGCAGGATTTCCAAACGAACAAAGGAGGGAGCAACATTCTGTTGAATCCTTCATGAGGCAGCGTCCACCATCTTTCAGCGGGTCTACTGATCCATTAGTTGCTGAACAATGGATTAGTACTACTGAAAAGATATTTTCAGTTCTTCAATGTTCTGAGCATGATAAAGTCATCCTAGCAGTGTATCGTTTGGAAGGAGATGCTGATCAATGGTGGAATCTTGTTAAAGAATACAAGGCAAAGAGATGAAATTGAGTCCATGGAATGGGACGAGTTCAAGAACTTGTTTTTCAATAAGTACTTCCCTCGTATTCTCCGAACAAAGATGGAGAAAGAGTTCCTTGAACTGAAGCAAAGGGATGATGAATCTCTTAGTACCTATGAAGCAAATTTTACAAGACTTGCAAGGTACGCTTCTTGTATTATTATCCGACCTGAGAGTAAGATTGATCGATTCTTTAGTGGCTTAAAACCAAGTCTTCGAAGGGCGTTATCCATAAGGGACTTCAATAGCTATGAGGAAATCGTTCGATGTGCTCTCAAAGTCGAGATGGAGATTGGAGTAACCCATCAGTCACATGGGTTTGATATGAAGAGGAAGATGGAATTCAAAGAAAAATCTAAAGAGCACACGGAAAAGAAGATGAGCTTTTCCTTATGCTCAAAGTGTGGAAAGAAACGTGGAGGGAGTTGTCTTAAAGGGACAAGTAAATGTTTTAAATGTGGAAAGGAAGGCCATCGGGCATTTGAATGCTGTGATAATGGGAAAAAGATGTCTAATGATGCAAACAAAGGAAGGGATACACAGAATGAACCTACTACACTTCAATGTTTCAAGTGCAAGGAGATGGGGCATTATGCCAATCAATGCCCAAATCCAAGGGTTGATGATGATGGTCGACGTCAACAAACTCTTAAGGCTAAAGGAAAAGGAAAGTCACATGCAATTTCTATCAGCGATGTGGAGTACGATAACGATGTGGTGAAAGGTACACTTACCATCCACTCTAAAGTAGCAAATGTTTTATTTGATTCTGGATCCACCCACTCTTTTATTTTTGAAGACTTTTCTAAGGGTATCACCGTATTACCTCAACAATTAGATGTTGAGTTAGCTGTGACAACACCTAATGGCACATCAATCGCATCAAAAGTTTATAATTCTTCTCCGATCGAAGTTTGTGGGAAAGTGCTTCCTGTAAATCTTGTGATCCTTCCTTTAGTGGAATTTGATGTGATTCTTGGCATGGATTGTCTTTCTCTACATGGAGCTCATATCAATTGCCAAAGAAGGGAAGTCACATTTCATATTCCAGATCAATCTACGATCGTCTATCGATGCAAGGATGAATATAACCTTCCAGTGGAAATTTCTTCCATCTTATGGGTCTTGATACCACTAAATGAAGGTTATTTATCTCAAATGGTTGGTGAGAAACTCACGATTAAGAATATGCCCATTGTACGAGAGTTTGATGATGTCTTTCCGGAGGAATTGCCGGGTCTTCCACCAAATCGTGAAGTTGAGTTTTCAATAGAACTCGTACCGGGTGCTTTGCCTATTTCAAAGACACCTTATAGAATGGCCCCAATTGAGTTGCAGGAATTGAAGAAGCAACTCCAAGAGAATCTTGATAAGGGATTCATACGCCCTAGTGCGTCACCTTGGGGAGCACCTGTTCTATTTGTTAAGAAGAAAGATGGATCAATGAGACTCTGCATTGATTATATAGAACTTAACAAGATCACTATCAAGAACAAATATCCTCTCCCACGCATTGATGACTTATTTGACCAACTACGCGGAGCTCAATACTTTTCCAAGATTGATCTTCGTTCAGGGTATCATCAATTAAGGGTCAAAAGGGAGGATATACCAAAGACGGCTTTCCGTACAAGGTATGGACACTATGAATTTATAGTGATGCCATTTGGTCTTACTAATGCCCCTGCTATCTTCATGGATCTAATGAATAGAGTCTTTAGAGACTATCTTGATCAATTTGTGGTAGTCTTTATAGACGATATTCTTGTCTATTCAAAGAGCAAGGAAGAGAATGAAGATCACTTGAGAATTATATTGAAGACCCTGAGAAAGGAGAAGCTTTATGCCAAATTTACCAAGTGTGAATTTTGGCTTCAAAAAGTTGCATTTTTGGGTCATATAATCTCAAAAGAGGGGATATCTGTGGATCCAGCAAAAACAGAGGTTATCGAAAGATGGTCAAGACCAACAACAGTAACTGAGATCCGAAGTTTTCTTGGTTTGGCTGGATATTATCGACGTTTTGTAAAAGATTTTTCACGATTATCTAATCCACTCACCTTGTTGACTCGGAAAGGAGTTAAGTTTGTCTGGACAGAGGAATGTGAAGAGAATTTCAAGGAGTTGAAAAGAAGGTTATCCAGTGCACCTGTGCTCACACTACCTTGTAGTGGAGAAAGGTTTGTGATCTACAGTGATGCATCCAAGAAGGGATTGGGGTGTGTTCTTATGCAAAATGATATGGTAATAGCTTATGCCTCACGACAGTTGAAAATCCATGAGCAAAATTACCCAACACATGATTTGGAGTTGGCTGCGGTAATCTTTGCATTAAAGATTTGGAGGCATTACCTTTATGGTGAAAGGTGTGATATTTATACTGATCATAAAAGTTTAAAGTATATTTTCACACAAAAGGAGCTGAATATGCGCCAAAGAAGATGGTTGGAGCTGATTAAGGATTATGACTGCTCAATCCATTACCACCCTGGGAAAGCAAACAAGGTGGCAGATGCATTAAGTCGACAAGACCATGCTAGTTTATCCATGATGAGGATCACAAAAGATCCAATATTTATGGATTTACAAAGGATGGATCTTGGAATTATAATGGAAGGGGAAAAATCTTATCTTTCTCAAATGAATGTTCAACCATCTATACATGTGAAGATTAAAGAGGCACAGAAAGAAGATGTCGAGTTACAAAAGAAGGTGAGAAATGTTCCTGAATTCAACCTTGATTGTGATGGGATAATAAAGTTCAGGAATCGGGTTTGTGTTCCTCCCATCCCCGAATTAAAGAAAGAGCTGCTGGATGAGGCTCATAGTTCTTCATTTTCTATTCATCTTGGAAGCACGAAGATGTATAGGGACCTGAAAGAGTACTTCTGGTGGGATGGCATGAAAAGAGATGTTGCTGAATATGTCTCTAGATGCTTGGTTTGTCAACAAGTTAAAGCTGAGAGACAGAAGCCTAAGGGGATGTTACAACCATTACCCATACCCGAATGGAAATGGGAAAACATCACTATGGACTTTGTCACAGGACTTCCTAAAACATCCAAAGGCAATAATGCTATCTGGGTCATAGTTGATCGTCTTACAAAGTCTGCACACTTCATTGCTATTAGAGAGGATTTCTCTCTAGATCAGCTTGCCATGATATATGTAAAGGAAGTGGTAAGATTGCATGGAGTACCACTTTCTATTATATCTGATCGAGATCCGAGATTTACCTCGAAGTTCTGGCGAAGTCTTCAGCATACTCTGGATACAGAGTTGAGTTTCAGCACTGCTTATCATCCCCAGACAGACGGTCAGTCTGAGAGAACAATTCAAACCCTAGAAGATATGTTGAGAGCTTGCTCTATGGATTTCAAAGGAGGTTGGGATCAACACCTACCTTTGGTGGAATTTTCTTATAATAATAGCTTTCACTCCAGTATTCAGATGGCTCCTTATGAAGCTCTCTATGGAAAGAAATGCAGGACTCCAACTTGCTGGGATGAAGTTGGGGAAAGAAAACTATTAGGACCTGATCTCGTTGATGAAATGGCAGAAAAGGTCAGATCTATTCAACAACACATAAGAGCAGCTCAGAGTCGACAGAAAAGTTATGCCGACAACCGAAGAAAAGACCTAGAGTTTGAAGTGGGTGATAAAGTGTTCTTACGAATATCTCCCTGGAAGAGGGTTATGAGATTTGGGAAGAAGGGGAAGTTGAGCCCTAGATATATCGGTCCTTTCGAAATACTGGATCGTGTTGGGAAGGTAGCTTACCGATTGGCGCTTCCACCGAATCTCTCTCAAGTTCACGATGTGTTCCATGTATCTCTCCTGAGAAAGTACATACCAGATCCTTCACATGTACTCAGCTCAGAAGTTGTACCGCTGGAGCAAGATCTTTCTTATGAAGAACAGCCGATAGAGATTCTGGATCGTAGCGAAAAAGTCCTACGAAACAAGACCACTCGCTTGGTGAAAGTTTTATGGAGGAACCACCAACTTGAAGAAGCTACATGGGAGCTTGAGGATATGATGAGGGAGAAGTATCCTCATCTGTTTGTTACAAAGTGACGAATTTCGAGGGCGAAATTCTTTTTAAGGGGGGTAGAATGTAACACCCGAGACTTTTATGTTATATAAATCATCAAAGGAATCTTTTTCTACACAACACTTGCTTGGCTTGCTTTACACGCAATCGCGACCTTCCTCAATAGCTTGTGTCGTACGCAATACCGAGTTTCACTAAACAACAATATGCTATTAAAACTAGCCGTTATGAACAGTAATAACCACTTTTTGAAAATTTATAAATTTTATTTTTCAAAATGGACTTCATTTTTGGACTCAGAATATCGAAATTAGCCTAGGGTGAAATTTTGGTATTTTTCTGAAAACTTTCAATTTTTGATGAATAGTGAAACCACTAAGTGGTAGGTTAAAAAACTGAATTTTGCATAAAACTTAATTTTACCGCTTCTGTGAATGGAATTTCGAAAATCCGAGAGACACGGTTAATATCAAGGACTAAAATGTGGTTCAATGAGATGAAAATAATTTTTTGGTGAATAGTAACTTTTTACTTTTTTTACCGCGGTTAATAGTAAATAGGGTAACTAAGGGTAAATATGATATTACTATTACCCTAACACATGTCCTAATTCTATTGGACAAGTGTAATTCGACCAAAAACAAACTTAGGAATAAAATATGACCATTTAGGCCCACTTGGATTAGATTAGGACATTTATTATTAATTTATTTAAAGAAGGGTTAAAATAGTTAAAATCAAAGTTTAATAAGTAAATCATTTTTAATATGGGGTTATACATAAGATAAATTCGATTGTAAATATTCATTAGAAATCTAAAAAGATGTCCTACATGATGGTATTTTATTTGTAATTTTTAGACATCAAATAATTTAATTTATTTATGACACAAAGATGATGCAGTAATTATCTTATTAATGAAATATTGACAACATTGATAATATAAATACCAAAAAAAATGTAATTTAAGACTTTTTATGAATTACACTAATTTTGAAGGTTACTATGATATATTATTGTTGATTTAATCAACTTGGTTCGAACATATAATTCTGTTATGACTTTCACAAAAATCATATATCAAATAGTGTCAAAATTGACACAAAATAGTTTTTAAATCAAATATTATATTATTAATTGTTATTTTATTCCTAAAAATCTAAGGTTCGGCCAAATGACTTAGATAAGGATATATATATTAATAATAAACAATTTGGGGTTCGTTTGGCATGTTATAGTAAGTGTATTAACCATATAGTGAAAGAAAACAAAAAGACACGGTAAAAGTTAAATTAATTAACTTAGAGTTAAATCTAATTGATAAGGTTAAAATAATACCCTAAACTTGTCTAAATCCTATTGGTTGATAGGCTTTCGACCCATCCCCACTTTATCTTCGAAATAAGACCATTTGGAACCATTATAAACCGATTTTGACTTTAATATAAAATAATATTTTGAGATATTCCTAAGGTGCCCCTCTCCTCCCTTATAAAAGGGCACCTCCTCCCCCTCCTCCTCACACCAATTTGAGCACTCAAGCTCGGCCAACCCCTGCCATTTTCCCTTCTCCACTTCCCTAGAATAATCCTAGAGGTCCTGGTCTTCTCCAAAGACCAATCTTAGTTCCTTAAGTGGAGGATTCAAAAAGGCGTTCCAAAGAAGAGGTAATATCCATTACCGATCTTTTCAATTTCTTTCTTCTTCAACTTCTTCTTCTTTAGTTGTTTCATGATAAAGTAATAACATCAGTATTACTTACATACTGATATGTTATTATAAATATGAAACAACCCTAATTCACCTTCTATCCATCCTACGGAAAAATGAAATCACCGCGCGTGCGTACGTACGGAATACCGTCTCCACGCCGTGGTGTAATCTATTTTCCACCATCACCTTACAAGGATGGGTATAATCAGTAACTATATATGATTATTATTAAGTAATATTGATACTGAAATAATATATATATATATACTCCAATACAATTCCACGATCATAGGAACGATATCATCACTCGTGCGTACGTACGGAATACCGTCTCCACGATGTGATGCGACTCGTTCTACATGATCTTCATTTCATAATGATTATATAAATGAATTGAATGAATGAATATGGTATATACTACACTAATACCATTCTGGAAATGAATTATCTATAACCTAAAGATAAGAATAAGAATTTATTCGACAAAACACGCATAAGAACAAAAAGTTATAAAGACCCGAGTAACAAGTAACAATGAAATATTACTAACAAGAAGCTAATAATATGACCATATATGATCTCATATCAATATGTATGATTCTGGAATAAGTCAATAACATTATTTAAACCATTATACAGGAGCTTCGGACACGAACAAAGCAAATCGGACCTAAGGTAAGGGAAATATCACAATCTCATTTTTATCCGAGATTGTTTATTCGTAAGTATTTACTGGGGTGTATTTTATCATCCACATCCATGTTCCCTCAATATGTAATATTGTTTCCATCCACTTGAAATAGTTTAAATCCAATTTTACCCTTAGGTGAGTTTTTAGTAAAGAATATGAAAGGAATCTTTTGTCGTTTTTCCGTACGAGGTACTTTTTGACTTTTCCGACAAAAGTACGAAGAATGTTTTTTTAACTTATACGGCATGAATGGATTTTTAAAACATTACTTCAAAGAAGCTTCCTTTACAAGTTTTCAAGTTTATTTTTAATCAACTTCTTTTATTTTAAAGTTGTATGACATGTTATGAAAGGAAAAATGTTTTTGAAGAAGAAAGGATATTTTCCTCAAGAATTCAATTCAAGTGTTTTATCAAAATTATTTTCCATCTAAGATAATAAAGGGTTATATTTCTATCCATATTTTTACATTGGTTTGACTATGTTGTGATGGAATTATGTTTATGAATTCCTTTATCATATATGAATTGATTTATGATGTCATGATGTTTCAAGAATCCCATTTTTGTTATATGTGTTATGCGATGATGTATGTTTTATGATTATGTGGCACACATAAGAAAGGATTCATTATAAGATGGGTGGGACCTATATCTCCCTCCAATGCATTGGGTAAAGATTTTATATCTCATGAGATAGACATGGCTGGAACGGAAGGTTATTTCGGTTCAGTGATACAGGACTGAAACGAGGAGTGAACTCGGTTCAGAAAGGGACTTTGTCCACTAAGATAGTCTTGGAAATGAGTCATGACTAACAAGAAATGATTTTCCATGATTATGTGTGCATGCCACAAAGATTCAAGTTTTATGTTATGATTATGGGGATCTCATTTTCACTTCTATGATTTATTCCAAGTTAAGATATTATGATCTCTTTTGCAGGTTTTGATTTTCATAAAGATATGATATGATTTTTATTTCTTTTATTTGCCCTTGCTGAGCATTTGAGCTCACCCTTTTATGTTTTCTTTTCCCCAGGTCAGGAAGATGGATATTAAGTAGAATATGCTAAAAGGGACCCTAGATATGATGAAATAAATGGGAGACACTGTAGAAGATTTATGAACCAGTTGTTTATGTTTCCCAGTTTCTAAAGACACTATACCTATACGGTCCTTTGTGGTTTTGTCATATGTTGTAATAAGTGTGCTTCAATTTTGAAGTATTAACAATGTATGTAAAGTATGGGTCGTTATAAATATGTAAGTATATTGAGGTATTTTTTAGATCAGGGCACGCATTTTCACTGGTGCATACTCACAGGAACAAGTAACGGTGCCCCATACGTTTCTGGACTTGGGTTAATGTTTCAGATGAGGTTCCATATATCATGTTATCGCTTGAACTGAATATAGTATTTTCAAGAGTAATTATGATCATTCATAGGATGCTTTCATGCAATCTAGTTATCTTATGAAGATTTCATGACAATATCTTTTGACGACATCCTTTTAGGGACTCTTGTAGGTGGGACCTCATTAATTACCTAGAGCTGATCTCCATGAAAATCCACCAGCCCCTCTATTTCAATGGGTTTATCTTTATTATTAATTAAATTAAATATCTCCTAATCTTCTCCCTCTTTGTATGTTGTTATTGACTGTAGGGAGTTTATTTAGGCCACAAGATGCTGCAAATGTCACCGCTTTACATGGGATGAAAGACGTGTTTCACCAGTGAGGCGGTAGAGTCTTCATTACATGATTACTTCATTTGATTGTTCAATGCCTCTATTTTATTTATATGGAACTGCATGATCCCAAAAACAAATATTATTTAATTTATATGAAAATATGTTGACTGAAGAAGTGGTGTGTGGTCCATGAATCACTTGTGATGCCTTCCACAATTGTCTTCACTTTAGTCTCATGATCAAAGGATTATCATTTTATTATCCAGAATTCTACTGGGACATCATCATAAAAGGATACTATAATTTGAGGTTTTGATCTCACTATGGATCACATTCATTATCATGGACTAATGATATTTTCAGAAAAGGCTCATAAGGATGGTGATGTTGATTTCAGATTGATCAATCGAGTGGTGCCTTGGAGATTCCATGTCGAACCATTTGGTGTAGAAGGATAAATATGGTGGTCCCATGATTCATGGGATCATCTAATTTTTAATTTTTGTGGATCATGAAGATTTTATTTTGAGTTTTCAAGGTGAGGGATTAGAGTGAATGGCTGGGATTATCAGAGGGTGCAATCTGTCAGCATAGGTCATTAAGAGGTAAGATGGGATGGTCTAGATTCAATTTCCACAAGAAATTTCGATCCCAAATTAATTTATTTTAGTTTCCCCTATAATAAATAATTTATTTTGTGGTTTCTATTTGTTTGATCCCTCAACGGGGTTGAAACCCATACTCCATGCATCACTTGCACCCTTGGGCTTCAGCCCACCCAGAATCTGACCCACACTATGCACACATATGGGATGACACACCATGACGCCTATATATTAGCCCCCTTACCTATTATAGGTGGTATGATCCCTCTACTTGTCGGATGGATAGCCCAGGTTAGCTCCCACAAGGCATGGTTGTCCTCTGGTCCCACATAGTCATGTGGTTAAATTGAGCTAGTTGGCTAGTCTACATGCCATAATTTTTGATATGGGTGGTAAAAAATATATTAACATCATTGAATGATATTTTTTATGGAAAGTTAATAAGTCAATCTCCTTAAAAAACAATCCATTTTTTCCATTTATTACTCCATCATTTTGTATGGTCCTTTAATCGTCAATGAAAAAGTACGAATTTCCCAAATATTGGTGCTAATGAAATTCCCCCCCCCCTTAAAATGGGATTGGTCAAAACAAAAATAATATTATTCTAAGGTATACCAGGATCAATGTTTTTTATATAATAATATTTGAAGATCCATTATACCAAAATTCCTAGGAGGATCTTACCTAAGTATGTATGAGGAATTCTCGATTTTTATGAATATGATACTTGTGGACACAAATTCTTGTTTGAATCCAACATAAAACGTATCATTGACTCAGGACATTGATACCCTGAAATTGGAATGTGTATGAAATATATAATGGAATAGTGTTTGGGTGGAATGAAACATACACCTAGATCAAATTAAAGTATTTGGATGTCAATATGTATCCCATGAATATGAGAATCAGGTTGAACATAGTTATGAAATATACCACCATGCAAATCAGACTCATGCATCGGGATCATAGGTTCATAGATAAATAAATTTATGATAAATGTCCTTACATAGATCTAAAGAATTTTTAGTATGGGTAATTCCATTGTATGATAATGAAATACCAGGTATAGGAACATGTTCTTATGGAGATGTTGATCACATCCTCCACTGTACTCGTCCTTTGTGTGTAACACCATGTATATCCAATTGCTGATATTTGAGTGCTTGAATTCCAATAGGTTTCCCTTTTATAAATTTTAATGAATTCCCACTGACATGAAATTCTTCATTTATTCACCTACTCTAGTAGTTTTGAGATCATTTGTTTTATAATGAAAATTTAGGAAATATATCCTTCTTGAAGGTATAATTCTTTAACATCATCCAAAATTCGTGGGACGTAGTGATCATATCCTGATTTTTTCTAAGGCCATATGGTGGGCATAAAAAACATTGTATCTAATTATTTACATCGCCCTAATTTATTCCTAATATTTACAAGGAGGAAGACATAGGGGACATGGACTTGGATTTTACATATGCCTCCCTCTTATAGATTTTCAAGATGACAAGTTTCTATGCATCTTCAATTTTATAGATTCTCAATATTTCCAAGATAAATAAAGTGCATGTACAGTGAGTAGAGACTCTAATTTTTTCCAAGATTCCCTTATCTTCTTTTCATCGTGGTGATTATATTGTCTCTTACTATTTTGAGGTCCTCCAAGCTAGACCATCACTGTTCCATAGTTTATGGTCTTTTAGATCAAACCTTTGACTTGTTGTATTTTCGGTTATTTGAGCTTGGACCTTTCGTGTACTGTAGTTTATGGTCTTCTAGCCCATACCTTTGATGTGGTGTAGTTTAAGTACTTATATCTTAGAAATTTGATATTCTATGTAGTTTAATGTTGTAATACCATGACATTATGGAATATGGGGCTAGCAGAATGGGGATGACTCAAAACACTATATTGTTCTAAGTTCTGCTATGGTGTTACTAAGGCTCATGATGATTGGAGTTACTTTCATTCAAGGATGATATGCCTTTAGTTGGCGGGTTAAATCCTTTATGCATTGTTCGCATGGACATGAATAGAATGGTCTCTACTTTTTTCCAAGGAATATGAAATATTTATGGTGGTAACATGCTTGAGGGAAATATACTAGAGAAGGTAGGCCCCCTAGATGTTTGGAATATGGGTGATGTGGGTCACAATCCAAAAGTAAGATCCATGTAATATGGGATGGGGGTGACATTTTAGGTTTTTCCCTTAACACTATGAAGTGTTAGGATCCATCACGGTGTCAATGAGGCTCAAATGGATTAAGAATCACTTTTTACTGGGCCAAGATGTGTTTGGTTGGTGGGTCTGTGCCCCTCTGCATTAGTCGAAAAACTCAACTGGGAGATATCATTTCCTTTCCTCGGGCACTAAAATATTTGAGAAGTCTTGTGCATATAGATGATGAATATGGTTATAGAAAGAAGGATAATAAGAAATAGTTCAATAACCCTAAGAAGAATTATCCCTAATTGAAATGCTCTATCCCTACAACTTGTGGTTTTGAATCATGAGGTGTGGGACATAGAAGGTTCAGTAATGGAGTGACACATTCCTACTTTGAAAAAGGGTAAAAGAAAAGGTTATATAATGTTGATGGTGTTGAAACCACTCTAATATTTTGGTATAGTTCTTGTAAATAATAGTTAAAACTTCTCAGGTTAGAAGTAATGATATGTTACATTCATTCTAGTGATAACCTAAAACAAAATGGGTTGATAGGTTCTTCTATGGTGATGCTAGGCTCATGAAGATCTAAAATCAATTTGTACTGGTCCAAAATGTCTTAGTCGATGGGTTTTAGTTCTTCTATATAAGAAACATGGTCGAGTAGAGAGATATCTATTATTTTTCAAGGGATATGAATGGTTTTAGAAGACCCAAGTCATTCATAATCATGAAGTTTGATTTATGGAAAAATTATGATTTGAGAAGGGTTCACGCACCCTAATAGTTGCAAAACAGCTTAGCGTACATATTATCATGGGAGGGAAACGTGAAAAATAATTGCACTATCCATTTCTTGTACTAAGGGGTCCAAAAAGAATAGAAATGAATTTAATAGGGAAATAATGTTGACCCCATTATCCTTATGTCTTTTATTTGGGAACATATTTTTAACTAAACTGTGGATATGAAGAGTTTAGTGAGTTACGATTTATTTTTTTCTGAGGCTTCCCTTTGCGTGGTTTTAACCTGAATTTTTTGTCTCTTTTTCTAGTAGTTTAAGGTCTTACAATTTGTACCATGATAGGAAATATTCTATTCTTTTACAGCTTTGAATAAAATCTCGTCAGTTTATATTTATGAAAATTGGGGACCTAATATCAGAGATGTTACACAAGTGCCTAATTAGGATGCCCATGGTCAAAATTACCCTTACATCCTTATGAGTGAATGGTTAAAGTGTTTTAAATCAACGAAAAAGGTTCTTAGGTCTTGGGTTATTATATGAGATAATCATACAATGGATAACCTAAAACATCAGGGTGTTATAGGTTCCACCATGGTTACACCGGGCTCATGAGAATCAGAAAGCACATTTTACTAGCCCATCATGTCTTTGGTTGGTGGGTATAAGACCCATTTCATCATTATCATGGTTAAGAAGAGATATCAATTTTCCTTTTCAAGGAAAATGAATGTTTTTTGGTAACCTAAGGTTCTCAAGACATGATGTATGGTGTATGGATTGAGGTTCTTAAAAATATTATGGACTCACCTCATTCTATGGTTTACTAGGGTAAGGATCTTGTGGTCCATTGCTAAGGAATTATGATGGGTGATGGTTTTACCAGTTTAAAGTCATATAGAGGGGATGTAATTGCGTCTTTGTAGTTTAACATCATGTTATAGGGGAATTTTCCTTATAGTTTATCTTAATGTGGTGAGGACGTATTCCCGTTCAGTTTATCAACATGTGGTATGGAAGTACTTCATTGTAGTTTAATGTCAGGTGGTAAGGACATGGGAACTAAAATGAAAAGGGGAATGGTGGTTGGACCAAAGGGTGGGAATCAAGACATCACTACATATCATGCATCAACTACAATATTTCTACACATATTTATTTAAATCATGTGTAGTTTAGCATCATGAGGTATGGACGTAGATGAACTGATGTGAAAGGAAGAAATGTTGTAGTTGGGCCCAATGGTGGAAGCATGGGAATCACTACATATCCCACACTGATGAGAATCAAGCCATTAATAGTTCATAAATGGGAAATACTCTAACCAGGTATGACCCATACATAGAGGTGGGAATTATTTCTATTGACTATTGTAGCTAAGCCTAGGATTTTAGATCCATGCATCACTATATATCCCGTGATGACAGAAATCGAGATACATGTAGTTCTTGAAATTACAGAAGTTTAAAGTAATGCAGTGAAGATAAAGGTGAATTGGCATGAATAAATAGAAACGTTTCAGTTTTTCTAAAGGATGGAAGTTCGCGCATCACTACTTATCTAATTATAAAGATAATAAAACCACACATAGTTATTGATAAAGTTCTTTGCGTAGTTCTGACGTATACACAATGGAGGGAATATTTATATTTATTTTTTATAACTAGTATCAGAGTTAGAAATCCGGGCATCACTACATATTCTAGGAGGGAAAGAATCAATTAACACAATTTTATTGAATTATAAACTCTCTCTTTTTAGGTACATGACGTACGGATAGGTTGACATTGTTTCTGTTGATTAACAAAGCTAGACCCAAGATTGTAGATGAAGGTGTAACATTATATAATGTGTCAACATGAATAATGCTACATGTAGTTTTCGAGGAACCATGAAGTTTTAATTTTGTGTGACAAGGTTGTGGTGTTATGGCTAGGGCCAAGTGTGGAATCTCGGGGGGTCACTATGAATATCTTGAGGAAGAGAATCCAGCAATATGTAGTTCTGGAGGAACCGTGCAGTTTAACATCATGTGGGAAAGATAATAATCATGTTTTTTAACATCACGTGACAAGGAATCATGGTGTTCCTTTTATGGCCTTTCATTCTAGACCATTATTGTCATATTGTGTGATTTTATTCCTTTCTCATGTTGATAATCCTTTGCTGCAATTCTTAAGCTCACATGAGCTTCTATTGGTGAAAGAAAGAAGGAATAACAAGGGTTTCCCCACAATGCAGATATTGTTGAGGGTACAATAGGGGAATTTTATATCATACTTAACCAATATATAAGATCGATGTATCCCTACATATCTCATTGAAAAATCTATTAAATCTGTAAATAGTACAAGAAGAACCGTAGTTTAATGTCAAGTGGTTAGGATGTTGGGGACACGATGCGAATAAAGAAGAATATTATATATCCGCAGAGTTTTAATTCACACAATATGGGTAAGGGTCACTTTAAGTGATGTATTATTGCTGATGGTCTTAAAATATATGTCTATGGCATCACTATGTATCCTATAATGATGTGAATCAATCTATACAAAGATCTTGATGATCTGTGTATTTTATAGTCATGCGAGAAGTACATATGCCATGTAGATTTAATTTCCATTCATAAGGATGAGTTTTTATAGTTTAAAATCATGTAACCAAGGAGAATTATTATATTTTAACATCATGTAACCAGGATTATCTTTTATAGTTTAACATTATGTAACAAGGACGAGCTTGTACAATTTAACAACAAATAACCAAGAAGATCATGTACAGTTTATCATTATATAACCATGATGATTCTGTACAGTTACATGTCATATAACTAGGATGATCTTTTATAGCACAACTTCATGTAACTTGGATGATCTTGTACAATTTAATGTCATGTAACCAAGATGATCTTGTATTTTTAACGTCATGTAATTGGAAATATTTTTTTTACATTTTAACATCACATAACTAGGATGATCTTGTATAGTTTAACATCATGTAACCAAGATTATATTGTATAGTTTAACATCATTTAACTAGGATGAGTTTCTAAATGTTAAAATTGTGTAGCTAGGATGAATAATGGGAATTACAATAATGTATATTCCCTGGTATTGAGATATATGCAATGTATTTTTTTGAGAAATCATGCGTTGGTGGGTTGTCTGAAAAACTCCCCATTCACTGCATCCAATGAGTAATCCCTATTGTGATAGAACATATGTATGATTTATGGTCCCAACCATTTATCTTCCTGTACTGGGGGATTCATTCTTAGTATCCTTGGGGTTTTGAAGACTAACACCAATTCCCCTTTGATGAATGAGTGAAAGAAGACTCTTTTATTTAATGATTTTGAAATATGATTCTAGTGGACACAAAGGTTGTGTAGTGTGCGCAACCTATTATCTTAAAGTCATTATAATTCATGAATCCTCTTTTATGATTCCTCATCATCTGAGAGTTTCTCACAGATGAATATTTAGAGTGAGGGAAGATGGACTTCTATGGGAAACACTACCCTGATTTCATACACTAGTGAGTATGTAATTTCATGTGTATCAGTACACATGGTGGTACGATAGGCCCATAGAGCATGTAAGAGTTTTTCTATCCAAGATTTAATATCTTTATTCACCATCATTTGGAGTATATTTGATATAGTCTTATTGAAGGACTCTATCTATCCATTTTTTGGTGATGGTATGGGGCATTACAATGTTTATCAAGTTCTTCATCCTGAATTCCTTTTTCTGTATTACCTCATCCCATTTGGAAAAGTAGTCAGTATTAGTATGGATATACTTGAACTACATAGCTATGGATTGGGGATATGACCCCATTAAATCCATCCCCAAAATGGAAAATTCCCAAAAATAGTTTTCTATATGTAGAAATTCTAGAGGTTGATGGATGAAGTTTTCTTGGAATTGGAATGCATGGAATATCATGGAGAATTCCACATAGTCATGTATCATGGTTTTCTAGTGATATCCCAACCTCTTGATTTGGTGGGAGATCCTGATTACAAATTTATGGGCATTGTAAGAGCCTACATTTACATCATCTATGTAGGTAGAAATCAATCATTCAGCTTTGAATCTGAAGATGATTCAATCAATTCCACACTTATAGGGGTATCTTCTCTTTTCAGCCATACAATATGGTAAATTACACTACACAGTGAAAAATATGTTCCCTTAGGGTATATCTATTGAGAGAGACCCATTTTATAGACAGCCAATTATGGGATTCATACATCCAAAGGTGATCATTGTGACATCACACTTTGGGGCGGTATTGACCTAACTGATCTCTACCATATCATAGATAATGATCACTAAGACCATTCATCGATGTGTGATACTAAATTTTTCTTCTTCCTAATCATGGTCTTCCAAGAAGGTGGTTGTATTGGAAAATTTATCAGTGTCAGAATTCTTTGAGTAGGGAACCGGTTAAAATGTGGACTCAAAATGGAACTCTGTCATTAGTCATCTGAAATAGCCATTGAGAGGGGACAATTCATCCTTTTTTAATTATGAATTTCCCCATTTATCTTCTTTATCACTAACTATGAATCCCCTTTGATGTTTAGTTAGGCTATTTTCAGTCGTAGGGATTGTTCGAATCTATCAATGAGGGGTCTGTACTATGTTTCATTATTTTTGTAGCCTTTGGATAGTGATAAATAATTAGTAAAAACCAATTTGTTTGGAGAGAAAAATATGACCCTAAGAAGACCTAATTGAACTCTAGGTTTATGATCCTTATACTGATAGAAAATCATGATGTGGAATAAAAACACCTCTCCCATTTCTGTGAAGTTTCATGGTCATATACGACCTTTTTCTCTAGAAGATCAGTGTCTTTCACCATATTTTTTGGGGTTGGATGTGATACAAAGAAATCAGTCATGGCCTGACCTTTCCCTGATTTATGTGACACAAACAGGATGTTGTATTGGTAAATAATGACAGCCCATTAGGAAAAACTCCCCATCTTCATAGGACAACCTAGAATGTACATGATTTGATTGATATGTAAGACCATCTGGAATTTGTGGCGCTTCATGTAATTACTTATCTTTTACATTGCAAAGATGAGTGTAATGAATTTATTCTAGATATCATAATATCAGGTTTTACTAACTAGCATAGTTTTAATGAGGTAATGGAGAATGTTCTCGATCCCTAGATCATTGTTTTGTGCAAGGAGGGTTCCCAATGAGCGTTCTATGGACACCACATATGATATTAGTGGCCTCCATTCCGCCAGATGAATAAAGACTGATGGGTGTATGGTGTACTTATTGAGACTCTCAAAGGAATCAAGGCTATCATCATCCCATTGGTAGTTTATTCTAATATTCAATAGACTAGTGAATGAGAGATCTTTTCCAGCCAAGTTGGAAATGAATCCTCGAATGTAAGTAAGCTTCCCTTGAAGAACCATTATTTATTTGACATTATTTGGGGGTGAAATTGTTAATACAGAACTATTATTCTATCGTTCACCCATTATGTCATGGTGGAATACCAAAATTCCAAGGATCCTTGCTTATGTTACCCCAAAAACACATCTTAGAGGATTCATCTTCAGACTGTGTTGTCACATCTTGTCATAAATTGGTTGAAGATATATTCAGTGATCACATTGCTAACAGGATTTAACCACCAGGTCATCAACATGATATTTGACTATCTATCCCATGAATGGATTAAATAAATTATTCATGACAAGTTAATATTTTGTGTCAAAAATTTTCATGACAAAGGTAAAGACCTTATAGAAAAATATCCCCCTAGGTTCACTAAAGGCATTGGCTTCTGCTTCATTAGGTTCCATCTTTATCTAATTGTACCCCAAGTACCCATCCATGAAGGAATGTTCTTAGAAGCCAGTAGTTGCATCGATCAAGATTTTTATTATCGGTAGTGGGAGATAACACTTTTGAAAATGTTGATTATGGTATTTTAAGTCAATACATACCCTAATCAAAACATATTTTTTCTTGATATGGATGATTATGGAATATCAGCTTAGCAATTTCACTTCTCAAACAATGTTAGATTTGATTAACTTGTAGACCTCCACCACTAAATTAGTGGTATAGGCTGCCTACTTAAATCCTCAATGCTCATCTAGTTTCCCATGATGGTGTGTATCCACATCTAGAATCAATCCGGTCATTTCTGTATAGTTCTAGGTGGAAACATATTAGTGATTCATTAGAAATTAAATTTATATCACTTTCTCTTCAAGGGTTATGAAAGAACTAATCAGAGTAGTTCCTAAGTCATCTTCCATTCCAAATATTATTTTTATGTGCTCATCTATGGTGGTGGATACATAGTTCTCAAATGTTGGATGGTAATTACAATTATCACCCTCATCCTCTTTCATTTCTTATTTTGGTGAGACATTTTTAGGTGAAGGTTGAAATTTGGGGGCTTCTCCATCACTACAGGGTGGGGGAGGCTACTAAAATAGAAATCATTGTCACTTTTTATCTATGTCTTCATATATAGATTCTAGAGTTCATTGTATTTTTCATAATCAGTGATGACAGAAGGAGATTGGTCCTCTAGGATTAGGTCTTCTACCTATACCATATTTATGGGGAGCACATAGTCACTGTTGAGCATACTCCAATGATTCATCGGGGCGGTCCCATAATAAAATTGGATCTGAAATATGTATATCATCATCCACCATTATTTTCTTAGCTACCTTATTGTAGAAATATACATCATCATATGTGACTCCACAAGTATTGAAGTAAGATTTGTCACCATATGGTATGATACTTTCCCATTTGACACTGATGACATCTCTCTAAGATTGTGATGTCACACAATTTATCATCCAGTTACTGGGACATGTTCTCTGCATTTTTTTTCATGTGATAAGGATTTGAATATTGGTTTCTGTACTAGGATATAGAATCTATGTGTCCCTACTTATATGATTAGTATATGAATGATTTTGTCCATATCTATAGAATGCAGGTGCGGTAGGATACCAACAACAGCAGTAGTGATCCTATTAGTAGAGATCCATATGAACATATAGTTTTATGTTTTGTAAGGGATATCAATCATATTTTTTCATGTCATATAGTGAGGACTCATGGTATGAATTTTATCATCTATCATTCAGTACTATATTGATATTTTCCCAAGCCTCCATAAATTTTTTTGGGTGGGGAAACCGTTACTAAAATTCATAATCCCACATGAGCTACGCTCGGTGCAACAAATAATGAATGAAAAGGGATTCATTCACAATTCAGAAGAAATAGAGGATATGATTGGAGTATTTTAGATTCTTTCGTGGCTGGATAGTGATATAGGATTGAAGAATCCTTATGTATCTCATTTGAAAAGATAATAAATCCATATATAGTTATTGAAGAACCATGTGGTTTAACATCATGCAATAATGATGTGAGTCGTGAGGTTTAACATATTATGGTAAGGACATATTCAGTGTAGTTTTAACATCATACAGCAAGGACAAGATCTGTGTAGTTTAACATCTTGTGTTAAGGTTTATGGCCATGTAGTTTAATATTTTAAAATATTAACATCAACTATGAAATTTAATGTCATATGATTAGCACAATTGGGAATAACCTATGAGGAGATTATCTCATTTGAAAGATATTGGAAAACACTTTTGCATATTTATTGAGTTTTTGGATCTTTCAACTCTATCAAGCCTACAGATACCTATTCCTGCAACTGATTATTGAATAAAATATATATTTCTATTTTATTCCTGAGATGATGATGTTAGGGGAAATAGTTGTCATGGCCTATCAACCATGCCTCCTATAGCTTCTACATTTTTGGTAGTTCCATAAAACAATTTTCCATGGCATAATAAAAATACATATAAACATGTTTTGTTTTTAATGAATATGTTTTTTTCAATATTTAGTTGAAATATGGTCATTTATCCATGGTAGAAAGGTGTGTCATGCTCCGCTGAACAAGTGTGGCATCCTATTTTGAGTGATCAGATGACTAGAGTAGGAATTCAGGTGTGGGGGATTCCAATATCCCCATGTCCATCTACAAATGAAGCCATTATTTGAAGGAAAATTAACCTTCTATGGTGTGTATGATACATCAATGTTTGGGTAAATGACTATCATGGTCTTTCAACCCTTCCTCACTAAACATTCTTTTCATTGGGAGCTATGTCAAGCCATTATAAATTGCATAAATAAACTACCCTAGAACATGATGGGATTGTAAGGAATAAAATTTTTTCAACCTATCTTCATGATATGGTAGACCAGGACGCTTCTCTCACATCTTATTGGTTCCACCATTGGTGTGGGTGCATGGATCATTCTGAAGACTTGGGTTCAGATTCCTAGCCTTTATAGGTCTTGGGAAAGGTGTGGAAGCATTGGAGGTCATGGGTTATATAGATACTTCCTGATGACTAAAATCCCCCAACTCTTATGAAGTATTTGTGAAAACAAATGAGGATAAATTGTTTTTAGAATATCCCCGATGAGGAGGTGGAAAATATAAAAATTCACCCATCCATGTGGTCTGGTTTGTGGTGGAACAATGTTTGGATTTGAATCGATTAGGGGATGAAAAATATAAAAGTCCCCCAAACCTATGGGAGGAGGAACTTCACTGTAAGATGGACTATAATAAGTAGACACTGGTTCATTATCCTGAGGTAAAGACCTCATGATTATTTCCACAATTATCTCCTATAAATTCCAATTCTCTTTTTGAAGTTGGGAAATATGTTCTTATATAGATATTTCTCTATCATCCTAAAGGGGCTGGATGAAATGGGTCATGAAAATAACCTTTCCTATATTGGTGTGAGGGAGAGTGGATGGTGATGTGAGTTTTGATGTGGGCCCCATATACTGAATCCACTACTTCCACTGTCCATATTCTCCAATATTATCACCCTATGAAATAGCGACATCATTTGAAACACCTTCTATATATTCTAGGTGGATACCACCGAGCCTTCAGACTCTTGTTCTAGTGAATGAAGGTAGACTAAACTATTGTGACTCTGTAGAATACTAAAGGGTATGATTGTAAACCATATGAGCATGATTTTATGAATATGATAAGAAGTATTGGGATCTGACTAATATCATATTTATGGAGACATAAGCAAGCTGGCACTCCTCCTTAATAGAGTATATCATTTGACGAATCGGAGGTTGATGTACCATTTGGGGATTGGTGGCCATGGTACCATTTTTGGGGTCAGTTCCGAAGGTGAAAAAAATACCTTGGTGGAGTATGGTATAAATTCCTCGAGATAAGTGAGCTAGGGTGGTCGATCGGATTCCACATTCACTGAGTCTTGTTGTGATGATGTTAGAGTCTCTTGGATAGTGATAATATGAGTTTGATTATAGTCCATCATTAGGATAAAATTGTGGGCCCTATACTTGTTTATAGTAGTAGAGATTTAATCCTTATTTGAAGCTATATCATTTGGGTACCCTTGGTGGGATCTCCTGCTGGGTTTCCCAACTCAGAAAGTTGGTGTAGGCATAAATCCCTCTACAGATCTTGTGGAGTCATAGTCATATGATTATGATGGGGATCAGAACGGATGGGATACCACCAAGGAATCTCTTGTGTGATTATGTTTTTATGATGAATATCCTCATCCACCACTTTATAGAAGGATAGTTATGAATTCATATGCCCAAGTGGTAGGCTCCCATAGTGGTTCAATGAACTGATAATGAAAACTTCCTCTCCCATGTCCTTTTGTAGGAATGATGGCCAGTGGGAAATTAACCTATTAAGGAATTCATGTGATGATTCCAATGTTGTGATGGAAAAATCGATGATGTAGTCACAAACCAAGAAATTAACTAATCAATAATGGAAATGGTGTGTTTGTGAAAATATACATTGGGGCCTTAGGATCAAATTATCTTGTCCTGCAATCTTAGGATTTGTTGGCACATTCGATGAAGTCATTTCGATTGAAATGAATATTGAAAAGTATTTGAAAAAAAACATAACACATTTTTATTGTAGCTCTATATATAAGAGTACATGTTTGATTAATAACATTCCCAATTAAATAGTAAATAGACAGTCCCTTATTTTACACAAGGCTCAGTGAGGTGAAAAGGAACATGTCGAGTTCGTCATTTTGTTGTGCAATGAGAACAACCTAAACATTCATGATGGGAACTAGGGAATCAATCCTTTTTTTCCTGGGAAAGGTATGACACTGTTAAATGATTTAACTTTGGGTTCACAATTTTTTTCATTAGGTTTTAAGGAATGGAATGAGATTTTTTTTATGGTTTTTTTGGGGGGTTTAAGGCCTCCCTCAATCATAGGCATTAGGTTTACCATTCGTTCCATCATTTCAAGAATATCCCAAAAGTTACCTCATCTATATCTAGGTATTTAATTACTATTTAATGGCTAGTATTCATCTAGGTTTTTAGTCCCACTGACTCTTGGGGACTCTAATTGGTCAATAGGATAGGAGCCCGATCTCATCACACCCTTTTATAGGGAAACTGTTGCCTATTTAGGGAATCTTATATTGATTTAAGACATATTTGTGAAATCCTTCCTAGACCATGATATGAGAATGGTAACACCAATTCCAATGACTTGATTACGAACATGTATAGATTGGAAAATAATATGTATTTCACATGTTCTCTATCACTATATTATTTAATTTTGATGCTTTGGGCCATGGCCTGGTTCAAGCACTCTAGATTTTATTGTGGCCTAGGTAAATGGATACTATCTTGGAGATGGGATGGAACCCCTATGAGGGATTCTATATATCCTGTGTAAATAGGAATAAAAACCCACGTAGTTAATATGACATTGTTTAAGGTCGTATGTTTAGAATCATCCTGGTAGTTTAATGTCATATGGTAAGGGAATGAATATTGGGCTTGGGACTCAATGAGGCATCATACATATCATATTTAATAAAAGAATCAGAGTCCACATAGTTCTTATTACGGGCATATGTTTCATGATAAATACAATAATAGTAGCCATATGAGGGGCTTATGCATATGAGGCAGACCTAGATTGCTTCTTCAAGAATGGATCCCATTGAGTGGGAATGGGATGTAATAAAAGATACATCTTAATGGTGGGTCCATGCTAGGGGAATTCTAAACATGATTTTGGTATAATCATCCCTAGTCTCTAAGCCCATGTGAGCCTTGATCAGTGTGACAAATAAGAGATAATGGAAAATTGGAACCATTTCACAAGAGCAACCATATACGGTGCTTACAAATTAAAATTTTCCACTGAGGTGCACGATCAACCAAGACATGTAGGATATGTTATGGAGATCAGGCCTTAAATATTTGTCCTATGTATCCCATATATGGATGTAATCATAGTTTTTATAGTTTAATTCAAGGCATATACTTAAAATGATTCATGTTTATGAGTCATCTTCTAATCAACAGATGGGTGAGGAAGAATAGAAGTCCTAAGGGAGGATTTAGTCCCATAATTTAGTAATAATTTGAATTGGAAGGGACTAACACTGAATTGGATTCCCATTAGAGCTCAAACCTTATAAATTCTTCTAATGTATCCTTTTTATGGAAGGAATTAGTTTTATCATTGTTCAGTTATCCCCTAACCTACGGATGGGTTAAGGAGGATGATCACAGTCAGGGATATTATTATTTTCTTAAAGGTGTTGGTGATACAAGGGTCTTTATTCAAGATTTATTCCTATTAGAGATTGGTCCTTAGGAAGGTTTCTTACGTATCCCAATTATTGTAGGAATTTGAGTCCTCATAGTTTAGCTCATCCTTTAACCCACTGATGGTCTAAGGTAGACGATCATACTCAGAGACATTATGGATATCCACATGATTTTAGGAATTCTAGGGGTATTATACTAAAATGGATAACCTATTGATTGGGTACATATAATATCATGTCAGTGATCTAGGATTATGCACTAAGACTCCCCGATTGGTTAGAGCTTATACACTAAGGCTTCTCATTTGACATACTCATTATTTATCTTCTGACCGTTTAATGAGAGGTGGTGATGACCATAAGGGTATGTCCCATTTCATTATATTAGCATGGTCACATTAGTGTGTAATTATAGATCATAAAAAACACTTCCCTTGTGAAAGGGGTATCTAGTCGAAGGTTCCCCACTAGGGTCCATATAGAATGAGTCGAAATAGGCCTTTGGAAAAAAGTGGGCATGTCTTATGGGATCTTCCATTCATGTCCTAAGGGATCATCTAGACATGTCTTGGATGTATTCTAGGCATATCTTGTTTGTATGGATTATATGTTGGGGCACTAATTTGACATGGAAGACACATACAAGGGTTTCTTCTTAATTAATTAACATATAATGGATTCCTTCACACGAGCATTGTTGACATGTCCAGGATTCTTTGCATGAATAAAGATGGCATGTCAGGGGTCTTGAACATGATCATAGAACTTATATATTATGTTTCCTACTGAGTGAAACAGACATGTCAAAGGGCTTTGAATAATCAATCATGACATTTTTTGGCTCTTGTGCATGATAGAAGTGGACATGACTATATGTTGTCTCATGATCATCCCAACTCATCTTTGCACTGTTGCTTGCCTATACAGACATGTCTATGGAAAATATCATGATCAGACTAACATTTAAATGAATCCTCCACCTGATCAAATTTCATGTTCTAGGATGTATTAACATGAAAAAGGTGAAAACTGTGAGTTTCATCATATTATTGATATGCCTTTGTCTTAGGCTTGTCATGTGAAAATGTAGACACATGAAGGGGTTATCGCCTAATCAGTTTGGATTGTCCATGGATCCTTGTATGATAATGGTGAAATGTCAATGTGATACCGTGAGATCAATCTGAATCTTATAATTTCTATCTCACGACACCATGAGTCCCATGATGAATCTTGAGATTGTGTGTCCTTAAACCATTCACGTGAACAGTCTCACACATATGTTTAGTTTCATGAAATTGTTTGAGTACCAAAAGTACACATCTAGAGAGATCATTCCCTTTGACCATATAGGCAATATTTTCCTAGGCATAGGGATGCATGGTTATAGAAGGGTCTTTCCCTTGATTTATTTAGTGAGTTGAGTGTATATATAGGTTGGAGTATGTCTGTATGAGGTGCACACAAGAAACACCAACATTCATGAAATTTATATGGAGTTAATGAGGTCTATAGGTGGGTACTGTCTCCATGTGGGGGTCCATCTATTGATGCCACCAGCATGGCTGAGGGTCTGTTATTCATGGATAAAGTGATGATGATTTTTGATTTATCACATGGGCGATTTATTTGAGTTTCAATGTCGAACCAGACGGTACAATAGTCTGAAGATGGAGGTTCCATGATGTGTAAGATTAGATGAGTTTTAATTCACAAGGTATGAGTTAATTTGAGTTTTATTTGGAGAGGTCTGGGATAAGTGTCGATGGATACGATTAGTAGAGGGTATGATCAGACAATGTTGATCATTAGGAGGCATGATCGAATGGTCCAGATTTGTTTTTTGTGGAAAAATGTCACCCCACATCGAATATTTTCTACACTTCCCCTATGGTATATAATTCATTTTCAACATATTTTGTTCTAGGATGATAATGTTGTTGGAACCCATACTATTAGAATCACTTCCACCCTTGGGATTTGTCCCACTGAGCATCTAACCCAGACTATGTTTGCATGTGGTCTTGTGCACCACAGTCCCTATACACATACCCTCTTTCCTCTTGCTGGAGCTATTATCAACTTATGGTCTACTGGCTAGCCCAAGACGACTCCCACTGGTCATGATCAACCTCTAGTCCCACATGGTCATGTGGTAGAATTATACTAGCTTGTTAGTGTGCTGGCCATATTTATTTTTCTAAGGGTGGTAATAAAATTTTTAACTTCATAAAATAAAAGTATAAACAGAAGGGTCAAATGTATATCTCCTTAAACTCCAATATATTCCATTTCCAAGTATTACCTAAATGACTTTCACTATCCTTGAATCTTCAATCGAAAATTTTAAAATTAAAAATTATTGGTGATAAAAAATACAAAATAGAAGGATTGTGGAGAAAAATATCCTAATAAGAATTTGATAATCCAATGCGTTCTGTGATCTCTTTCCATTTCACATGAACTTTCCCTTTGTCCATTCCAGGATGGCTTTCCCATTTCCCAATTCAAGGCACTCAAGGATCTTGGATAGAACATGATGTATCATATACCAGAGAAAGGAAAATTCCTATATTATTCCTTGTCTCCATTTTTAATCCATCTCATAGGTAAAAAACTATCTCATAATAAAATATGTAGTCATTATACTATTGGATCGTGTGTTTTATTTATAATTTTTACATTTATTCAAATAATTTAGGGAATTATTTCATAGTGGTGTTGTGGTTCAAGGAACATGTTCATATCCTTTCTCCTTTTTCTCTATATTTTTGAAGCGACTATAAGTGGAGAATGTGTAGAGAAATATAAGAAATATGTTTTTTTATGATTCATTCAAAGAAGAAGTAATTGGGTTGTCAGGTGGTATTTGAATCTGAAGAATGAATTAGGATGTGTAAATGAATATGATTATCTTTGATGTTTCCATAGTAGTTTCAATAAATCACCCCATAGATTAACTAAATAAGGGGGTATGGATAGAATAATTTGAATCATTATGAAAGTGTTTTCTTCTTTACGATTTTCTCTACTATTATCGATCTCTAAAATGAATAATGTGAGAAGTGGTCGAGTGATTTTTTAATCATTATTATTTGTATGATATTCATCAGGTGGTGTCTAGGAAGATAGGATAATATAAAAGGTTTTGATCAACCTAGGGACTAATAATAAAAAGGGTTTTCTGAGATTTGATTGCATACCAACCTGGTTCCTGAGTATATGTAAAATAACATCACATATATATAATTGTGTCAAAAAACGATACTTTCACAAGTTCAATAAGAGTGTGATTCCAAAGATTGTAAGGAGATGGTTTCATAGGCTCTACCTATGATAAATTAAAGAATATCTTTCACATTCTACTATTCACTCATATAGAAAGAGATTAACAGGATTATATTGAGGGTTTATATGTTTCCTTATAGTATTTCAAAAACATCACCAATATTTAAGTAAGACTAGTAGGACCCTAAAATTAAAACTTCACACCTAATGAGACATGAAATCAATAAAAATTCTGAAGGAATATGGAAATTTATAAATTTTTCATGGTCAGTAGATCCTCACATCACTGCTCGGGACCAGAGACCATTATATTAAAGAATGGATTTTCACCACTCACAAAGAAGGGATTGTATGAGTGGAATCACAAACACATTTAATTGCTAATTTCAAAGATCAATGACATTGACATGGAGTCTCAAACATAGGTAGTCAACGATAAAATATGTTGATTGATGTAGACCTAGGAATCAAGACAAATCATCCTTTAGAAGTGAAGGGAGATATAATTACTTAAATAATCGATTTCCCACACTCCAATATCGTATGGATCAGATTTTATATATGATCATTTTTTGATTCGTTATCCCAAAACCTAAAATTTCAGTTGGATCTGATGGCTTAGTAGTTTGGGAATGGTCACATAATATGAATAGTAGTATTAGTTCAATGGAAGAGGTGATCAAGTACTATTGGGGATCAGAGGGGGTATCTAAGAAGAAAGGGGAGCACCACATGATTAAATACCACAAAGGAATGCATGTCAGTAGACTCAAGATAGTACGATAATTGTTTTTTAGAATCAATTAGAGACTCAACAATGATGGCCATGTGGGAGAATCAATATGTGTGGTATTGAAGAGGTGGGACTATGTTATTGAGGTTTTTCCATGAACATCATCTGGGTGATCATAGAAGGATGGTGTAAAATGAGAGAAATAGGAAAAGAATCTATGAGAGAATTGAACCACATGATCTATTCAAGGAATTCCTTTTTCCAATGAACAACATGAGTTTTTGGAAAACATTTATTCATTAGTATGGTATCATCTTGAGTAGAAATAGACATCCAACCATCCAATTTAAATAATAGTTTTTTTGGTAGACAATATCCATCACTCCCTTAGGTACCCCTTTACATCTTACCATGTGTACATCATAGGGGTATTCTGGTGAAGGGAATCCTTCTTCAAAAATAATGGATGATTAAACTAGTAGCTTTTTTCAACAATCTAAATGATATATGAAAAAACACAGTATTATTATTACCACATCCTTTATATGAAAGTTATGTTCCTTGGAGTTATCATTCCTTGTTCTTGGATATATAGCATGGCTAATATAAATTATTATTTGTTTGGATGGTCACATGGTTGGACCTAACAATGACAAGGGTTGGTGATGGTTGAATGTAATCCACATTTTCATAGTAAACATGTCTTATAAATTCACTACACAAACAATAACATAATTGACATTGGACTTGAGAAAACCTCATGTTGGTTTTACCACATTGACGAATCCCCTTAAAGATATAACTTCCCCATGAAATAGATCAAAACACCAGAAATGGAGCCACTTGATCCTCCTTGGTGAATTCATTCTCAAGAAAGAATGTGAGATACTAGTAGTGATATGAAAAAGGCATCTGTTTTTCTATAACTAGATAAGGGAATCATCTTGAGTGATTAATTATTCATTTTGATATTCCAATTGAATACTAACCGAGTCTAGTAGTGAAATAGTATATAGAGTTCCAGTCACTAAGAAACTCTTATTCTAGTTTATCCAAAATGAGTTCTATTAGTGCCATCATACCTCAAGGATACTCGATAGCTTCTTGAATCCCATCATCAATAATTTCAACAAACCAACTCAAAAAATACATTAAACCGACCATTTAGGAACTGTATCCTTTTTCATGATGTTCACCACCATTTATGTCCATTAAAAACCTCATTCTACAATGATGGGATCATCCAAGATGGCTTCTCATGTAATGGAATGGGCTATGAAGAAAGAACATGGGATTTAATTCCCACCATCTTGGAGTTGATTTGGAAGTTCTTACAACCATAGATTAGTACATCCCATTCAATTGATAGCATTTTTTATTCTCCAATATCGATTTGATCCTTTATATTCTTTGAGATGCCCTCTATAATTTCCAGTGTAATGGCCATTTCTAACACTACATCTAGGTCAGGTTCATGGTGTGGTACCATCTTAACTACTGAGAAAACATGCAACAACTGGTTGATCTAATTCAATACATACTTGAGGACCATAGAACAGATTTACTTGAGCTCTTCTGTGTTTATATAGGGTTAGTCTACCGAATCATTACTGGGTCTTTTCAACTAGATACCTATGATATGGATTCATATAACGAAAAATGATATGTTCTTCTCTATCTAAACCAACCAAATTGTAGTAGAATTGAATTCTGACATCCACCCTACCAGCTTGAGTTGTTTCATTACTATCTCCCACCATGTCTTATTTGATCTCCTTCTATTCCACCAGAACAAATTCAATTTCAATCAAAGTGTATTATTAATTTTTGGTTACAGAAGTGCTATCATGTTTGATAGAAACATCATATGAATGATTATATTTACTTTCAATATAAAAAGGTAGAGTGATTCATAGATGTTATCAGGGAGAAACAAAATACATCAAGGTTATTTTGGGACATTGGATTGGAAACCATATAACTATATGAGACCCAAAACATATTTGTATCAAACCCCCATATGATATTCAATTCATAGATTCAACCGTAGAATGCCCATAATAATTTGATATTCAATTAAAAACCTTGTCTATTCTTTTAACCGCTTCTCTCTATGACATAATAGTCCCTTCAATAGATGGTTCTTTCCCATGAACCATATTGTTGTTTATTTTCTTAGCAGAAATGAATCAATTCACAAGGCGATCACACCCAATTCAGATACCCCCACATATAAAACCCCCATGAAATTCCAAATAATCACAACTCATGAATATGAGCTTGATTTTGATCTATTTAAACTTAACCATATCATAATGTACATATAGTCATTGTGAATCAGTAATTGTAAAGTCTCAAGGGATCAATCGCTAACACCAAAGAGGTTAATTGAATTTTTGTTCATAGGGGTAATAACTAGTTAGCCTAGCATCAATACTATATAAATCCTAAATCTATATAATATACAGATGAATCAGCAAACATCCATCCTCTCAAGAACCATTGGGTTGTGTACATTGATTGAATACCATAGATCACAATCCCATGTATGTTTTAAGATACTCTACCGCTTTTTTTATAGTTTATAGGGGTATCTCCCTATATTTCCAACCCCCTTATAGTTTCATGAATGATAGATTCATCACAACTGCCCCATAATAGAGTGCCTGATTGGGTTTTTAGGCTCCCAATTATGACCAGATCAACTCCAATGGTGATCCTCATATGAAACTATTGGAATCTTTCCTAATAGAACCTGTCTTTTTCAAAAGAGATCATGGGTAGGTGTGTTCCCAAAACCCTTTCCTTATTCTATCTACAAATGGTTGGAAATCATTCTCCCCTTTCCACTAGACTTCCATACACCCTATTCACCTTTACAGTTACGAGGTTCACATGTATGGAGTAGTGGTTGGGAATGACTGGATCTGGGTATGAGCTAATTTCATAACATAGTTGAGTTGACATTACTTATTGGTAGGTACTGGGTTCCAACTTTATACTTACTTTCAGTGCTGGGTTAGTCCCTCTTTCACTATATGCTATCCCATTTTCTAGTTGAGTGTATGCATTTGCATTAGATTCCTACCTGATCTCATTATAGTGATAGTGTTCTCATGGGTTCTCTATGAAACTTTGCTTCTAGTGGGAAGGTTGGGTGAAATATCAATACTCTAATCTAGAATTACTCTCTTCCATCATCACATGGAGAAGTGTCAAGGTACTACATTTCCACCTCAAAGGGGCCAAGATCCATACCTGGATGAAGTCATGGTGGTGCTAAAACATAGATATCCATGAACAATACCATTGCCCCATTGAGCTGGAAAGCTAGGGGGATTAATGGATCACATAGCTCGATGTATGAAAATAGAAGATTTATTTCATCATTTACCATCATGTTTCTATGAACTACATTACCCAATAGCGTGTATTACTTTCATATACCCATTTATTATTCAATTTCCATCACTGAATCCATTCCAAATTTTAACAAAAAACCACAATATAGACACTCTATGTAAAAATAATCTAGTTATACCCTTTATGAACTACTACTACCTATATTATACTTATTAATTCCCACATATGGCTCATCATTCACTCATGAGCACTAGTAAATGAATTATCGGTATTTAGGCCTTGCCAAAGGGGGATGATTCTTCTAGAATGATGTGTCAGTGGTATTGGTTTGTAGCATTTTGAATATGGGAGTAGACACTATGTGGTGAGGTGTGTATAGGAATCTTTATTACTAGCGTAGATAAAATGATACAATCAACTTTGTTATGTCTATTTTATTGGAGCTTCCAACCCCAAATGCTCAACTATTTTCCAAGAATTTTTTTTTATTTATCCAACCACTTGTTTCCCCTTTTCTAATATTTAATTAAGTCTCTTTCAACTAATATTTGGGAGCTCTTGTTCTAAGGGTCTATGAACATACTAGTTAGGGGATTTTTTTGTTCACTAGGAAGCCTAGACTTGACTTCCAATACACCTACCTTGTTGGATCAAGTTAACATCTTCCGCTCTCGCAACTGCCCCATCTATATATAGTATACTAATTTATTTCGTCGATCAGATTTAATCCTTTTTTATTCTGAAATCTTCTTATGAACATTGTTTCTATTAAACACCTCCATTTATATTTATTTTTCTATTATTCTATTATATCAAAACACAACTTCAATTTTCTCAATTTTTTATCTCATGAATTCATCATCTCATATTCATAGGGTAAATTTTTTCATCCTTAGAACCCTCCAATATGAATCCCATATGTTCAATCATTCAATACCCAAAATGGTGAAGCTACTAGTGAAATCATTAATGGGTTCCATGTTGTTTCAGTTTATTTTTCCCTTACTATCAACCCCAGTTGTTCCTTTTACCACAATATTAGCCACCATGAAATCCCCTTAAGGTTCTTTCCCGTATATAATATTTAAACCTCTACTATGAATAACCATTCTTCTGGTTCTCTTTGTAATATATGTATTATAAATTCTGATATAATAGTTCCATACCCTCAAGACCAACCCGAAGTTTCCAATAGAGTGTATCAGTTCCAGACAGTACTCCATGATTAACCCATTTCACTCTCCAAACCACTTGATGCTAAAATAAAATTTATGCCAATATAATATTTCTATTATACCCACTCTCCCAGCCAAACCAACCATAATAAATACCCTCATTTAACTACCCACAACACATATAGGCACAAGAAATCAGAGAGCACAATTAGAGTTGAATTGGTGTTTTTATTTCCACAGATACCCTACCAAACTACTGAAGGAAACATCGAAAATGTAAGAAAGGGAGAGGAAACTTATTCAAGAAAATCATCTGAAGTACTGAGTATTCTAATGTGGTAGGGTAGATCTAGAAAAAAAATTAGAGTCTCTCAGTACTCATGTGGATACATGAAGTATCCCAATAACTCATTGGGATATGTCATGTATCCTAGGATTAGACGATGGAAAAAAGGATAGTCATAAAAAAAATACTCATTCTATAGTTTTAAATTTTTTAGAGATTTTGGATATCAAAAGATTCTTGAGTTAGCTATGAGAAAGAGTAATGAATATAGTGAAGTGAACCAGAGAATGTGTATCAATAATAATAATAATCTAGACATAAAATCCAAGGGATGTGACTACGGTGCATTGCCAATTCAAAAGAGTGGTGTGAGTTAGTGAGCTAGTTTTTGTCCCATTTGAAAGTGGGGATGAGAAATGAACCTTTTATTATAAAAAAAATAAGGTGAGGATGAAAAATATGTGAACAGGAAATTTGATCTGTTGAGAATAATTCCTTGATTTTGAGTGGTTATGAGAAGGGTGAAATCATAAATGTAGGGATTTCAGGGTTCTTGAATTATCACTCTGGATTTATCATGATGGTATAGTAATTTATTTTATTTCACGTCTGATCCCGCTACTATTAGAGTAGATAACTGAATTTTGGCTATGAAGTGAATAGAGAGAGTTGTAGGATAAGATCATGATAGTGAAGAAGCATTCAGTATTGGAGTGAAGATATTTACATGACCCCTTCCTCCATATGATAGAATGATTATAGAAATTGTTTGAAAGGTTCCTATATAATTAGAGTAGATTACTATCCATGGAGGAAGGGAGGTGGGAATTTTGTACTTAATACATATCATAACATCACTTCAATGGGGAACTGGAGGAACTAGGGGTCCCCCATGTGTGATTTAGTAGAAAAAATCACCAATTTCAGTATTGAAAATGGTAAGAGGTTTTTTTTCACTCCCATCCACCATTTGGCATCATAGAAATTCCAATGATTCATATTATTTGAGTGGGCCTTCTTTTCATTGGAATTTAATCCTGATCCCAAACACCATTTATATTCCAGTTTCCAGCATCAACTCTTTGGTGACCGAATTGGTGTTGCAATGTAGCCAACAACGTAGACAACCAAACCATTTTGAAAAAACACCAACCACACCAATTCACTATCATAACTTCTCAAATTAAATTCATGGATGACACTACTATCTCAATTTGAATTGAACCAATATTTATAGCACACATTGATATATTGATGTCATAGTCCCCCACCCAACACATATTGCATGTTTGTTTCAGAAGTGAGACAAACTATGATTGATTTTATTGGAATTAAACCACCAATCCAATTGGCCACATGACCCTAAGGATGAACTCATGCTTGGATCATCCCCACATGATGATATTACCCATTATATCATTATAAAAGGACGTAATCATCTATATTTATTTTTTTGGGTAAGAGATGATCGTTGTGTAAATTTGGTTTGGTCTCATTATAGATTGTGGGGGGGTTAATTTCTTCTATAATCATTGACATTAGGTTATTTCTATTGTTCTGGATGGAAAATACCAATGGTTCCCACATTAATAATTGAGTACATACTAAATTTCTAGTATAAGGTGGTCAATTGGGGTTTTAGAACTACTGAAAATTATGAACTCACATTGGTCGAGATGATGGGAGGTTGGGATCGTCACACCCTTTTTAGTGGAATTATTCCATACTCCGAGAATATATTATAGATTTATTATATGTTTGTGAATCTATTACTACCCCAGATATGGGACCGGTTACCCTAACTAAACTATTAAAGGTTAAGTCTCATTTGTTCAAAAAAGAAATAAGGGATCTCTTTATTGAATCCATCTATATGTATTTCAGGTTTTTCATGCATTTCAAATAATTAATATCTAACTTATATTCTGAAGTTGTAAAACCATATATTTAGGAATGTTCTTCCACACTAGGAGGTAGGTAATATTATGAGGAGTAGAATGAGTCATTAAGATACATACTACGTATCCAGATTGTTGTTGGAATCAAAACTCACATAGTTCATCAAAATCCTTGTTGTTCAAGTTCATGTGAGGATGACATATGTGTGGGTAGTTGGGTCAAAAATATTTAAGCTTGATTCTTGAGAAGATGCCCTATGAATCCTTGTTAAAGAAGGAATTGAAGTTATAGTAGTTCAGTCATGACATAAGAAATTCCCCCAAGTTAGATGTCCTCATACATGGGATGTTCATATCATGCCACTTATTGGGGATTACATGTTCAGATTTCTCTAGATGGTGGAGATTCATGATTCCAACAAGGTATTCATTGTGATTCCATAGCACCACATTGGCTATGCTTGGTGTGGAAAACATGGGGTATCAAGAGACCAACCTCATTGCATATCAATACAAGGATTATGCATTGGGAATACCCTTGGGGTATTTTAATTTGGGGGTCGGGAAATAGGAAGGTATCCTATGTATCATGATTATGGTAGGAATTAGAGTCATTGTAATTCATTTTTCCTCAATACATTGGGGGATGAGGTACATGGTCAGCCCATGGGAATGATTAGGTCTGGATGGTTGAAATTTTAAAGACCTGGAGGGGATTATACTGATTTGGATGCCCATTTGAGAATGGGATCGCACCTTAGAAAGGTGTCCAATGTATTCTAGTTATAGTTTTAATTAGAGTCCTCATAGTTCAATCAGTTGGCCCTAGATTACACACTGATGTTTCCCTTATCATTAGGGCATACACATGGAGGATGAATTTGAAGATAAAGTCCTAGGATCACTTTGTTTCTTAGACCATAGGAAGGAGTACTATGTATCCAGGTCATATTAGGAAGTAGAATCATCATGGTTTAGTTAGTTGGATAGGGATTACACAAAGAGGTTTCTCTTATCATCGGGAATTACACGTTGAGGTTGAAAAATGTGATCATGTCATAAGATTCCATTTAATCTGTTATCCTTATCAACATGATATGTTTGACTACCTTCTTGAAATGGATTGGTTTCTATATTGGTATGCAGGAGAATGTCTTCCATACATGTCCAATTACAATCACATGATCAAGTTGGCTTGTCTTAGGGATGTCCTGTATCATTGATGAATTTTTTGAGGGTCATTTCATGATTGAGGTTGAATTTTCTGGAAGAGATCATGAGACCTAGATAATTGGTCCTAGAAGCCATTATATGTCCCTCGATGAAATAACCAGTGGGCATCACATGATCCAAATGACTTTTGATGGTTTCATCATGAGAGATAGATGGAAGTCATGCATGGAATCATGAGATTTAGTGAAATATATCTTAGAGGGTGATGCATATCTAGGCTGATATGTCTATAGGACATCGTGAGACCTAGCTGGCATGCCCAGAAGCCATCACAAGAGATAGTTTGACATGCTTGAGTTTTACCACAAGACTCATCTGACATACAATGGTTTGTCCATATGAGTTGGGAAACACATATAAATAATGTTGTGAGGGTTCTATGATGATCCATGAGGGCTTCTCAAGACTTGTGTGGTGCGCATATAGGGTACAATGCGACTATCATTGACACATCCAGAGATGTTCGCATGATCCAAATAGTATACCAAATGAGTTTTGTGAGATTTGGATGACATTTACTAGGTCTATTGGGTGTCTTCAATGGTTCACGAGAAGCACACGAAGACCAGAATACATGAATTTCTTGTAGGTCTCCCATTTTCTTAGTTGTTGTTCGAGCCTTATATAGTTAGTGCCATAGATTTATTTTATGTTAGATTGTTTAAAGTCTCTTATGGTCTAGAATATGTGCGAGATGTTCTACACATGTCCTATCATAAGTCCTTGGAGTGACGTATATGTGATCATGTGATATGTTTTTGTATTTCACATGGATGTTCTGATGGTTCACTAGACCATTCCCTGGTAGATGACTTACTGGTCGTGAGATTAGCTGCTCCAGGAAATCCACTCTGGTTCTTGGGTGTTTCGATGTTCCTAGATGTGAAAAATACCACCTCATCTTTGAGGATGGGGTGGGGGAATTATAAGCCTCACCACCTTGATTTTTTTCCTATTCACATGGCATATGTCACATAAATCAAGGATGGAGTCGGTGAAGGGATTTTTAGTTACATGTGTTTTCTAGTCTCTATCATGTATCACCCCGAGGGTGTCACTCGATTTTCAGCGATCGTGAGTCCCTCCCATCAACACCTCATTTACTAGATTATTTTAAATTAATTGGGACTATTTGAATCATGGAGGGATGTTTAAAGACTTAAAAATTTTCATATTGACATCTTCAACGGCCTTCCTAAGATTAGGGTGCCTATCTAAAGGTCTTCACATGATCTTTAGTGACTTATCTAGGTTTTTTTATGGGACAAGGATTATAACTGCCCAAATTATAAAGTATGTATCTCGTTAAATAAATCCAATTTATTTGATAGAATGTGTTGTACACAACACCCAGATAAGATTATGTAGTACACAACAATGTGTTGTCTTGCGTTATAGAAAATGATGAGTTTTACTAAACAATAATATATTATTATGTAATATAATAAGATATGACAGATCCATTTAGTTGGAAGGTATGAGTTGTATTAACTATGTTATGATAATATATAGTTAAATTCATCAGATAAAAATTAATTAGAAATAAATATAGGAACTAACTAAATATATAATAAATGTTTCTGTAGAGAACTATTTTTATTCTAAGAATGCCATTTTATCATAATAAATTAAATTATTTACTATTATAAAATGATATTAATAAAGTATGTTTGTTATATATATTAAATAGTATATTTTTTATATTCTTATAAAAGATTTTATAGGTGTATGATATGAAAAACCCAATACTACACATAAAAACCTATATTTTTTACAAAAATTGTTTTTCCACCTTTTAATGGAGGGCCTATTTTAAAAATAATTTTGGAAACTTTTATATATTCGATTTGTAAGAATAAACTTTTTCTAATGAATAATATAAAAATTTACATTGTTTATATATTTGGTATTTTTTGATAAGTTTCATGTTTTGATGAATAGTAGAAAATAATAAATTTTAATTAAAAAGAACTTTTTTATAAAAATAATTTATACTATTAAATTATATCATTTAGTGGTTTTAAAGAATTAATATATTATTTTAATAATTTAATAAAATTTATTTCATTGGAATAAATTTTCCATTGAATTTAGATATAAAACCATTTCAATCTTTTTCTTGTTTAAACATTAATAACTTGTTTTCTCACCTCATCAACTGGATTAATTTTAAATTAATTATAACAACTGCTGTAATTTTTATAAAAACATTTATTCCATATATGGAACTAGTGGTTCCAAATTATATATATAGTTTTTTTGTAAATATTACTTGAAATATTTAGTTATATTTTAATTAAAACATTTAATGGTAAATCAGGTAAACAAAGGTAAAAATAATATTATAATGTTTTTAAACTACCTTAACACTTGTACAAGTTTTATTGTATGAGTTTTCTTAGACTAAAAGGATCCTTTGTCCCATGTTATAATACTTTTTAAGCCACATGCATTGGAATACGACATTTATAATATTTTATTTAAATATTAGATAAAAATGACATACACATGTTTTTAATAAGTATTAAAAATTTAATTCATATATATAAGATAAATTAGACTATAAATAGTTATTTGAAAAAAATAAAATTTAACTTCATTATAATAATTTGTTTATAATTTTAATAGAATAAATAACTTAATTAAATACTTCCACAGTAATTATGTATTAATTATTTAATCAATGGAAATATCAAATAAATCATGTTAAAAATAATAAGATAAATATAATTTGACAATTTTATTGACATAAACAATTTTGGTAAACAAATTAGGCATTTTAGTTATATATTTGTAGTTTTGGTTCAAAGTTATCATGTGGTTATGAAATTGTTAAATAGAAAAATAATAAATCGTACCAAAATTGACAAAAATGATACTTAAAATAAATAATATTTTTTTAACTGATATAAAATTTATTAAAATATATAATTCTAAAAATTGGTATAATGAGGTTTTATATTTCATAAATGATCTATTGGGGTTTTTTTTGTATTTTATAGTAACTATATTAACCATAAAGAGTAAAAATATGAGTTTTCATAGTAATAGTTAAAGGGCTTAACTAATAGTTATAGCAAGAAGATAAGGTTAATATTGTCACCTAAACATGTATAAAAATAATTTTTAGAGGATTTAGACACATAATCATATTATATTATAAATAAATCACTTCAAATCTATTTGAAAATAAAATCCAATTTATATTAAATAAATATTTTAAAAGATTCCAAGAGTGCCCCTCCCATGTCTTATAAAAAGGAACATCCTCCCTCAGTTCCTCACACCACTTTGAGACTTATATCTTAACCCAACCAACCCATTTATCCTCAAAAAATTCTTATATATGTTATATAGTTCTTGGTCATCTAGAAATATTCCCTAGTGTTTCTAAGATTAGACTCAAAGAAATTCTATCGAATAAGAGTTAATTGTTTTATCAAATCATTCAAGTTATTTTATTATTCCACTTCCTCTTCCTATATTGTTTCCATAATTAAGTATTTAATATAGGATAATCCATAATATAATATTTCATTATGATTATGGGAAAACTATATTCCTTCTATTATATGTACAACAAAATACAATATCACCATGCATGTATATATATGAATTTCTGTTTCCAAGATGTTGTGTAATTTTCTTTTCTTAACCGCTTTATTTGGATGGGTATAATGAAGAATATAATGGATAGAAATAATAAGTATTACATGATATTTATTCTGTATAATTATTATACTATCCAATTCCATTCCACATTACCATTATAGGGTGATATCATCCCTCATGCGTACGTATGGTCTACCATATCCACGACATGATGAGATTTATCCTCCGAGATAACTATTTAAGAATGATTATAAATTTTTTATGATGAATAAATTTAATATTAACTTTATATCATTATATATATGAATAAAATATATCCTATACATATGAAATAATACTTACATGAAAAAACATGCATAGAAAAATGAAATAGTTAACACCTGGAAAATTGGTAATAGTGAAGTATTATTAAAAAACGATATAATAGGATAATATATGACATAATAAATATAGATATGGTTCTAATATAATTTATTAACTTTATTTAAAAATTATATAGGAGGTTAACACATCCTCAACAATAGGAAAGTATGAGGTAAGTGTTAATTTTTCAATCTCATTATTAATATCTTTTGTTTATAGGTATATATTTAACAGGACATATTTATTATCTATGTCCATGTTTTCAAAAAATGTATTTCAAACTTTTCATTCTGTTATTCTACAATTATATATAGTTAATTTTAACCATGTTTGAATTTTTATAAAACATTTTTAAAGGAATATATTTTTTTCCAAATGAGGTACTTTATGACCTTTTCAATAAAATACATGTTTTTAATGTTTTCATCAGGGCACTTCGTGCCACGTATTCTCATCGAAACTCACTAGAAGTTTCATTGCACCCCACATTCTCAGTTTCCAATGGTGTGTGGTCTCCACCACCTTTCAAATTATTTTTTCTCCTTGATCGAAATAGGATGATGGGATGTCGGTTCCTCTCACTAGAAGTTTCATTTCACCCCACATTCTCACTTTCCAATGGTGTCTGGTCTCCACCACCTCTCTAATTATGTTTTCTCCTTAATCGAAATAGGATGACGGGATGTCAGTTCCTCCTTCCATGGATTCCTCCTCAAAACTCATCACATAGTCTGAGTCTCCCTCATATATTAATCCATTTTTCATGAACTCATTCCCAATTCCATCTATTTTTTGATTCCATTTAATTAAGCTACTTAATCCAGGACATTCTAAAGCGCCATGTAAGGGAAGAAACCTTCAGTAAGGGGAGTATCACTTTGAGTCAACTATGGCATGTCTTGACACTGGAAAACTGAAACACATGTATTCTTCCTCAAGATTGGGCTTCTCAGGGGTGGATAAACCCTATTATTTCCACAATAATCATGGGGTATACTATTCCAAAGGAATGTTTATGAGGTTTTCCTTGGATTCCCATTTTTAACACAGGGTATTCTGTGAGTTTAACGTCTAGTGGAGATATGTCGGACTGATCAGAACACCGATAACAGTGGAATAGATGGGTACATTCATAGGAGGGGGCACTTAGAAGGTATACCAGATGAGTGGATTATGGAATCCAATATGTGTGGATCTATGATGGCATGTCCCAATAAGAGAAGGCTTAACACCATGAAGGATGATCTGGATTCCACAATGGAAAGATTAGAAGATGTGGGCCCCAAAAAGTGGGACAACAAGGTTTGTCATTGGTTTCAATTGAAACGTAGGGATGATTCCTACACACTCTATGTAGAGGACGTGGATCAAAACCCACATTGGTTGAAAGGGTTGTTTGGGGTTTACACATGGTTAGCATCATTTCATAAGAGGAATACTCTTGGTTGGTTTGTGTGTGGTTTACGAGCTGATACGTCCCAGGTACTGGAAAGAGAAATGAGATGAATATGGCTTATTCATGCTTAGATTCCCATGTTCTGCAGGGAGTGGTGATGATGTAGGAGACCTTACTATGATGAGGTTAAGTTTGCGGAGTATATGGATATGGATTATGAATGGTTAGCTTCCCATATGAATGGTGTGATCCCATCAGGATGTGGCAGCCCATGCAATTATCAGGATGAATGATGGATGATTTAATGAAGTGGATGGTGAATGAGATGGAATAATCATGATGATAATGGTGTTTTTGGGATATAGCTTAAGGGAGGCTTCCTATGTATCCTCCTGAAAGGTAATAACAGTCATTATAGTTTGGTGGGGTTATGAGACACCTATAAAGGTAGCCCGTGGTGATAGACTCATGAATAAGGACCTGAAGGAAGTAGAACATTCGTGTTGAGGAATGAACTTCTTGAAACACAAAGGCTTAAGGGAGAGACTGAGATGGGAAATGGGTGATAGGCTTGAACCACAAGGGGGAATCTTATATATCATTGTGACATGGAATCAATGTTCATATAGTTCAAGATGGGGCAAAGAATCTGGGTGTACAAAGAGGAAAATGACCTAGTGACATGATGGGGCTTACACATGGTCAGTATCCAATTGAAAGAGGAAATTTTTGGTTGGATGAGTATTTTAAATTAGGTGAGATTACGCAAGGTTAGTAGATTGGGAAGTTGAAAAATGTGTTTGGGGTGTACACGAAAGACAAAAAACCCCTTCACACGTTAGTGCATACACATTGTAAGAAGCCTAAATGGATGGATCTGAACACCTTAGGGAGGCGGACACGGGTGATGTGTCCCAAAAAGGGGAATATTTCACATCAAGAGGGTACATCCAAAGGAGTAAGCACTAATTTTTAACATTTATCAAGTTTTAATCCCATATATTTGCCTTACGTACCCTTTGTAGAAGGCAGAGATCAAAATCCACAATGTTCAGAATGAGAAAGGGTCCTTTAGTTTAACATCATGTGGGATGAAAGTGAACCTATGTAAAGTGTTCGGTATGGATGAATTTTGGGATTGAAACTCTTGTTGAAGGGAAGGGATGGCACAATAAATTTCAATTGTTAAGGAGGTGGATGAGTGGTCAATTGAGGGTCCCACATTATCATGTCCATATGAAGAAGAAACAATTTTTAACACACCTATGCGAAGGAGCATTAGGTTGGGTAACTCAACATGGTGAACTAGTCAAGAAGCCATAAAATCAATTCATACGATCATGGAGGGTGGTACATGAGAGGTGTTTGTGAAAAATAAGACCTTACTAATATGATATTTATGAAGCTCTAGTGCTTCTAAAATATATAGTGATTCACAAAGGAAGGTGCTTCATGAAGCATGGAAAAAGGGGTCTATGTGATGGGTGATGTCTACATGTGTTTGAAGGGTGCTTCATTAAGGCATTATGCTCCATGGAAGTCTTGAGTTACCAAAATAGACCCATACCTTTGCGATGGTCGTTTGTATTTTTGAAGGGAATACCCACATGAGGATGTTGGAAAATGGAATAAAGGTAAAGATGGTCTGTAATGCTCAAGTACCTTGGGTGATACATTTTCTCATTGGTTCAAGGAGAAAAGGGTGCTTCATGAAATGGGAGCTTTGAAGGAGGAAGTTTAGTGTAAGGATGGTTGTTGTGGGGGTAAGCCTTCTATTCATAGGTAATATGGTACCCTGATTCTTGGAGTCATGCTTTGATGGAAATAGAGCTTTGGGAACATAGGTGGATCTATCATAATCGTAGATGATTCCATAAAAATTGCATGAGGAAGTTGGAGAGCTCTACAGACTCGCAAAGGCTTCTGCCACAGCTTTGCAGCAGTCATGGAGCCTATCAGACACACATAGTATTTTTTTCATTGCTTTATGGTTGTATTGCAGAGGAGTCCATTCTTTCGACTTTGCGTCATCCACGGTGATTGGGGGATTCATGAGTGACCTTCACGAGGCATGCCCCTTTGGTAATTTTTTGGTCTTTATTGATCCATATTGAGCATAGATTTTATTGAAGAAAAATATCTTTTTAGAATCGGAATAGGGGGGAAAATAATGGTAGTATTATGATGGAATATTTCCAAAAACTTGTAAATAGAAAAGCTGTATCATGATGATGTTGTGTGGAGTGCATGGGGGGATCTCCGAAAATCTTACAGTGGCTAAGGGTGTCGCAATGCTCTAGGATTCACTGAATATAAATTATTCAGGAAATCCCCTCTTTTGTATAAATCCTATCTCCATTAAATTCTGACCGATCTCTCTAATTACAAATATACACCCCCCCGTGAATTCTCTTTTTGAATTTTGTTTTTTAGATCGGTGCTCCAAGAACACCTCCTAGCGAACTGATGCATCGCAATCCCTTGTAACTCTATGAAGCACATCGACTCTTTCGAGGATTTTCTAGTATGTGACTTGTGAACATTCTCTGATAATGTTCTACATAAAAATAAGGGAAAAATAACTAAATTATTGGATCAAATGGGAAATCCAAAATCTTTTTTGGAGGTTCTTGCAGATGATGCTCAAAGGGAATACATAATGAAAAATACTACGCTTGAAGAATGCATGTAGATTCATTTTGATAACAAGTATCTGGTAGAGCTACTAACAGAAGGGAAGGAGGAATACCCCCTCTACAATAGATTTCCACTGTATGGATTTAGTCTAAGGGATGATGTCTTCATCCCCAAAGCATGTAGGAAGGAACCGACATACTGGTTTGGGGACAGGTCATGCCAACATCACTGGTTCAGGGTTTCTGATGGCCATACTTGGAATAATCATACACTTATCACTTCTAAATGCCTCTACAAAGATGTAGACAAATTTGATGGTAATGTTCTACAACCAGAGGTCACTCTAAAAAAGTACAAAACCATTGTAAATGTGGGATTAGTGAATTTAGATAAAGGGCAGAATGATAACTGGGATCTATGCCAGGGCATAAATTTCACAGAATAATGGGAATGGGCCCACTTGGTTTTCACATTATGTGATGGATTTATAGAATAACTGATGTGGGTAGGAAAGTATGAGGCTACCTGGGCTTCTAAATACCACATCTACCAAATGAAACACATGATGTCAGAGCTGATGAGAAGGTGGTCATCAAGGAACAATATTTTCCATCCTCATAACGGGGGGGGGGGGGGGGGTTGGGGGTTGGAATCATCCTCTAGGACCTCCAAAATATTTCAAGGATTCCCATTCTGGGGGAATTTTCAATGATTAACTCCCTATGGAAAATATATTAGAGGATCCGAAGTAGATTCCACAGATGGAATATTCATTGATGGACCAGGTGCCGAGTGATGATATACAATCAGGGAGGGATGTCTACTTCAAGAAGAGGTTTATTAATTTCCTTAATTTTCCACAAGAGCATCTTTCATAGGGAGAGGAGGCACTCAGAAAACATCAAATGAGTCCCCCACCTATCTAAGGGTTGATCAACATAGTAAGGAAGGTTCTTAATAGAGAACCTTGGAAGACATCCAGTGGAATCTATTGGGGTATAGTTTCAACATTGATTAACCACTAGTGGCTAGGTTAGATGGGTTTATCTCTTCACTAATTTTGGGATGGATGTTGTTATCCATAGATGCACACATGGGTAAAAATCCATGAACATTTATCAGGGTTTACATAATGGATCTTGGGAAACTCTTCAACCTTGGTATCCAAATGTTGAAAAAACTGTACAAGGTGATTTGTTACATTAGTGAGGGGAAGAAGACACAAATGGAATGTGGACCCCTCCACATTTTTTAGTTCATAATAGTAGTGCACATGAGGGCCTACAAATATCTGAACCCAATTTCCCCCTAGGCCAGACATTCTAATTACCGTTATGAATGTAGTGGGTTGTTTCCCAAACCAATATGACTTCACCGGCGACACTAAACATATTCTAGAGGGCGAAGAATGAAATATCCATCCATTATCGATGCCAAGGAGAGTATTCATCAATGAAATTTAATGAATTGAGGATAATAGGTCTTATATCTTATCCTTCTAAGGCGGAGTTCTAACATCATGGGTAGACTGTGAGCGTATCTATGAGCCATATATCTTGCATTACTTTTCGATGCAATTCCTGTGTGTATAGAGGTTAATCTTGAAAGAATTTTGGGGGTGTTCATTGAGGATCACCTATGTGTGATGAAGAAAATCTGGCTCATGTTCACATAAGAGAAATAGAAGATGCAGAATTTGCTACCTCCACTTACTACTGCCTATGGGATAATAGATGAGTACACAAAAAGATGGGAGATAGCCTACCCGGGGGAGATGCTGAAGTAAATAACTACCCACATTGATGATGGGGTTCCCCATCATCCCCGTGGTTAGGGTCTAACAATGGTAAGAACATGACACGGAGGTAGGGCTGATGCACATCACGGTGGTGAAATTGCAGTAGTAGAAAGGCCAATAATTTCGAGACCTTCACCGAGCATAGGTAGAAGGAAAAAGGCAAAAAAAGACTGAGTGGTCCCAACTAAGTAAAACCTAGAAACATGGAATATTTTGCGAGGATTCTACAGGTTACCTACTCAATATCCTCGGATGAAGCTATGATCTATGTACACACCTGAAGAGTACATATATCCAAAGGCCTGGGAAACATGGAACATTTAAAATAAATTGCTTACTCTTTCAGTGATGTGGGACCAACTCAACAAATTCATATTGGACCTTCTGAACATCTGCTATTCCATGTCTAGATTTTTGTTTTCTAAGATGGAGGGGGAGATATATATGGCTGATCTGGAAAAATTTATGCTCTCCTAGGGTACTATGTTTCCATTTATGGGCCAGGTAATGATAATACTTAAATGGATGTCCCCCCAAACCTTTCTACTGCTAATATGGAAGAACAATTACCTTTTCATGAGGGATTACAAGAGTCTTTGGGAGAATATTCCAAAAAAGGGGGTCCTCTAGAGGAAGGTGAGGTTACGACCTAAGAGATGGGATAATTAATCGAAATTATTGAGGTAAGCTCTAAGTTATTCCTTTTCACAATGTTCTTACTCAATATATCCATGATTATCAAATGTCATTTGTTTTTAGTTGGAGTGTATTTCAAATAATACCCCTTCCCATGTAGAAATGGATATAGGGGGAAAAGCTCTAAGTCCTACATCATGAAGAATGGTGTATAGAAGACCCAATAGGATTTCATAAACTCGGGGTTCCCTTCCCGAATCCTCGTAGTTCTGAAAAATATATACGGTACATGTCTTAGGATTCTAATGGTAATGTACCTGGGACACGATCAACTCTTCAATCATTGTAAGTCCTCCCCCTTGAAGAGTAATTTTTTTTGTCCATCGGGATAAGACAACTGACACTATATTTTTTCAAACTATTCTTCAAGCGGTGGGTGTGATGCTAGTGAGGATGTATAGGGGTCTCGAATTTCTAGGAATACCAACTAACATGAAATTGGATTCTATAGATTAATAGACAATGGAGATCATGACTATGGGAATGACCATAGGTAGGATAGAACCTAAACATATTGAGGTTAAATCTAATGATGAAGATCCAACACATGAAATAGAAAGCAACCCTTCTGATAGGACACCAGAGGAGTATCCTACTGCTAAACTTCTAGAGGCATTCCTAAAATACAAATCTGCTAACCAGTAGGAATTGAATGAGGCTGATTATGATATCAAGGAATGTCATGCAGTCCATCACTTGTCATGGAAGCTAATCAAGAACTCCATTGATGACTCTCTGGGAGAATAATGGATAATATAGATTTGAAAACATCGCACTCGACTGCATGACCTATGCACCGTAGGGTTAGATTCATGAAATCTATATATGCTCATATGAGATTACCTTTATGAGAAGGTATAGGCTAGTGACCTTGATTTCAGTGTCTCTTGGAATCTATGGATTTATACCAGCATTCATAATCATTAGAAGGCCAAACAGGATATCTAACTCTTTGAAAAATGGATGAATGAGGGCTCTTATTTAATCAACACCCAACTGGAACTCATATCACAATTAAAATTATAGTTATTAGAGTTAAAGAGATATTGAGGAGAACATATCATGATGTCACCAATATGAAAGTTGCGCAAAATGGAGTATGGATCGGAGAAGATATACATTTCCCCACAATTAATGAGGAAAGAAGGGAGCTCATGAAGCAAAAAAAATCATGTGCACCGTACACCAAAAGGTGGTGGAACTGAGGCACACCATTGAATAGGCCAATCCATTAGTAATGTGTTTACTTAACCTACAAAAATATTCCATGATTTCTTACTTATTTATATTGTGTGTATGGAAACATTTTTACCTCAATCCCTATATCTCAATAATATTTGTGAAACAACTAATAATCAATCCCAATGCTCAAGTGGGTCATACCCGGCGTGGGAAATAAGTGATGACCACATAATAGTTCATCTCGGATATGAGAGCATCAAGAAATAATCATATACTCATTGTATGACCAAACACATGGAGTTTTAAGACTATGAGAGAGGTGACATGACTATAGAATTGGATTCTCAAAATAGCCATATCACATTTCATGATGCATTCAAGTGCATGAATGGGATAATGATGGGGGCAATGGAATCTAACCGAACAAAGGGGAATGAGAACTATGAATCAATATAACCAAAATTAGGAACTCTATGAGGGAGGCATGATGATTGATGAATAATGATGATTGTATTCTAAACACAACATCAGTACCATGTTGTCTCGAAATAGGAAGAAATAAATGAGGGCTGACCTTATTCGAATCATGGGGCCAAACATGAAGTTTCATTTAATGTCCATTATAATGTTTTCACAAGATGATAGGTGAGAAAAAATGGAATGGTACTAGGCCATTAGGGGGTTTCCTCATATGTGAATGATGATGCAGTTCCAAATAAAGGAGACGCAAGAAGTGTGGTGATGGAGTGATGGGTTATTCAAATTGAGTCCAACACTCATGAAATTACAACACTGGGATAAAAGGGAATAGGTGTGTGTGTATTGGTCTGAACCATGGTAAAAAATACTCTTCAATAGGATCTCTATAGCATGAACCTAGAATATATTGTATTTTTTGGTCATGAAAATGAGCATGATAATCATGCAGTTTAAAGTCATGTGGTGAGGAAGATGAATGGAATTGTTTGACATCATATGACCAAGAAGTTGAAAATAGTTTATGTTCATACATCCTAAAGCCTAGTCACCAATTTAATGCCATATTAGATGGACTAGGGGCTCATATTCTGTGGTCAATGATTTTGGACCAAAAATCGGTCCAAATGGATAGAAGGGTTAACGAACATGTGGTTGGGCCTTGAGACAACATGTCCAGGCATTTCTATGTATCCCATAAATATGGAAATCAATCTAAACATAGTTATAAAAGTATCATGTAGTTTATTTTCATGCAAGATGAAATTTGTGGTGCAATTTATTATCATATGTCTAGGACATATACACTCTAAAGAAGGAATGTGTAACATAGTACTTAACCCGACATGAATGATGATAGATGACACCACTGCCACACCACACATAATAAAAAGGGAACACTGGGAAAAAGTTCCAAAAGGGGGGTTTTACAATCACGTGGCTAGATCTGAGGATAAGATATCTAGATGTCACTATGTATCCTACAAGGGTAGGAATCAATCAATGCATAGTTCCTTATGAATAGTGTGGTTTGAGACCAAAACTAGTGAGGGGAAATCCTCTCTAGTGAGGAATCTAGAGCATCCCATAATTATCACAGGGCATCATGAACTTGTTCAGGGTATGGTTATAGTTTATCAACATCCATTGATGATGAATTAAAAGAAAAATAATACTGAGTTCAAACCAAAGATCAATGATATGGGCTTCAGTACATATCCTTAAAGGGTAGAAATCAAGTGATACATAGTTCTTAGGGGTGTGTAGGTCTAACAAATGCACATGAAGAAGAGACGTTATATATTTCTTGTTTTTTCTTTGGTTGTGGTGTATATATATATATATATTTTTTTAGTGGAAAGATCTAGATGAAGTGTTCAGGTTTTGTTGTAGGAATCTAGCATTACTAGGGTCTTAAAAGTGGCATGGTTTATGACCATTACCAAAGGTAATGTTGTCTCAAGTGAGAACACCACAATACAGTGCAGTTTTTTGTCATGCAGTGTGGAAGATAGTGTCATAGTTTAAAGTTGTATGAAAGGAATAGGCCATGAAATTTAACATCATAAGGTAAGGATGAAATATTTTAATGTCATGAGGGATGAGTAAGCATATATTAACATCATATTCATTGGAATAAAAGAAATTTTATTTTAAAGACGTAGAATGAATACCATACGTTTGTGAAACATTTTTATGTGGGAATAACCCAACCAAAAATCCTAATCTCACATGATCCATGCATGGTGTGTGAAATAATAAGAGATCTTAGGCTTTCCCCATCACATGAGAGTTCAAAATATTGGAATGGAATTTCTAGATTGGAGAATTCAACTATACCATAATTCATTCTCTACATGCATGAATGTGCAAAGGGACAATCCATGGGAGTTGAAAATCTACAAGAACATGAAAGGCCTGAAAGATATGAATCAAAATGCCAAATATTTGGGATGTAATTAGGTGGAGTAACGATGGAGGATAACTATTGAACATATTTGAAACATAGTATCAATATCATGTATCCTAGAATAGGAATAAAAAAACTAAGGTTTATTAGCTGACCATATTCGAAAAGTGGGCGAAACCTATCTCAAGATGCCATCCGGGATCCTCGAGGACATTGGCAATGAATGGTCAGTGAGCCTTATGGATGAGAATCCATACCATTTTTGGGTCCTTTCGGATTTGAATGACTTTTATGTCCAAAATAAAGGGACACATAAAGCATGGGGGTGATGTTGGGAAACTTTTCCAAGAGAATCCAATGCTCCTGGTCCTGAACCACCGCACATATCAAGTATGCCAGTGTGGAATATATGTAGGAAGAATCAGACCCATACATAAGGATCGAGCTCCTAAGGATCCTTTCAATAATTTTAAAGGTTGTGTTTCTTGGACCTGGAACTATCAGTTTAAGGTCACTTAGTGTGGACCATATGCGCCCATTTTATTATCATATGTGTGGGACATACCTATGAAGTTAAACGTCATGAGGTGACAATGATGACATAAAAACGTATATCAGTATGTGGATGGGACATGAGAGTAATATGGGGTTGAGTAAACAAACCCAACTTAAATGAGTATTAAAGGATTCCACACCTAACCCCACACATCCTCAATGGGAAACCCGGGATGAGAGGGGTCAAAAATGGTGATTGGGTGATTCTTTGGCCGGGAACTGGGAAATGTTTTATGAGAATTCCAACATATCCTAAAAGGGAAGTAATCAAGCCACATGTAGTTCTTGGTGGTAGGCATTGAAAGTGGCCTGTGCCAAAGTGAACGACATCCTTTGAAACAAGGAAAATCGAGGTTTCTATGTAGTTTAATGGAATTAGAACTTGGACACTAATGATCATAGTTTATGGTCATTTATTTGGACCATGATAATGAGATTCTTAATATAGGAACATGTTACATGGTGTCAGAAAGAAACCTGATGTGAATGAGGGAAATTAAGCCCACATTGTATGACAAATATCTAGAGAAAACCCACACATAATTTAACATCATTAGGCCTAGACATTGAGAACCAATCTCCTAGTTTATGGTCATAAGGATTGGACCATATGGTATGCGACTCATCCTCGCAAGTATAAACATTATCAAAATCCCATAAGCCCATGTGATCCATGCTTGGAGTGTGGATCAAGGGGTGGATAAGGTCTTTACAACACGTGGAAGCACACAATACGGGAAAGGAAGAGTGGAGTCAAAGGAAACCCCATGACGCTGGTCATATGAATCAATGTGTAAAGGTGCACTGGGTGATGATACTGAGAGCATTGAAGTTATATCTAGACATAAAAATGTGAGACAAAATGTGAATCTTGAGACCAACATTTGGTATGTAGGGAGATTATAGTGATGGTAACTACTGATCATATTCAAATAAAATTATCTATATCGTGTTCCCTGATATGGGAACAGACAATTGCAGGTCGACCACTAATTTTTTTAAAAACATGTGCAAAACCAGTCTCGATACACAGTTCAAGTTACTCCAGGGTTTGTTTCCTAGAATAGTAGGAGAGCCTTATTTCATAGTATACATACCATTTTGGTTTCCTTTCAGATATAAAAGATGTTGAATACCCAAACAAAGGCATGCAAAGCATAGTGGTGTGATGATAGAATATCCTTGCATAGTCCCACACACTAAGTCCCATACCACATCACATTTGAGCATGAAAATCAGGAAAATCCGAGGTAGGAAATTGATTAGGGGTATGTGATTTGAGAAGATGAGTAGAGGAAAGAGGAAGAATTGGTGGATGTACCTGAGGCTAGACCCAAATAAAAATGCATGTGCATTCCAACATATCACGTGAGGGGAGTAATAATGCCATACATAGTTCTAAAATTTCATTCAGTTTAACATCATGTGGTAAGGATGTCAGTTGTGACATCATTTATTGTCATAAAGCAATGAAATAGGGGGGATAAAGTCCCAAAGGGGATGAACATGGAGTGGTAAAATAAAACTGATGTGAATGATGAAAAAATAAGTCCACACCACGTCCCACAGATGCATGAGAGGACTAAAACTAGAGGGATGGAAGATAGGTGCTACAATTGAGTGTCACGCATTTTAATGTTATGGGGTTATGAAGAAAAAGTTTAATGTCATATGGGATAGATAATTTCTTAGTTTATGATTGTAAAACTTATACCATAAAGGAGACTGTGGGGAACCAGGTATAGACTCTTAGAAAAAATGTCTGGGCATTTTTATGTATACTACTAGGGCATGAATCAAGTGACAGATAGTTCTAAAAGGCTATGCAGCTTAACATAACACAATGAGTTCGATAGAAGGAGAATGATATCTCAATGAGGATGCACATATATTGTTAGAATAATCCTATGGTAAATGAGGACCGAAGAATGCCACACTACTTCTTTCACACCCAAGAGAAGACTCTGGCCAAAGGTCCAGAAAGAATGAATCATAGTTGAATACCATGAAAATTAATGTCTTGATGGCAGGATGAGGGAGAATTTTCCTTTCTAGGTCATGCAGAAAAGACCATAAATACAATGCATTTTAATGTATTTCAGGTCGGGAACATCATTTTTATATTCATGAAGGATAGTAATGATCATAGTTTATGTTTATAGAACTCATACCATTAAGGAAAAGGTCAAAAGAATAGAGAAGGTCAAGGTAACTTGGGATTGACCTAAAGAAAGAAGTCATGACATTCCTACATAACCTTCAAGGGTTAGAATCAAGCCACACATAGTTCTGAAAGGTCGTGCACTTTGACGTCATGCGTTGATGATATAAAATATGTGAGTTCTCTGAAAGGGGGTCATGGTGGGGATGTTACAAACCCGACATGAATTTTGAAAAAGGAATTCTCCACCACAATATGTGCAATCCCAGTGAGTACTTTGTCCAAGTGGTCAAAAAGATACACCTTGATTTATGGTACATGGGGCTAGACATGAAGAAAAAATGTTTGAGTATTCGTATGTATCCAACGAGGGAAGAAATCAAGCCACACATTGTTTTAAAATTCCATGTTGTTTAACATCATATAGTGAGGACATAGGATGGGAACAATTTAATGTCATTTCAGACGGTGATTCTTGGTAGTTATACATATTGTAGCCCAGACGAGAGAAAAGGGAGGTCCCTAAGTGGAAAGTGCATGGTAAGAATATTGTAAACCCGATGAAGATGAGGGAAAAACAAGCCTCGCCACATCACGTAATCCTAGGACACTCATGTCATGGAGATGAAAGAGTTAAAATATTTTTTTTACCTGGGATGGACCTAAAGTAAAAAATTACTGGGCATTTCTACATACCTTGTGAGTGTAGAAATCCAGACACACATTGTTTTGAAATGTTGTGCAGTTTGATGTCATGTGGTAAGAACATAATTTTTTTAATGTAATGTAGGATGGTCACATATAGTTTAACATAATTAAATATGGTAATGATAGGAATTTTTATGTCTTGAATCCCATAAAAGAGAATTCATCATGCAATGTACTTCTTGTGGAATTTTTCATTGGTGGGAGGAGTGATTCCTCACCATCCTTGGTGACCGAAGAGTACACACCATTGGGATACACCTTATGAATAATGTAGGGTCCCACCCATTTGGTCTCCAACATTGTTGGCTTCTAACTAGGTATCATCTACATCCTCCTAGAAAATACCATTTGACCTTGGAGGAAGGAGAAGCGCAAAATTTCTTTTTGAATGCACTTGATACCTTATTTTGATGCCTCAATAGATTTTGCAAGGCACATAGCCTATTCTAATCGAGGGAATCCAGTTCATCCAGATGCACATTGACTAGATTTTACGATGTCTTATAATCAGAGTCATTCATATGAATCTATGGTAACTAATTTTCCATTGGAAGTAAGGCCTCTGTCCCATAAACTAGGGAATATGGGTTCACCTGGGTGGAATTGAAAATCATCATCCGGTAATCCCAGAGATCATTGGGGATCATTTCAAGACAAATCTTCAGTTTCTAAATAAACATAATCTAAAAAAATTTAAATAGGGTCTTGTTAAATGCCTCAATATTCCCATTTTATTGTGAACAATAGCAAGAAGTTTGGTTAGATCAGATGTTGTACTTTTCATACAGTTTCTTCAGTTCGACTGATCGAATGTTGGTTCTGTTAACAGTGATAATGGATAGAGGAAATATAAATCATTAATTTATGTTTGAGATCAAAAAATCTATGATATAATGGTCCTCTAATTCCTTGAGTGGTATCAATTCCACCCCCCTAGGAAAATAAATCCGTAGAGGTCAGGATAAACATGCACTAGCAAGCTGTTATGAATGGGTATGGTCCAACAACATCGAGTCCATGGAACAAAAAAAGGACATGATTCCAAGTTATTATGGAGGGGCTCTGGAAGATGATGCACAAAGTTAGTATGAATTTGGAATGTGTGACACCTCTTTCTAAACTCGATATCATCATGGACAATGGTGGAACATAAGGATCCTAAAATTCTGAGGAGATTAGAGAGTTCTGACCTGTCCTGATGAACTCTACAAGAACAAGTGTGGAATTACTTCATAATCTATGGAATCTCATCTTCTTGGATGCATAGGAGAATAATCCATCGAAGATAGGTCTTGATATAATCTACTCAAGGAGGGACCACATTGGAGGGTGAACTATACTACACGCTGACATGTTCATTCACATTCGGCTCTGTCTGTCAAGAGATGACCTTGTTGGAGATACAAAAAAAAGGTGTCATCCAATTATTGTTTACTTCTAATATGGAAGGGGGTTTTGGTTGTCCAGATGAGGGGGAATTCGTGGGGAGATGACTTACCTGTTGGTTATCATCATCGCCTGAACTGACAGGAGCAATGACCCTTAGATGCGCAACATGGACAATCAGATCATCCTAGTCATGTGTTTCAAGAGAAGTGGTAAGGCTGGACAAAGAATGATCATTAACATTTGGTGACCAATGGAAATGAGTGATGTTTGATAGAGAAGAAAACCCTCCCATTAGGTAGCTCATGTTTTCTAAGAGGGGCACATGTTCTGGAATCCTAATGACATAGTCACCAATGATCTTCTTGATGACCATCTTGGTTTCCCTATTCACATGTTGGTGGGGAAAATCAAAATTGAGGGTCAAATCACGACCAGTGATGAGGGCTTGATAGTCCACCAAATATTTTGTGTATACTTCTTGAAATAAGAATTATTAGTTCAAGATAGCTTTTGTATGGGTTATAAAGATGATACCTAGGAACACTCTATTGCGTCTGGGGTCATTGAGCATTTTTCATGTCAAAATTTAGGAAGTTCCGTCAATGTGTATCTTCCAACATAGAATGGAATATCCAAATAATAGAATTGACTCATCTAACATGTCAAGATCTAGAGATATATCTAAAGTGGTTGGATGGGTAGAAAGAAATTTTGATAGCGCCTGACCCATGAAAACATTCTACAAGACAGATCTAATGTCAAACTTCTTAAGGAACACTGCCCACCGAGCTAGATGACATATCAATGTAGGTTGATTCACAATATATTTTAGAAGGTCCAATTAGGACACCATCTATATCTCAAGATGTTGTAGGTAATGATGCAACTTCTGCACTATGAATACCATCATAAGAATGCTCTTCTTGAGAGTGGTATATCTGGTCTCTGTATTGAGGATCTTGTGATTGATATAGTACATACTATTCTCTATCACTTCAATATTAATCTAGTAGAGAAAGGAACCAAGAGATCACTCCAAGGAGGTCACATAAAGGACCAACTAATTTCTAGAGATGGGTGGAATCATAACAGGATATAGGAGAAGATACTTCTTAATATCTTCAAAAGTGTTTTGGCATTCTTCATCCCACTAGTAGATAACACCTTTCATACTGAGTTGGAAAAAGGGATTACACATCCCAACTAGGTTCACAATGAATCATAGTATGATGGGAAAGTGCCCTTAAAACCCATGGATATTTCATAGGTTTCTCAGAGGATGCATCTGATTGATAGCCATGATATTTTATAGATTGATCTTGATGCCTCTGTATCTGATGAAAAAGATGACAAACATCCTAGAGGTATCCCTGAAGGCACACTTCAAGGGGTTCATCTTTTGATGGTGGGAACATAAAAACCCAAACACTTTATCAAGATCGCTGAGATGGTGGTGATAATGACCGGATTTAACCACCAAATCTTCGACATTGCATTATAATAGTTACCATATGATCGACATAAATTTTTGGTGCATAGCATGCTGATATGATTCTACTGCATTCTTTAGATAGAAATAATTTACATTGTTAGGAAGGTACCTTGTGGTGATCTGAAGGAAGTGGTATCTTCTTCCTTGGGGGATATTAGGATCTGATTTTATCCAGAATAACAATACATGTAGGAGAGAGCCCAGAATCCAGCATTGGTGTCGATCGACATCTCTGTCACAAGAAGGGGATAACCATCCTTCAGGTAGTGATGGGTGAGATCCTTGATGTTGATACCGAATCAGATCTGTCTATTTATCTTCCTAATAGGATTGATGTTGGCCAACTACATGGTTTACTAGACTTCCTTGACGAATTTTGATTTTATAAGCTTATCCTTAATAAGAATATAATCTCACCCCTTTCATATGTTTCATAATTTTCTAGGATGTGAAGATGTATATTATCACTGACGTATAGGATTAAAAAAGGGAATAAGAGTGTTTTCAAAGTAGTTACTATGTTGTTTTTATTTTAATACGTAATATATAAGTTATGTATGTAATTAGGCTTTTAAAAATTCTATACTAATATGAACATTGGAATTAGAATCTTTTATCTATGATATTATAATAAAGTAAAGACACAGAATCTTGTCAAATGGGGTCAGAGTTATTACAGTTGGTATCATAGGATGTTTACCTGCAAATATGGAAACTAGATTCAGAAAACATAGAATTGGGACCATAACCCCACTATAGACATTGAGGATATGTATAGAAGAACATCCTACAATTTTGAGAGATTTGAGGTTATTTGGGTCTTCTAAGAAATACAACCATATCTGGATACTACAAGTGGACATGGCTTTAGCACATATGTACCAAGGGTTAATAACTCCAACAAGGTGTGTTGGTAATGAATCATTGTGAACTAGTGTGAGAAAATTGGCCTTACCATGTACTAGGTTTGACACTTCTGGTGGATATGCTTAAGAAAATTCATACTTTCTATACAAACCATTATGAAGGATTTGAATATATTATGAAAATAAAAAACTTAGATTAAATCTATGGTGTTTTATATTGAAAATAAGTTGTCATGATATTCTATAAATGATTATATGTTTTCCTCACTATGACTATTGTTACTCACACTATGATTTAAAATTTTATTCAATGGCTGGAACCCAAAAGTGTCATCTTAGAATTGAACATGATAGACAAGGTGGTGGTGATGAGAAACCAAATGGAATATTGATATGGGTGGAATATCTCTTGTTCATTTTAATCAGTTTTACTTAAATACGAATAACAACATATACCTTAACCAACTCCTGAACTCACCAAAGAATAGAATGATGGATCTTGATAAGATATCATGTGGTGGAGACCATGGAGAAAATAAAGTTCGATTTCCATCATGTGATAAATGTGGAAGGATACACCCAGGAAAGTGTCCCAATAGAATGAATAATTTTTTTATGTGTGTGAAAGAAGGGCATAGAGAGAAGAACTACTGATGAAAAAAGAAGGGTATGATGGAGGGTAATAGAACTCATCCTATGAATCCATTTTTAGTTTATTTCATTAATTATGGGGAACCTGGGAATTACCAGAGTTAATGTCTTGTTCTATAAGATAAAAAGTAGACAAAGGAAGGACTTATGTGGAAATAAATGGATGATGTATTTGTGTATTGATATTTTATTGAAAAAATTTGTTAAAAGTATCTTTATTGATTAACCTTATTTCAGGGATTACCATCATATTTATTTCCAAATTTATATTTATATAGTTTCAAAAAATTGAAAACCCATAAAACCGGGTGACCACCCATCATGTATGAAAAGGCCGCAGGGTTTGAACCCACAACAGAAGGGTGATAAGAATTCAATGCCTTCCATTAACCTATGTGTTATTCTATTTAGCATGAAATTTTTAGTTGAAATATATAATGGTGAATGTTGTTTTATCATTACCATGGAATTGGAAAATGACTTTTTGATTATATGATTAATGTTATTATATAATAATTTTTCTATTCTGGGAATAAAATTATATTTTGGTAAATAATATATTTTAGGGAATAAATGATGAGTCGAATTTTGGATTCAAATATTATTTTATTTTGGACTTATGGTGATTGAGGTTATATATGGAAGTGGTTACAAACCTTAGATATTTTGAGGATTAGAAAATTAAAATTTTGTAAGTGTGATTGATGTTATTAGAAATACAATATGATAATATCCTTCTGATTTTTTTGGTTTTAATCCTAGTATAGAATATATTTTAGGATGTATAGTTGTTTTCTAAATGATCTATGTTGAACTTTGGGTTTTACTATTGAATTTTGTAGATTATTTTTGAGCAATTATCCTATCTTATCCAAACTATTTTGGTTTTGGTTTATGTATAATGATAGGTGGAATATATATTAATACTTTTGTGGATTTTTGATATGTAGATGTTGATTCAAATTCTATATGAATAAAAAGAATTGATCTTAAATACTCTTTGTTTAGAGAAAAAGATAAGTTTGTGGTGAAAATAGATTAACATATGAAACTCATCTTATAAATTAAGTATGTTTCGTTTTTTTAGTCTATTAAGTGAATGAATTATTAAACTATAGAGAAAATATATTGAAACAAAAAGTGTTATCCTAGTACCATAATTTAAACTTAATCAAATGTTCCCTTATATCATAACATATTTATATATTTTTGTTTGTTAACTTTCTCTTCACCGTGTTATATATCACCCTCTATCAAAACATGATGGGTAGATTTCTCTCCCATGTCTATGTTTTCCAATACGGAATCCTAGTATGTGTTATCTCCAGTGACCTTCATACATCCCTTTCTATATTTTAATATGGAAGTCACATTAATCCTTTTTCTAATGTGTTATTTCAATAAATATATTTTGAAAAGTCCAAACCATATTTTTCGATACTGATTTTGAATTGAGAAGATGAAATTAAATAATGGAGGGGAGAATGTAACACACCATGTTTTTATATTATGTATTTTCTTAAGTAAATTCAATTTCCTTGATATCTTATGTTGTATGCAACATAGTGATAAGATTAATCTACACAAAATAATGAGTTGTCTTGCGTTGCACACAAGGTTGGATTTTAATGAACAAAAATATATTATTAAAATATTATTATTTAATATAATATGATTAAACCTATCAATTAAGTTGGTGGTTATGAATAATATTAACTATCTTATGAAAAGATTTGGTTGAATTACTCGGTTACTAATTAATTAGAAATGAATATAAGAACCAACTGAATATATAAGATATGTTTTTATAAAGATCTATTTTTATCCTCACAAAGTCAAATTATAATTATAAATTAAGTTAATTACTACAAGAAAATGAAATTAATGAAATATTTATATTATATATTAAATATTTTGTGTACTCATCTAAAAGATTTTATTGTCATAAGTTAAGAACAAAACCAATATTACACATAAACCCCATTATTTTTTTATAAATGTAGTTTTACCTCCTTTTAATGTCGAACCAATTATAAATCCAATTTTTTCAAATTTTATATATTATATTTCAAAAAATAATATTTTTCTTTTAAAGTGGAATATAAAAATTTTCTTCAGTTAAATTTTTGATATTTTTCTGATAAGTTTCATCTTTTGATGAATAGTGAAAGATATTAAATTTTAATTGATAAATTTTTTTTTATTGAAACAACATAATGTTTTAAGATGCATTATTGAATGGTTTTTAAGTATAACTAGTTGAGTTTTTATTATTTAATCCAATTTATCTCATTGGAATCAATTTTATGTTGAATTTCTATATAAAATTGTTTGAACCTTTTTCATGATTAAACATTAGTAACCTGTTATCTCACCCCATCAACAAGAATAATTTTAAATTAATAACTATTACTTATATGTTTTGAGTTATTAAAAATTGAATTCATATTTCGAATAAGTGGGTCCAAATTATGTAAAATAGGATTCATTAATGTTTGGTCAGATGAATTGTAAAATTTGGTAATATTTTAATTAAAACGTTTTAGGGTAAATCAGGTAATTAAAGGTAATAATAAAATTATAAAATTATAAAATTACACAAAAACATTCCCTAATTTTATTGAATGAGTTTATTTCAACAGAAAGGATCTTTTTTTTTAAATTATAACCATTTTTTAAACACTTTTCTATGAATATTAAATTTATCATTTTTTATTTAAAGATAAATTAAAAATGTCTCACTCATGTTTTTAATAAGTATTACATTTTTAATACATGGTAATATAGAAGATAAATGTGACTATAAATAGTAATTGAAAATATAATAAATTTAAATTCATCGTGAAAAATTATTTTTAATTTTTAGGAATAAATAATTTAATAAATGTATTTCATAATAATGATATAATAATTATTTATTCAATGGAAATATAAATTAAAGGAAAAAAAATATTAAAAAAATATAATTTTACATAATTACATAAAAAAGTTTACATTTTAATTACACAAGTTAGTGATATATTATAAATATTTTCCAAGTTACCATGTTGTTATATTTTTAAAAAGAAAACTAATGAATAGTATCAAATTTGACATAAATAATACTATAAAATATTTAATATTTTATTAAATTATATAAAATTCAAAAAATATATAATTTTGAAAAATAACTTTTATAAGGTTAAATATTTCCTCAATGATCCATTTGGTATTATTTTATCATTTTATAGTAACTACATATACCCTAATGATTAAAAAAACCAAGTTGTAATGGTAAGATTTAAATGTTTTAAATATGGGTTAAGGCCAAAAGATAATGTTAATATTATGACCTAAACATGTATAAAAATTTTTGGTTGAGAGGATTTTGACCAATAATTAAATAATATTATAAATAACTCACTTAAATTATATTTTAAATTTAATATCAAATTATATAAATTTAATCTTTTAATGGATTCCAAGAGTGCACATGCCCTCTCTTATAAAAAGGCACCCCTCCCTCACTTACTCACAACACTTTTAGCACTATATATTGACCAAACCATTTCTATTTCTCCTCCCAAAATTATTATCTATGTTATTGAGGTTCTATTCTCAAAAAATTAAAACCCTTGGTGTCCCTAAGAGGATAACCAAAGGTAGGACATCGAAGAAGAGGTAATTGTTTTACCAGCTCAATCATGTTCTTTTCTTCTTCTACTTCCTCATTAAATATTGTTTCCATGATAAATTAATAACTATAGTATAATATATATTCTAATATTTTATTCTAATTATGAAAAAACCATATTCATCCTTTTCTCCTTCCCATAAATAACAATATCCCCATGCGTGCGTATGTATTGGTTATCATATCCACACCGTGGTATAAAGTTTTTCATCACCACATTATTTGGATGTGTATAATGATGAATATAATGGATATAAATATTAAATATGAAATTATATTTATTATTTATAATTAATATATCATCCAATTCTTTACCACAATACCATTTTGGGATGATATCATCGCTCGTACGTACGTACAACCTACTGTCTCCATGACACGATGAGATTCATCCACCTGGATTACCATTTTAGAATGATTATAAAAATTTATATGATGAAAAAATATAATATTTATAAACTTAATATCATTATATATATGAATAAAATATATCCTATTAATGATAAATAGGTCTTACACCACAAAACATGCATAGAAAAATAAAACAGTTAACACCTGAAACAATGGTAATAATGAATTATTATTAAAAAACAATATAAGAGGATCATATATGATATATTTAAACAAAATATGGTTATGTTATATTTTAATAACAAGATTTTACCATTATATTTGAGTTTATTACACCTTTAACAATATAAAAGTTCAAGGTACGAGATAATTTCACAATCTCATTATTATCCAGGATGATTTATAATTAAGTATTTGCTGCTACATATTTATCATCCATTTCCATATTTCATAAAATTGTCTTTCAAAATATTCTTAATATTCTTATAAAATTCATTAATGACATTTTTACCCATGTTTTACTTTTAATAAATTGTTTTGAAAGGAATATTTTTGTCATTTTCCAAACAAGGTACTTTATGACCTTTTCGACAAAATATGGAAAAATGTTTTTTTTCTAACTTATACAACATGAAAAAAGATTCCTTTATAATCTTACAAGATTATATTCATAGAAACTGTTTTTTATAAAATTTCTCCACTTTAAAAATAATTTCAATATGAAAAGGGGTATTTCTCCCATGAATTTTTAATGATATTACTATACTATTTTCATCTATGTCAATATACTTTCTCGGATTTTATGCTTAACTGTGGTTTTCCTCTTAATATACCATCTAACATATTTTATTAAATTGTTTTTTGATATGTTTTACTATGGATACACTATTTTGAAACCATTCATTATTTATGGTCAATGTATTAACATTTTTTATGCTAGTGTTAATATAGATGTTTATGTTGGTTATGTTTCTACCTTTTCATAAGAGGAATGCATTGGATTTCGTAAGTAATGGGTAGGGCCTGCTATAGCCTCTCAATGCAGTGGTAGGTCTAATGAGACCAAATAGTTTGGGTATTGGCTAACATATTACCTATTTATGTATGGTATCTTGGTCGAACCCTTGATGGTATGTTTATTGTGTCTGAAATTATGTATTCCATCATTATGATATTAGTTATTGATATTTCATGTGATTATTCGACTTGTATAATATCCATACTTTTTTATATTTATTATGTGGATACTTATATGTATTATTTTGATCATATGATGGCCCTACCATATTATACTCATGATTATGTTTTAGTGCAATGTGTTTTTAGTTATTCACCCTGCCTAATTGTTTATATGTATTTATGATAGCTTTTCTTGTATTGTTTACCCTTATGGAGAATCTGATATCACCCCTTTCATATGTTCCATTTTTCCCTATTATGTGATTATTTATATTATGAATGACTTGAATGGATAATAAAAGGGAATAAGAGTGTTTTCAAAAGAGTTAATACATTGTTTATCATTTCAAGATGTAATGTAAAAATTATGTATGTAATTTGGCTTCAAAAACTACTAAACTGATTTTTACATTTTGATTGAAATTGTATATCTATGAAAAATTAATTAATTTATGCACTTGGGATGGGCTACTAGGGTCGGGGTTGTTACAAGGATCTCTTATTAATGGGACTTCATGGGATCGAGCTAAATTGTCCGGGGGTCTTTTGAAACCATGCTGCTGGTGGGATTAGCTTGTCACGAGTGTATTATGACCATGAAATTTCCTTTATCCTCCCATTTTATATTTCCATTGGTTATTTTATAGTGTTTAGGGATCATGAATGTTTTGAGGATTATTTTCAAGGATAATTACTCTATTTTCTTGTGATGTGTAATGTGACCAAAAAAGTTTTTATAGATATGTGTGTTATTTTTGTGGAAAATACCATTTGTTTGTCCTTAGAGAGCCAAATGGAGAGTGCATTTTTTGGATGGAGATACCCGGTGCCTTCTCCACGTTGAGGCTAACAAGCCTGTGGGATTTCACGAGATGATGTGGGCATGCCACTAGGGTCCTACTGTGTCTTTTGGATCACTGGGTGGCACATTATGTGACTTTTATTTCTGCAAGTGGCTCTCGCCTATGAATATTTTATTTTTACAAAGTCTGCAATGTCTGAGGATCTAGTTTGTTTTATTCAATGTTGTTATGGAAAACATTCTATCCATTGGTTATCAGTCACATGAGATTTTGGGATCATAATAGTCCTTTTTGTTTTTTTTTGTTTTCGTCCGATTTTTCAATGGATTTTTGTATGGGTTGTCAGGCGCCCACTAGTTGACATCCCACATGGACTAGGGGATTTATCTGGATGATTCTGAATAACTAATGGTTAAAAGAGCTCTTTCACAAGAGTATAAGGATCATCAAAAGTAATTTAATAGGACATTTCACAAGTTATCCACTGTACATGGTGTCTTCATGTGAGCACATGATGGTCAAGAGATTGATCATCCCTTGGATTATCACATGACTTGCGGGTATCGAACACCTTCTCCTTAATATTATTTTGTGGGGAGGATAATACCCATATTTAGGCATATTTATACTTCATGAATTTGTTGATTCTCATTTAGAGGGAATCAAAGAATGTCGTCCATCATGAGCGACATCTTCTGGGACAAGGGATTTGTTCTAAACAATGTAAATGTCAGCCTGAGTCTTTGGCATTATTACGATTTAGTGTCTTTGGAGACATTAAGTCTATCGATTGATGCATGGTATTGTACAAATTTCACTATATATTAAGGATCATATGGTAGCTTCACTAGTATTCTACTCATTCTCCTAGAGAACTCTCTTTGTCTTACCATTGTGTGCCCTCATCGAAAGAACATTCTGCATGTCTTGATTGTGAGGACTTTCCAAGTGCCTCCTTTTGTGATAACTATTTCACATGGCCATGTTTCCTCAGGATACCACTCAAACAACCTCTATAACATTAATTCATTAATTTCTAGAAATTCAGCCTCGAGGATGTGATATTGTCTTGGGGGTTCCTGTACGATCTACCAGCTCAATCATGTGATTCATTTACTATCATGTGGCCCACGAGAACATGTTAAGGTCACGAGATCATGAGTATTTAAGTGTTCATGAGATTGTGTGATTCCCTATTGGGTATAACCGACCCAAGTGACCTCTTGGTTTCATGTGATTAGTTATCCCTTTAGAAAATTCATGAACTCCTTTACTGGTTCTTACAATGTTCATGATGCTTACAGTTAATTTATGTATTTTCTTCTGAAAATATGTGATTTTATCTGTCATACATATACCACTAACTTATTTTTAGATGGATTCGGTTCTCATCATTTTTCTATTACAACCAATCTATGGGAAATAATCTCAAGAAATCACAATTGTTACCCCAAATATCATGTGAATTCAAATAAGAAACCATTGAGTGGGTTCCTCTTGTCCAAGCTCCAGGATTACCCTTTATTGCACCATATTCCTCAACATGGGTTCATATTGATGAACAATGTTGTGATTCCTCCATCAGACATCAATCTACCATATCACTGGATATTAGCTTCTCTCAACTATGTTCATATTAAAATTGTCGGGGATTGTCTACAAGTTAAAGCTCAACCCTAGGGTTTTTCATATTTGTTGGAGAACTCTTCATTGGGTCTGGAGAGCTGGTAGTTTTTCCATTACCCCATTTCTCATAGCTATTTGAGTCCATTTACCTCATATATGAACCATATGAGTAGTATATGGGGCTATAAAATGGTTATTCATCCAGGTGATAATTTTTCTAAATAATGGAAATTTCTATTCTAGGTTACAGAATGATGCATGGAATTCATTGATCATTTATACAGGTTTCATAATTATGAAGTTGTGTCGATCTCCTAACTTATCATCTATTGTCATCCTAGTCATTTCCATGAACTAACCAGCCATTGGATCCCTAGAACAAAAAAATTATACTTGTACCATGGTGAAGTAGGTATCATCCCATGGGACATCAACCAATTGGTCCTAATTCTCCCTCTTGGAGATATGTATGATGAGTTCCTCCCTACTATATATACGTGGGATTATCCCATGAAGAAACCAATATTAGAGTGGGATATGATTTCCCTTTTGAAGGTTAATTAAAGAAAGGAGAAGAATATTTTCTCTCTTATCTCTATGAAAGAATGGATTAATATTTTCATTTGTCACAGTAGAGAGAGGATAAATTCTATACACCCCAATCGATGCCCTTACCAGCAAGTGTGTGATACTCTTGGTTCATATTGGTCCCTTTTAGAAGATAAAGATTATATATTTTGGGGGTATCGAGTGAACATAGAGATACATCCAAGTCACATGATATTGGGATTTATGGCCTTGTTTTTTAATGGATGGCTCCTCCCAGCTAAGGATTCACAGTTTGGAATCTAGGTTACCACACAGGTCAAGGCAATTTCACAAAAAAGAGAACCTCACCTTAATATTTCAGTGTCGGTCCTTGTATTCCTTTACTAGATTCTCGTCCATATTCGACAATTTAGCACTCCCTACAACATCAGTGGACCCTTATTATTTTTATTTAGACAGATGGGAGATCACTTCCATTATTATGACAATTACAACACCACCAGTATCCCTAACACCTTTTCCCATCCTATATTTTTGAACATATATGGGGTTTGGACAATGTCTCTATTCTTGGACGAGGTCCTGAATGCATTGTGCCAACCTAGTAGCTTTGAATTCACCCCTTATCATGATTCGGATAGGCCAATCACTTAAAATTGTAGAAAACCCATTGATGAAATGTCTTATATGATATCCCTTCAAGATGGGGTTCTTGAAGCTTGAATGTATGACTTAATCGTTTATGATCCATACACATCATATTAGTTCACTCTTTAGTTTGGCTGTATCAGAATGGTATCCCCCTTCCTCTGCATGGAATTTGGGGAGAGCGACACCCTAGGGTCATCTAGTAGTTTTGGATGATGTTGGCACATGAATATACTGATACTAAAATCATTCTTCCTTCTATCATAGATTCTTCCTTTCTTACTCAGGATTATGCCCAGGCATGGGTTGCAGCTTATCCAGATAGCAGGCTAAACTGATAGATCCCTAATTTAGGAAACCCATTTTCATTTCCAAACCCTCTATCTATGACAATAATGGATTTGATTGAATATCTGAGTGAGAATTTGAGGGATCACCCTTATCTTAGTGAAAACCATCCTTATAAAGGGAGTGATTCTATTGACTAAATTAGTCCTTCAACAAAATAAATTGGTAATACTCCCACCAAGAGGAGGTTATATAAGGCATTCCCTCTTATTATCTTTCCAACACATTGATTTATTCTTCCTCTCATCATACCTCTCTCATCTATAATTATATCTTAGACACAATTTATCTTGATCTGGAAACAAATTCATGCCTTTATCACCGAGACTCCTCTGGAATAATTTTGCAACCAATAATAATTCTTTCATCAATTGTTTCATGAATTTGGGGTTGATGGATTTGATAACTAGTCGTTTTATGAAATCATGAAGAAAATTTTTATAACCTGGTATGATTTGGCCACTAAGGATAGGGTCTTGGATGATTTTCCAGATGATTCTCCTCTTATAGAGTAGGTAAAGGAAGGGTCATATGCATTTGAGTAGGGTCTCCAGTTGACATATAAATTGTTGGCCCAAATGGATGCTTGAACTATGAAAATATGGATATTCAAGGACATCATAGTTCACCTTATGTCCAAACATTCAACGTCATCCTCCTCAATGGAAGCCTCTCAAAAGATAGTTGATGTGATGACTAACTTTGTGGAGGATCTATACCATGGGGTAGAAGCCTAAAAGGAGGGCCATAAAACACATAAACATTCAATTGATTCTTTAGGGATATCTCTCACAGACTTGGCCAGCTTAGAAAACTAAATCTCGTTGTGATTATATGTACCCTATAAGTTTTTTTGTTAAGATCCAGGGAGATGCTATGAAATGTGGGGATTCTTTCTAATTCATTCTTTATCAAGGATTAGATTTTCTGAATTTATATGTGTTGTCAAATTTTATTTTTATCATGATGTTCTTTACATTACATTGGTCCAATATTATAGGAATCTCCAATGACACTCATCCATTTCATAATATCATGTTTAATTGAATGTATGGATATGAATATTTAAATAATAATAGATTCCTTTTGAGAAGGGATCATGAATTCCCAATAATAATAGATTCTTTATTAGTGTTTCTTCTCCAATTATCTTACGATCACCTACTTCATAGAAAAATAATTGAATAGATTATATGTCTCAGAGGGAGAGTTATCTTTTTTTTATGAGACTAATAGGCGTGTTAATCATAGATTGATTTTGGATAGGTCATATAGTGGTCCATATATGATTTCCATTCTTAAAGGTAACTTTTTTTGTTCTATAGTTTAGTGTATTTTAGTTCGGACATTATATTTTCTATAGTTTAGGTCCTTTTAATTCAAAACATCTATTACTGTAGTTCAGTGTATTTTATCTCAGTCCATATATTACTGTATTTTAGGGTCTTTTAGCTCAGAACTAATTTTACTTTAGTTTAGGGGAATTTATCTCGGACATGATATTTATTTAGTTTATGGTCTCTTAGCTCCGACCTAATATTTCTTTACTTTAGGGTCTTTTACCATTAACTTTCTATTTCCTTAATGGAATGACATTTATATCGGACTAGATATTTATTTAATTTAGATTATTTTAGATTTACCATTATATTTATTTAGTTTTGGGTATTTTAGATCATACTAAATATGAGATTCCTTTAGTTTTGGGTCTTTTATCCTAGACATGATATTTCTTTAGTTTAGGGTCTTATAGCTAGGATGTAATATTTATTTAGTTTAGGGTTATTTAGCTCAGACGAGATATTGCTTTAGATTAGGGTATTTTATCTTATACTTGATATTGAATTAGTTTAGGGTCTTTTACCTCATACATGATATTCTTTAGTTTAGGGTATTTTCGGTCAAATCTGATATTTCTTTTGTTTATAGTCTTTTAGCTACGAGATGCTTTTGATTTAGTTTTGGTTCATTATGTTCTCTCCTGTTGTTTCTTTTGTTTAGGGTCCTTTAGCTCACACCATATTGATGATCATGGAATATGGTGAAGACATGCTAGGAGTTACCCAAAACCCTCTAGGGTGTTGAGATATGTCGTGGTGTTACTAAGGATCACAAGGATCAGAATTCTCTTTTTAGATAGTGGGATGTTTTTTTGAAAATCATAGGTTAAATTGAAAAAGCCATAGGCATATATTCATATTCAAGTAATAGGTCTCCTAAATATGTGTATCTTTTTTGGGGAAATTGATGGTTTATGGAGGTAATATCAGTTTGGGGGAGAGATACTCGGGATTTTTGGTCTACCTGGATAGTTGGAATATAGGGGATGTAAGTTATAACCCATATTTTTGTGTTGTGACTATGATATGGGGAAACAATTTCAGGTATATCCCATGACATTTTGAGATGGAAGTTTCTTCCATGGTGTTTCTAGGGATCCCAAGGATAGAAGCACTTTTTATAGCCAGTAGTATTTGGATTTAGTTGGTGAGATAAAGACCTTATGCATCTGTATAATGGTCAAGAAATATATGATTTCCACTCATTTCTGAGGGCCATGTAATATTAATGAAGTCTCAAATATCCAAACATTGAAGTTGGGTATGGAGGAGGGCTATCCAAGAAATGTTTTGGCACCATTGGTTGGTTAGATCTTGAATTATGATGCTCAATAACTGAACCCTATGTTTTCAAATCATGCGGTGTGGGCCATCAACGTTTTGGGAATTGAGTGTGGAATTTTGTCCTTCAGAAAGGACATAAGACACGGTGATATAGATATGAGGATATATAATCCTCTTGGATTGTATGGTATGAAAACTATATGTCATGGTTTAAATTGTATGGATCAATTGGATGATATGGGACAATCATACTGAGATTAGTTTAGACACACTATGGTTTTGAGTTCTTCCATTATGATGTCAGGGGTCACAAGGATTGTAATTTCCTTTTTATAGAGTGACACATTTTGTTTATGACTGTAGAAACATATGAAGAATCAATATGAATGCATGCATAGTCATGAAAATTATCCCTTGAACTTGGATATATTTTCCAATCACCATTGAAGGTTTACAAGGATCAAAGGAAATCGTATCATGAAGTGTGATTTGGGGAAAGTGTAATATCCTAGAATGTTTGGGACACACTAAAATCAATTTCACCTCCAAGAGAAGATATTCTCCTGGTGAGGAGATGAGAAAATCATTACTCTTACTATTTCATGAACTAAGGGGTCCCATGAGAATAGCTTGGATTTTATTAGGGTTTCAGAGTAGATCTTTTGAGATTTATGCCCCATTCATTTGCCCCCAAATTTTTTCCTAAGATCTGGAGATGATGAGGGTAGAAAACTAAGACATGAATTTTTCTCAGGCCACCCTTTATGGGTTTTCAACCTAACTTGTTTTATTTTTGATAATCTAACAGTTTAAGGTCTTATGGTGTGGACCATTATAGGATAGAATTTAAGGTTTTACATCTTTTACCAATGTGCAAGTTGTTTAAGGTCATGATAAACATGGACCTATATGGGGGATGATATGCAAGATCCAAATTAGGATACCAAGGTACAAGGGTACTCCACCATCCTTCTGGTCATGAGATTAAAATTTTGTAAATCATGGATCAAGGTTCTCAGGTCATGAGTGATGGTATGAGATAATCATATAGAAAGTGGTTCAGATCACACTGAGGTGTTTAGGTTCATCCTTGGTGAAGTTAAGGCTCATAAGGATTGGAATGTTCTTTTTAAGGGTGATGAATTTTTTTGATGAACATGGGTGAAAATGCATCAACCATAGGTATACATGTGTATTCAAGAAAATGGTAACATGAAGTCGGGTATCCTTTCCAGAGGCCATGGAATATTTTTGTAAATCAAATGTACTCAAGATATGAAGTATGATTTATGGATTCAATACTATTAATATATAGAGGAAGCACCCCATATCCTGGCTGACTAGGGAAAGGATCTTATGGACCTTTGAAAATGGGTGATGATGGTTGAGGTCTTCATTGTTTAACATAAGGTAGTCGGAAAATGTTTTCTTTCATTCAATTTAACATCATGCAGTAAGGACATGTTATATATAGTTTATTATGATACAGTAAGGATGATTTTTTTCAGTTTGTCTTCATATGGTATTGACGTAATCCTTGTAATTTATTATCATTCGGTAATGATGTGTTCCATGTGGTTTACTATCATGCTGTAATGAATTTATCTATGCAATTTATCATCATGCATTAAGGAGATCTTCTCTGCAGTTTATCATAATGTGGTAATGATGTTTTCCATTTAGTTTATCATAATAAGATAAGTATGTTTTCCATGCCATTTATCGTCATGCATTAAGGAAACTTTTTATGTAGTTTATCATCATGCATAAATGATGTTTTCTATGAAATTTATCATCATGTGGTAAGGAAATTTCCCATGAAGTTTACTATCATAAGGTAAGGATATGGTATGATTGGAGTGAAATTTTATTGTTGTGGCTGGGCCCATAAACATAATTCTGGGTGTCGCTATATATCCCATAGTGATAGGAGTCAAACCACACGTAGTTATTTGGAATTCTCCTTACGCAGGTCTTCCCCATACATATAGAGGGGTAATTTTTTTATTTTCTTATTTCGACTAGATCCAAAGTTGGAGATCTGGGTGTTTCTATGTATCTTGTATGAACATGAGTCATGTTAGATGTATTTATTTAATGTGAAACTCTCTACACAGGTCTAAACCATAATCATAGGTGTGGATTATTTTTGTTGATTGTTGTAGCTGGGACCAAGATTAGAGATACAGGAAACACTTGGTATCATATAATTTTCGGAATAAAGCCACACATTGTTTTGATTTGTGGTGCATTAAGAGACCAACACCAATGAAAGTAGTCCTCTGGAATGAGGTCCATGAGAATGTGCAGTTTTACATTTTATAGGGGACATCAACCATGCCATTTAAATTAATGTGTCTAGGGATCATGGTATTCTTTTTATGGAATTTTATTCAAGACATTAATGAACTGGTCATGGTAATTCATTCCTTATTTTTGTGAGGAATACCTCACCAAAATCTCTAAGATTACATGAGCCATGCTCAGTGCGACAAACATGTAATAGAAAGGGTTTCTCCTCTCACACAGGGAAAATTAAGGATAAGACATGTGAATTTAAATCATTTGGTGGCTATACCAAGATATATGATCAAATTATTAATATTTATCTCATTTAAATTGAGAATCAAGACATACGTTCTTCTAGAAAACATGTGCAGTTTAATGTCATGTATAAAGACACCAACTGTGCAGTTTAATGTCATACAATAAGAACATTGGAGTCATTATGTGAAAGAGGAAGAATGTTTTATCTAGACCCAAAAATGGTGGATTGGGCATCACTACATATCATGTAATGATAGGAATCAAGACACACATAGGTCTTAGGAGTCCGTTCAGTTTAACATCATTCAGTAAGGACGTCTACTGTGCATTTTAACATCATGAGGTAAGGATGTGGTTGTATAGTTTAGTGTTATGTAACCAGGACTACTTCATAATGTTTAGGGTCATGTTTTAAGGATGAATTTACATGTATTATACTGATGGTGATTCCCTTATTTATTATAAAAATGCAATGTATTTCATTAGAAACTTTACATTACTGGGGGGTGTAGCATGATCCCCATCCATTATGGCCAATGTGTAAGCTCTATTATTATAGAACATATGTATGATGTAATGAAATTACCATTTGGGTTCTATATTTGGAGAGTTCTTCCCTTGTATCAGTAGGGTTTTGAGAGCCAACAATAGTTCTCCTTGGAGGAATGAATGGAGTCATACCCTTTTATTGAAGGCATGTGTGATCTGAATCTAATGGAATTCAAGGTTATGAAATGTTAATACCGCATTACCATTGTGATTCCCCAACTCATCTAGCCACATCTTGGATTTATTATCATCTAAGAGTTGCCTGAAAATAATTAATCGACCCGATGGATGCTGTAATTTAATGGGTATCACATACTCATTCCCATATACCAATTATTATGGTGTTTCTTATATAGAAGTATGCTTGGTGGGATGGTAGGGCCATAAATCATGAAGTATCATTTCCGGACATGACATATTATCCTTGATCTCCGTAATTTGGGGTATTTTTTAATGATTCTTATTTAAGTCCTATATCTTTCTATATGTCACTACGTGATATATAGATGAGTGATTTGACTTGATATTATAGTCCTTATACAGTTTATTCAACTCTATAGAATAAAAGTTGGTGTCCTTGTCCATTAATGTTGTGTGAGGAACACTAAACCTTGTTATGATATGGGACTTTGTGAACATTATGAAGTTCTACATCCTATCATCCATTATGGGTGCTGGATCTTCCAGTTTGGAGAAAAAGTCGATAGCGGTAGGGATATACTTGAACTTCTCAGCTGTGGTTGGGGAATATGGTCCCACAATATCCATTCCCCAAATGGAAATCATCCATGAATATTTAGCTATTTTTAGAAATTATGAGGGTTGGTGGACAAAGTTTGAACACATGAAATTTATTGGTTTATCCGAAACAGTCTTGTTTAATGGTTTTCCAGTGATATCCCAACCTCAGGAATTGGTGGGAGAGCCTTATTCCAGATTGATGAGGGTCATAGGACCCTGTATGGTTTTCATCCATGATGATGAGAATCCCTCCTTATACTATGCATATTAGGAGTATTTTATCGTATCAATTCTAGTAGATGGCCTTATGATCATTTGGATCACTCTATAGTTTAAGGTTCACAATAGAACTTCAAATCTATTCCCTTCTAGCTCTATATTTTAGTGGAGTCTCATTTTGAAGATAACTAAATATAGGATTTATCCATACAGCGGTGGATTGTAATGCCCTGATCCCAAAATCCCAGAGCCAATGCATTATTTTAGTAAATTGGAAAGATTAAAAGGAATAAAATCCCAATTTACTGATAATTTTATCCTATTTGGAAAATAGATTACATTCATGAACCTGACATTCCAATTAAAAACATAAAATTACACATGGAAAATCCTTTGATAAATATATTATTATCCAATATTAAACCTTTCTATAAATCATAATATACATTTTGGAATCCAGGGAAAATAAAACACAAGAAAGGGGTGAGATCACATGCTCAGTAATGGTAAAAAATATAGTTAAAGCTATCATAAATAAACATACAGTTTTAAGGAAAGGTAAAAAACAGAAACACAGGCCCTTTAAAACATAATATTCAACATAATATGGCATGAATAACTCTAATATTTAAATTTAAACATTCACATGGATATTATACTCTTTTAATAATCACATTAAATATCAATAAATAATCTCATATTGAGGGAATTCATAATGTCATACATCATAACAATATCATCAATGCCTTCTTCCAAGACTATAAATAATCATACTGACATGGCCTTGTGCCAAGACACTAGTTTTTCTCATGATACCTACTGATGAATTGAGGAGAAAGAGTGGGCCCCACCTATCACTTACTATGTCCAATTAATTCTTCTTATGAAATGGTTAAAACATAACATAATTATTTGTGTTAAATCTAGCATACCAAGCATTAATACTTTAACAATAAACCATGAATGGTATCAAAATAGAACACCCACAGTCAAATACATCATAAATCATAAAAATAATATGGAAGTTTTTATCATAAAAAATCAACCTCAATTAAGCATTAAATCCAAAAAAGTATGATGACATAGATGGAAATAGTCTATTAAATGTTTCAAAATTATTTGAGAAAATTATCAATTGTTAATTTGAAATCATTTAAAATCCAAACAGTTATAAAAGAAATAATTTATTTTAAAAATAACCTTGTAAATTTGTAAGGAATGATTCAAAATTTTAAGAATTCATGATGGATAAAATATTTACTTTCACCATATAAGTTAAAAGAAATGGTATTTCCATAATTGTATTTAAAATATCATAAAGTACCTCATTTTGAAAATGACAGAAATATTCCAATAAAATGTTTTATAAAATGTCAAACATGGATTAAAAATGAATTTAAACAATTTTAAAGTAATATTAATAATATTTTGAATTATTTTTTATAAGAAACATTGATATGGGTGATAAATTTGTCCCGATAGATACTTATATATAAACTCTCTCACATAAGAATGAGATTGTAAAATCAACCCTTAACTTGTGATTCCTTTTTGGGTTATCATCCATTAACGTCATATATAATGGTTTGAATACTATGACTAACTTATTTAAGAACCGTAATAATTTTTACAATATTATATATCATCTGATTATAATATATTACTACCAGTATTCTAACAACATTTCATTATTTCACTATTTTGGGTGTTAATTTCCGAGTTTTCTCAAGGATGTTTTGATAAGTTATTTGCTTATTATATTACACATATTGTGATTTGATAATAACTAAAATGTTAAACATGAATTAATTATATTTTATATTGTGTACATATGTATTTATAATAATATGTAATGTTTGGATATAGAAATGAAATGAAATGTTCATAGAGACAGTAAGTTTTAAGTACACATAAACACCACTTTCATTTCTTTGTGATATTAAAATATTGAAAAGTGAATGATGAATATGTATATTATAAATATACTATCATATTTATATCATATAATTTACATATATTTATTAAAATAATCATTAATACATTCCATGAATAGCGTGAACGAATCACATCGTTTTGTGGGGTTAGTAGTCTACACTTCCACAAATGATGTTATCGTATGTTCATAATATAGAAAGAATGAAGGTATGTTTAATATAAAAGTTATAGAATATGAAATATGTTATAATTTAGATATTAAAATATTATTTTACTGGGGAAATATTTTTAAGACCATCCATGTTAGCGGTAATAGAAAAACAACAAAAACAATATTCACGGAGTAGATTAACCTGAATAACTTGGAAAACAATTTAGTTAATTTGAATAAGTGGCGGTGAGAAATGACATGGATATGAGTCATTACATTAGAAATATAACATTCAAGTATATACATGATTCTATAGTTATAATTTAATAATGGATGAATGAGTATAGAATAAATTTTAAAAAGAAAAGTAATTTAGAGAGGTATTTTGAGAAAATTACATCTGGAATAAAACCTTATTGAAAGACCCTTGAGGACCTTGTATTTAGTCTTTAAGTTGGACCAGTATAACATGGACATTGGGAGAGTTAGGAGGAGTGTTTTGGGTAGATATTTGAGGATATAAAAGGTTTTTGGGTCAAAATAGGGTGGTGAATAGGTGGAATTTATACATGATGGGAGGGGGTTAAAGTGATTAATTTATTGATTATTTTTTATTAAAATACCACCATATAAAGGTGGAATTAAATTACACAACATTGTCAAGTTGTTAATGTATTATAAACTAGTTAGGGTCAAAAAAAAACTCAACCAACCATTAATTTTTTTAGTTTCTAGGAATGTTAATATTTTAACTTTTATCTTTTACCATTGTCAAAATTTTATTTTTACAACGATAATTATTATTTTTACCATGGTATAATATTTATAACTAATATGGAAATTAAACATAAAAAATAGTTTTTTATTTATGATTCCAAATTTGGAATTCAGTTTGTATACTTCAATTCACAGAATTGGGTAAATTGGATTTAAAATTAATTCTGCAAACAAGACAAAAAAGCGTGTTTTAAAAGTATAATGTTCAAAAGTTGACATATATTTTATACCGAATTTAAATTTGAAATCACATATAATGAACTAAATTTAATTATATGATAAAATAATGGTATAATTACACTATAAAATCAAATAAAAGTACAATATATCTACATAAATTAATTAGATGAAAAAGAAGTTTTGAATTGAAATGCATTATTTTTCACTATTTATTAAAATGTGAAAGTTTTCATAAAAACAAAAGAAATTTGTCCAAGAAAGATTTTATGACCTTATTATAAATAATAATTTATTTTGTCAAATTTAATATATAAAAGTTTCAAAAGTTTTATTTAAAACGGGTTCACCCATAAAAGTTGGAAAAACTACATTTTTTGAAAAATACTGATTTTATCTTAAAATTTGAATAATTTTTGTATATCATGTCTTGAAAATACATAATATGGATGTTAAAATTATATAGAATATATAAAATTAAACATTCGGATAATACTATTCATAAATTCTAATTTAGTATCTAGGTTGTACATTATATTAATATATCTTTGTTTGGTTAAACTAGGACATGCATATAACACAAGACAAATTATTGTTTTATATATAGTAATTTTAACATGTTGTTTCATAAAAATAAATAAAGAAAAAAAAATTAAAATTATTCTTTAATGAAAATATTTTCATGTCTCAGGGTGTTACATTTTCCCATTCTTCAATGCGTGTAACACAAGACAACTCATTTGTGTGTATATAGTAAGCTTAAAATGTTGTTTCATAAAAATAAATAAAGAAAGAAATTAAAATTATTCACCAATGAAAATATTTTCAAGTTTCAGGGTGTTACATTCTCCCCTCCTTCAATAAATTATGTCCCCGTAATTTAAGTTCAGGATAAAAAAGGGGTTTGACATTTCAAAACATATTTTTTGAAATTGCACATCAAAAAATGGATTAATGAGAACCACACATTAAAATAAATAAAGATAAGTATAAAGGTCACCAGAGATAACACATACTAGGGTTCCATGTAGGAAAACATGGGCATGAAATACAAATCTGACCATCATGTTCTGATCGAGAGTGATAGAGAACATGATGAGGAAAAAGTTAATAATCACAAAGCTCTAAATATGCAATGATATAAGGGATCATTTGATTCACCTGAAAGAGTAATATGATATCTTTTTTTTGTTTCTAGATATTTTCCCATTGTATAATTATTAGGAATGCATTTAATTGATTTCCTTCCATTTCATAATAATAATCAAATCTTTTTCTTATGATAAGATCTATTATCACTTCATCCCTTACACAAGGAAATTAATGTTCAAAAATAATTTCTTTTACACCTAAAGAACTTTTGATAAATCATATGGCTCATAAGAATATACTTAATCATCTAAATGATTATTGAAACAGATGTTATCCCATAGAATTAAGTAAATCATAATTTAACCTCAAATAATAATATTCAATGTTCAAATTAATCTAATCCTATGTTAAGATTTTTAAAAAATAATTCTATCCAAATTTACATTCTAAACAGTTCTCAAAATTTCCCAAATTAATCTTAACATCAGATTCCCCAATCAAGGTAATGTAGCTCATATTGACACATACCAAATACTTGATCATCCAAAAAACCTTAGAGGTAACATTCATTCCTCGAAATACTTAAATAATAATAACTATAGTACATTCCTTATATATCAGATTATACTTATAAATAGAGTATATTAACATAATTATTAAACACAAACACAGGAATTATTCCACTTCGATCATAGTAACATCTTAAGATTGACCTTGATCTATTTTCTTCTTCTTATCTATATTTCCTTGATGCTTTAAAAAATAATTTTCATGATGTCTCGTCTCTTTAAAATTATATAATTTCACATTTATATCTTATTTATTTACCTTAAAATCACAAGATTGGTGTTCTTTTTGTCCACACTTAAAAAAAACTACCATTCTCTTTATGAAGGTATTAGGGTGTTTCTTCCCACAATTATCACATATGGTAAAATCCTTCTTTATCTTTTTTCCATTATCAATATCTAGCTCCACCATTCAATTATTCTATTTCTTCTTTATCCCTTTATCCATCTCTAGCTCAACCTTTATGTTCTTATCATTATTTACATTAAATTAATAAGACTAAGATAATTCCTTTTCTTCCATGATAGCACATGAGGCTATATATTCATATGATGAGAAAGATTGTGAGATTAGTCCCTGTTAGAGGAATGGTTTTAACCCATCAAATAATCAATCAATATTTCGTATTGGGTAACGTATTTTGTCTATGAAATTCAATGATAACCTTGTGAAGTTAGTTTCATACATTATAAAATTATCATCCTCTTTATGCCTCAAACTCAGAAATTTCCTCTCTATATCTGATCATATTTCCTGAGGAAACTATTTTTCTAGGATGAGTTATTTAAATTATATCCATTCAATATTTGTTGACTATTCATCCTCTTCCTTGTTTTAAATTCATGACCACCATTTATCAGCATCTCATGACACTACTGGAAATAACACCTATACCCACGGTTTGAAAACGTGGGTATAGGCCCTTAAACCGTGGGTATAGACTATACCCACGGTTTCATAAACCGTGGCCTGGAGAGGCGTTGGTATAGATCTATACCCACGGTTTTATAGGGACCGTGGGTATAGACCTCAGAGACACCATAATACCCACGGTTTGAGTTAAACTGTGGGAGTATATCAATACCCACGGTTTACAAAACCGTGGGTATAGATTATTGCACAAAAAAAATATACCCACGGTTCATTAAACCGTGGGTAGATCATTAACCTGTAAAAAAATATAATCCCTAAACTATATATGGTAAAGGAAAATTGAATAAACAAGTAGAATTTACAAACCCAATCTGTACATTCTGCATCCATAACCTATATAACCAAGAATTGAATAAACAAGCAGAATGTACAAACCCAATGAAGAATGCACTTTCTAAAACAGAATACACTTTCTAAAACAGAAACATGGGTTTGTAAAATAATGTAAACAATCAATTAAATATTTTTTATCTGCAACCAACATTGAAACTTGTTGGATTTCTGCATCTTTATTCTTTGATACAATGTTTGTCATCTTCTCGTGTAACCCAATGCAGAATGCACTTTCTAAACTGTACCTGTACATTCTCCATCCATAGCTTACACATGATAAGAATAATGCACTTTCAAAAATAGAAACTTGGTTCTGTAAAATAATGTAAACAATCAATTAAATATTTTTTATCTGCAACCAACCTTGAAAATTGTTGTATTTCTGCATCTTTATTATTTGATAAAATGTTTGTCATCTTCTCGTGCAACCATTCAACTGGCATGATCCATCAGTTAACTATTAAACTAATGTGTTTTCTATAACATGGTACATGGTAAACAAAAATGTACAAATCCTGATACATACAGACCAAGGAACATGGTAAACAATAATTGAATAAACAAATAAATCATGTGATTTCTAATACAGAATCTTGGGTCTGTAAAATAATGTAAACAATCAATTAATGTTTTTTTATCTGCAACCAACCTTAATAATTGTTGGATTTCTTCTGCTTTATTTTTTTGATACAGTGTTGGTCATCTTCTCAAGAAACCTTTCAACTGGAATAATGCATCAGTTAACTATTAAAATGAGCATTCATATCTATCATAAACCCATAAATCATGGTACAAAACACGGTAAATGGTAAAAAAGAATATATTTGATACAAACCATGGTAAATTGGTAAAATAAATCACCTGTTTTCATGTGTTTTCTAAAATAGAAATCATGGTACATGTTAAATAAACCATGAGCCTTGCTGGATTTTTGCAGCACGGTACATGGTAAACAAGAATCTTCTTTATAAGATAGAAATCACCAGAATCTTCTTTTTAAAACAAGAATGTGATTTCTATAGCACAATACATGGTAAAAAAGAATGTACAAACCATGACACATACAAACCAAGGTACATGGTAAACATTAATTGAATAAAAAATAAAACATTTTCTTTCTAAAACAGAAATTTGGGTTCTTAAAATAATGGTAAATAGTGATTGAATAAAAAAATAAATCATGTACTTTCTAAAACATAACCTTGGGTTTTAAAATAATGTAAACAATAAATTAATGATTTTTTTTCTTACAACCAAACTTGATCCTTGCTAGATTTCTGTAGCTTTATTCTTTGATACATAGTTTTTCATCTTCTCATGCAACCTTTCAGCTTTCCTAATGAATCGGTTAACTATAAAAATGAGCATTTATATCTATCATAAACCCATAAATCATGGTATAAACCATGATACATGGTAAACAAGAATATATTTGATGCAAACCATGGTACATGGTAAAATAAGTTATGTGTTTTCTAAAATAGAAACCATGTTACATGTTAAACAAACCATAAGCCTTGTTAGATTTCTACAGCACGGTACATGGTAAACAATATTGTTCTTTATATAATAGAAAGCACAAGAATGTGCTTTCTAAAGAAATATTGTTCTTTCTATAGCACGATACATGGAAAAAAAGAATGCACAAACCATGATATATACAAACCAAGGTACATGGTAAACAAAAATTGAATAAAAAAATAAATCATGTGATTTCTAAAACAGAAACATGGGTTTGTAAAATAGTGTAAAAAATCAATTATAAGATTTTTAATCTAAAACCAACCTTCATCCTAGTTGGATTTCTACACCTATATTCTTTAATACAAAGTTTTTCATCTTGTCATGCGACCTTTCAACTGGAATAATCCATCAGTTAACCATTAAAATGAGCAATCATATCTATCATACACCCATAAAATGAGATTTTCAATTCACAAGATAGACATAAGATATATGTGCATGGTTGATCTCCATCCAGAAAGGGTCACGATCTTCCAAGAGAACTTTCTTTTTCTCCGATTAACCCCATCTTTACTAGGAACCTCTTATGTGTAAATATTCAATATGATATTGTCACAAATTCTCAACACTAAATTTAGAAAAACCAATAGGCATACCTCATGAACATATTTATTTTCATCCAAATCAAGGAGGTCATGAAACATGGCATCATAAGTCTATTCATATATGACAGGAGAAATCTATGTTTGCAGATACACATTCTGCATCAAACATACAAATAATGCAACATGCTACAAAAGGAAAAGTAATTTTCACATGGTCAATATATCTTTTGATGATGAGAAACTGACACATTTCAGTCTATTTGAATTTTAAAATGGAGGATTAAAATTTCTACAAACAATTCAAAATAGCAGTAGAGGGCTTTGACCCAACTAAATTCCAAAAGGTCATATCTATAGATCCATTAAGTAACTTGGCAGCATGATACTTTATAGAAGGAATATCAGGAGGAATATTTATTCAATCAATAAAATTTCAAGTTGTTTTGGGCCAACTTAGTAATTTATATACAAAATCAACACCTTTGTCATATATGGAAGAATCGCCTTTAATGAAGCAAAAACAGTAGTGATTTGAGTGGCCATTGTATTCCAGCAAGTATAAAATTTTCAAGAAATTTCTTTGTTTTTACAGAAGAGATCCCATATAGCTTTCTCTTGATCAGTGATAAATCCCTACATTGATGATTACAGAAATAAACTAGTGAATGGTCAATTAAAATGTTTAAATTTTGTGACAAAAGGTATAAGAATATGGTGAAAAATGAATTATTTATACCTAGATATTTATGGAAAAGTATTTGAAGTTCATCTATATTATTATTAGTTGAGAAAGTTGTCAAGAGAAATGAGATGAAATATATTCAAATATAGAACAAATGTTATTGATGAATTGAATGTGTTGACCTCACTCAATACTCTAATGGGTGGTACCACACTTGAATTACTTTTGATGTGATTTAATAAATTATTTGGGGAGATTGAGCTAAAGAAAACATTTTCTCTGATAACAAATGCCAAAAAATAATGAAGTTAAAAACAAAGCATCACAATATGGATAATTTAATCTTATATAAACACACAAAAAAATGTAGAAAATATATTTGAAGAAATTTGTGGGCTTTACATACTATATGTATAAAGGAACCCTTCCTGACATGTTAGACATGAACATGACTACACTAAATATTAACAAATAACAAAGGTTGGGACAATGAATACTTTCTTTTTAACTTTAAAATTGGATAATATTTATTACCTTAGATGTAAAAATTAAATCTTGAAGATAAAAAATTCAGAAAAATTAAAAATAGATTAGATGTTTTGGTTGACACCAACCCTAACATCATGTTCCATAGTTGAATCATGCATGTTCTTTGTGAGAAAAGTAGTAAAACTTGGTTAAAATTTATTCAAATTAATACAGATGGATGCCCAATTTGTAATTTGATTTAAATTAAAGATTCATCAGTAGTTTTTAATAAAAGGAAACAATAATGATTATGAGCTCAATAGATTAAAATGGCTATGACGAAAAAGGAGAAACATACAAACAATCATGTATGCTAGGCACTATTAAATGTTTTAGTTTCCATATATTGTAATAGAATACTCTCTAATGTCGCCTGAATGCTTGTCTTATTGTCAATGTTTGATTTCTTCAATCAAAACTATGAATTCATCGGTAAGAATAATGATACCTTTTTTAGAAAATACTCATTCTATACAAGTAACAATGTTTTGGCAATAGAAAAGGCCCATTTTCGATGAAGAGGACCAATTCACTACTACAACCAGGAACTCCACTTAACCAGAAAACAACAGGATCCTTATGGATTTTATGTGATTCAAAGAAAAAATAAAACCTAAAAATAACAAAAGTGATAGTTGTTAATATAACATAAATATCAAACATTACAATCAAATATGAGTAGCTCGCAAGAAAGGAAAATAGAATGTGTGTGGATTTATATTGTAATTTCAGTCCTAAATTGGTAAGAAAACCCATTTCTAAAATGGATTCAATACACTTTTAACATAGTTTCAGTACTTTTTTTAACTCAATGAACATTACTTCTAAATTAAATTAATAGATAAAGGAAGGGGATAATTATTTTTACCTGATGCATGGATTTCAACGGTTCATAAAGAACTGCGATTTGGAAGATATTTTTGCGGTTTTGGAAGAGAAACCTAAAAAGGCCCTCTCATGAATGAGTGCTATAGTTCACAAGGTACTCTGTTGTTTGTAAATGTGGTGTGCATGTGTATATATATGCAAAGATACATATTATGATAGAAAAGTTAAATAATACATATAAACACATGAAGACCCAGGAAAAATTCATAAAGATTGCATGTACCTATAAAATCCATCTAGACTCATTCCAAATCAGCTTCCATTCATGAAGAAAGATGTCTTTCACAACATGAATGTTTTTTCAATCATTTACCTTGTGAATCCCTATGCATAACACAAAATTTGAGAGAGAGTAATCAAATGAGAAAATCTAGGAGAAAAATTTATGAAACACATCATACAAAATAAAACATTTTGCCCTAACATATATATTTATAATATACAGTAACGTTTAATGGACACTACCCGTTTGATAGAAGTCATCAACCTTGAATTATAGTATGGTATGAGATCCTTTTTTTCATCCCCCATATCATTCTCAATTGAAAATAATACACTTCATCTTATCCATCGCTGCAATGAAACAGGGAAGAGGCACAAGCATACTAATCTGGGTCATGTAATTAAGAATATGAAAATAGAATTAATATTGCAAGGCAATTAGGGAAATGTTGGCACTGTGAAATGTTTAAAAACTGCTTATAATAGTAAACAAAGAGATATATATTAGAAAATGAAAAGGTTTTCAAAATTTCACTATACTTGGAAATATAAAACACTGAACACAATCCTACTTGGTCTAAAGCCCTTTCATGGTGATATTCAAATATTGAATGATTAAGAGTACATAATAGTACATGAATGATTGGAGTTGAAAAATAATAATAAACTATAATCAATCTTAATCAACCTGGTTATATGTAAACATTAATGTTTGAAGACATATTGATAAACAGTAATATTTTGACAAAAAAAAGAAACGATGTGTCTTATACATATTGAATGATTGTGGTTTAAGACAATATAGTTTACACATAAGTAGGTAGATTGAGAGTGCATAATAATACATGAAACTATACTATATAAATGTAATTGAATCCCTTTTCCAGTAACATTTTTCAATGCATGTTATACAAAAGAAGGAAGGCCGAATGCATGTTGAAATTTCACTAATAGTCATAGTGAAACTGCATAGTTATATGAAAACTCATAATCCTCAATGTCATAGTTTAATTTCTAAATTAATTTATAAAAATATCCAATAGTCGTACTCTGAGAAAATCATGTTTAAATTATACATCATTAGAACACCTTCATATACCACCTCCTATATTGCCCCATACCTGATTGAAAGGTCCAATTGCAATAAAAAGGAAGGCTACTATCGGCACCTGTAAAATAGATCAAGGAAGAAAAAAGAGTTCTTGTACACCCAGAGGGTGTATATAGTATGTGAGATAATGAGCCTATAAGGTTTCAGACCCACACTCCATGTGAAATCCACATAAAATAAACCATTACATACAAGTTTAAACTACATCTATAAAGATAATCATTTTCATTTTTAGTTAACACAAAAAATATTGGAATGGAATTTTAAAAAAGCTAGTAACATTAAAAAAATAGTAAATATAAAAAAATGCAAATGAAATAACATGAAATTTCTTAAATTAAAGTAAATTGAAAGCCAAGAACATGCCATATGAGAATACTTATGTGTAGAGGTTGAGTATACTAGGATCCTTACTAAACAAATTGCCATATGATATATTTGTAGAGATCTACAAGGTAGAGTCTCATCATGCCCTAGTGTTCACCATCATGGGCAGTACAAGTAAAATCCTCTAGTCATGACCTATCATGCACTGGCATGCGCCCGGTGGGAAGTCCAAGTAGCATCCACAACCCATGACCTATCATGCACTTGCATGTTTTCGATGGCCCGTGCAACCAATATTTATTGGGTCGGGAGGTCCCGTAAACCTAGAGGAGTACTTGTACTTGGTTCCCCCATAAATACCCAAGGATTCCCATGTGCCACTATTTTGCTACAAGTAATCCAAGAAGTTAAACCATGATAAAAGGTGCCATCTATAACAACAAAATTCTATGATTCCTTAAAACTTGTTTTCCTTACATAAAACAAAGTCCTCAGCCCATAATAGACAAAACCAGCATTAATTTGGTCAATACCATCCACTTTGGCCAAACAACAGATTTCCTAAGAAATTTCTCTCCAAATGTTTTTTTATAAATCCTTATAAATCAAGGGTAATCATTCCACTAAAAGACAGCCATGTATTTCATGGAAAGTCATATGATGCATTATGTCAAACACATGGTTGGTTACATGTAAAACCAATGTGTTTTTATAATATTAAACAACCCTTACACCACAGATTTAAGAAATCAAGAGTGAAAGTATGATTAATAGAAATCCTCGTGAACATTAAATACAATAAATTTACATTAAAAATTCTTTTAAAATCATCAAGAATGTGTGGTCCGATAAATGACAGAAAATACAAAGAGTCACATACCTTTATACGGAGCGTGATCAATTTCAGAGGGCATCATCCACGGAATAATACTCTTAAAGACCAATGAAGACATCTTTAACAAATTAGAAACCCAGGTACAAAAAATCAAGAAATCTATTGGGACCCCAGAAGTGAGAACACTTACCGACAAGCCATGGGTTAAAAGCACCCAACTGGGTGTAATGACACATATAGCGCTAATCCTACTCCCAAGATCAAAAGCCCTATAATGTTTTGGTAAATCGACCTAGGAGAAATTGATCAACTTCAATATGTCATCAACTAGAGGAGGGGGGAGTGCACGGACCAGAGCAGGAGGGGGGATGTGCATGGACCAGAGGAGGATGAGGATGGGGGATGTGCGCCATCTGGAGGAGGGGTGATGATCGCCGACCAGAGGTGGGTAAGGGGATTCAATTGAAGGAAACACAGGGGAGGGACTAGATGGGGGGGGGGGGGGAGTTACGGCCTGACGAGTGAAGGAGATCAAGCAGGGGTAGGGAAAAATATCGGGCCCTCTATTTCGACGGTTCAATAAAAACCGTTGGGGTAGAATTTCTATAGCCACGGTTATTAATAAACCATAGGTATAGGTTACCTTGAACCAGGCTATTCCCATGGTTTAAAAAAACTGTGGGTATAACTCTGTGGGGAAAACCCCTCTTTCCAGTAGTGTGATATATTATAGGCTTCCAAAACCACTTTTTTACTTTTGTTACTCCCCAAAGAAAGAAATATTATCTCTAAGGATCTTATCCACTTCTCAGCTATAAAAGGATTTTTTGTCGCATTGATTGTGGGTGGTTTTTTACCTCCTGAAGGGATCTAACATTGATCCTCCACATTATGGGCCAGGTTTCCCCATACGAGCAAGGTTATGATTCTTAAATCAAGTCATCTATCCCAGAATGGTTATAAGAGGTTCACCACCACTTGTATCACCAGCTCCACTATCATTATCTTGCATTTGATATAAATCCCTACATGAATTTCTAGAATTAATACATTTTTCGTTCTTCAACTAAGTGACATTTCAAAACAATGTAATACACTATATTAGATCATAACAGAATGCATATTCATTGAACTAGAGAATCAAATGACCTAAATTGAGAATTTAGGTATAAAAATCACAAAATCATAAACATGGTTTATATGAGGACATAATTACATTTAAATATTTTATAATGTTTTCTAAAAATATAATTTGAATTATCCTAAGTGTATCCACCAAGAGTGTTAAACCATATCCATAGTATGTTCCATTTTTGTGTACCAGGTTACACCAAGTTAGGCACATAACACCTTGATGGAGTTATTACTCCTTGGTAAATCTGTTCCAGAACCATGTCTACTTATAGGATCCAGAAAGGGATGTATTTTCTAGGAATACCCATATAATATCTACATTATCAAAATTATGGGACATTATTTTATTCTTATTCTCAATGTCTATCTTAGGGTAATCTTCCATAATCTATGTTTTTAAAATTGAGTTTCAAAGGTTGTTGCAAAACATCCTCTAATGAAAACTGTAATTACCCGACCCCAAAAGCACAGATCCAATGCATGATTTAAATAAATTGGCATAATTATTAGGAATAAAATCCTAAAGGACCAATCAACTTAGTAGTCTTGGATAAAATATTACATACATGACCCTTACATTACAATTCAAAACCACAAATACAACATGGATAATCCTTTGAGAATTCCATTATTCTTCTAAATAAACCTTTTTTATAAATAATAATACACATCTTGGTATCCTAGAAAAAAAGGAAACATATGAGCTCACATGATCACTAAGGAAAACAATATAGCAGAATCTATCATAAATAAACATAAATATTTAAGGCACATTTTAAAACTAAAACACAAACTTTTTATACAATATATTCAGCATAAAATGGCAAGAATAAATAAAATAATTATATTTAATAATTCCCATGGATATTATACTAGTCAAATAATCACATGCAATATTAATAACTAATCTCATATTGAGGTAATTCATAATTTCATACTTTATAACCTTAACATTGAGGCCTCGTGCGAAGACCATAAATAACCACTCTATCAATACATTGTTCCAAATCACTAGTTTGTATCATGAGAACTACCAATGCATAGAGGTGATGAAGAGGGTCCCTACCATACCATTCTAAGTTCAATTCATTCCTCTTATGAATGGTGTAAGACATAAGATAAAGTTTTTTATTAAAACCATCATATGAAATGTTAATAATTTAACTATAAACCATGAATGATATCAAAAGAGAACATCCACAGTCAAATATATCATAAAATTTCCATAAATTATAGAATATTGTATATAAATAAATCAACATCAATTAATCATAATATTTAAAAAATGATGTGGACATATATAAAAATAGTCAACTAGAATTATTAAAACTATTTGAGGAAAATATCCATTTTTACATTAAAATCATTTAAAAGAAGATAAATTATAAAAGAAATCTTTCTTTTAAAAATAACCTTTTCTAGATTTCAATGGAAGCTTCAAAATGTTATGTAATCATGATGGTTTAAATATCCTCTCACACCATTTAAGTTAAAAGAAACATTCTTTCCTTAATTTTGTCAAAAATGTCATAAAGGGCCTCGTATTAAAAGAGATGAAAATATTTCTTTATAACATTTTATAAAAAGTAAAAAATAAATTAAAATTATTAGAAAACAGGTTTTTAGAACGGGTCAAATCCCGACCCTATTTAAATTTTCGACTGGTTTTTGAGGATACCGGAGAAAAAGGGACGTTTCTGGAAAATTCCAGACTACACGCCATGTAATTTATAAGTACACACCGTGTATATGTTAAGCGATTGTTGGACGTGTGCTCGCCAAGTACATGTCATGTGATGACCGTGTAGAATTTTCGTACTACACAGCGTGTATTTTTTCAGACGCTGTGTAACCCCGACTGTGTTGTGGATATACATGGCGTGTAGGCCTGTTGGCCGGGTAGAACCAGGTACATGTCATGTTCCCCTTGGACACGCCGTGTAGTCTAGCTGTGTATTCGGGATATACATGGCATGTGGGTAAGTCGGCAAGGTAGATAAGGGAAACCATGTATACGCCATGTACCCATAGGTACACGCCCTGTACTCATGTCGGCAGATCGGCGGAATCCCAGCCGCCAAATGAACAGTTAAATGAAATGGACATGGCATGTAGTTATGAAGTACACGCCGTGTACTTTCTTTTTTTTCATTAGAACGGGCAATAGCCGCGTTTTGAGGTTCTGGACAGAACCTCCGCACCTAAGGATTCCAGATCTTCAATCACTCCCCGGTTCTTCATCCGAAGTCAGATTCTATCACAGTTGGATGCATTGGAACCCCCTCGATAAGGCCTCGATTCCCCTTTGGCCATTTTGGTTGTTTTTCGTTCTAGAATGAGTTATAGGTGTTTGAACGGTATTGAATTTTTTTTAGATTTACAGATTTTTAGACCGAATTGGTAGCTGTTACCAGAGGAGTAGCATCGTACGAGTCTCAGGTAGGTGGTGCATACCTCATTTTGTGTTTTCGTGGTTGTTTGGGTGATGCGGCCTTCGGCGCGTTTTCGGGTATTTAGAGTAGGACCTATTTTATCTACTATTTAATATTAAATGTCTAGTGGGACCTACGGGATACCTTTGGGTATGCCATATTACCAGTTTGGGCGACCAGGCCGAGTGAGGGGTCGTGGCACATCAGGGCATTTTGGCCGGGGAATGAAAAAAGCTTTTAATTGAATTATTAATGTGTTAAACTATTTAGATCAATTTATTTAACCCCGTTATAACTATTAGAGGCATATAAGACCTCATTGCTAGTATGGGACAACACCTCGCATATAGCAATTCAACTGTTTAGTTTTTTTTTGCAGTTTTATGTTTTCAGTTTAAATATGTTATATATGCAATTGCTGAATTGCATCTGCTGGACCCTTTTGTTTGTGTTGGGCTTGCCCGGTTATGCTTGAGTGATGCTGATCACAGGTTGGGGCTTTCTCGGGTTACTTTCGATGGTTTTTACCACGGGATTGGGCGTCATAGATGTCTTCTTGAGGCAGTACGACTGTCAGTTTAGACATGCCCCGGGTTACTAGGATGTCGATGCCATCGGATTTGAGCGGCAAGGTCGTAGGGACACGAGGTGTCAGATGAGTTGGTGGATTAGGAATTGTTTTGGTGATTACCACTCAGCCGGACCTTTGAGAAGTGTGCACAAATAGATACTCTGTGATGAGGTGGTTTTGACCACTCGTGTGGGTAGAGGCCCCCATAGTTGTGGTTAGGTATTTTGGTTGGGGGTACTTGCCGTAGGAAGGCACATGGGAGTTGAGGAGCCTTCATTGAATGAGCTTGCCTTCGGGATGTCAGTACTTGAGACACAAGGTGTCAGGAGGCGCATGGTGCCGGGATACTATTTTTGGGCGTGCCTTCGGGACATCGGTACTTGGGACACAAGGTGTCAGGAGGCACATAGTGCCATGTTACTATTTTTGGGTGTGCCTTCAAGATATTGGTACTTGAGACAGATGGTTTCAAGAGGTATATGGTGCCGGGTTACTATTCGTGGGTGTGACTTCAGGATGTCGGTACCTGAGACACGCGGTGTCAGGTGGAACATCGTGCCGGGTTACAAAATAGAGATTCCGGCGGTGACCGAAGCAGGTGACACTCCATGGTGGCTGTTGAGCAACAGTGGAGTTTTTGTTTACTTGTGAACTGTACTATTTACTGCTTTCCTTGTAAATTCATGAATTCTTAAACATATATATTTGGTACGCACCATTGGGTGGTATCCTACTAAGATTTGTCTCACACCCTGCACGGGCCCTTCGGGACACGTGCGGTTTTTATGGATCTACGTGCAGGAAAGAGGTCTGTTTCAGGAGCTGGGCTGCGTTAGTTGTTGCATGGAGATGGTATGGACCATGAGGTCTGTTTCGCACGGAATCTGGGGATGACCTCCTGGACGGGAGATTCAAACGTTTCGATCGGTTTCTAACGGGTTTGTTCGTAGAACCGGAAACATCCAATGATTCCACATCCGTTTGGACCTACTTTCCAAAGGCAGGCGCTCATTAGCTTGTGGACTAATGAGACTTAGGAATTTGCATTGGTCGAGAGGATGGGAGGTCGGACTCATCACACCTTTTTGAGGGGAATTATTGTCTACTCCGGGACTCTCTTTATAGATTTAAGTTATGTTCGTGAATCCTTAATACATTACCAAGTATAAAATGTGCTTTCCTTTAGTTTTAACAATCAATGATAAAATATGCAAGAAATTTAGAGAATCTTTTATATGTATTCGAGGTTCTTCATCAATAGAGAATCATCTATATCTATTTATAGATTCTTGGTCAATGGTATCCTTCAAAACATTTATATAAAAGTCTCTTGGTCATTATGATGACCAGGCTGGTTTTAAAGCCACTCAGTGGGGCACTTGAAGTTTATCGTCATTCAGAAGGACAGAGATTATTTCAAAGCTGGGATCGAACCCATAAATGGGCTACCTACGTATCCTTTCTTTTGGAAAAGGAATCAGAACCCGCGTAGTTCGAGGAATGGGGTATGATGTTTATGATTGATGGCTCAAAGATGAATGTCATAATTACTTTTACACTCTAAGCTCACGTGAGTCATGCTCGGTGTGAGAAACAAGAGGTATTGATAAAATTTAGACAATTGTGCCATAAAAGATGCAATCATAATAATTTGTTTGGGGCTTATGTATAGATGACTACCCAGATAGATGAAGGTTTAGGATTTACTTTTAGGGAGAAAATCCATGAACAGGGTCCATAAAGTTATATGTGCTTCATGGAGATTTGAATACTCTAATCTTGGGGCTTACTCCTAAGGAGGATGCCCAAGTTATGAGGGGACTTATGATTGGGTTTTATTCCTGAAAAGGAAACCCAAATCAAAGGTAAATTATGACTGGTTAAGAGAAGTTTAAGGGGACTTGGGGCTTCTTCCTGAAAAGGAGGCCCAAGGTTATGACTGAGTCTTTTTCCTGAAAAAAAGGAGACCCAATTTAAGGGACTTGGAGCTTACTCCTGAAAAGGAAGTCCAAGGTAATGACTGAGTCTTATTCCTGAAAAAGGAGACCCAGGTTAGGGATTAAGGTTTGGGGCTTACTCCTGAGGAGGATGCCCATATTTGAGGTTGGGGCTTATTCTTAAGAAAGATGCCCAAGATTAGAGGACTTGATTGGGGCTTACTCCTGAGGAAGATGCCCATATTAAAGGTTTTATAACTGGGGATTATTCCTGAAAAGGAGACCCAAGTTAGGATTTTCTCATCTTAAAGGATGAGGTTGAATGAATGAACTCTCCGTATTTTAGTGACATAAGGATATTTAAATCACTAGACTTTGAGAAAGATTCCACAGAATTCCTTTCAGATAAGAAAGTCAAATCAAGAAATCATGCCATAAATGGCTTTGAAGAGTGTCTTGAATACTGAATCTTGAAAGGGAAAGGTGAAATGGCTTAAGAGGGGTAAAATGGGCAAGATGGGCACCCAAAAAGATAGGGGCGCGCAAGTCTTGAAAGGCGCGCAAGTCCTGCGGCGGCGCGCAAGTATTGGCCGCGCAAGTATACTTGCGCGCCACATGGTTTACTTGCGCGATTTTCAATCAGAATTTGAAATACTTGAGCGACTCTTGATAAAACCCTTTAGAATCCCCTTGCGGTTCTTCCAAAAAAGGGACGCGCAAGTTATATTGAAGGAATTAAGTCGGCGCGCAAGTGTTTGATAAGTTTCAACACTTAGGCCTTCCTTCTTCTCTTTAGATCTTCCGTTCTAGGTAAGAAATTACATTAGAAGTGTTCCGAAAGCTTTGAGAAGAGACTTGGGCGTCGGGAGCTTCAATCTGAGTTTCTGGAAAAAGATCCTCATTAATGGGGGGCCCACAGGGTCTATTTATAGGCAAAAGAAGACCCCGGGCGGTTACCGGGCGGTTACCATTTAGGTCGCGCAGGTCACCTGCGCGACCAAGGTGGCCGCGCAAGTACACTTGCGCGCCAGTTAGATAACTTGCGCGGTGATGCTGCTTTGATCCTTTCTTCCTTCCTTTGTTGATTTTTTGATGTTTTCTTCAAAGGCTAAATCACTTTGAGCTCAGATATTCCCTTTCCCAATCTTTAGATTCTGTGACGAAAGGAGCGTCAACAAAAGTCCCCCCTCAGAGTTGGATCCGGAGAGAAATGAGGATTTGACACTGAGGAAATCGAATCCTTTCAAAGGAAAAGGGAGGGCGCGCAAGTCTTTCAGAGCGCAGAGGGCGGCGCGCAAGTCTGCGTCGCGCAGGCCTTAAGCGCTCTGGGTGTGGCGCGCAGGTAGGCTTCCTAGCCTATAAATACATGGCCTCACCTCTGTTACATGCATCTGGATTTCTGGATTTCTCGAGCTCTCGCCGCGCAAGTCTTCCTCGCCGCACAAGTCTCTTGATTTCACTGTTTCCTCGCTGCCGCGCTACTCTCAAGGTAATAGGGCTCGCGCGGTAATACTTCCGCGACAAAAACTTGCGCGGCACACGTATCACTTGCGCGACATCTCCATACTTGCGCGCCTTAATGCCTTAGCCATTTTTTTCAAATTCTTTCACAAATTTTATGAAAAAAAATAAACCCATTTAAGAGTTTAATTTATTCAACTCCTGTGCAGATTAAATGGCTCTTAGACCTGGATTAATTGATAAACTGGCTAGCAAGCGGATAGATGATATGATGGATATCATTGGCCCTGATTACTATACTGTCAAAGACAGTACTCTTCCAGATTTGGCTAAGTATATGAAGAAATATCATCGCGACTTTCCTCACTGCACTTATCTACCTTTGTATGGTCATGGTCATCTGCAAGAAGTCATTATTCCAGAAGTAAAGAATTATCTTCCATTTTCGTGGTTTCAGAATTATACCAATTTTGCTTCAGCAAATATCTCAGGCGGAGGAGTATTTCAAACTGCTGGAACAGTGGAGAAGGCTTATGTGATGCATAATAGCCCTTGCACACCAGATCTGAAAAAACATACACCTGAGCTTCAACCACATTGTCATCCTTCAATCTTCTGAAATGCTCAGATGGATCAATCCAAAGGCTGGATGAAAAGTTGGGATTTCCGTCCTGGGGGAGGTGTGAAGCCAACTTGGATGTGGGTATACTGGGTGCGACAGACTTGCACAGAGTTTATTGAGGATCTGAAGAGAGCTGCAATATATGAGGCTGTTTGGGTTGGGCAAACATATATTTACAGACATGATAACTTCGTGCCAGAGATACTCAGCCACTGGAGCCCAGCGACTAATTCTTTCCATTTGACTCATGGAGAATTAGGTATCAGTTTGTGGGATGTCCACAAGATTTCAGGAGCTCCAATCTTGGGCGATATGTATGATGAATTCATTCCTCCCAAGGTGACTTGGAATGATCCAGAGAACACTCCTGCTTTGGCTCGAGAATTATTTAAAATCTTTCACAGGCTCAAGAGTTCAGAGACCTCATTAACTTATTTTAGAAAAGATATTCATCCGGAAGAATGGATGAATGTGTTTCTTACTGAGAAGAAAGGGATAGATCCAAAAGAAAAAGGATCCAAGAAAAAGAAATCCAAGGATACCCGGCCCAGACGTCCTACCACTTGTCCAAAACCTGAGAAGAGAGGAGCTCCTGGCACATTCTGGCCAACTCTAGAAGCAGGAGAGTTTGAAAAATGGGGATATGAAGTGAATCAAAGAATTCCAAAGAAAGCTCGTCTGGCGGGTTTCTTGGCAATGTGGCTCAGTGTTTATCTCTTGCCGGTCAGGGATTCGAAGGGAGGCGTTAGGCCAGGGACCTTCGTCATTGCGGCCAAGTTGGCTGAGGGAAAAATGGTTGGGTTAGCTACCCCCATTTTAGCAAAGATTCACAGGAGTTTACTTCACGTCTTCCAGGGTAAATCTCCTTTAAGAATATTGGGACCATTCCAGGTTTTGTGGGGATGGATCGCCACTCACTTCAGGACTTACAATGTACAGAATGGATTACAAATTCCTGGAAGCTCTTTCAGACCGTCAGTGCAAGAATTATCTAGAATTGCTCCATTAGATGTTAATGGTTATGACATGAAAGTAAGACTAAGCATGTATAAGGAATTCAACTTCTTTCCTTATGGAAGTCCGCCATCCGGGCGGTTTGTTGATGATGGGAAATCCCATTTGGATTTGAGGGCATACATGCTAGCTTGTAGGGATGGCGTGTTAGTAGCCAGGATTGATGGAGAAATCATATGCGAGGCCTATGCTCCATATAGATTTGCACGACAATTCAAATGTTTGCAACAGATTGTTGTATCCCCTCCAGTACATGTCAGGTTAGAGCAACATCCGATGGTTGCTCGACAACTATGGTTGCTGACATCAAGAGAGAAGACTGGGGTAGTATTTGATCTACCAGTTGAAAAAGCGGCACATTATCTGACTACATTTTATGCCGAACACTGGATAGCATCATACCCTAAAGGGATATTGAATCACCCAGTATATCAAGTGGGAAAGAGGAAGAGGATTGTAGAGAAAGAAACTATTCCTCATGAAGGTGACGCTTCTCCACCTGAAATAGGTTCAACAGACTCCTCTTCTAGAACTGATTCATCGGATTATCACGATGGGGATGATGAGGCACAACCGGAAGCAAAGCGGTTTCGTGCCCGATATAATCCTCCGGCCAGAGTAAAAAGACCCACTCCATCAACTCCTGTTGAGTTATTTGATTGTAATAACTTCAATCACTGCTACTTTATAAAGTAATAAGTCTTACTTTATTATTCTCTATCTGTAGTTGCATTAGTCGGGAAGAAATTAAAATCAAAAAATGTAGGACCTTCCTCACAGCCATTATATCTAAGACCAGAGGCTGTTCAGATATGGAAGAGCTTATACTGTGATACTGAGACCGCCTGGCTAGATTTTTGTGAGGGCCTACAACTTCCTGGGATAGGATATCTTCTAGCTTCTAAAGACCTTCAATACGGAGATAACCCTAATGAAGTGTGAGCTTACATCAGAGAGCTGGAAATGCTCATATATGCCACTGATAATTCGGTTCCTATCACCAGGAGGGTGAAGGAAATGATTGATCGTGGCAGCACTGAGGGGGTTGGTGGTTCTGGAGATGAGGAATGGCAAGAGTACGTGGCTCCTGAAGATGTAAGTTTTCTTTCCTTATTTTCTTTGCAACTTGATTTTAGTTGAAGCTTTGTTACTTAAGGAAGTTATTTTCTTCATCTTGCAGCTTGCAAAGAAAGGAACCGGGGTTCCTTCGCCACAATATAGCCCTGGTGGTACTGCTATCGGGGCTGCTGCTAATTCTCCTCGCGAACCAGGCGAGATATCTCCAGGCCAGCAGGCCATGAATGAGGCACTGGACATAGCCTTTCATTCGCCTATCCAAGTTCCAATAAGGGAGACTACTGATACTCCGAAAAAACAAAAGAAGCCAAGGCAACGAAGGATGAAATCCATAGCTAAACGTTTCATTAGTAGTGGTAAGTCCTTCGAACAATCATGAGTTTATACCCATAATCATATGGTTACTCATATTTCTGAGGATTGCAGGGGCTTCTTCAATTTCCCCTTGAGGGAAGGGACTGATCCTTCTTCAAAGGTCGTGGAAGGTGCTGTAGAACAATCACAGACCCAGGCTGACTTGGTTGCTCCTGGTGAAGAGCTACCATCCATTCCCAGTATCCCTCTTATTACTGAAGATGCTGTCCAGGGGCAGGGGTTGCAGAACATAAGTCGGCAAGAAGACGTAGAAAATGTTCCCACTGGTGAGACTAACCAAGATTCTGAAGTATCATTGGATGAAATGATGAATCACAGAATGACTTTTGAAGAGTTTTATGATCATGCTAAGTTGTCATGTGATTTAGAAGACCTTGGGCATGAGTGCTACCCTTCGCCCAAATTTTTTTAAAAAAATATACTTCTAACCATGATGGAAAATAATATGCAGTTTCTTCTGTAGAAGCCGCTGAACTGCCAATGCCCGAAGAGGGTGTGGACACTGATGTCAACCCTATCATTGCAGAAACATTAGCTCAAGTAGAGCTAAATCCAATAAACTCTCCTGAGACCCATCTTGAAAATCCTGTTGAAACTGGGAAAGATAGGGAGAAGTCTTCTCAGGTTGCTGAACCACCATTGGGTAATGGATAACAATATTTGTGATTGTACTTTATTCGCAAGACAATCCATTCTATTGTTATCCTTTGAAGCTGACTAAACCTTTCAATTAATCATGCAGGACCATCAACTGCAATGACTAGATCCGAAGATGAGGCCTCAACCTCTGCCCCAACGGGAATTGAAAGTGAAGAAGCACAAGTCAGGGGGGAAAGAGCCGGACAAGGCACCTCCCTAAGCGCGCTAATTCCAGATTACATACCCCCTTCTGATGATGATATTGAATCAGATCCAGATATGCTTAAAGCATTCAGCTTTTCACGACGTAAGGCATGGAATAACATATGGAACATCATATCGGGGGTGCCTTTAGAAGAGCTACCATAAAAAATTTCCCGATTGTCATCCCAATTTGTTATAATGGGACTTGGTGGTTTTGGGTATGAAAAGATCCATGCTGTGGTGAAATAGATCATTTTCAGGAGGGAGCAAGTGCAGACAAGCCGCGAAGATTTGACCAGAGTGAAATTGTCAGTCAACATAGGCGAATTTGAGGCTGCGATATCTCAGGCTGAAGCTGATTATGCTGTCAAGATAAAGGATCTGAAGCAAAAAATCAAAGAAAAGGTCATCCAACAGGTGCAACTCCAGCAACAGTTAGATGCTGTTACTGGGGAACTTGATCAGCTTAATAAATCATTGGATGAAACTCATATGAATGGCATGAAAGCCATCGCAGATGCTAAGAAGTCACTTCAGCAAGCTGAAAAGAGTGAAGATGGTCAAGTGCATGAGCTTCAAGTAACTGCTGATAAAGCTCAGGATGCTATACATCAAATGAAGACTTATGTTGACAATCTTCTGTAATTTCTTGAAAGAGAGAAGAGACTCCAGTCTGTGGATGTCCTTCTAACTCTTGTGTATCAATGAAAAAAAACACTTTTGTCTTCAATCATTTGTACCTGCATTCTTCCATTACCTGCTTCAAATTTACTTAATCCAATGGGCTTAGTAATCATAGTTTGATTTTTTACTAGGATTATTACAAATAACCCTACAAACTTTGAATCTTTTAACTGCTCAATATTACTTAAATCATACAAAAAATGTATATTTAGTGAGCTGGAACTTGACTTTTATTCAGAGTTCCTTTGTCTTTTGTGTGGGCAGTTTAAAGTCATGCACACCGGACATAAAGGGGCTAATGTTTAAGGTCGAAATAGCTTTGACCGAAATGGATTAAAATGGATTCAATTCCTTGACAATTTATTTGAAAACATATTACCATACTCAAGTATGAGGGAAAAAATGTAAACTATGACTTAAGAATATTTGAATCTGAGGAATGATATGAAAAAAGAGCTAAAAGGCATTAGAAGAAGTAGTTTCCAAGAATGAAGTTACTATTATTTAACAAAACCCGTTAGGGGGTTGAAATATGCAGGGCCACCTATGGGCATTGGCTGCATAGTCAAATAAAATAGCATCTTTTGGATGACAAGTCTGTTATGTGGACTGTTTATGCAAGGCCACCTATGGGCACGTGCTGCATAGTCAGGCAAAAGAACTCCCAAAAATTTACTTTCCTAGTGCTAAAAGCCAGTGAAAGTTTATGGAGATTCAAATTTTCTAAAGCATAGAGTTTGTTGTATGGAAAGAGGTACTTGAATATGGAGATGATATTTGGAAATAAGACTATCGAATAACTGGATGAATATCACTCATACGAAGGTCTGACCCAAACATAGGGAAGAAGAATAAACCATAGACTTGAAAACTTTCAGATCATGAAAAAGGATATGGGAAAAATATTTTAAGGATGGCTATTTTTGCGGATCCCTACATACTGTCGTTTTAAGACAAATAAGGACAAAAGAGGCATTCTTCCCAAGAATGAAGTTACCATTATTTAACAAACCCGTTAGGGGGTTGAAACATGCAGGGCCACCTATGGGCATTGGCTGCATGGTCAAATAAATAGCATCTTTTGGCTGACAAGTCTGTTATGTGGACTGTTTATGCAAGGCCACCTATGGGCACATACTGCATAGTCAGGCAAAAGAATTCTCAGAAGTTTGACATTTTTGTGACTAGAAGTCATGAAAAGGGTTATGAAGATCTGAAAATATTTAAGGTTAGGATTATAATACATAAAGATGGGTATTGTACAATGTATATAGAGATACATGGGTCAATGAAAACCATAATCATGTTGTGGCTGGGTCCTGAATTGAAACATGGACTTCACTACGTATCTCATAAGAATGAGAATCAAGCCATACGTAGTTCTTGAAATGCAGTTTAACGTCGTGCAGGACGAAAGTATGAGTGATCTTAGTTTAGGGTCATAGAATTCAGACCATAATAATGAATACACAGTGTGCGTTTTCATGAGGATTTTTCAGTCAAGGGACTGAAAGTAAAATTTGGGGTTAGGCCCAAAAGACATGGGACTGGATTCGAGGGACACTCGAATGTTCCTAAGTATACCATAAGGATGGTAATCAAGTCCACGTAGTTCTAGAAATGCCCTTTGTACAAATTTGGTTCGTACATGTGAAGGGTGAAAGGGGACTTTAGTGCAATGATGGTTTAACCTAAAAAAGTTTAGGCATTACCATGTATGCATGTAGTCTTTTAAAAATGAAAACCATGATTGAAAAATCAATGTCAATAATAGTTCTCTCTCAAATGAGGAAATCAAATAATATTGTAGTTTATTGTCGTACTGGACAAAAGTGTTGTATAGTTTAACGTCATATAACAAGGACAAAAGTGAATCAATGTAAAGATATTGATTCCAGGGGTGGTTTCACAAATCAACATCATATGAGATGGTGGTGAACCGATGTGAAGAGATTGTTTTTGGGCTTGAACCTTGGGAGGTTGCCTACATACCTAGCCTGGAGGGCGAGGATCAAAGTCCGTGTAGTTCAATTAAAGAATGAATTAATGATCAAGTTGTTCTTGGGGACAATGATCTAATAAAAAATGTTGTTGGGACTTACACATGTTTAGTGGCCCAAAGGGAGTGTTATGGTTGATGTTCTCTCTAAGCTCACGTAAGTCATACTCGGTGTGAGAAACCAGAGGTAATAACAACCTTAACGATGCACAGTTTAATGTCATGTAGGATATAAAAAGGGGACTATGCAGTTTAAAGTCTTGCAGTTAGGACTATTGGTGCTTTACAGTTTAGTGTCATGTAGCAGCGACAAAATACAGTTTAATGTCATGTAGGACCTATCAAGGATCTTCTGTACAGTTTAGCGTCATGTAGTTAGGACGATGGGGATAAAATAGTTTAACGTCATATTGGACGAAAGGGGGACTGTGCAGTTTAATGTCATGCCGTAAGGACAAAATAACACACCATTTATGTCATGTTGGACGAACGTGTGAATAGTTTAAGGTCATATGCATGGACCGTGGATGGTGCAGTTTAATGTCATGCTGGACCTTTGATGATTATATAGTTTAACGTCTTTTCGGACGTGAGGGACTTTTATACAGTTTAACGTCATGTTGTTAGGACGTCACAGTTTAACGTCTTGCTGGACATAAGGGATTTGCAAATAGTTTATGGTCATATACATGGACCAGGGATGATGCAGTTTAAGGTCATGCTGGACGGTTTAGGGAACTTTTTCACTGTTTAATGTCGTGTGGGACGAAGTTGCAGTTTAAAGTCTTACTGGACCATTGCTGTATAGTTTAACATCATATAGCAAGGACGAACTGGTGCTGTACAGTTTAAAGTCATGTAGTTAGGACTAAGGTGAACCAATATGAGGATATCAGTTCTGGGGACTTTTTACAGTTTAACGTCATGCTGGACGTTGGAAGTGCCACACAGTTTAATGTCCTGTTGCTAGGACACAAAAACAGTTTAATGTCATGTTGGACAAAATATAGTTTAATGTCATCTCGGACAAAATATAGTTTAATGTCATCTCAGACAAAATATAGTTTAATGTCATCTCGGACAAAATATAGTTTAATGTCATCTCGGACAAAATATAGTTTAATGTCATCTCGGACAAAATATAGTTTAATGTCACCTCGGACAAAATATAAACCAATATGATTGTTTTGGATCTGGGAACAATATTTTGTGTTTATACAAAATACTTCTTCAGAAATCTGGCATTAGTTGGAGTCGTGATGTGTTCTCCATCCATTGAGATCAGAGAATACGCTCCATTAGAGTAGACCTTATGTATTGAATAAGGTCCTTCCCATTTTGGTTCAAGCTTGGGAGGCTACTTTCCTGGTATCATTGGTGCTCTGAGAACCAATACCAATTCTCCCTGAATGAATGAACGAAGACGAACTTTTTTGTTAAAAGCTCGTGCTATCCGATTCTGATAGATTTCCAAGTGGTTTAAAGTGCACAATATTTTCTCATCTAACTGTTCCAATTCATTCAACCGCTTTTGGGATTGCTCATCTGTTGACAACTGATCACAAATGGCTATTCTGAGTGAGGGCAATTGAACTTCAATTGGCAAGACTGCTTCTGTTCCATATACCAATGAATATGGAGTAGACTATGTTGCATTGCGAGTGGTAATCCGATAATCCCATAAATCATGATAGAGTTTATCAGGCCATGACCTCTTATCTTTATCCACCATCTTTTGCAGTATATTTGAAAGAGTCTTGTTGAAGGCCTCTATCTGGCCATTAGCCGCTGCATGATATCGAGATGAATGGTTGGACTTAATGTTGTATTCTTGATACAATTTCTTTACCTCATAAGAACAGAAGTTGGTGTCGTTGTCCGTCAATATGGTATGAGGGACACCAAATCTAGTAATGATGTTAGACTTGATGAAGCTAACAATGAATTTAGAACTGACTTCTTTGAGAGGTACTTCCTCTGCCCATTTGGAAAAGAAATCAGTAGCAGTAAGAATGTACTTAAACTGCTTGGCCGTAGCTGAAGGGTAAGGTCCCACCACATCCATTCCCCATGTGGAAAATGGCCATGAGTATTTAGCTGTATGAAGCAACTCTGGAGGTTGATGAATGATGTTGGCATATACTTGGCATGAATGGCACTTCTTTGTGAAATTAACACAATCTTGTATCATTGAAGGCCAGAAGTATCCAAGCCTTCGAATTTGATCAGACAGTCTATGTCCAGACTGGTGGGCACCACAGACTCCTGCATGCACTTCTTTTATGACAGCCACTGTCTCTTCACCATCAATACATCTGAAGAGAACTCCATCAAAACTACGTTTGTAGAGAATTTTCTCAAGGTGGTTTGGACCATAATAAAGAGTAAAATTGACCACATGTCGCCGAATTTGTTCTTTCTTGGCACTATCAGGTGGAAGTGTTCCATTTTGAAGGTATTCCCTGAAAGGTGACATCCATCCTGTAGTATGACCATACGGTTCAGGAATGGGACTAATTTCATTAATTTCCTCTGTTATGACTTGAACATAAGGGGAAATTGCACGACGGTGGGCAATACAGATGGTTTTCTCGTCCTGATTTGGATCTGCTAAAGCTGTGGCTATATTAGCCAGTGCATCAGCTTTAGCATTTTGTGATCTTGGGACATAAGAAAATGTAGGTTCTGAAGGGAATTCCGACATTAACTCTCTGACGTAATCATACAAAGGGATTAATTATTCTTTTCTGATGGCATAATCCCCATTGACTTGTTTGATTACCAGATCTGAATCACCTTTCACCTTTAAGTGATTCACTTGTGCTTGAAGCGCTAACTCCAAGTCTGTAATGAGAGCTTAGTATTCAGCTTCATTATTGGTACCACCTTCCCACAACAAAAAGGAAAAAGGTAACACTGCCTTATCTGGAGAAATGAGCACAATTCCTAAACCAACTTTGTTGAATTTAGGATTTTCCATTTTCTTCCCTGTTGGACTTCTAGAAGCACCATCAAAATACATTTCCCATGTTTGAGGATTCTCTTGAATAGAGAAAACTTCCTCATCAGGGAGTTCGATATCTGAATACGTGTCTTCCACTGAAGGATGTTCAGCCAGGAAATCAGCCAGAGCTTGGCCCTTAATTGCCTTTTGAGACACATACTGGATGTCTAACTGCTGTAGAATAACCGCCCACCTTGCCAGACGTCCTATAAGCATTGGACGACTAAGGATGAATTTGAGTGGATTATTACGAGATACCAATTGGACCTCATGATGTTGCAGGTAGTGTCTCAGTTTCTGAACTGCAAAGATTAATGCTAGGAAGCACTTTTCAATACTCGAATACCGGGTTTCTGCTTCAAGCATAGTTCTACTGAGATAGTAGAGACTATTTTCATTCCCAGCATCATTCTTTTGAGCGAGAAAGGCACCCAATGATCGCTCTAAAGCTGTCACATAGAGGATAAGAGGCCTAAACTCAACATGTGGCATGAGTTCTGGTGGACTCAAGAGGTATTTCTTGAGAACATCAAATGCTTCTTGACATTCTTCAGTCCACTGGTAAGTGACTCTTTTCTTCAATAATTTGGTAAAGGGTAAACTTTTGCCTGCCAAATTGGCGATGAAACACCGAATATAGGCTAAGTTTCCTTGAAGTCCTCTTAATTCTTTCAAATTCTGAGGAGGTGACATACCAAGGATTGATTTGGTCTTCTCAGGATCGACTTCAATACCACGATGGCGTACAACAAATCCGAGGAATTTTCCTGAGGTTACCCCAAAAGCACATTTTAAGGGGTTCATCTTCAAATTATGTTGTCGAAGCTTGTGGAATACGACTTCCAAATCAGCCAAGTGATCAAAACGTTGTTTGGATTTAACCACCAGATCATCTACATAGAATTCAATAAATTTCCCTAGAAAAGGTTTGAAGATACGATGCATGGCGCGTTGATATGTTGCACCTGCATTCTTTAAACCAAAGGGCATCACCCGGTAACAAAACACACCTTGAGGATCTCTGAAGGCTGTATATTCCTCATCTTCTGGGGCCATTCGGATCTGATTATATCCAGAATATCCATCCATGACAGAAAGTACTTCATAGCTAGCCGTCGCATCAATTAAGAGTTCTGTAATCGGAACTGGGAAATCATCTTTAGGACAATACCGATTAAGATCTATGAAATCGATGCAAACCCTAATCTGTCCGTTCTTCTTCTTTACAGGGACAATATTATCCAACCACTTGGGATATTCAACTTCTCTGACGATGTTAGCTTTGATAAGCTTATCCACTTCAGCCTCGATTTTGGAAGCATAGGTTGGGTGTGTTCTTCTCGCGGCTTGCTTGAATCCTCCATGTTCTTTTGGCAAACCCAAATGATGGGTGGCAACATCAGGATCAAGGCCAGGCATCTCTGTATAATTCCAAGAAAAAATATCTTTATTTTGCTTTAGAAAAGAAATATACATCTCTTGTTCTTCAAGGGTCATGGCCGCACTAATTAAAGTGGGGCATGGATCTTTCTCTGTACCCAGATTTACTTCTCTGAGTTCATCCACAGTGGTAGAGATACCCTCTTCAAATGCTGGAGGAGCATCTCTAAGATCTTCCTCTTCCTCTTCATCATGTGTTATTTCTTCCGTTTCTACTTGCAAAGTAGATGAAAAAACGAAATTCTCATGATCATAAGAGATGTCAAAATTTTCACATTTTGAAGAAGAAGCTTCCATTGCCGACCCTATTGATGAAAAAGGGTCTTCTTTGGGAAATAAAGAGGAGATGATGGATTGAGAATCGACATCAATATTCACCTCTGGTGTTGCTATAACTTCTTCTGGCCTGATTAGCGAAGTATAGACTTGTTGGATTTCTGCAGACGAAATGAAAACGTCACCACTTATGCTTTCATCACTGCTTGGTAAGTTACCAATTTCTCCCATGTTGTCTGGCTCGATTGCCGTAATTGACATTATGGATCTTTCCATAAGAGTATTTTGATTTGGTCCTATTTTGTCAATTTGACTGATAGGTAACACATAATCTGTACTCACATGTGAAAATGGATTTATTGGAATTTTTTCCAAACCATATGGAGCATTAACTTTGGTAATTTCCTTCATTGTAGATTTTTCTCTTCCCTTCATGTGATAAAATTCCGCCTCAATGTATTGAGACTCACATGTCTTGAACGGGGTCTTATCACCATACAATGTTCCAACTTGACCATCGAAACAGTATTTGAGACATTGATGGTATGATGACGGAATAGCTGCATGCTGATGTAGCCAGGGTCTTCCAAGCAAGATATTGAAAGCTGAGTCTTGATCAACAATCATGAAATCTGAATTGGAAAAAAGATCTCCAAACTGAGTTCTGAGCGTAACTTCTCCCAGTGGTTCTTGTTCATTTTTATCATATCCTTGCAACATCATGGTAGAAGGAGATAAATCAGATTCCGTGAGGCCCAATCGACGAAGTGTGCGAATGGGCATGAGGTTGACTCCTGAACCATTGTCAATAAAAGCTCTTCGAACATCTATACCATTGACTTTGCCAGATAAGTACAAAGGTTTTATGTGCCCATGCACAACATCATCTTCATCTTTATCAGTAAAAGATATCACTGCATGGCATTCTGCAGGATTATTCTATATGTGATAATTTCAGCTGCAGCAATTTCAGCTTCAAACTCCTGAGGACTTGACCAAGCTTCGATGAGTGCTTCCCGAAGATCTCTTGATAGATTCAAGGCATCCAAAATTGATAATTTGTCTGGTACTTGGGCCAAGTGTTTCAATATATCATACTTTTGATCTAGAGGTCTGCGTTTCCCAATATGAATATGCGGTTTAGCAGGTACCTTGGAAGCAGATGCTTTGGAAGCTGATGCATCTTGTATTGAAGTTGGAAACATCTTTGGTTTTGGAAAATTAGACTGATTAGATCGATTTACTTGCTGAGATAAAGAAGATGGAACCTTTAATCGGTCTTCCAAAATAACTGTGCCGAAGCTGAGTTGGCCATTGGCAGAAGAACTTGCTTGTTCTTTTTGAGATCGCTGAAGGGTTCTACCACGAGTTTCTGCTGCATATACAGTGCTAGCAGGGGTAGAATTAGAGTAGTGGCTTAGGAAAGATCCACATCTTCCCCTATATCCTGAACCTCTAGAACTTCCTCGGGATCCCTTATTTGATACAGGGAATTCAGGCTTATCAAGACTAGAATATGAATCTGTTAATTGAATCATATTAACAGAACCAAAGATTAACTCTTCGTCTGATAAAGACTCTGCCTGGTTAGCCTGTTTAGGCTGTGCCGTTTGGTGGGACGGTGCCCGTGGCTTTGAAGTAGATGGCATGAAATCTGCCAGAGTCAAATACAATTTAGGTTTTGATGAATACTCATCTTCTCCTGATTCCTCTTTCTTCTTTGAATTGCGCTGCCCTTTTGAGGATTTGTCTTTTGATGGAGGCTTTACTGCAGCTTTTGTAGGAGACACAATTGGTTTCTTCAATTGTGTTAGCAAAATGGAATGGGTCCGATTGATTGTCTTTCTGACCATCCAATCATCATATTTTTTCGCAGTTTTGCTTATGACTTCCTGCCACTCGCCTCCTTCTTCTGGATCTGTAGCGGTAATACACGCTACATGAGATGAAGAACCCTTCAATTTGACTTGTCCCAAGTCGACCATCTTTTGCAGGAGGTCTTTAAAGACAAAAGACTCCTGGATGGGATGCCCCAACATTTGATGAATGGGACAATAATTTGGACGGTCTTCATCTCCTTCTTTGTTTGGCCTCTTCGGCACTGGTAATTGAACCAAATTATTTTCCAGAGCTGAAATGAAGTAACCAGGAACTTGCTCACTTCGAAAAGAGTATGTTTTACTATTCATATCCTCAAATTGTTTTCGTCATTGATCTTTTTGATCATTTGGACAAAACAGCCTTTGTTGTTGGCGTTCAGGAGGTGGAGCCCTTCGAGAAGATGAAGGTTTTGAAGTAGAAATAGGTACAGGTGCCTGTTTAAGCATAACTGTAGCAGTTTCTGCTTTATCCATTCTTCTTCCTGGAGCTGATGGAATTACACGAGATTTAACCTTAGCCTGTATAAGGGAATCTTCAATCTGTTGAGCAATTGAAGTAAGGTCTCGAAAACCTCCTGTGTATTTCACAGGGATCAGTGGCGTGCGTAATTCGTCACGCAAATTTGCCACACAGATTGGCAACAATTCCTCCTGAGGGAGTGATAAAATCAAGGAATACGTTAATCAATTCCAACGAGCAATGAAATCAGAAACTCTTTCATTCTCCCTTTGCTTACAGTTTGTAAGATCGAAAACTATCATTTTTGGAAAAGTTGAGCTAAACTGAAGAAGGAATTTTTGACGAAGATCCTCCCATCCGATGACTGACCGGGATTTCAAGCTTGTATACTAGACAAAAGCTGGTCCTTGCAAGGTTCGCACGAAGCATCTGAGTTTCACTGCTTCTTGCTGCTCTGGAGTTCTCATCATAGGATCACAACAAGACACGTAATGCGTCAAATGTTGTTCAGGTTCTCCTGATCCATTGAAAGTAGGGAAAATAGGGTTTCCAAAACTGGATGGAGGAGAAATTGAATCTACCCATTTAGGGTAAACTTTCTTTTCAGGTTGAACTTGCGCCCGTTTCCCTTCCATAGTTTCTAACCGAGCTGTTAATGACTCAATAGTAGTTATTAACTTTTGAGAAACGTGAGGTTGAACTTGGTTTTGGGTAGGTGCAATGAATGGAGCTTGGACAGACGTGGTGGTTGGTGCTGCAACTGATGGTAGTGCTGCCAACCGTTGTTGCGTTTGACCCGTAGGATTAGACCTCTATGGGTGTACTGATAAAGGAGGATATTCTTGATCCATCTCAGTAGTTACAACAAATTCCTTCGGCTGTCGGACTTCAGCACTCTTTAGAAGAAGACTACTCTGAAGTAGTTCTGCATTCAACCTTCTTAATTCTTTCATTTCTTCCTCCGGTTGTGCAAACCTTTGCTCTAATGAGAGCGATTGACCTCCTTCATAGGAAGTGTGAGAAGTAACCTGATTCATTCCTTTCCCCTTATTGGATCCTTTTCGGAGAGGGGGAAGTGGGTTACTTGAAGGAATACCCAGATTTTGGGTAAGCCTTTGATTACGTGTGCGCACACCTTCTTCATTTAGGTCTGTGTGCGCGACTTCTTGAGCATGAACCTCTTCGTCTGATCCCTCTGATTGAGCCTCATCTGGTGAATCAGCAACAACGACATTGATGACATTAATGGATGCATATTGCATGGAATCCTTTCAATTAGCATTTCTGTGATATTGTCTCCTTCTATGTCCATGATGATACATGGCATTCCGTTGACTTGATCCCTCAGGAATTTCTTGGAGAACCGTCACTTGGAGAGAATCTTTTGACAGCTTGGCTCTTCGTTCCTCTTGAGGCTTATTCCCTAATTGAGAGAATACTGACTTTCTCTGAGGGAAGGATTGAAGATTTGAAAAAGTCCCCAGTCCGGTGGACTGGGGATGTTCCTGCTGCTTCCGCTCAACTCCTCAAATCCCATTCGTTGACTCTGAGGGTTTGGTTAGAGAAGTCCCCAGTCTGGCAAGCTGGGGTGTCTCTTGACATGATATGTCTGAGATCTTCTTAAAATCTCTCTTGATCTTGCGAATCTTAGTTCGGAAATTAGCTGGATGCATTAACCTGTATCCACTTTTATCACCTAGTTCAACAGACCGTTGGATGATTTCCAAAACTTCTGTCATTTGATGACGTGTTTGCTCCAGATGAGAGGCTTGTGAAATATTCTCGCCTGCTTGATGTAGGAGCAATTCAACAACCTGTTCTCTATATACTTGATTTTGAGAGGAACTAGTTGAAGCTTGTTCTTGAGCAAGCTTTTGATTATGAACAAAGCCCATTGACTGTGGCCGGCCATGGGCAATAACATTGCATGAGACCATTTTCGGCGGGCTTTGCTGACCAGAAAGCACTGTGAAATGTAGTGCTCCGTGAACACCCCATCCTCTGATATGAACATCATATAGAGCATTGGCAATTAACTGACGCAATCTTCTTAGTGCGCCAAGGCATGAACGTTGAAGGGTTCTCTGTTGCTTTTCAGCCTTCGGATACCGAGAGACTGATAGAGATGCCAAATCAATCTGGCGTTGTAACCCTTCTATTATCTTAAGATGATTTTCATATTCATCGTAAGATAATACCTTCTTCTTTAATTGACAAAGAGTTTTCCATATGTTGAGACGAATATCATGGATTCCATCATCCGTCAACATCTTTGGAATGTCGTATTGGGAATCAGCCAAAGGCCAAAACATGACTGGTATTTCACCTTTTGCCAGTTTTTTCCTCATGTTCAGCATTTCCTCATTATCATTAAATGAAGATTCTTCTACCTGTTTGGACCAGAGTTGGTGTTTCCTTGTTGCTTCATCGGATTCAACAAGATTGGTAGAGAAATCACTATTCATGCTGGAAGATGAATGACCCAGGGATGGTTCGGAGAATAACCTGAACCCCAAGCTATCTTCTGATGGAGAAAGAGTTTCACCTGCCGATAGTAAAGCATCAGACATGACTGGTTTTACGTTTGCAAGTGCCTCGAGATAGGAGGGATTTATCGTCACTACATTGCCTTCTGAAGAATTTTCGAGACAACGTGAATCACTACCGCGGAGAGGACTTTCGCAGCGAAGTTCATCACCATGAGGAGGACCGTCATGATGGGTTACAGCAAAAGATGAAATCTCTTGCTCCTTGGCCTTCTGACCAAACAGAGGGTTCCTGTGGCTCTCATCTGAAGAAGAAACTTCAATATTAACCGAATTTTCATGAAGCAAGTCTTCATGAGGAAGTGTCTGTTGAAGACCTTTAGAATTAATGTTCTAGTATTGGGAACTGAGGGAGTAGAATCTTGAATTCTGACAGATAAATGTCTGAGGGCTTCAAGAACTCCAGCATCGAGCAAGGCCTTGTTGCAAATTGGCCTTTGATCTCCTGACTATGCTGGGCAGATCTTTTTCTTAGATGCCTTCTTACTCGCTTTAGAAACCACTTGATGACGAAAGTGATTGCTATGAGCAGTAGTATGTGCCTGATCAGGAAAGATGGTCAGGTTAGGCTGACGATCTCCATTCAAATCAGGTGTATGTGCCTGACTTGGTTGTCCGTATGATATGGGGGAGTATGCCCCATAACCCTCTTGGACTGGAACAGATGTGTGTGTCTGTTCCGGAGTGAATCGTTGATGTGTCACTCCATTGCTAGGGATAGATTTATGTGTCTGTCCCTGAGATGATGCTGAAGCTGTTATGATATCCTGGCAAGCATCCAGAATATGAGCAGGAATTTGCTTCTGCTCTTTCACCATTGACAAAATATGTTTGGTGACTTCAGCCGCCGGAACGGGGATATATGTCCATTCCGGGCTTGGATTAGGTGTATGTGCCTGCTCTTGTCCTCCTTTTCCTGTCAGTGAATCCTGACAGTACTCAAGTGTGGAGGCAGAGAGTTGAGTCTGCCCCCTGTTTGTCGTCGGGACTTTCCGACTGACTTCTCCGGGTGCTACCAAGCGAGACTGTTTGTAGGCCTGATTAGAATTAGCAGGTGTATGTGCCTGCTGATTACACTTCGCCAAACGCGGTTGACGAGATCCATCTATGTAGTCAGACGAGCCTGCTGACTAACTGGTGATGTATAAGCAGGTGTATGTTCCTGCCTATGGTACTCCGCCGGAATTGCCTGACGGGATCGGCTTGATGCTGCCAGACGAGTCTTCTGGACAACTGAATTAAAACGGGCAGGTGTGTATGCCTGCTCGTTGTTTGCCACCAAGTTAGGTTGGTGGACTTCTCCGAAGATGGCAGGGATGACAACCTGCCTATTGTTAACCGGATTCCGTCTCTGGCGGTTCATCTTGCCTGCTCGGGTTCGAGGAACCTGAGCTGAATGCTTGGAGTCGGTAGCCTCATCATATTGAGGGCGCACTACCGCACGAGTCTGGTGGCGATTGTTGATGGGAGCCCTCGGGAAGGACTCCTGTCTTTTTGATTTAAGGCCCCGAGGGACCTGCTCATTCACTTTCTCGGAGTAAGGGAGTGAATGGAAATTGCGTTCCGGGGATAACGACCCGAAACGGTTGGAGACGGTAGTCAGCACCGCCTGCTTCTTGATTGATGGCCACCGTTGTCCGGACGACCAGGTAGAGTTGTTAACTTGGAGGGCTTGACGAGCGGCCTCCAGAGTTGGGATAGTACCGTTGCGACGGTACTCCTTAACCAGTGCATTAGAAACACAGTGTTGAAGACGCTGAGTTGGTGATGTCATCCTCAGAGCGGATGACGTTCCAGCAGGAGTAGCAGCATTGGTTTTCACAGCAGCAGACCTCACAGTAGAGGTGTTCACAGCAGCAGTATTCACAGGGGTGAATTTAAGGAAAGCCATTTTTGCAGAAGATCTTGAGAAAAGAGTTCATGTTCCATGTAACAGACATAATCATGATGAATCCGGCCACTGCATCTTTTGGATGAGCATATGTCAATGATTGCCTTGTTGGCCCAAGGGGCCTAACAAATAATAAGAACATCACTTTCACTTGGTTAAGGATTCACGTCGGGTTCACCATTTTTGTTTCGCACGGAATCTGGGGATGACCTCCTGGACGGGAGATTCAAACGTTCCGATTGGTTTCTAACGGGTTTGTTCGTAGAACCGGAGACATCCAATGATTCCACATCCGTTTGGACCTACTTTCCAAAGGCATGCGCTCATTAGCTTGTGGACTAATGAGACTTAGGAATTTGCATTGGTCGAGAGGATGGGAGGTCGGACTCATCACACCTTTTTGAGGGGAATTATTGTCTACTCCGGGACTCTCTTTATAGATTTAAGTTATGTTCGTGAATCCTTATTACATTACCATGTATAAAATGTGATGTTCTTTAGTTTTAACAATCAATGATAAAATATGCAAGAAATTTAGAGAATCTTTTATATGTATTTGAGGTTCTTCATCAATAGAGAATCATCTATATCTGTTTAGAGATTCTTGGTCAATGGTATCCTTCAAAACATTTATATAAAAGTCTCTTGGTCATTATGATGACCAGGCTGGTTTTAAATCCACTCAGTGGGGCACTTGAAGTTTATCGTCATTCAGAAGGACATATATTATTTCAAAGTTGGGATCGAACCCATAAATGGGCTACCTACGTATCCTTTCTTTTGGAAAAGGAATCAGAACCCGCATAGTTCGAGGAATGGGGTATGATGTTTATGATTGATGGCTCAAAGATGAATGTCATAATTACTTTTACACTCTAAGCTCACGTGAGTCATGCTCGGTGTGAGAAACAAGAGGTATTGACAAAATTTAGACAATTGTGCCATAAAAGATGCAATCATAAGAATTTGTTTGGGGCTTATGTATAGATGACTACCCAGATTGATGAAGGTTTAGGATTTACTTTTAGGGAGAAAATCCATGAACAGGGTCCATAAAGTTATATGTGCTTCATGGAGATTTGAATACTCTAATCTTGGGGCTTACTCCTAAGGAGGATGCCCAAGTTAGGAGGGGACTTATTATTGGGTTTTATTCCTGAAAAGGAAACCCAAATCAAAGGTAAATTATGACTGGTTAAGAGAAGTTTAAGGGGACTTGGGGCTTATTCCTGAAAAGGAGGCCCAAGGTTATGACTGAGTCTTATTCCTGAAAAAAAGGAGACCCAGGTTAAGGGACTTGGAGCTTACTCCTGAAAAGGAAGCCCAAGGTTATGACTGAGTCTTATTCCTGAAAAAGGAGACCCTGGTTAGGGATTAAGGTTTGGGGCTTACTCCTGAGGAGGATGCCCATATTTGTGGTTGGGGCTTATTCTTAAGAAAGATGCCCAAGATTAGAGGACTTGATTGGGGCTTACTCCTGAGGAAGATGCCCATATTAATGGTTTTATAACTGGGGATTATTCCTGAAAAGGAGACCCAAGTTAGGATTTTCTCATCTTAAAGGATGAGGTTTAATGAATGAACTCTCCGTATTTTAGTGACATAAGGATATTTAAATCACTAGACTTTGAGAGAGATTCCACAGAATTCCTTTCAGATAAGAAAGTCAAATCAATAAATCATGCCATAAATGGCTTTGAAGAGTGTCTTGAAGACTGAATCTTGAAAAGGAAAGGTGAAATGGCTTAAGAGGGGTAAAATGGGAAATATGGGCACCCAAAAAGATAGGGGTGCGCAAGTCTTGAAAGGCACGCAAGTCCTGCGGCGACGCGCAAGTATAGGCCGCGCAAGTATACTTGCGCGACACATGGTGTACTTGCGCGATTTTCAATAAGAATTTGAAATACTTGAGCGACTCTTGATAAAACCCTTTAGAATCCCCTTGAGGTTCTTCCAAAAAAGGGACGCGCAAGTTATATTGAAGGAATTAAGTCGGCGCGCAAGTGTTTGATAAGTTTCAACACTTAGGCCTTCCTTCTTCTCTTTAGATCTTCCGTTCTAGGTAAGAAATTACCTTAGAAGTGTTCCGGAAGCTTTGAGAAGAGACTTGGGCGTCGGGAGCTTCAATCCGAGTTTCTGGAAAAAGATCCTCATTAATGGGGGCCGACAGGGTCTATTTATAGGCAAAAGAAGACCCCGGGCGGTTACCGGGCGGTTACCATTTAGGTCGCGCAAGTCACCTGCGCGACCAAGGTGGCCGCGCACGTACACTTGCGCGCCAGTTAGATAACTTGCGCGGTGATGCTGCTTTGATCCTTTCTTCCTTCCTTTGTTTATTTTTTGATGTTTTCTTCAAAGGCTGAATCACTTTGAGCTCAGATATTATCTTTTCTGATCTTTAGATTCTGTGACGAAAGGAGCGTCAACAAGGTCATGCCTAGCCGGGGTTTACTTTGTTTTGTTAACTTTTCTGTATCGGCATTCTTACTTGTTGTAGCTGCTGTTGGTTAGCCATTGGAGCCCATTTTATATTCAGTTGTGTACGACATGCTTTGGATGCATGTTTTACTATTCATTAGTAGTTACATGTTATTAGCATTCTGTTGTGTTAATTTTCTCTTTTGTTGTTACTATATTGCTTCTGATGTTAATATGTACTGATTATGCTTCCGCTCTGCGGGTATGGTTCGAGTCTTCTGAGTCTTTATTTCCACTGCATATTTATTTTTATACTTGGACCAGTACCGTTATTATGATCCTTTGAGAGGGTATAGCCTCCCCACTATACCTGAAAGACCCTCTCTTCTAGACGACATCCTTTGGCATTCAGGGAGGTGCGCCTAAGGTAGTAACACCTGACCCGTTTGGAACTGTTCGGGTGGCTGGCCGGGTCCGGTTCATTACAAAGTGGTATCAGAGGGGTTCTAAACAAGGATTTAGTAGCAGTGTCTTTCTAGCTAGTAATGAGATTGTGACTTCTCTTTTAATTTCTGATGGTTTTACTATTTGGGATATGGTAGACTGGAGATAGGTTGTTGTTACTGGAACTAGGTTTCTAGTTTGTTCTTGGGAGCCTGCACCCCAGGTACGAGGGATGGACCTAGTTACCATGGATGGGAATTGCTATCTAATTTTTCTTATATTACATTTTATAAGATTTCCACCTCAGTGGCTCACCTGATGTGTGATGTTCTTGATTGTGATATGTGACCCTTGACCCGATGCGGAAAGAGAGAATTGGACCTTGGCCTGGTATGGAAAGGATTGTTTTCTTGGATTTTGATAGGCACATTTTTAGGGTATTTCCATTTCATAATTGCACGTATGCTATGTGAAGTGATAATACCATGTGATTATAATCAATTACAATTCTTTTTGTGCTTATAAAAATTGAATAGGTGAAATTCTTGATAGGATTGAATTTATAGTTGTTCAAATGTGTATGCCATGATTTATATTTTGTAAAATTACATGTGGCGGGATATTTGGGTCTGAATCTTATGAGAGTATGAAGGTACTATGGCTGAGGTAGGGTAACTATCAGGATTGGGTGACTCGGTCGTTGGTTTGAGGCAATGTGAGTTGTCAGGACGGGCATGGCCTAAGGTACTTTTTGATACTCTGCTCTGTTGAGGGCGGGTAAGGAGGTCATGAGGCCGGGATGACGTGGGGCATGGGTTGCGGTGAGAAGGAGTAAGGGTAGTTTTTATGCACTGACTTTTACAGCTTTCCTTATCTGTGTAGAATATATTGTTATATATATATATGGGCTGTCTGGCCATTTATGGTATTTAGCGGGTTAATCCTTCACGAATCAATGGAGCGTTAGGCGGGAGATGATACAGTGCCACTGGTGCAGGATTAGGATCAAAATTCGGTACATGCATAGCATAAGCCACAGGTACAAGCTCATGGATAGGATCCAGTGAAGGTGGGACAGTAGTCGGGTTTGGCATTAGTTAGACCGTGGCTCGACGAGCAGCTCCGAGCTATCCTGGTACGTGTCTTGCAGGGGATTGATAGAGGTGTACAGGGTACAGATTCTTCTATGGTGAATCTGACACTGGAGCTCCAGTCGCATCACCTTCCGCTCTTTCAGGGCGAGGTTGGTCTGTAGGCGGCTGAGAACTGGATAGAGAGCATGCAGATGATCTTCAAGCAGCTTGAGATGCCTCCAAGGTGGAGGGTCAAGTTGGCGACATACATGCTGGGAGGACCGGTGAAGCATTGGTGGGACATACAGGTTCAGGCTCGTAGGCATGAGGGACTGGCTTGGAAGGACTTCAAGGACATGTTCTTGGAGAACTTCTACCCGAAGACACTGGGGGAAGAGAGAGCCCAGGATTTCTTGAGTCTTTAGTAGGGAGACATGTCTGTCATGGACTATGAAACTAATTTCACTAAGCTATCTCGCTTTCCATTTTGTATGGTAATAGATGATGCGGCTAGGGTGAGGCGCTTCGAGGATGGATTACGACATGCCATTCGGGTCCAGGTGAACATCTTCAGGCTGGGTTCTTTCTCTGAGGCGGTGAATCTGGCACTCATAGCCGAGGGAAACGAGTTAGAAAATTCTCGCATGGGTAGGGCGAGAGATTCAGGTGATCGTTCAGATAGAAGGAAGCGAGGACAGTATGAGTTCCAATAGGTCATTAAAGTTAGGGATTCATCTAGACCACTTCGTGGTAGTTCTTTGGTGCTTGTCTTCCAGTGTGGACAACCGGGACATGTTCAGGCATAGTGAGATAGACCTCTGAAGGAGTTCTGGGCATGTAGATAGGACCGGCATCTGGAGAGGTTTTACAGGCAACCTTCTCAGATCACCGGTAGGCAGGGACAAGGACATACTGTAGCATCTAGAGTTGTTTCGGGTTCGGTACCCGGAGAGGGTAGTTGAGGTTCAGTTGTGGGCGAAGGTCGTGAAAGAGATGGTGGGACCCAGTTGAGGTGTCAGTGGTTAGTGACTGCAGTAGTACTGCAGGGAGGTCTGGCATCAGGCAGCCATATTTCAGGCGAGGTGCACACCGTGGAGATGCCAGAGGCTGAGCAGGCTGGTGAGCCGACGACGGTTAGTGGTACACCGCTGTGTGGCCGTGATATCCATGTTTCCTTTTTGGCATGACCTGTAGAGGCATGTCTGTTTTGAGTGCACGTGGTGCACATGTTCTATGTGGACTGACTAGATGCTATTCAGTGGGATTGGCACCATATCAGGTGCGTGATATATTTATATATATATATGTATGAGATGCGTAGCATCAAGACATTGATAATGCAGGTTACTTGAGGTGTCGTGGGTATCGGGGCATCGATGATGCAAGTTACTTGATGTGCCATGGGAATTGGGGCATCGAGGATGTGGCCTACTTGAGCTGCTAGGCACGAGGTTATATTTTGAGCATCTATGGGATGCAGGACCTGATGGAGGCGGACACTGATACGGTGTGGGATACGTTGGGTTTCGGGAATGACACAAGAGCGCCAATGGGGTGCACGGTTGACGATGCATCATGGGAGGACTATGGGTCCGGAAAACAGGTTAGTAAACTTTTTTTACTTTCATTTTTTTGGTTGAGACTGAGTAAGAAATTCCTAAGGTGGGGGGCCCCCTTGAGAAATTTAGACAGAACCTTGAGACCGGGGTAGTCCAGGTTGTTTAACGAGGATGGGCATCTTCGTTCCCATCTCCGAGGTTTCGTTCGGTAGATCAGGGATGAGCTACGTTAATGTGGGGAGTTTTGTAAGAACCAATGTTTTTAGAACAAGTCAAATCCCGAACCTGTTTAAATTTTTGACTGGTTTCGGGGGAAACAGGAGAAACGGGATGTTTCTAGAAATCTCTAGACTACACGCCATGTACTTTATAAGTACACGCTGTGTATATGTTAAGTGAGTGTCTTCCGTGTGCTCGCCAAGTACATTTCATGTGATGACCGTGTCGAATTTTCTTACTACAAGGTGTGTAGTTTTACATGCGCTGTGTAACCCCGACTGTGTGGTGGCTATACATGGTGTGTAGGCCTGTTGGCCGGGTAGAACCAGGTACACGTCATGTCCCCATTGGACACACCGTGTAGTCTAGCCGTGTACTCAAGATATATATGGGGTGTGGGTAAATCAGCGAGGTAGATAAGATAATCCAAGTACATGCCCTGTACCTATAGGTACACACCGTGTACTCATGTCGGCAGGTGGGCGGAATCCAAGCTGCCAAAATGAATAGTTAAATGAAATATACAAGACATGTAGTCATGAAGTACACGCCGTGTAATTTTTTTTTGTTAAAACTGGATTTAGCCTCGTTTTGAGGTTCTGGACAGAACCTCTGCACCTAAGGCATCCAGATCTTCAATCTCTCCCCGGTTCTCTGTCTGAAGTCAGATTCGATCACGGTTGGAGGCGTTGGAACCCCCTCCGCAAGTCCTCGATTCCTCTTTGTCTGTTTTGGTTAATTTGCGTTCTAGAATGAGTTATAGGATTTTGAAAGGTATTTACTCTTTTGTAAATTTACCGTGTTTTAGATCGAATTGGTGTCTATTACCGGAGGAGTGGCATCGTACGAGTCTCAGGTAGGTGGTGCATACCTCATTTTGTGTTTTTGTGGTTTTTTGGGTGATGCGGCCTTCGGTGCGTTTTTTTTTTGTATTTTGAGCAGTCACTGTTTTGTATACTATTTCATATTTAATTTCTTGTGGGACCTATGGGATGCCTTTGGGTATGCCATGTTACTAGTTTGGATGAGCGAGCTGGGTGAGGGGTCGTGGCTTATCGGGGCATTTAGGCCAGGGAATGCCAAAATGGTTTTAATTGAATTGTTAATGTGTTAAAATGTTTAGTTTAATTTATTAAAGCCTATTATCATTGTTAGAGGCATTTACGTCCTCAGTGATGGTATGCGACAACACCTCTCATAGTGAAATTTGATGCTTTAGTTTGTTTTTCCAGTTTATGTTTTCTGTTTAAATATGTTATATATGAAATTGCTGAATTGTGTCTTCTGGACCTTTTGGGTTGTGTTGGTCTTGGCCCAGTTACGCTTGAGTTATGCTGATCACAGGTTGGGGCTTTTCCCGGGTTACATTGGGTTATTTTGACAATGGGATTGGGTGTCATGAACGTTGGCTTGAGGCAGTACGACTGTCAGGTTGGGCATGGCCCAGGTTTCTAGGATGGTGATGCCATCAGACTTTAGTGGCAAGGTCATCGGGACACGAGGTGTCAGATGAGTTGGTGGCTTAGGAATTGTTTTGGTGATTACCGCTCACCCAGAACTTTGAGTAGTGTACACACAGAGATACTTTGTGATGAGGTGGTTTTGACCACTTGTGTGGGTAGAGGCCCCTTTAGTAGAGGTTAGGTATTTTGGTTTGGGGTGCTTGTCATAGAAATCCATGTGGGAGGTGAGGATCCTCCATGGAATGGGTGTGCCTTCAGGACGTCGGCACTTAAGATACAAGGTGTCAGGAGGCACATTGTGCCGGGTTACTATTTTTGGGCGTGCCTTCGGGATGTCGGTACTTGAGTCACAAGGTGTCAGGAGGCAAATGGTGTTGGGTTACTATTTTTGGGCATGCCTTCAGGATGACCGTACTTGAGACACAAGGTTTCAGGAGGCACATGGTGCCGTGTTACTATTCTTGGGTGTGCCTTCAGGATGTCGGTACTTGAGACATGCAGTGTCAGGTGGCACATGGTGCCGGGTTACACGATAGAGATTCCGGCATTGGCCAAAGTAGGTGAAACTCTATGGTGTTGTTGAGCACCAGTGGAGTTTGTGTTTACATGTGCACTGTACTACATACTTCTTTCCTTGTAAATGCATTACTTATTAAACAGATATATTTGGTACGCACCGTTGGGTGGTATCCTACTGAGATTTGTCTCACACACAGTACGGGCCTTTCGGGATGTGTGCAGACTTTATGGATATACGTGCATGAAAGAGGCTAGCTTCAGGAGTTTGGATGCGTTAGGTGTTTCATGGAGATGGTATGGACCTTAAGGTCATTTATAGGTGGGGTTTAGTTTGTTTTGTTTACTTTTCGGTATCAGCATGCTTACTTGTTGTAGCTACTATTGGTTAGACATTGGTGCCTTTTTTATATTCAGTTGTGTACGACCTGCTTTGGATGCATGTTTTACTATTCAGTAGTAGTCACATGTTATCAGTATGCTGTTCTATTAATTTTTTCCGCTGTTGTTATGATATTGCTTCCGCTGTTTATCTATATTGATTATGCTTCCACACTGTGGGTCTGGTTTGAGTCCGCTGAGTCTTTATTTCCACTGCATATTTATTGTTATAAATAGACCAATACAGTTCTTATGATCCTCCAAGAGGGTATATCATCCCCACTATACCTAACAGACCCTCGCTCCTAGTCGGCAGCCTTTGGCGTTCGGGGAGGTGTGCCTAAGGTATTAACATCGGACCCGTTTGGCACTATTCGGGTGGCTAGCTGGGTCCGGGTTGTTACAAAAATGGCATTAAACAATTTCATATAAATATTATTAATATTTTTAATTACATTTTTAAGAAATATGGACATGGATGATAGTGATTTCCCAATATGTACTAATGTATAAACAATCTCAAATTGGAAAGAGATTGCGAAATTTTCCCTTACCTTGCAATTCCTTTTTGAGTGATCTTCCTTTAAACTCATGTATAATGGTATTATGATTTTTTCTAAATTAATATATAACAATTATAATTCTCATAATATTATATATAATCTCTTTATAATATCTTGCTACCCATTTGATAAAAATCATTCACTATTTCACTATTTTGGGTGTTAGTTGCCTAGTTTTTTCATGTATTTTTTAACTTGTCAATTTCTTCTTATATTACTTAGATCATGATTTAATCATCTTTATAATGTGAAATGTGACATAATTATATTATATATTGATTTAATATTTATTTATTATATTCTATATATTTTTGAGATATAAATAAAATTCATCATTCTCAATGACGGTATGTCGTACGTACGCATAGGCGCTACATTCATTTCCTTGTCGTATTAAAATATTGAAGAGTGAATGATATATATTTATATTATAATTATATAATCATATATATGTTATATAAATGAAATATATTTATTAAAAGTATCCTTAATACGTTCCATTTACTGTGTGAACGAATCACATTGCTTTGAGGGTGCGGTAGTCCAGTCTTCCACAAGCGATGTTATTGTATAACCACAATGTTGAATGCAGGAAGGTATGTCTAATATACAAGTTACATAATATGAAAAATTATATAATTTCAATATTAAATTATTTTTTAACCATAAATATACTTTTAAGACCATCTATGAAGGTTGTCATAGAGAAGGAAAAAAAACAATATTCTCAGAGTCGATTAAGCAGCATAACTTGGAAAACCATTACATTTAATTGAATATGGGGATGTGAGAAAAGAAATGGATATGAGATATTCCATTATAAACATAAAAAAATTACATAAATTATTTTTTATTTATCATTCATTTATGGATGAATTTGGTGATGAGAATTTATAAAAAGAAAAGAAATTAAGATTTGTACTTTGTGAAAATCACCTCTTGAATATCACCTCCTTGAAAGACCCTTGAGAGATTTGGATTTTGTCTTGTGGTTAGACCCAAAAAACATAGACGTGGGTATAGTGAGTAGGAGAGGTGTGGTTATGTATTTTAGGTTCTAAATTTTTTTTTTGGTTAAAATAGCGTGGTAGAGAGGTGGTATTTACACTTCAGGATATGAGGGTTAATGTGAATAATATATTGACTTTTTTATATTAAAATTCAACCATATAGAGGGGGGAATAAATTACATGAATTTGGATTATAATTAATGTTTAATAGGATGGTTAGGGTCTTCCACAAGTCAGAAAATTGTTAAATGTTTTATTTTTTAGGTACGTTAGGCTTTTATCTTTTAACTTTAACCCTTGTCAAAACATTACTTTTACTACGGTAAAAAAAATTTACCATGGAAAATTTTCTATACCTAAAAATTAAATTGAAATTAAAAACAAATTTGGAACTTATTATTCCAAATATGGAATCCATTTAATCTAATTCAATTCATAGAATTAGAAAATTTTGATTTAAAATTAAGTCCACACACAAGACTAAAAAGCTGGGTTTTAATGTTAAATGTCAAAAAACTTGACATAGATTTTATATTTAATTTAGAATTAAAATTGGTTCCAAATACCAAAATTGAATTAAATGATAAAATAATAGTACAATTGAACAATAAAACAGAATAAAATAACAATATATATATATAACTAAACTAGATGAAAAAACAATTTTGAATTAAAATGAAATATTTTTATCTATTCATTAAAATATGAATGTTATCAGAAAAATAGAATAATTTTTTCCAAATTTTTCTTATGTTCCACTTATAAAGAAAAACTTTATTTCATAATATTAGTTTTATAATAGTTTTAAATATTGAATTTAAAATTTTTTTCCATTAAAAGGTAGGAAAAATGATTTTTTTTAAATTACATGTTTTATCTAAAAAATTGATTTTTTCTGATATCATGACTAAAAAATAAATATGTTGGATGTTTAAATTAAATGGAATATATAAAGTTAGAAATGTGGTTAGAAATATTTATAAAATCTAATTTAATGGCCATGTTAAATATTATATTCAACAATTATATTAATATATTTTTGTTCGGTATAACTAGGCCAGGTGTGTAACGTAAGCCAACTCACTGTTATGGGTTGTGTAAGATTAACATGGTGTTTCATAAAAATAAAGAAAGCCAAAAAATTAGATTTATTCTTAAATGATCATATTTTAATTTCTCAGGGTGTTTCATGGATTTCAGTTCATCACTCTCTATGGTAGTGTTGAGCTGATTGATTTCTTCCATATCACATATGAAAATCAATGAGACAATTCTTTGATAAGTTATATGTTATATTGCTTCATCCTAATCAAGTTCATCTAGGAATGTGGATTTATTTTATAATACATCAGTATAATAATTCATTGATTGGGGAACATGATGCAATGTGGGCTAAACATGGAACTATGCCATCATTCCACTGACATAGCCAGTGAGAGGGGATAGTTCTCCTTTTGATGGCATACTACCCATTTATCTGTTGTATCACTAATTATGATTCCCATTTGTTGTTCATGTTGTAATTTTGAAGATATAATGATAATTAAGAACTAGAAATGATTTCTTGGTATTCTACTTGATAATTCTTCCATCCTTCAGACAATGAGAAATTTTAGGGAAATGCTACTTTTTCTAGAAAGACAAATAAAATCATTAAGAAAACTAGATCAAGCATCAGGTTTTAATCCTTTTTCAGAATGGACTTTGGGTGGGGATATCAAAATATACCTACCATGTGTAGGGAGTTTCATAGGCTTAGGAGACCTCCTTATCTAGAAGCTTGATGTCCACCGGTGTATTTTATAGGGAAGGATGTGTGGAAAGAAAATCTTCCATCATTGTCCCTTTCACCAATTTTTGTGGCAAGAACTAGATGTCGTATTACTACAGATTGACTACCCATCTAACTTAGAACCTCGTTAACATTTCATGAATAAGGATGTACTTGATTGGATCGATATGATGGACCAGATGGGATTTTTGGTACTGCTTGTAATTCCTTAGTGTTATTATAGTGAATATGAGTGCAAAACAGTTCCTCTCAATGATAGAGTATAGAGTATCAGTACCTAGTGTGGTTCTTCAGAGGTAGTTGAGTCTATTATCGCTCCCTACATCATTCTTTTATGTGAGGAGGGTTCCCAATGATTATTCCATGGGATCCACATATAAAATATCTGGTCCCCTTCCATTGAAGGCATCATGACAGATGGGTGTATGAGATACATCTTGAGTCTTTCAAAGGATTATTTTAAATCATCGTCACATGGATAGGTGATTCCCTTCTTCATTAGCCTAATGAATGGGATATCTTCTCTGGCATGGTTGAAAATGAATAACTGAATGTATATGAGGTTCCTATGTAACGCCTTCAGTTTATTGATATTTCTGGGGAAGAAATTGATAAAATAGAACTACTCTGATTTGGGTCAATCATGATTCTATGATGGAAAACCCAAAAGAAAAGGAAATTCCATAATGTTACCCTGAAGTAACATTTCAGTAGATTAATTTTCATTCTGTTTTGTCATAGCTTGTCAAATGTTTTCCAGATATCTATGAAGCGATAACATCACTATTAGTATTTGAAAACTAGGTCCTCAACATTACATTTGGCTTTCCATCCCTAGAATTTCTTAATGATATGATTCATGGAACATTGATATGTGGTGCCAACATTCTTCATGCCAAAGGACATGAACTAATAGAAAAAGATACGCTAAGTTGATAAAAAGTTAGTGGATTCTTCATCTATAGGGGCTATCTTTATCTGATTTTACCCTAAATACTTGTCCATGAAAAAAGGGCCTGGAAGCTTTTAGTTTCATCAATCAAGGGTTTTGAGACTACAAATAGAAGTTAGAAATTTGGGAAATGACAATTATGGTCTCTAAAATTGATGATGACACAAATCCAACCATTCTTTTTCATGATATGGATGATGTTGGAAATCTATTTTGTATATTTCACTTCTCTGAAAAAGTTGTCTTTGATTAACTTGTCGACCCCCACCTCTACATTTGTGTAACGAGAGGGTTGAATTATCTTTGATTCCTACTTTAAGGCTCAATTCATATTAGGAACACTGATATGTTGAACAAAAACATCTGGATTCAATCATATCATTTCTGTATAGTTCTATAGAAACATATATTAGTGATACTTCGACAATATTGTATACATATCTTGCTTCTATAGTGGCATAATGGAACTAATAATAATAGTTTTATGGTCTTATTTTCCCCCTATATTTATTTTCCTGAGTTTATCGATTGTGGTGGAGGCACCTTCCTCAAATGTGGGAGGGGTGTTCCTGAGATCATCTTCAGATTCTTCCATCTCTGAGGTTGTGGAGACATTTTTTGAAAAAAATGAAAATATCGGATCTTCTCTATAACCATTAGGGTTAGAGAGATCATGATAAGAGACATTATAATCCCCTTATGCCTGATCCATTGCAGAGAGATTCCAAAGATAGTTATCTTTTTCACTTTCACTGTGGACAAAATGGGCTTCGACTGATGGGGTTAGGTCTATCAGCTCAACTAGATTTATGGGGAGTACATAGTTTCTGTTGAGAATACTTTAAGTATTTTTTGAGGATTTCCCCTTAAATTGGTGGATTCAACCTTTATATGATCATATTCCATTGGTTTTTTGCCTCCCGATTTGTATAAATCTACATTAGCATATGTGGCTCCACATGTCTCAATGGGAGATTTGTCACCATGTAGTATGCTTAAATTTTCATTAATGGGGTACTACAGACATTTTGGGGATCATGAGGGTACCAACAAATGGATATGGAGACATATACTCGTAAGAAGGGCATTGTATGTAGTATCCTATTGGATAACCATAAACTCGGTGTTTGAGGTGAGGTCCCCAAATTGAGCTTTTAGTTTGATCATCCCAAGAGTGATTTTCTAATGGTTATCCTATACTTGAATGGTGTTCTTTCTGGGAGATCATTCACATTCTCTATATCCCAAATGTAGGACTGTTGGAATGGGGATGGTACTGATCTTGGAATCATTAACAATCAGGCCCCTTTGTATGTTGGCATTATTGAGTCTTCCTAAAACATATATGGGCTTGTTGATACCTTAGATGACCTCTTCATGGTCTTGGTTAGTGAATGAAATGGATACATGAAATTCTGAGGACATGGTCACCACTCAATAGACCTAGGATGTAGCATCTTATGTCTCAAACTCTTGTGGACTTCCTAGGAAAATTACAAGTTCCTTCGTAAGTTATTTTGAATGATGGAGTGCATCAGGGACTGAGAGCTTGGCCAAGACAACCCCTGACACTTTCTAAACATCATAATTTTATACCAGAGGTCATCGTATCCCGATATGGGGTTTCTATTAGAAATGTGGTTCTAGAGATTAAGCATTTGAGGTGGATGTGCCTAGTTCTTGTGTAGAATACAAGGGAATATTTTTTTCCAGTGGTGTAGGTTATGCTAGTATTCTATGTTTCCTAGTATTATCAAATAATCACACCCCCTCTAGGTCCTCATGCAAGAAAACATGGTGCGAACTATTGAAAGAGGGCTCTACGGAACCTCTATACATATTTTCGGCCTACTAGATTCCCTTCCAATGATTATCTACATCATATATGTTTTCCTTGGGTATTTGAAAAGAATATTTGGTCCTCACACTTCTGTTTTATCACCTGTATACACAGTTCTAGCACACGTGGTCTCCCATTCCACAATCATGTGTTGAAAAATCATACTATGAGGAATATTATTCATCATAGAATGGATTTTTCAACCATTACATGTTGACAGAACCAAATATGAACTCTTCATACGAAGAGGATTCCATTTGGTGGGGTGCATCCCATATTGCAGATGTCACAGGGAACAAGTCTACAATAGTTATATCATTCATTGGATATGAATATGAGTCATCTATTTCTATTTATTCCTGCTTATAATGGTCATGACCTCCTTTCGGAGTTGTGTTTGATGCTTCCCACTTGGGTGGTGGAACTATTGTGGACTTGTGTAGTTTTGCTCTCAAGGTGTTTTGTAGTCGATCAATATTTTTTCAGGTCATCTAGTTGTTGAACATCGACTCACACATGGACCAAAATTTTCTCTAATAACCTTCTTCTTCTGGTAGGAAAACAGTTATGAAAGAAACATACTCATAGGATTTATCTAACACAACCTATATGTAATTTATCAGGCCCCGAAATATGAATTTTAAGATAATGTAGTTTTGGATATTATGATCTACCCTTATGTTGAAAGGGAAGTAATCATGATGGTCTATGAGATTGACCTCATATAGCTTACTTGGATGTGGTAGTGCGAGAAGGTTGTTTTCCTTGGATGAAAATAAAGCCTTTTAGAACCTTAGTTATCCTTTCCTAAAATCCCGGTATAACATTATTTTATTATAAAACTAGACGAGGGAGATTATATGGTTTTCGGCACTTAATAAGAGGTGTTGGGTTGTTCTGAATCTTCCTGTGTGTGTGTATGGGTACTGCTTCTGGCTTGAGTGTGATAGCAATATCTTTTTCTTTTCTAGAACTTTTCCTCTGTGCAATGGGCATGAGCCAATATTTTGATTGGGTTGGATAAATATATTCCTCATGACATCATTACATTTATAAATACTCACATAACCCACCGGAATAATTTATTTGGATAAGAGGAGTTAAAAACAAACCCAAATTATTTTGAGCAGTGTTTCAGTAGTTCTCCAGGGAGAGTAGGATGCCGAGTGAATAGTTTAAATCTTTTCATCTTTCTATGAATTTAGAAACACTATTATTCTGGAATTATTTGCAGTTTTTTGGGTTGAAAATCATTTTTTTCCTCATCATGGTGCTGAATTGATAATGTAATTAGAAAAAAGGTCTTCTCATTATATAATGGATTCTATAGGCATGCTGTTGTACATTAAAAAATATTTCCCTATCATATCTTGTGAAAAAACCTCATCCTTTTATTCTCCTATTGATCTTGAGGAACCATCATCATCCCACAATAGGATACAAGGTTTGTGAAATATTATTTTGTGTCACATACACCATCAAAATCAGAGAAGGTAGGATTTCTGAAATTGGATGGAGGTAATGTTTCATCCACCCATTCATGATACAGATTCCTCTTGGGCTACACAAGTGTTTATCACCCTTCCATTTCTTCCATTTGAGTGTCTAGGAAATAAATGATGTTATAAAGAATTTCAGGAGCTACTGTCAGAGACACCTCCAATCTACTGAGAGTGGGGTGGTGTTAAATGTGGTGGCCATGATTTCATTACTATTTTATTCTCAATTCGTCCAATGATTGAATAATTTATCTTTTGAGAGAGATGTTGTTTTCCCACCAGAGGTACGTCGTAATCATTTTAGACATCCTCATTTATGTATAGTGGATTCCTAGATCTAGATCCAATCTAATGCTTAGATACAACTCTTATTGGCAGGTCATCTATTATAGGGAGAATACTCTCCTCTACATAAAGATGATACCTAGAAGGAATATTTCCCCTGGGTATCTCATCATTGAGGTGTCGTATATTATGAATTTCAATCTCATTTTTGAGAACTATTTCTCTAGGGAAGGAACCTCAACTCATCAATGTGGTGACTAGGATGTATCCATAACTTTCCATTTTTCAATGGATGTGTTCCACTAGTGAGGTGGAAACTAATTATTTAGAGGAGAATGATTTTAGAGCCTTCTATGGTTCTGGGTTTTGTAGCATTTTTTTGGTGAATCCAAATCACCATCTCCTCAGGGTAAATTTTCTGTGTTGTGTCCCATTATATTTTCATCTTGATCAGTGTACATGATTTTTATAGTGATGACATTAATTGAGGCATATTAGGAAATTGTGGTTGTTCCATTACAATTAATGTAACATGATGGTTCTACGCAACATCCATCAGGGTCATTATTTAAGCTCCTTGATATATTGGGCCATTTTGGACAATGACCCCAATGGGGTCTGGTTTTCATTTTCATATGATCCTTCAATATTGGATAGTGAACAATGACATTGAATGATTTTCTCTTCATGATTATGAAGTGTGTCCAAACCAACCGAGGTTTGTCTTGTAGTGGGAGGAAGGTGGGTTACCAACTGTGGAGTTTCCCTCTCATCAAGGAGAAGAATGATCCTCTCTATGGTGGAGATGGGGATGAAAATACTTCCAAACCTATGGTATGGGTTTTATTTGGGGCCACATTTGAAATTTATTCTTCATGTTTTGGAGGATACAATGATTCCTATCGAGGATATGATGCTTCCCAGGATTGACATGAAGAGAAGAATTACCCCAGCCTAGTAGGGTGGGTTTGATCTAGAATCACCATTAATTTATTTATGACCCTATCAGGGGATGATTAACCCAATGATAGTGATTTAGATACAAAATCTCCCAACCCTGTGGGATGGGTTTTGTTTGCAACTGCTTCTAATGTGTTCTGAATTCTCTCATGAAATGAAGATCCGAGAGGTGGAGGTGGTGGTAGATATTACCCTATCCTGAAGAGATCGGTCCATTCCTAGATGGATCATATGGTAGTTGATACAACTTCTTGTTTGATGTGACATAGCCATTCTCACATGGGATCTTGGTGTGATGGCAGCCCATGGTGTGAACCATTCTTTAAGGGATGTTGTCCAGGTGATCACAACTTCAGTATCCATGTTTGAAATGTATTATCACTAAATTGAGGGACCTATTTTGAATTCTTCTTGGATATAATATCCTTCTATTAATTATGTCTAGGAATCCTTAATGTGAGGTAATTCCATTGTAGTGACCAACTAGCCCGAGCACTACATGATCCCCTAATTTCACTGAAAGTTATGCCATTAAAGGATATCATATTTTACGGGTTCTACTATTCTAGGGGTGTAGTAAAGTGTAATGCTCCAAAAAATCACCATCCTAAAATATAGATGCATGATGTAGATTTAGATATCACCTATTGAACTGTCATGGTGCAATGGAAGCAACCATGTTACATATTTCTATTGTGATTTTTTTCTTTTGGATCCTTGGCCAGGGAGATCGAAGCCAGATCCAACTCAAAATAGAGTATCTTGTTGTTTTGAGGGTGACCCTAGTATCATAGATAAAGGAAGTGTCAATCCACCAGTCACTGAGAACTATCCCACATATTTTGGCATAGATAAGGCAGACAATCATTTTCTAGTTTATCTAGGATCTCATAATCATAAGTAGTAAGGGCACAAAACATGATGGGTATATTTTTTCTGAATATTCCCTTCCATAAGTCCATGTTTTCCACCTCTACATTAGGATTACGAGACTTCATCTAGCCATATCATAAAACATACTTCTGATAGTCTCTAGTTGATTGGAGTAGAGTACTACTGGATTTTTGTGGGGGAACTATAGGTGGTTGACCCCAATTTTTTTAGAACCTCTCTATACAAAGGTGTCATAGCATTAAACACCTCTCAATAAAAATATGAATGTGATTTGAACATGTCTATTTACAAAAGTGTTTTTTCAAGGGGAGTATTTTCATTCCCATGAGAGATATCTCTATGGGGAGGTTGACCATGGTGGAAATCATGAGTATATTCCAAATGGCTAATCCCTACAATACCACAAGGAGTACTATCATTTTAATGTGTGTATTCTACTTCAGTGGAAGAGTTGGCGGACCCTTGTGATGTTGAGAATGTTTCTATAATTACCTCAAGGATAAAATCATGAATCATATTAGGTTAATGGGCTATGTTCTGGGTAAGGGTTGGGATACTCCTACATTCCAATTGGAATTGCGTAGGGATAAGAGCCTATTGTATGAGGGGTTCTATAACATTATGATAACTATATGATTATAAGGGAATGTTATCTCATTTTTAAGAATATGGTAGAATATTCTAATGATATATATAATTATTGATAGGAATATGAACATGTCCCCAGGAATGTTCCATTCTCACTTAGCAATCCTTGTTTAGGACGAGAATATGAACATGATCCTGAGCCTCTTTAATATGCCACTAGTCATTCTTGGAAGATATATGAGCCTAACCCAAGTCATACTCCCCTATCAGTTGGTGAGCCCCATTTGGAGTAGGAATGTGATACTGTTATGGAAACACATTCCCCACAAAATTATGTCGATGGACCTTCATAATGGAATAAGGGATATGAGCCTCCCCCTGTATTTCCATGGAATGATGTTCGTGCAGTTATTAATCAACAAAATAAGGAATATGCACCTGGTTTTTATAATCTTCTAGAACATTCCAGGATTAATCAATGATAAGAATACGATCACATACCATGGGAATGTTCCATTCTCACATGTTTATCTCTGGCCAGAATACAGATATATGCCCGATCATGGGCCATTGGAGTATGTTGATGGAATTAATTGATTGGAATATGATCTTATCTTGGGAAATTTTTCCCTCACAATTAGTGTTCCATGTATAATGAGAGTATGATCCCCATCATATGCCTTTGGAATATTGTCATGAACTTATTCAATAGGCATGTTCCCCAATCTTGAGGCATGTTCCACTCTCACTTGGTGATCCCTGGGTGGAATGGGATTATGATCCTAGTATGGTGCATCCTAATTTCATAGAATATTCCAATAATATTCCCATATGGGAGTAATAATGTGTTCTTTCTCCATCGTAGAAACTTGTTAGTGATGATCATAGTAATGAGATTTCATTTTAGTAGGGATAAGAATACATGCATGTCCCATTATCTGCAATAGTGTTGGAATATACCAGAAGAGTTCTTCACCTATTTTTAAAATATATTGTCATTTTAGAATACTCTGTGCAGGGATATTGGCCTATACATTTTTTCATCATTATTTTATGATGTAAGTTATCATCAATTTAAGTGGGGATATGAAACCACTTCTATCCTCATTTTTTCACTCGAATATACCAATGGTCTACATACCCATGGGTAGGGATATGTGACACCCCCATGCCTGATCCTGGAATATACCAGTAAACTTGTTTTGACAGAGAAAAAATATGTTTATGCTTACTAGACACTTGTGGAATATTCCAATAGTCATTTTCAGAAGGAGTGGGGATATGAGACCACTCCTATATAAACAGATGCTTCCTTACCCAATGAGTTATCAAAGTTTCTTGTGCATGGGCATCAGAGGTGGTTGTGTGTCCGGTGGTACCCTTAAAAGGTGGACGATAGGTACTGACAAGGTGATACTGCAGATGGTGGACGATTGGATCCATCTTCATGGATACCTGAACTAGATTGGGGATTTATTTCGCTTCCTATTTCACTTTTATTATATATTGAAGGTGGAATGTTTCACCCTTCAGGGATAATCTCCCAATGAGGCTGGACATGGAAATGAGGGAAATGAGATTAGCTTGATCTTTCCCTAGGTGATGTGGAACCACCAATTTTCATGCATAGATAATCTCAGGAGAGGGTTAGTTTATTTTTATTGAACCATGTCAATGTTACTCCCAAACCATCATGTTCTCCACCTGATATTGGAGTTGTCATGTATGTGAGAACGTTTTTCATCCCACATAGGTTACTGTCATAGTTGATTGACCATAGTGATTGCTAGATGAAGAATACATTGTCTCAGATTGTGATGATATTGATGAGAGCAGTAACTGCAATCTTGTATACATCATGGGATAAGGTCACTGATTAGTGAAATATCATAGGTTTGAAGTGTTCTCTATCAAATATTCATGGTCGAACCAATTTTCCTTCTATTTATGATCCATAAATTATGCTTGTTTGGCCTAATCAAAACATGGATGTGCTTATTTTTTGATAACCTTGGTTACAGAGGATCATTTCTGAGATTCATTATGGTGTAACTATATTTCTTTGTGTAGGATATTCACAAAAGGTCCTTGACACATGATTAATTGATTATTTTGTTACGAGAGAGATTCATGTTGGGTTCACCATTTTTGTTTGTGTTTAGTGGGGAAAACAATGGTCTTAAAAATTATATCCCAATCATAAGGTTTCACATTTTATTCACATCAGGTTCACCATTTCAATTTCATATAGTGGAAAAAAATGGTCTAATATATTATAACCCACTAATATTTTTATTTGAGAAATCCACGTCAGGTTCAGAAATTCTATTTTGTTAGAGAAAAGATGACTGTATTGATTTTTTTGGTTTGGTCTACATGTTGATTTTTAGGATTTCATTTCAGTACAATCCTTGAAATTTGGTTACAATTGTCTTTCTTAATAGAAACTCCCAATGTCTATCCATAACAGAGTGCATACCTACATTCCAATGGTAGGTGATCAATTGGAGTTTCAGACCGAGGGGTAGTTATGGACTCACATTGGTTGAGAGGATTAGAGGTCGGGCTCATTAAACCATTCTGATTGGAATAATTTCTTACTATGGGACATACATATAGATTTATGATATGTTCTATATTCCCTTTCTAACCCCAATACAGAACCAGTTACCGAAAAAATACAATTATAGGTTAAATATCATTTGTTCAAAAAACCAAGGGGGGTCTCATTATTCAATCTATCTATATGTATCCAAGGTTAATCATCCATTTATAGTAATGAATTTATTCTTAATATACTAATTTTGTGAATCCAATTTCTTCATAATTTTCTTCCCTGCAGTGTGGTGGTAAATATTTCAAGGAGGGGATTGAGGCATAATGAGTTGTCGTACGTATCCTAGTTATTATAAGAATCAAAACCCACAAAGATTATAAAAACTCTAGAAGTTTAACATCACACAGAGTGAAAATAGGTGTTGGAAATTGGGAGAATAATATTTATGATTGAGTCTTGAGGATACGTCTTACGTATCCTAATTATATAAGGAGTCAGTGTTATCATAGATTAGTCATTCTATATAACTAACCACAATGTAGATTTTCTTATACATGATATTTTCATATGATTCTACTCGTTTGGGCTTACATGATGAGATTTATATGTTTTTTCGAGTTTCATGATGCTAATGAGGTGTTCATCACGATTACCTAAGCCCACATGAGCTATTCTCGGTGTGGGAAACAGGGGGTTAGAAGTGACCATCCTCATTGCTTTTAGATGTGGGGATTATGAACTAGGAAGACACTATGAGTATTTTAATATGGATATAGGGCCTTATGAATACATCCTCGGTATTCTAATTATGGAAAAAATCATAGCCATCATATTTCTGTTATTTCATAGTCCTATGTGGGATGAGGTAAATGATCGTCTCATGGGAATGATTGGGTCCCGATGGTTGAAATGTTAGTGAGATGGTATGGATTATAATGATATGGATTCCTATTTTATAATTGGATCAATCCCTAGAAATGAGTCTTATATATCCTGGTTAAAACATGAATTATTGTCTTTATAGTTTTATTAGTTTATTGGGGTTTACACACTAAGGTTTCCCTAATCATCAGGTCATACACACTAAGGATGAACAAGGTGATCAAGTCAGAGGATTCCCTTGGTGCTCGATTGTATGGAAGGTTTCTTATGTATCCAAGTTATAAGAGAAATTAGAGTCATCTTAGTTTAGTTAGTTGGTTGAGGCTTACACACTGAGGTTTTCCATATCGTTGGGGCTTACACACAGAGGATGAATATGGTGATAATTTCCCATGGTTCCCTTTAATATGGTCTTATTTTTTATTGATCTTCTTGATATCTTGGTTGACATGATTTTGTTTTCTAATAGGTATTTCGGAGAATTTTGGCATGACATGTTCAAGGATAATCACATAATCTAGTTGTCTTGTCTGAGGGACACCACTTATCTTTGATGACATATGTGAGGGTCATCACATGATCGAGGTTGACTTGTTCGGGTGACATCGTGAGACCTAGATGACTTGTCAGGGAAGTCTTCTCATGAACTTGGTTGACATATCTAGATCTCATCATATGATCCAACAATCTTTCTCTATTTTCATTATGAGATATGGATGACATTATTGGAGGGCATCACAAGAGTGAATGCAACATTCCTTCAAGGGTGATTAATATCTAGGCCGATATGTTTAGAGGACATCTTCAGAACTAGATATCACACATAGAAGGAATTATGAGGGCCTTCATAATATGCTTGGGTTCCACCATAAGACTCATGTGACGTACATTGGTTTCACCATATGAGTTAGGTGACATGCTTGGTGGATTCCACAAGGTCTGTATGACGAGTCCGGATTGTATTGTGAGACTTGGTTGGTATACCCTAGGGGTGTGATGTGTCTTGATTTGACACATCTAAAGGAAATCACATGATCCAAATAGTATAACAAAGATATGTCACAAGACCGGGATAACATTTCCTAGTGTTTTAGAATGTCTTGGATTGATTACATGATACACATGAGGACTATCATACATTTATTCTACATAATTCTACAATTTTTTAGTATAGGTTCCAACCATTTATAGTGAGTGCCTTAGATTTATTTGATGTTAGATTTTTTCATGTCCCATGTGATTTAGAAGATATGTGGGATATTCTTCGCATGTCATGCCAAATGTCCTTAGTGTGATCTATATGTGAGCAAGTGAAGCATTTATATATACCGCATGATTGTTCGAACGGTTTGATGGAACTTTAATTAGAATAATACATACTTTTCATGAGTTCATCCACTCTGTGAAATCCATTCCGATGCTTGGATGTGTAGATGCACTTGGATGTCAAAAATCCAACCTCTTTTTTGAGGCTGGGGTGGAAGATTTACAAGCCTCACCACCCATATTTTACATTAGTTTGTGAGGGAATATGTCACATAAATCATGGATAGAGTTAGTGAAGGGATTCATCATTTTGAATATTCATGAGTCTTTGTCATGGATCACCATTAGGGTGTCACCTGATTTTCAACAACCACAAGTCCCTCTCATCAATGCCTCATTTACGTGATTATTTCCATAATGGGAAACTTTTGAATCACTAGGGTATGTTGAAAGACTAAAATATTTTTATATTGACATTTCTCAATCCTTTTTTAGATTAGGGAACTAGTCGAAAGGCCTATGTGTAATCTTAGGTGACATTTGTGGAACTTTTTGTGGGGCAAGGATGACATGTCAAGGGGCCTTCACAGGATCATGATGAATTTTATTGGGGTCTTGCAAGACTTTAGTATAGAATTCCTTGTCATTTCATGATATTTTTGTTACCGTGAGAGGATTTCTCCTCCTCCTCTTACTATTAAAATTCTTCATTTTACAATTATAAAGGATCATGGGAGTTTTCATGAGTATTGTTGAGGACAATTACATTATTTTTTGATGACACATATTATAAAAAATAAAGTAAAATATTTATATATACGTGCAATATTTTTTCGTGAAATCCCATAAATTTTTCCTTAGGGATCCAAAGGGGGATTGTATTTGTTTCCTTAACATACCTGAGGCCTTTCATGAATCACGTTTGAAAAGCCAGTGGGATTTTGCAAGATGATGTGGGAAAGTCACTAGGGTGTTGTGGTGTCTTGTGGATCACTGGTGGTGTGGGGGGGGGATCATGTTAATTTTATGAACGTGAGTGGCTCCTGCATCCTCCAATTGTATTTCAATTATTTTATTCTGTAAAGGATGAGGATCCCACGAGTTTTCTTTAATTTGATACCATAAGAGGCCTAAAACCTTTGGTAATTTTCCTCTAATTTTTGATGGATTTTAGGATGTTTTGTCACGCACCAATTGGTTGAAAACCCTCGTGGCCGGGGGGATCATATCAGGCTACCACCTCATAACCACTATCTAGCCAGAGTACTTTCACGAGAGTATAAGGATCATAAAAAGTACTTATGTGGTGCCTTCCTTTGGTTATCCACTGTACATGGAGTCTTTATGTGGCCTTATAAGGATCACACGATCATATATCTCTTGTATTATTTCATGATCCATGGGTATCAACATACTTCTATATCTTTTTATTTTATGGGGATGATAATACCAACATTAATGTATTTATTTCTTCATGAAAATGCTGATTCTAATTTGGAGGGCGTTAACAATCTTATTTCCAAAATGAATAATAAAAAAATAAGTGCTCGAGGATAGGGAATAATTCAATCAGATTAGATGATTCATTAGTTTTTATTATTAGTGTGTCATATTAGTTCATGCTACCTAGTTTACGAGATTTACTCCACTATTTAAAGGATGAAGTGAGTAATGGGATATCATTAATTTCAACAATTAGTGAAAAAGGTCCTGGTGTGGAAGGTAGCATTTTAATATTTAATGAACCTAAGGAAATGAGTATGGATTGAAAAAAGAGCTCATACAAGCATCCCAATTCTAATAGTTTCCAATAAATTTCTAACCCCCCCCCAAATGGAATGTAATTAGGACTGACCCCATTGAGAAACAGAACAATGCAGTACTGGACCTAGATGATATTATACATAAAGGATGTTTTGTGAATAAAATTAAAAAAATCAAGGAGGAACTCATGTAATAGGCCCATAGGATTATCCTTGAAGTGGATTCATGAACACATGGAAGAATATAAAGTTTAACTTTTTGAATATTGAGTGGTGCACCCAACAACCCTATTATAAGACAGGAAGGATTTATGATTACTACTAGATAAAGCAGTGCGAGGATGATCGAGGATGATGGTGACATCACATAGGTAGGTCAAAATGATTGATGGATTATAATTAGTAGGTAGGAAAAACATACTATATTGTGAATGTATGGGATGGATCTATTAGGAATTTCAATTCATTGGATATGAAATCATCAATCAAAAGTGACCTATGTCTTTTGACCATTTTCATTTCCACCGTTAAACTCTATTTATTTGTACCCCTAGTCTTCTCTTGTCGGGCTTGTTATGGTCGGACCAGGACCTCTCTAGTCAGGACATCCAGGTCTGATTAACCAAGGTTTCCCTCTATACTTTGTGGGTCCAATGGCTGAGGTCAACTACCACCTTTGGACCAGGTGAGTGAACACACAATAAAATGGGGTTCTTGGACAATGGATACAATCAAACCACAAGGATGAGAATCATATTGATCTAATTCAATATCAATTATCAAAAAAGATGTTGTTGTAATCCCCTCCACCATCATACTACATCAAATGTGGTTGTTTCTATTGACATTCATCATCTAATTTGCCAATTCCCCTGTGATAGGTCCTAGTTTTCAAGTTCCAAAAGGATTTAAACACCATTCTGTCATTAATAAAACCATCAGGAACCCCACACATCTAAAAACTTTTATACTATATTGATAATACATATCTTGAGATCCATTTAACCAGTCATAGGGCATGTTTGGGTATTCCTAAATAATTTATAAATCCACCTTGGGTTCCATACCATTAGTTCATGCCTGAAGGAACCTCCTGGTTGAGTGGATTATTGATGTAGTGGTTAAGGAATTGGCCACTAAAAAGTGGGTTATAATCCATTATTTAAGATGAAATATTATCAAATTTTAATAAATAATATTAAAAATAAATACTAAAAAAATAAATTTTATAAAATAAATAACTAGTGGTAAAACCTATGATAACACTGCTGTTTCAAATGATTAGTCCGCGTAGTACGATCTGTATACAGACACCAACCAGGACATAGTGACTTGGGAACTAGGGATCAAGTACAATGGAACCGTTCATCTTATCATCAATGGGGTGGTATAAAAATTCATGTGACCCTCATCAACAAGGTGGGTTGTGGGTTTAAGTCTCACATCTTCCACCCTCAATTACATATAAGATCAATAGAGAGTTTAATGTCTCATCATATTTAAATCAAGATATTACACCTCATAGACCATGGGAGTTTTTCCATCCTTATCCATGAACATTGAATTTTTGTCTTGAAGGATTTATAAATGAAAGAGAATTGAGAAAGCTACAATATCTTAATGTTATGGTATCGAGGGTGCTGGAATAATCGATTTTTCTAGAGTGCTGATACCATCATAATTGAGTTGATGGTTTGACCCCATATTCACCTCTTGAACTCTATTGTCTAACATAGATCATGGGGTTGGAATCAAAGTGGCTAACTAAAACCAATGTATACTGGTCGTTTCCAAGATCCTCATATCCAATAATGTTTATAGCTCACTAAAAAAATAGTAACCCCAAAATCATTGATTTCCATATTTGAAAGGCATTTTTTCATCTACTAGAAGAACTACCAACTCAATAACTATTTTTGGTTGATTTGGAGACATCCGACAATGGAAAAAAGAAAATTACCAACCACTGCTATTTTCAATTGGCATTGATTCTATTGGAAATGCATCGACCACATGATCATTCCCCAAACTACCAGTTGAAGGGATTCGTTGTTCAATTTCTTATTTCATGGATTTGTTGATGTACTGGTTTCTGAATTGAAAAATGGAATAATTTTTTTGGATTCATACCTCCAATGACTAAGTCAAAAACTAACAATTCTATCTTAGGATAAAATAGATGAAAGATGTTTCTTGGGTGAGTATTCATTCCACATTAAAAATAAATAAGTTTTTCAAACATGATTGAATAATTTTCATCGACCACCAAACCACTTGATTGTGAATTTCCTTGACTTTAATTAGCAATATTCATATCCATATACCCCAAAAATCGTGGCCGCTCTGAAAAATCACCACACTCAATCACCCCTATGGAACACATCCACCAGAACTATCATCTAAATATAAAACATAAAGTATTTCCTTGTCAGTATATTGATTCATGATCAGTATTAGTAGTAGGGACCCCTTATGTTTTTTATTTTTTGATATCACTAGTTTTATCAACAAACTAATCCAAATTAATTGGACAAGGGGACATTGAATTCTTAGTCATCACTGAGACACTTCATGCATCCTAGTGTGGACCTGGTTATTTCTAGGTGCTCCATATCAAAGGAGTGCCTAGATATCACGATCAGGGTATACTAAATAAATAATTATTAGTGTTTTAATCCATTCCTTTTCTCCCAATAGTTCAGGTTCCCAGGTGAGTATACCGGAGGAATGGTATTGGCAATTTCGTTGAATGGAGAATACTTTGAAAAATATCCCTACACCAGTTTCTTGTCACAAGTACTTTAAAAAACCTCTGAGTCGTGAAATAGAACATTGTAAAATAGAATACCCATTGGGACTATAATTTGATTCATGATGATTTCTGTCTATTTTTTCATATATCTTCTATCTGTATTCACTCTATTTATCTCATACTAATTATCCAACTATCCAGAATGCCTCTAATGAACCATAAATCTACTATAAAACTATTAATATTTGAAATAACACTATATAAAATTGATAATAAACAAGAGTGATAGACCACCCATTTCCATATACTAAGAAGTGAGGACCACCAAGAATGAAATGGATGATTACCTACATTAAGAGAATAGACACCCATATGCTGAGAACATGCAGATGAATTTTTGATGGGATGCTAAAACACCCAACCACTCTAACATAGTTCCCAGTAACCCCACCAACTTCATGGAATGATTCCCATTGTGTGAAATGACTGACATGTCTAAATAGCCAATTTCAACATCAACTAGTCTAAACCCACTTCCAAGAACTCTACCCATTCCATTCAAATAAAACATGCCTACTATTTACATATAGTTGGTCTCTTAGGTTTGAGGTCTCATTTAATGGTGTTGCTGGTTTGATGATAATGATGATGATGATGAGATCAGATATGGGCCCAGGATTTCCCTATCCTCATTCTCAGATTTGATCTTACTCTAATGGGGTTCCATCCTAGATGTCAAGACTAGGTGTTCACAGGCACTCACTATGATACTTTACATATCCAAGCTACACACTAGGATACCTCATGTGCCCTAGGACAAACCTGGAAATGACCTGGTGAGTCCTCTATCTATGGCCTTCCCAGTCTTTTGAAGACCATGTTAGTTAACACATTGACTATAAATTACTAGGACACACTATTGAGTGTGTCGAATTGATATTCATTGTTATCCTCCTTGGTGTATTATAGGGTTGTTCCCAAGGCCTCCAATTAAATTATGAGAAACCTATGAACATATTGAATGAGTAGTTACATAACCATTTCAATTCCACTATATCAATTCTATTAAAAATACCAAGGCATTTATTTTATTCCCATTGGTTGGATCTCTTTATTCCATCCTCAATAAAACTTATGGGGGAACCACAACTAATACTGTGTCGATGGATTGGTGACACCATATTCAATGGAATATGATTTGATGTTGCTAGTGGCTCAGTATAAACACCATTGACTCTAGCTACAAACTGCTCATCCATACTAGTTGTAACGCCCCGACCCCAGTTACCCAGAGTTGATGCATTATTACATAACATTGTCTTGATCACAAGAGATCATGTCGCGAAATACTGATTAGTTTAGTATCCTTGGAAGTATGTGATACATACATAAGTTTTACATTACATCATAAAAAACAACAATAATGTGTCCCCTTTGAACACACTCATATCCCATAACTTATCCCAGCAGGTCAAACATAATATACGCCTTCACATCCTGGGAAAAATAAAACATAAGAAAGGGGTGATATTAGATGCTCAGTAAGGGTAACAATATAGCAGAAACTATCATAAATAAGAATAAACCTTTAAGGAAACGTATAAGACTAAATAAAATCCTTTCAAACTTAAAAATTGGCATAATATGGAAATGATAAATTAAATATGATCATTTACTTATTCACGTGGACATTTTACTAGTCGAATAATTACATTCAATAACAATAGCTAATTTTATAATGATTGAATGCATAATATCAGACATCATAACCACGTCATCAAGGCCTCGTGCCAAGACTACAGATAAGACTTTTTCAAGGACTTGTGCCAAGAAACTAGTTTGTCTCATGAGACCTACCGATTCATCGAGAAGCTATATTGGGCTATGCCGATCAATTACTAAGTCCAATTCATTACTAATATGAAATGGTTGAAACATAATCTAAACATTCGCATTAAAAATAACATAAAAAATGTCAATATTTTATCTACAAGCCATGAATGGAAAAAAACTAGCACATCCAAATTCAAACATAACTCATTCAATAAAATATAAAATATTGTATAAGAAATCAAAATCAACCAATAATAATTAAGAATATTGAAATGGATGAAAATAATCAGTAAAACTATTTGAGAGAAATATACCCTTTTTCATGAAAACATTTAAAAGTATCACTATTTATCATGAATATTTTAAAAATATATTTTTTAAACAAAGTTCCCCATAACAATTTGAAAGTTTCCAAAGGAATTTTAAATTTAATACACTAATGTCCATATAAATAAATCTTTAACACCATTTTTAAAACATGGACATTAATGAGAAATATTTAGAAGAATAAATCATTAAAACATTTAAAATGATATTTTATTTAGAGTTCCTAACCAATTGAGAGGCGCATAAATAAAAATAATTGAAGAAATAATAATTTTATAATATCATGATAATAAAATGATTCATTATATACTATGAAAAAGTATAGTATGTACACCATATAAAAGTGAATTGGCGCATAACAACAAAGAGGTCTCAATAGAATGTAAATTGAGATAAAACACCATATAAAGACCGTAACATTAGGTTAATGATAAATAAATGAAATAATTATGATTCAAAAATATATATTCACTCAATATGATTGGATATTTAGTGTAAATAAATCATAGGACATTCACACGTATTCTTGTAAAAACAGCACCATTGACTTGGATGTTTAACTAAATGAATTAAAAGTGAGTTAAGATTACTCTTATCAAGTTCATATCGATGACTTAATAATTTATCAATGGAGTTATTATGTGTTTCAAAAGTATATACACACAAATGTTATTAGAAATTACTATATAAATAAATAAATAGTTATTTCACAAATAATCTTGAAGTAAAATAATTAATAAAGTTTGCATAAAACCCAATGAGTGGAAATCAAAATTATAAATTCTCTTACCGATTTGGTAACTTACGAAACATACACAACATGAAATAAGTATTATAAATTGAAGATTTAAATACCCATAAATTAATGTATATTACACATAGAATACAATAATGGGCAGCACAGACACCACACAAAAAGAAATATTAGCAATATAACATGAATCTCACTAGAATATAAAGTGAGATGAAAACAGCCCACCACATTGTAATCTGTAGAGTCGTATGACCAAAAGATAATAACCAAAAAATGAATCACATAATACAATGAATATAATGATAATAATGATAATATATATCAAATGATAGTATACAATACACCACATGCAATGAATAGGTGGTGAATAATGGAAATCTCACGGAATTAAAAGTGAGATAAGAAACCCCTTACCTAGTACATTTCCTAAGTAGAGAGTAGTTTAAATTCATATATAATGATTAAATAATTGTTATTAAATTATAAAAGAACCACATACATAAATATGATATCTTATATGATATTTTAATGTTGATTGTTTAATAATATTTCGGTAGTATCATTGTTTCGGGTGTTAACTGATTTTTTTCTTTATATGTTTTGTTACATAAATCATGATTGATATGGATAGGTTATATTTTATTTATATCCAGAATTATATTAAGTTCTTAAAACTTATTTTTAATCATAAATTGAAAAATATTAATGAAAGGTTACGATGGGGAATGAATTTCATCACGTTCATTGAGACGGTAATCTGTATGTACGCACATACGAAAATAACACTCAATTGATGGTGAAATAGTATGTAATTTGATGGTATATAATATAAAAAGAATAATTAAAATGTTTTATTTATTATTTAAATAAATTATACTCATTATTATACCCATCAAAATGATGAAGTGTTGAATAAAAAACTAAACCAAGACGTGGAGACGGTAAGTCATACGTACGCACGTATGGTGACTTAGTCATACATAGGATGAATAGAATAATGAATGTAGTTGTCCCATATTTATAATAACAATAAATTATTTAGAAGTTATTGGAGTTATATTTTTGGTATGGAAACCACAAAGAAAAGAACATTGAAAGAGGTGATGAAATTATTACATCTTCTTCAGGTGATTTTTTTTTGATTTGATAAAAAACGCTCCCTAAGTCACATTATAATAAAATTAAGGCCTCTAGGATTAATTAAGGGTATTTGGGATTATATTTGAGTAGGGTTTGGCCTAGCCAAATGTTTTTGGAGGTGTTATTTTGAGTGAAGGGGAAGTACCCTCTTATAAGAGAGGAGAGGGTCACTTTAGGAAAATTTTGAAATATTATTTTCTTTATACAATAACATTCAGTTAATAATGGCTCTAAAAGAATTTATTTCAATGGTAAGGTGGGTATGGGTATAAATCCTCTTAAACAATAGGATTTATATAGGTTTTGGTCTCCATATTAACCTTATCTTATAGTTTTAACTCTTAGTTAAATAGCTTACCTTTTACCATGTATTCTTGTATTATTATAATAAATGGTTAATAAACATACTATGAAAAGACAAGTGAACCAAAATTGGTTTATTATTTATATATATGACCTTATCTATGTCCTTTGGCAGAACTGTAGATTTTTGACATATTATATCAATTAATAATAAAGTATTTGTTTTAAAAACTCATTTATGTCAATTTTAACACTATTTAGTATTTGGTTTTTTTGGAAGTCATATAAACATTATTAGTTTAAAAAAAATATAATCAACACTAAAATTTCATATTAACCTTGAAAATTCATTTAATAAATCAAACATCTAAATTTACAATTATATTAAGTTTTTCAATATCAATTATTTTAATCATTCAATAATAAGGTAATTACTGCATCACATTGTGTCATAAATAAATTTAATTATTTAATGTCTAAAAATTATAAATAAAATAAAATTATGTAGGAAATATTTTTTTCTTTTTAATGAATATTTATAGTCGAATTTATCTTATGTATAACCTTATATTAAAAAATGGTTTAGTTATTAAAATTTGAATTTAACACTTTCAACTCTTCTTTAAATAAAATAATAATAAATATCATAATCTAATCCAAGTGAAGCAAAAGGATCATATTTTATTCATAATTATGATGTTTTTAGAAATACACATATCCAATAGAATTAGGACTTGTGTTAGGGTAATTATAATATCATTTTTCTTTTAATTACCCCATTTAATTTTAACTATAGTAAATAAAATTCACCTATTACTATTCACCAAAAATTATTTTCATCATATTGAACTAAATTTTACTTATTGATGTCAACCATGTCTCTAGGAGTTTTGAAATTTAATTTATAGAAGTGGTAAAATTACATTTTAGGCAAATTTGTAAATGTGCATAGAAGGTGGGTAAAAGACGTTAAAAGTTCAATAAATTTTTTTATATCTATTCTTATTATAAAATGACTCCAATGAATTAAATTAGAGTAATATAATTATTATGTATCTATTTTTACCTAAAAATAAATTTTTAAAAAATAATTATTATTAAAATAAAAAATTCAGTATTTATGTATTATGTAGTATTTTTCACTATTCATCAAATTTTGAATGTTTTCAAAAAAATACCAAAAATTCAGAAAATGCTAATTTTAATATTCCAAACTCAAAAAAATTATATTTTACCAAATTAAATACATAGAAGTTTCATTAAGTAATTTAAAATAAATTCTCACTGTCAAAACCAGAAAGCAGGTTTTTCATAAGTAAAAAGTATCCAAAGATTGATATGTGTTTATGTAAAATTTAAATGTAAAATTATTTCCAACAACAAAAATTGGATTAAATTATAAAAATATAATCATATTATATCTCAAAACCATTAAATTTTATAGTTTTCCACAATAAAATAGTTTGATGAAAAAAATTTGATTAAAGTTTAGTATTTTTTCAATATTCATCAAAATATTAAAGTTATCAGAAAAACACCAAAAATTTATCTGAAGTAAGTTTTTATGTCCCTATTCTAAATACGAATTTAATTTCATCAAATTTAATATATAAATGTGAAAACATTGGATTTAAAAATGGTTCCCCATTAAGAGGCGGAAAATTTGAATTTTTTTGAAAAATACTTCTTTTATCTAAAAAAATTGAATTTCCCGTATATTATGCCTAAGAAACACAAAATATGAATTTTAAAATTTTATACGCTTTATAAAAAATTCAAAATGTGGTTGTCACTATTAATAACAACTTTTTAAATGGCTAGTTTGATAGGTTGTGGTGCACTTGGACTCGATGTTGCGTACTTAACATGCTATAGTATTACTGAAAGAGAAATGTATCGTGAAAGCTTATGGGGTTACACTAGTAAACAAGGGAGTTAATACCAACCAATCCATTCCCCATTCCTAGATCTGATATATAGGTAAACTGAGGTGATAGTGCCAAATTTAAATGAGCTGATTTAAAATATCAAATTGTAGAACCCCAAACAATGATAGACATGGAAAAAATGGTTTTCCTTTTTTCCCTCCACTTTGATAATATATGTACAATTAAAAATAACCAATCTCAAATTAATTTTCCTAGACCCTACGTGTAGCCATGGGAAATTTATGGAACGTTTTCCATTGAAATGAAATACATCAATCAAAATGTTGGTGAAATTAAGGCATCTCGGTCCCCAAGATAAATGATCGATGTTGAAATTACTATATTGATTAAAAAATTTGGAAAAAAATAAATAAATCCAACTAAATACAGGAAAAACCCCCATATACATTACTTCCATAAGTTGTCTCCCTAGAACTAAGTAGATGAAAGTGTACTTATTCCTTAGCATATATGTGGAATTAACAGATCATGTGATTTAGTGAATGACTGAATGAATGCTAAGATAGGTAAGGAGAAGGATCACAAATGCATTCGTGATTCTAAAATAATAACTTTTACTAGTCATGAATGCAACATGGAAAAGTAATAATTAAATTGTTCCATAATTAGAGCACCATCAATGCATATATGATTGTTCTTTGAATGATATATGAATGGAACTATCCAACCCTCATCCAAATGAATTAACACCTTTCCCCGTATCTCTCTAGATTAATACTATAATATAGTTCCCCAATGATAGTTTTTAATCCATTTACCCTTATTAGTTTGTCTTTTTCTTAACAACTCACATCCCTTTTTCCATTTTCATCCCCCTCCTTTTCCATTCCAAGATCCAGTTCGATGATGATTGTAACAAGAAATTTTTTTATCAATGTAAACTGACTTAATATAACTATTAAAAAATTGTATAAATCACATAAAATAAAATATATAACCCAATAAAAACATTATAAAAGATAAATGAATAAAATATGAGGTTGTTATAGATGTTAAGGAACCTATACCGATGGAATAATAACTTGACCTTTAGATTAGTGATGCAACATTTTGGAATAATAACATGTCAATATAATATTAAAACCATCTATAAAAGTAAAAATAAAATTTATGCTTATCAAAAGTGATAACATGATATAATTATATCATAGTATAAGTAAATAATTTTTAAAAAATTATTTTTTAAGTGTTCTTATTTTTATAAAACATAAATGTTTATTTTAAATTTTATAATCCATATAATTATTTAAAAGAATGTTTATTTTCATAAAATAGATTCTTAAATTAATATTTTTTTGTTTTATTATTATAATATAATTTTTTAAGACCTTAATTATTTTTTAAAAGTATTATAAAATCATTTATAATTTTAAAATATGTATTTTCCATGTAAATGATAATTATAATTAAAAATTAAATTTCTCACATTAATAAACTTATTTCCATATAATATAGTTATTTTTTAAATTCTATGTGTTATAAAATGTTTATGTTGAATTATTTATGATTTTTTAAAAATAATTGAATTTTTGTTGAATAGTGAAATTTGGTAATTTACGTTATTTAAACAATTCATGAATTATTGAGTCATAGATTATGTGTGGATGTTGTAAGATCCAACATTGAAACTCTTCTTCATTATTTTAATATATTTAGTGATATGTGTCAAACAATTCATTGTCCTATGATAAAATAATAAACTAATGAAAATCATAATAAAAAACACCCCGATCATCCCAAAAAAAATAACACTTTTTACCACCTATTTTCTTCACACATTTCAGGCATAGAATATTGTAATATTTATTCCTAATCCTATATCCAATCCCCTCCAAAACTTCCAAGATCATTTGGACTCAACAAAATACTAAAACCAATTTCCATTAGGAGGTTCTGAAGGAGAAGAATTCAAGAGGTAAAATCATCTTTCTTTTCAATTAATTTAATTTCAATTTATATTATTTTATTATTATCTCCACATATACCCATATAAATGTAGTATTATAAATCCAATATCTTAACTATAATTAAAGTTTCTTATTTTAATGGAATAATTTAAAAGTAAACTCCTTCTCCTCTACCTTGTATTTTAAAAATTATAACATAGTTCCTAATGTGTTGGTTTACCGCCCTCATGGACGATTCACTTTCAGTTTCCTATACCACCATAAATTATAATCATAAAACCAATATAATGGTTGAAAAATATTGAAAAATCTATTTTATAATCCTTTTTCTATTTTGTAACATATATCTATACATTAAATTAAATAATTAAGTGAAACATGTTCGTGAGGATCGAAAAAAATCCAAATTAATCTAATCAACTACAATTAACACTTTTTCTAATTATTCCTCTTTATACCGTATAAATAAATTAAATATAAGTTAATTTAACATTATGTATGTTAATTGATAATATATAATCTCAATTTTACAAAATTATCCACATTTTACAGGGACTTCCATACATGTATACAAGTGAACTGATCATTAAAACCCAGAAAATGAACACTCTGAAATGATGAAATTGAACTCACTAACTCCAAAATATTGACATAAACAAACATAATAAAATTTTAATGAACCAAATAAATATATAAGTGGTTATTTATTTATTTATTAATTAATAAAATTTTATTATTAAGAACATTAATGTGAATAATTCATTCATATCAAAAGGTATGGGGATTCTGGAATCAAATTTCCATTCATTGTGTAATTCCTCTTTCATGCCATATTTCAGTTTATATGTTCATTTAATATTAATCAAATATATTTTCTCTGTTTTTAAATTTTAATTTCTAGGATATACACATTTTTGATCATGTTTTATGACAAAATCAAATATTTTTCCAAAATAACTCTTCCATCTAAAACCACTTATTTTACTTCTCTTGAGATTGTTCCTTCTTCACTCAAGATTGATGACTCTTACACCAATTATGTTATTTAATTTTTATTTTGGGAACCGAAAAGTATATTCATGAATATATTCTTTACAAAATTATCATAACACCCATTTTATTTCCATGGGTCATTTTATTATAGATATTGTTATACGTTCTGTGTGGCATGCATGATTATGTAAATGATATGATGTTATAAGAGAATATATAATTATATATAACCACAAAACATTGGGTATTGTGATGTATCTAACGCGAAAATGTAAAATATATTGGAACATGATGAAAGGTTTTTTCAAAATGATTATTTTATGAGTATTCCAATATATTATGTGTGAATATGATGTTAGCATTGATACAACTATGTATAGTTTCTGAGCACTAAGGGAAGATATTTCGTTTTTATGGATTTCAACATTCCTTTAGTTTATCTAATTCTTACATTCAATATTATTATGATGATCCTATTATTAATATTTGATGATGATTATTATTATAATCATCCTATTTTATATAGATTTATGTTTATATATATCCTCTTACTGGGATTTTAGCTCACCCATTTCATTGATTAATATCCTTGGGTGACTAATTATACAAAGTAGAAAATGACGGCCAATAAAATTAACGATAATAAGGAATTAAATTAATGTTGATATTTTATCATGCTTTAGCTATGTATTGTTATAATTTATCTAAGACATTAATCCTTTGGATCCTAGTTGTCTAAACCTTTTATGATGTTTATCACTATAATGATGTAACTATCATGTTAGAAAAATAAGGGTCACTATAGTTGGTATCGTATCACATTTTGGTTAGTTTTAGAATCAGTATTATAAAACATTAGTAAAAGACTAAGTATATTTAGGCACCCAAGATTTTCTTTTTTAGGAAAATTCTAAACATAGGGATTCATTAAGATATTCCATTATAGTAAGGTGCACAAAAAATTAAATTATTTATTCATGACTTGGTGAATTATGTTTTTTTAAATATTATCTATTTTAGAAATTAGTGGGAACCACGAGAAATCATGCCAACAACCCATGCGAGGGATAGTTTATTGATTCTAAAAATAAAATCTCCAATACCTTTGAAGGTGGAATTCAAAATTTCATGGGGATGCATAACCAGCTATCTTAGAATATGAACAATAAACTAAATAATGTGTAAGGTACTACACCACCTAAGAGGGATAAGAATGTCTATCATGTCTTTTATGTGGCAATGACCACTGATTTTTAGTGCATCTTCTGATTCACTAGTTATAGAATAGAGGCTCAACTCAATAGGGAAGATCATTTATGTACTTCATTGTTTTGAGATGTAGAATATGTCTCTATCCATTTATAATTTAGAAATACAGGTTGATCACTGGTGGGTGTTGATTAATAACACAGTGAAAAGGGAATAAATTAAAGATATTAAGTGGGAGACATTAAGAAAATATTTCTTAAAAAGTATTTCCCAAAAATTATTTATACCAACATGAAGAGATAATTCATAGAGATGATGCAAAAGGAATGATAATCTTTCATGGCCGGTGATGAAAATTTCACAAGGATTGTAAGGTATTACTTAGGGTTTTATATCAACAATGATATAAAATTAGATAAATTATTTATTAATTTAATACTACACCTTTGAAAGGATCTATAAAATTAAGTGTTTATGAATTATGAAGAAGTTGTTTGATGTGTTCTCAAAGTGGAGATGGCGTTTATAGAATGGTCCCATGGATTTGTATATTAGAATGGAATGATGCAGTTTTAAGCTGGGGGTCTAATGAAAAAGGTGGAAAGAAAAATCAACAACTCAAATGTCAAAAAGGTGGGAAGAAGAATCATGGAAATGGCCTTAAATGGATGTTGAAATTATTCATGTATTGGAGAGAAGTCCACCAAGATCATGAATTATTAAACAACATGGGGAAGATAGAAAATGTGGTGAATAAATGAGAGCACCACCTATGGTTCTATGATTTAATTGTTGGGAGCATGGTCACTATGAAATCTGGTGCAGTAATCCTCGATTCCTTGAGGGAAATCTGCATTAGTAGTCACCAAAGAAAAAGGAGAAAGGAAAATTTTATGCAATCACTACAATTGTGGTGTATCCCTGAAATGATTTGGTGATAAGTATTCTGGTTATTCATTCATGAATAGAAAATTCACTATTTTATTCTAGTACTACACATTATTTCATATTTTGAATGTTTAGTAGAGCAATTCAAAAATCACCTTAAAATATGGAGGTTGAGTTATCTGTAAGAATAGAAAATGGGGAAATTATTGCATAAATTTTATATAACTCCTACCTATTTAATTTTTTATGGACCGAGACTCCCATAAAATCATGTATTGCTTCATTTGGTGGAGTGTGGTGTTATATTGGGGAAGGATTGACTATCTTTATGCAAATCTAACATCAAATGTTCAGAAGGGGAGATCAATCATGAAATTATGAGGTGTCCACTAATTCTATACAAGTGTTTGAACGAGGACAAATATCCTTTAAAATAATCATTTCACGTGTTTATATATGTATGATAAATTATATCGGGATTAAATAATAGAGAAAAAGGATATAATCATGACTGAATATATGCCCATTATGAGGGACTACACTGATGTGTTCCCTAAATAATTTTCTTTTCTTCCTCTTGGCCGAGAGGTTTAGTTCTCAATTGATCATATTCATGGATCTGTGCCTATATCAAAGACACCTTATAGAATGGACACAATTTATTTGGAATAATTGAAGATGAAATTAAAAAAGAGTAGGTAGAAGGGTTTTACATGCCTGAGTGCTCCATAATGGGTTGTTCCATCCCACTTCAACAAGAATAAGGATTCATCAATGTGCCTCTATATTTATTATCATTAGCTAAAAAATCATTACTAGAAATAATTATCCCATTGTATGAATATATGAATTATTCGATCAACTGCAAGGGGACAAGTATTTCTCTAATGGGGACCTTCAGTAAGGATATTACCAATTAGACTTGAGGAAGAAAGATATCCTCATGGTTGCCTTTCGAAAGACATATAGACACTCTGAGTCCATAGTGATACCTTTAAAACTCTCTAGTTCTCCAAAAATATTCATGGAATTAATTAATATATTATTTATAGGTTACCTCAACTAATTTATGGTAGTCTTTATTGATGATATTCTATTATACTCCAAGAGTAAGAGGGTGCATGATAAGTATTTGAGTACTATGATAATGGAATTGCGAAGGGTTAAGAATTATGAAAAGTACAACAAATGTGAGTTATGGAGGGAGAACATACCATTATTGGGTAATTTTATCACAAACAAAGTAATATCTACTGACCCTTCCATGACAAAGGAAATTGAATATTGGGAAAGGACATCATCTATAATGAATATATGTATTTTCCTTGGTCTATCTTGGTATTTATAGAGATTTTTGAGAAACCTCTCATGATTTTATAACCCATTAACCATGATAACATAGAAGGGAGAAAATATAGTCTACACCAATGAATGTGAAGACTGATTCACAACATTAAATAACTTGTTCATTACCACTACAGTACCCACACTTATGATAAGTGGGAAAATCTTTATGTTATAAAACAATGATTTAATGAAAGGATTAGGCTATGTACTTTTGAAAAGTGAAAAATAGATATCCTATGCCTCAAGATAGTAAATAATTAATAAGAAAATCTATCATACACATGATCCGAAGTTGGTGGCTATGGCCTTCAAGTTGAAAATATGTATGGATTATCTCTACAGGGAGATGTGTGATATATATAATTATTATAAGAGCCTCATATATATAGTCACACAAATGGATCTCAATATGTGCAATCTATGAGGGTATGATCCAATCAATGATTACAACTTCTCAATCCACTACCATCATGGTAAATAAAATAAGGTGGAGGATACACTGTGTAGAAAGGATCCCACTTATTTATGAATGATGTGAGTTGAGAAGGATATAATATTCATAGACCTACAAAAGCTGTACATTTGAATAATTAATGAAGGAACATCATCAATCCTTTATCAAATGATTTATCAACCATCTCACAATGAGAAAATATGGGATTCCCAAATAAATAATGTATAAATTCCAAAAAAATATGGAAGATGTCAGAAATGAGGAATCCATAGAGTTAAAAATTTATGAGGAAGGAGTTATGAGATTTAGGTAACAACTATGTGTAAAATCCAATCTAGAGATAAAGAAAATGATTATAAATGATCCACAAATCTCATACTTCTCTATTAATCCAGAGCTCATAAAGATGTATCGAGATCTCAATGAGAACTGATAGTGGGACAATATATATAAATAGATTGCGGAGTTTACATCAATGTTCCTGGTATGTCAACAAGTGAAGGGTGAAAGGAATATATCTAAAGGGATGATTCAACTATTAGACATCCCAACATGGAAGTTGGAAAAAATCAACATGGATTTTTTCACCGTACATCCAATGATATATAGAGGAAACAATGCTATATGCGTCGTTGTGGATCCTCATAAATAGACATCTCACTTTATCAAAATTTGAGAGGACTTATTACTAGATCAAGTTGAATAGATATACAGTGAAGAAGTTATAAGGATTTTGTGTGTAAAAATATTGATTATGTTGGAATGAGATACAAGACTCACCTTAATGTTTTGGAATAGTTTCCAACATGCTCTAAACAATGAGTTGAGATTCTACAAAAGCTATTATCATTAAACTAATTTCCAACTAGAGTGGAATATATATCAATTAGAAGAAATTTTGAGAGCATATTTTATGTACTTAAAATGAGGCTGAGACCAACATTTACCTTTGGTCGAGTTATCTTACAATAACAGTTTCCTCTCATGCATCCAAAATGGATCCATACGAAACCCTTTATGGAAAAACAAATAGCACAAAAAAAATGCTTGGATGAGGTTAGTGAACATAAGATTCTAGGATCTGAAATAGTTGGAAGAAATGGTGGAATGATCAGTGAACGTATGATTTAAGATCTGAAAGAGTTTTAAGAAATTCTGAAAATGTGAAAACCATTCAACAGTTGTAGACACCATAAAATGCGTTCCCTGAACTTTTCTATAGAGTGAAGATATGATTATTAAATCAACAAAAAATGTCAAATTTGAGTAAATATATTTTCACCATGACCGAAGAAGATGCAATCCAGATTTTTATGTGCCAAAATAATACTCCATAAATGATGAATAAATGGAATGATTCCCCATCCCGAAGTAGGCAGTGGATCCCCATGATCGATGATAAAATGTTTTTGACACATTAAATTCAATTTCTGAGATTCATCTGAGAAGAAATGGTGTATTTACAATACCAAGAAGTGTAGATCCCTTCATGAACTTTGATTTGATTGGTCATCGAGCCCAGCAGGCTTATAGATCAAAAGTTATGGCACTCGGTAGACGGATAAATTTCACAAAGGGACCTACGCATGGGAACTACGCGAGGGACCTATGAAGAGGACCTACACAGAAGAGTAATTTCTACATCCCTACTCGAAGTACCTATGCGGAGGACCTGCGTGGAAAACTTCCCTTCAGCCAGATCCCTTTCTTGCCTATAAATAGGACCCTTGGGATCCACATTTCAGGGATGAAAAAAGTTGGAAGAAGTCCAAGAGCACTCACTGTGTAGATCATTTTCGAAGATCCCCCAATTGTTATCGGGTATCTCTCTAAAACATGATAGAAGTGATAATTAAATGGGGAAACATGGTTCAAAGTCCCATCAGGGTCTAGAACATATAGAGATGTGCGAAGCACCAGCACGGTGCACCTCCGTGTCGCACTTGGGGGAGTACCTACATGGGGGAGGAACACAGAGTACCTACACGAGGGACCTTGGTGGAGCACCTGGATGACCCCATTGGTCACTATCGCGGGGGCTGCACCCCCACCCCCTACATCGGATCACATTCGGGTTGCGGTCCCGGTCCTTCGGGCCGGTCCCTTCATTTTCATCACTGACCCCCATGAAAAATGGAGAGTCGCACCGTGATCTTTTTGAATCTGGTCGATGACATTTTCCATTACAGCCTTTACGCTACCCAAATTCCAACCATGGAATACCATGATCTAAGACAATCCACCACACTCAATAAATTTCCATTAGTCTAGTTAGTCCTCTTGGTTCCTTTCACATGTTATGAGTTTGGAATCTACTTATGGATTTCTTGAGAACCTTGAGTCGATACACTCCTCAAACTACATCACCTGACTCCTATGCCATGTTAAACATAAAATGGGCATCATCCTTAGGAGTAAGCCCCAACCAATTCCAAATGGCCATCCTTCTTAGGAATAAGCCCCAACCAATCCTAAATGGGCATCCTCTTTAGGATTAATCCCTATCCAATATCAATAGGGCATCAATCCTGGTATAAGACCCTCACCTTCACCCCTTATTCCTTAAATTGGACCCTTGTCCAATGTAAATAGAATAGAGGGAAGACTCGTCGCCTCACCCTCTTCCATGGTCGACGAGCCCTCTTCCATCAGCGGAGGAGGAAAAGTATGAGGTGTCGTTATTGAATCTTTCACATCCTCTTGTTTCTCTCACCGAGCATGACTCACGTGGGCTTAGAAATATTTGATGGTTGCAACATGTGCACAAACACTCCTTGAAGGAACTAGGAGAACTTTTATTTTTGTTAAAACTAGGATACATATGAAGCCATTTTAGGTCCCAAGATCACTAGATATCCTCCTCATGAATCCAACCTTAATTCCCCTAATTTGGGAATCCTCCTTAAAAAAGAATCCCCAAATTCAATCCTCAAATCATCAAGGAATCCTTTTTTTCAAGAAGTAATCCCAAACTCATTTCTCTCAGAGGACTATACTCTCCTATTAGACACATACAACTACATGGGCTTAGATTTACATCTATATGGGATACATAGGAAGCCGATTTGAGTTACAAACCCAACACTTCAAATCAACCCTGTTCTCTTTGGGCCATATTCCCAACAGGGTCTGATCCTACTTGGAAACCTGTATCCTTTCCAAAGTTCCCTAGGCCACTTCAGCATAAGTCCCACACTGAGTTTCAACTAAGAACCTTCCGCTTAGAGGTCCTTATCACATGAACATAAAAGGTATGATCTTTCCTATTAAGAGGCACCGAACAACAAGGGTTATGATTCCTTTCACAAGGATACTTAGGTAGCTAATTTCATGAGTACGATTCCAATATTTAAGCAAATTTTCGTCTCCCTGGATGACAATCAATTCCATAGTGCCCCACTGAGTGAATTAAAAACTAATATCATCATAAATATGAATAAAAGAATTTATGTTAAAAAAGTTATTGTAAATTCCAACGAATACTTATGATAAACATCATGAATTAATAAGGATTCATAAAAAATATATTTTGACAAAGAGAGTCACAGATTAGAAAATAATTCCCCCCCAAAAGGGTGTAATGAGTCTGACCTTCCATCCTCTTGACCAATGCATGTTCATATGTATCGTAAAGTTCAAAACATAACACACGACTAGCTTTGGAAAGCAGGTCCAATTTGGATAAATAACTTTTCGAAGTTTCCCACTCTATGAATAAATCCAATGGAAACCGCCAAGAAATAGTGACCCTTAAATCTATAATGCACGTTTCAAGGAACTACGAAACAACACGACATCAAGGAATTCTAATGACGATGGAAGAATTATTAAGATACTTTTCGACAATACATAGATATTAAGGTTGGAGACATGGTATTCCACTACATATCTCAAAGTAAGAGGATTATGAGATTTGGGAAGAATTGAAAGTTGAGTCCCAAGTACATCAACCCATTTGAGATTCTTGATCATATCGGAGCTGTATCATATTGACTGGAAGTTGCAACTACCATGTCTAAAAAACATGATGTAGTCCATCTATCCCTCTTGAGGAAGTACCTACCAGATCCCTCACATGTACTGAATCCAGAGGTGGTATAGTTTGAAACTAATATCTATTGCGAGGAACATTCACTAAAGATCTTGGACCATAGAGATAATTTTCTACGCAACAAGACTACTCACTTGGTAAATTTACAATAGAAGAATCATATGTTTATGAAGGAAACATGAGATCCATTGGAAGTAATGTAAGAGAATTACCCTCACCTTTTTCGTTAAACAAAAATTTGAGGGAAAAATTTCATGGGGGGGGGGGAAGAATGTAACAACCCCAAATTTTATCAATGGAAAATCCTTTTTTATAATTATTCAATATAGAATAAATCATGTAAAATCATGTAGAGAATAAGATAAAAAATTTATAAATTATGAATGAATGAAATATCAGCTGTTTCTAGAAGGTAAGGAACCAATACCAATGGAATAGTAACTTGGCCATTGGAATAGTAATTTGACCATTATAAATAGTAATCCAGCCAACAGAATAGTAACCCCAACTATAAAAGTATAAATATATTTCTCTATATTATAAATGATAATATGATAAAATTTTGACATAGTATAAGAAAATAAATGTTTTAAAAATAATGAATTCAATGTTGGTACTTTAAAAAAATGTTTATTTTCAATTTTATTATTAATATAATGATTTAAAAGTAAAAAATTATTTTCTTAAAATTCATTCATAAATTAATATTGTTTTTGACTTATGATTATAAGATAATTTTATGAGACCATAAATAATTTTGAAAGTATTATAGAATCATTTATAATTTTAAAATCCTTATTTTCCAAAAAAATGATGATTTTAATTGGAAATTAAATTCTGAAATGTATAAAATTATTATCAAAAAATGGAGTTCATTTTTGAATTATACATGTTGAAAAATACATAGGGTGATTTTTTTGGTATTTTTGTAAAATTGTTGAATTTTTTGTAAATAGTGAATTTTGGTAATTTACAATATTTAACAAATTCATGAAATATGGAGTCATAGATGATATATGGATCATGTAAGCCCAAAATATCTAATTATACTTCATTATTTTAATATATTTAGTGAAAAGGTTCACATTATTCATATTATTTGGAAAAATAATAATATAATGTATACAGTAATAATAAAAACACTATCCTCAGACCGTCCAAGCCCCTCCCCCATGTTCTAGATCCTTTGGTCTCAATAAAAGTCCAAAAACAATTTCCCTAAGGTGGATTTCAAGGAAGGAATTTCAAATAGTAAAATCCTATTTCTTTACTTTTAATTTATTTTCAATTTGATTCATTTTCTTATTCTATCCTCATATCCCCATATCCAAGTTGCATGATAACTCCAATACTATAAAAATATTGTACTCTTATTATTTTAAAGGAATAATAAATCATTAAACCCCTTATCCAATTTCATTTATTCTAATAATGAAGACATCATTCTTGATGTGTCGATTTACTTCCATCGTTGATAATGCAATTCCATTTTCCTATACTGCATTCAAGGATGGTCATAAAACAATTATAATTGTTGAAAAAGATTTTAAAATTTATGTTATAACCCTTTTCACATTCTGGAACTAACATATATACATAATATTAAATAATAAAATGAAAATAGTTTGTGATGATCTAAAAACTACCAAATCAATCAAAATGATTATTATTTACATTTTATCTAATAATTAAACCTTATACCATATAACCAAATGACATATAAGATCATTTAGTCTTATAAATGTTAATTATTAACATATAATATTAATTCCATTAAATTATATTAATTTTACATGATCTTTCATACATAATACAATTGAACCGATCATAAAATCCAGGAAAATGAACACTCTAAAACGATCAAATTGAACACTATAACTCATCAAAATGGCCATAAATGATCTTAATAAAATTTTAATGAATAAAATATTTTTACAATAGGTTTTTTACTAATTAATTAAGTAATATAATTTTATTATCTAAGATATTAATGTGAATATGTTATTCAGACATATGGTAAGGGGATTCTCGAACCCAATTTCCTTTCTTTAGTTTATCCCTATTTGAGGCCAAATATCACTACGGGTGTAGTTATTATTTTATTTAAATATAACTTATTTTTTCTTTCCTTATTTTTGGATACAAATGTTTCTGATCAGATTTTTAAACAAATTTAATGATTTTAAAAAAAAATTGTTTAAAAAAACAATGCTTTTACTTCTCCTGATATTGTTTCTTTACACTCAAGATTGACGATTCATACACAAAGTATGTTATTACCTTTTTTATTTTTGGAACCCCAATCATTATCAATGAATGTATGCTTTATAAAAATCTCATGAAACCCATTTCCATTACATGGGTTATTTTATGGAAAATATTTTTATACATTCAATGTGTATTGCATGATTACATAAATGTTATGATGTGATGGGTGTGCTTGAAATTATATAGGACTCTAATGCATTGTGTAATGTGGCGTATCTCATGAGATAAGGTGTAATATTCATACACATGATGATATATTTTTTTATAATGATGATGTTATGATTATGAACATATGTTATGCATGAACATGAAGCTATGTTTGTTCACAACAATTTGTGGTAGCGGGCCACTAAAACATGATGTTTTATTTTTATGGATTGCCACATTCCATGAAATTATCTAATGTATCCTACAATGGTTACATTGATGGTCATTTTATTATGTTATTATGATGATTATTTTTCTCACCCCACATTATATTGATTTCTGTTCTTATCTATGCTCTTGTAGGGAATTTATACCCCCCCCCATTTCATTGATGTATATACCCAAGTTACTACTTATACTAAGAAGAACATGAGGGACAATAAGAAGAAAGAGAAGAAGGAATTAATTTAATGTTGATATTTTATTACATATTAGATATGTATGTTCCTAATATTTCAAAGACACTAAAAATATGGATTCTGGTTGTGTAACACTTTTATGTCATTTATCTATAAAATGATATAATAGTCATACAAAAAAAGCAGGGTCACTATAATGATGCTAGTGGATATGGAAATCATCTCATATCCTAAACTAGACAATAAGTTTTTCCCTTAGTAGTGGCCAAGGATAGTTGATGGAAAGAAAACTCAGTCGATTCATATGAATGATAAGTAAACCCAACTATAATTATAATTTTTCACTAGTGTAATGGGTATCGTACCCCATACTCGGTGCAATAATGTTTGGAAACGAACTTACAAATTAGAGAGATCCCACCAACTCCATTTCCATTATCCAAAGAAAAAATGTATTCCATTAATTCCACCATAAATTACATAAAATTGAAATCCCCCCCACTGACCACCTCAAACACATATTCCAATTCAATGCTTCCTACAATCTCTTCAACTAAAAAAACCACTACTCAGTTGATTTGGAATATACCCACTGAAATTCCATTCCAATACCTATGGTATTCTGGTTTTAATTATTGTTGTTAGGTGTCCGTATGAACCATACACAACTCGTACAACTGGAAATTCATTTCCACCCTAGGACACCCCACTGAAGGTGGGTGCCATGCAGTAGGATGGTATACCGAATGGTGAATCTCTAAATTGCTGAGTTTTTCTACAAAAAATGTGCTAAAATGTTTTAATGAAATCTATCTCTCATTTGATGAGGTTAGGACAATATTTTAACCTCAATATCCAATTGAACTTTATGGGCTATATTCCTTTCGTTCCAATTGTTAGATACAATACATGACTTGATCTATGAAATTTCACATATAACTCAACATTCGATCAGGTTCATGAAATGGGAAATACCAGAATAAATCAATTTAATTATGGAATATTGGATAGGATATACTTTGATGGAATGAAAAACATATCATTTATAGGTAGAAAAAAGGTCTCAGAATTTTTATGGGGGATCTTTATAAAGTGGTTGAAGAGGGGAACAAGAGCTCTCATTGATGTTTCTGATCCCGCTCAATAAATGGAGAGACATGAGAACAAACATCATCTATATTTTCGTTCACTATTTTGCAATCAATGTAATTTGAAGATGTCATGCCTACATGAAACTATATTCTATTCCCATATTCTGTTCATACTGTTCCTGCAATGAAATATTTATAGAGTCACTTTGTCTATTTAACATGTTAGTTTTGGAATAATAGAACACATGTCTACCATCACCCTCTATACATTCATTATTCTTCAACTTTAAACATGTTCTATAGAAAGGTTTCTTTAATTATTTATATTCCCACACTAGATATCCCACAATTGAAGAATCATCTTCCCCCATAGAGACTATTTTAAATTGTATAGAAATATTAGGGGGTCAATATATCAGGCATCTCATTACTCAACTCAAATAGTTCTCTTCTATCCTGATTTATTGTTTGATACTCAACTTCCATGATCCATCCACGCTAAAATAGAACATGTTAGGACCAATCACTCAAAATGGTGTCATTACACTCAATTCCTAGTGACTAACATCGAGGAATAGGTCAAAACTTTTATTGTAACCACTACCCATACAGAATGTATTATACAAGTGTAACAACCCGAGAAAACCTTGTTTGGTTTTGATTTTCACATGTTTTCTTTTCAATGTCACTCGTTAAGTGAACCAACAAACAAATAATAAGGTACTAATAATAAAATTCCTCAAATGGATGAAAAATTCCTTTTATTCAAATAAGCAACCTTTCGGCTACAACATCCACTGACCAAACAAGAAGGTAAACTAACCGAAAATCCCAACTAAGAACCTGATTACAATGATGGGGAGACCGCTTAAAACTACGAAGAGCCCGAGAATGAGGTAGGGGTTTTGAGCGTCCATCATAAGGAACATGAGGATGGATGAAGCCACCCCGACCATGCTCATCACCAAGGGGATCACATGAACCATCTTTCCTTTTCTCCTTTGGTCGTTTGGAGTAAGGGACACCCCGAGACCAGACCCTTTTTATAAGCACCCTGATCTGACCGTTAAGCACCAAAGGTTATAAATATAGCCGTTGGCTCTCTCTTGTTTTGTTGTCTTTTAAAGTTTTAATTTCCAATTATAACCGTTGAACTAACAATTGAATACCCACTGCAGGTTCAAAAAGATTAAGCATAATATCTGATGTTAAAAAAATAACAAATAAATAATAGTAATGTAGCTGAATTTTTGGATATATGAAAAGGATATATTTTATATATATATATATAATTCAAAATGGTGGGAATAAATGCTATCTTTCCACTTAAATATGAATATTTTATTTAACTTAAGCAAGAAAAACATTGTTTTATTGAAATCTTGTGGGGTTTTTTTAGTCTGAATAAATATGTGCAAACCCTTGGAGTATATTGATATATGTATACATGAGCATATATGTTAAAATTATAGAGTTTCATATAAATAAAGATGTTTATAAGTTAATTTTATCAATTTTGGAAATAGTGTCAAAAATTATGGTTTCTTATGTCGCGTAATTTCTACTTCAATACATCTTTAATGATATAGTTATTTAATGTCCTAACCTTCTTAAAAAAAGTGTTAAATAATTGAATTTTAAATAATAAAAACCACATATAATTGATCAACAATGAATCTTGACCATGCTTAAAATAATAAAGTTAATAAATAATTGAAGTATAAATAATAATAATGTTTATAATAGGTATAAAAAAGAATTTCATTAAAATAAAGGGGAACGCAGAAAAGGGGGGGAGACCTGCGTTTCTTCCTCCCTATTTTCACCGCGTCTCACCCCCAGCCGTCTGATCCAGCCTCCTCGGATCGCGGCCGTCCACCTCTTTTAAAGCCGCCTCGTTTCTAGGCCATCCGATCATCCCAGTTTTATCCCGGTCGTCCTCTCTTTTTCCGGTTTCTTCTTCCCCCCCGTGTCCCTCGTTTTCTTTTTCCTCTTTGCATTGTTGAACCAGTAGGTTTAAGGCTATCGTCTTCTTCGTCTAGGCCGGTGAGGTAGACCTAGTTGTCTCCTCTTTTTCTCCAGTTGGCACCGACTCGGCCTCGGATGTCCAGTCGACGAGTCCATGAGGAGTCTGTTTGTCTTCGTCTTCTTTTTTTTAAAACCCCAAGTTGCACCGAAGCAGGGTGTTTTACAATGATCTTCTTGACCTCTCCGACATCCAGACGTCGTCGCTGCTCCGTTCTCCTCCTCCTCCTCATCGAGCTAAGGTAAGGGTCGGACCTATTTTTTAGTTTATGCAAGCGTCGGTTTTCACTTATATAAATATATACGTTTTATATTTATAAGTTTATACCTTCTGTATTCTATGCCTTCGGTTTCTTTTGCCTCGACTAAAACTCCTCTCCAAGCAAGGCAAGGGTCGCGTTCTGTTTCTCTTAAGTTTTCTTAAGTTTCGGGTTATGTATATATATATATATATAAATATGTATATACATGTTATATGTATATGTATAACTTATGCATTTGTTCTTTCGGATCCCCTTGACTCGTCCAATTCTCCTCTCCGAGAAAGGTAAGAACCAGGTTTTTATTTTGGTATGGTTTGGTCATGTTTCGGTTTGTATAAATGTGTAAATATATATGTGCATGTTATATATGTTTATGGTGTATGTGTGAAACCGGTGAAAACCTAGACCGTGAGATCTCCCTCTCAGCTTAAAGAACCAATTAGGAGTTAGGGGGGGAATCCTCTTCCATGTTTCCTACCATTTATGTAAGTTTTATATAGTTATAAAATTGTTGTATAAATGTGTACAAAAAAATATACAGGACCATATATACAGGTTTTTAACTATTCCTAGAACCAATCTTGTCAGCCCCTTTCTGAACACCTAAAATTGGGGGAAGGGTTCGAAGGTTCTGTTTTTATTTGGGTGCAGGTTCTTACTTTTCACACCTTATGTTTATATATGTGTGTATATATATACATATATATACACATATGTATAAGATGATAAATGAAATTATACATCCTTTCCTCAATGTTTATACCCCTGATTTTTCCTTTCGCATATGAAAAAAAGGAGATTTTGAGTAATTGAATGAATGGGTAAAATTATGCAGGCGAATGAAGTATATTGTTGTATATGTGGTTATGTTAATGTGTATATACAATAATATGAACTTGGTTCCCTTGTTTTTTACTTTATTACATTATAGCATGATGAAGTTTATGGGTTGGTTGGATTTCAAAATCATTCTTGAAACTGAGAATATTCATTTATCACTACTCTGGATAAATCAGGATTTTTTTCTTGTGAAAATGGTTAGTATGGACTTCTTTAACTTTTAAAAATGCATACATGTATTCATAGGTATGTACTCATGTTTATTTAAAGTGCTAATAAAAGAGTTTACACTAATATATATATGATTTCCCCAAGATGGACTTGATTATGCACATAGTAACCTCAACTGCCTGTTTTAAATGCCTATGATATCCATTTATCATCATATGTGTATGTTATGAATGACCATGCATTAATTGGGTATTATGATGTATGGAATTTTAAGTGTTATCTTTACTTTCTTAAAATCTATGTTTTCAAATGATTAGATAACTTTTTATGAGCACGAAGCTTTAGCATGCATGTCATAATGTTTTTGATGATTAAACTGTTTTCATGTTATGAACACGTATGTGAAAATGGGATTTAATTAAGAATGTATGAAACCCCAAGAATGAATGACCATGTCATGATATGTGAGGGATGTATAGGAATTACATGTGACGGGTGCGCTCGGAATTATATAGCGCAACAAGAATGATGTGAAGGGTGCGCACAGAATTATACAGCGCTCCAATACATTGGGTAAAGCAGGAGTCTCATGAGACGAACATGTGCGACGGTCTTGGCAGTTAGCCTTGACTTGAGATAAGGAAACAGGGTGGGCAGTGAGCCTTGACCTATTAAGTATGTTTTACGGTCTTGACGAAAGGTCTTGACAAAGTTCAGTATTATATATTCCCTCTACATGTAATGATAAAGGTTAACCAGGGGTTAGTTCAACTAACAGGACAACCCCTAGTTGAAAGCCCCCAAGATTATGAAAATGTAATTTATGTAATAAGAACTGTTTTTTTCATATGGTAAACTGTTAGATGTTCTGCATTTTACTCATGATCCATGATATGCATGTTTTCCCTGCTTATCCATAGAATTATTTTAGAATTAAAGTAACCTTATTTTAACATTATGCATTGTTTATTCTTCTTATTTTGCGCACTCTGATCATGTTTACATTAAATCTCATTTCAAGTATGTGCTTATTTGTGAAAGTGGTTTTCAAAGAAAGATGGATTTCATGTTTTAAGGAAAGATAGTGTTTTGTTTTAGCAAAAGGTTTTATTCTCTTCAAAAGAACATCTTTGAGAAAGTATTTTAAAAAAATGTTTTAAAACCCCTTACTAGGAATTTTTTCTCACCCTACGTTTTGTTAAAAATTTTCTGGCATGGTTGATACCTATGAAGTTAATCGGATGCAGCTGGTTTCCCAGAATCCTGAGCGTCACGATCTTCTGTAGTAATGAGACATGATATTTAATTTGTAATGATGTAATGTTAAGTATATCATTTCTCATTAAGCACCCTGGGTTTGGGGGTCGCTACAGTTGGTATTAGAGGATGGGTTCAGGAAACTCTGGAAAACTAGGTGATATAAATATATTGCTAAGACTAACTAAGTAAAAATGTTATAACTTTCAGATGGCTGATGTACCTACCGACCTTTTGTCACTTCCCACAGAGGCTCTAGAGAACATTATATCTCTAGCTAGCCACGAGAACATTCTGAATTACACCCAAATTCGCATGACGTGTAATCACCTGTACGATGTGTCAAACTCATCTAGGGTGCTTAGTCTCCAACGGGTATTGGGGATGGAATATCTTCTAATGATGATGACCCAATTTCCCTCTTATGCACGTCGGGGAAGGTATCACGAAGGACTCTTCCGAGTGTTTACAACTGGCAAGGAATTTGGCACAATTCTTTATAACCCCTTTCAAGAAGCTGCTGCTGCTGGAGACCTCCGAGAGGCTTACCTATGCCAAATTTTGCACTATGGATTCTGTGGCCAGTTAATGGACTTTGGAGCATTGGAAAATGAGTCCACCCGTGTGTCTCATAGGCAAGAAGTGTACACTGATGTTTCCAAACTCCACACCCCTCCCACTAAACTCAGGATGAGTTATAAATGTTCCCATGAGTTTAGTCTTGTCTGTTCATCATGTTTGTGGTTTGAAGAGTTAGGAAGTTTTGCTACTCTTTGTGGCGTACGTCTTGTAAACTCAGACTTTTCTGTGTAAACTTTTTCATAAATGGAAGTTCCTTGTTTCCTTTCATGTCTTCACCTTATCTATGTTGTTAAGATTTTCCCTTAGATTTTAGCTTTCAGATGGCTGGTCAAACAAACTTCTCCTCCCTAACCGATGAGCTAGTAGAAGTCATCTTGATCAAGGCATTCATGGTGGATTACCCATCATTTCTCCACCTGCGAGGGTCCTTCCAGCGTTTGCTCGATTTAGAAAACAGTCCAGAGATTCTTCGGCTATGTCAAGAGAATGATCGCGTCTTTCACCTCATCGTCGCTTCTCAACTCCCCTGCTATAGGTGAAGGGGAATGTACTTTGAGGGCATGTTCCAGTGTTTCACTATGGCAGAAAACTTTTCTACCAGAGCGTGCTTCCTCGTGGCCACCCTGGATGGCCAGCTCAGTGCAGCCTACATGATCCAATATTTGAACCTCAGTCTCCTCAACCGCATCATCCCTCTCGACTACCTCGATCATGATGTGTCCAAAAGATTCATCAAGGAGTTTATCTACTCGGACATTTCCGAGCTTTGCATCGCACGAGCCTCCCTTTGGAAGCCCGTGTGCAGTACACACGAACAGGAGTTCAAGGAGCATTGTTCGAGGCGCATCTGGACAAGGGAAACAGAAGAGCTGTGTGCCAACGTTGGTGTCCCATTAACCGAGCGAAATCCGTTGTTTCGGTAGAGTTTTACGTATGGGTTTTCAGTTTTTCTTTTTTTTATGATAGAATTGCGAGGGCACAATTCTTTGTAGGGGGAAGTAATGTAACAACCCAATAAAACCTTTTTTTGTTTTGATTATGACAAGTTTTCTTTTCAATGTCACCTGTTAAGTGAACCAAAAAACAACTAATAAGGTATTAATAATAAAATGCATCAAATGGATGAAAAATTCCTTTTATTCAAATAAGCAAACTTTCGGCTACAACATCCACTGACTAAACAAGAAGGTAAACTAACCGAAAATCCCAACTAAGAACCTGATTACAATGATGGGAAGACCGCTTAAAACTACTAAGAGCTCGAGAATGTGATAGGGGTTTCGAGCGTCCATCATAAGGAACATGAGGATGGCTGAAGCAACCGTGACCGTGCTCAGCACCAAGGGGATCACATGAACCATCTTTCCTTTTCTCCTTCGGTCGTTTGGAGTAAGGGACACCCCGAGACCAGACCCTTTTTATAAGCACCCTGATCTGACCGTTAAGCACCAATGGTTATAAATATAGCCGTTGGCTCTCTCATGTTTTTTTGTCTTTTAATGTTTTAATTTCCAATAATAAACGTTGAATTAAGAATTGAATACCCACGACAGGTTCAAAAAGATTAAGCATGATATCTGATGTAAAAAAAACAACAAATAAATAATAATAATGTAGCTGATTTTTTGGTTATATGAAAAGGATATTATATATATATATATATATATATATAATTCAAAATGGTGGGAATAAATGCTATCTTTCCACTTAAATATGAATATTTTATTTAACTTAAGCATGCAAATATTTGTTTTATTGAAATATTATTGGGTTTTTTTTAGTCTGAATAAATATGTGCAAACCCTTAGAGTATATTGATATATGTATACATGAACATATATGATAAACTTCTAGAGTTGCATATAAATAAAGATGTTTATAAGTTAATTTTATCATTTTTGGAAATAGTTTCAAAAATTATGGTTTCTTGTGTCGCGTAATTTCTACTTCAATACATATTTAATGATATAGTTATTCAATGTCCTCACCTTCTTAAAAAAAGAGTTAAATAATTGAAGTTTAAATAATAATAACCACATATAATTGATCAACAATTAATCTTGACCATGCTTAAAATAATAAAGTTTATAAATAATTGAATTATAAATAATAATAAAGTTTATAATAGGTATAAGAAAATGAATTTCTTTCAAAAAAAGGGAATGCGGAAAAGGGGGGGGGGGGAGACCCGCGTTTCTTCCTCCCTATTTGCACTGCGTCGCACCCCCAGCCTTCCGATCCAGCCTCCTCCAATCTCGTCCGTCCACCTCTTTTAAAGCCGCCTCGTTTCTAGGCCGTCCGATCATCCCAGTTTAATCCCGGTCGTCCGCTCTTTTTCTGGTTTCTTCTTCTCCCTGCGTCCCTCGTTTTCTTCTTCCCCTTTGTGCCACTGAACCAGTAGGTATAGGGCAGCCGTATTCTTCGTCTAGGCCGGTGAGGTAGACCTGGTTGTCTCCTCTTTTCCTCCAGTTGGCACCGACTCGGCCTTGGCTGTCCAGTCGACGACTCCACGAGGAGTCTGTTTGTATTTGTCTTTTTTTTAAACCCCAAGTTGCACCGAAGCAGGGTGTTTTACACCGATCTTCTTGACCTTTCCGACCTCCAGACACCGTCTCTGATATGTTCTCCTCCTCCTCCTCGCCGAGCTAAGTTATGGGTCGGACCTTTTTTTTAGTTTATGAAAGCTTCGGTTTTCACTTATATAAATATATACATTTTATATTTATAAGTGTATACCTTCTGTATTCTATGCCTTCAGTTTCTTTTGCCTCGACTACAACTCCTCTCCAAGCAAGGCAAGGGTCGTGTTCTGTTTCTCTTAAGTTTGCTTCAGTTTCGGGTTATGTATATATATATAAATATGTATATACATGTTATATGTATATGTATAACTTCTGCATTTGTTCTTTCAGATCCCCTTGACTCGTCCAATTCTCCTCTCCAAGGAATGTAAGAAGCAGGTTTTTATTTTGGTACGGTTTGGTCAAGTTGCGGTTTGTATAAATGTGTAAATATATATGTACATGTTATATATGTTTATGGTGTATGTGTGAAACCGATGAAAACCTAGACCGTGAGATCTCCCTCTCAGCTTAAAGAACAAATTAGGAGTAAGGGGGGAATCCTCTTCTTTATTTCCTACCATTTATGTAAGTTTTATATAGTTCTACACTTGTTGTATAATTGTGTAAAAAAATATACAAGACCATATATACCGGTTTTTAACTATTCCTAGAACCAATCTTGTCAGCCCCTTTGTGAACACCTAAAATTGGGGCAAGGGTTCGAAGGTTCTGTTTTTATTTGGGTGCGGGTTCTTACTTTTCACACCTTATGTTTATATATGTGTGTATATACGTATATACATATATATACACATATGTATAAGATGATAAATGCAAGTATACAACCTTTCCTCAATGTTTATACCCCTGATTTTTCCTTTCGCCTATGAAAAAAAGGAGATTTTGAGTAATTGAATGAATGGGTAAAATTATGTAAGCGAATGAAGTATATTGTCGTATATGTGGTTATGTCAATGTGTATATACAATAATATGAACTTGGTTTACTTGTTTTGTACTTTATTACATTATAGCATGATGAAGTTTATGGGTTGTTTGGATTACAAAATCATTCTTGAAACTGAGAATTTTCATTTATCACTGCTCTGGATAAATCAGGATTTTTGTCTTGTGAAAATGGTTAGTATGGACTTCTTGAACTTTTACAAATGCATACATGTATTCATAGGTATGTACTCATGTTTATTTAAAGTGCTAATAAAATATTTTACATAATTATATACATGATTTCCCCAAGATGGACTTGATTATGCACATAGTAACCTCAACTGCCTGTTTTAAAGGCCTATGATATCCATTTATCATCATATGTGTCAGTTATGAACGACCATGCATTAATTGGGTATTATGATGTATGGAATGTTAAGTGTTATGTTTACTTTCTTAAAATCTATGTTTTCAAATGTTAAGATAACTTTATAAGAGCATGAAGCTTTAGCATGCATGTCATAATGTTTTTGATGATTAAACTATTTTCATGTTATGAACACGTATGTGAAAATGTGGTTTAATTAAGAATGTATGAAACCCCATGAATGAATGACCATGTCAAGATATGTGAGGGATGTATATGACTTACATGTGACGGTTGCACCCGGAATTATATAGCTCAACAAGAATGATGTGACGGGTGCGCCCGGAATTATACAGCGCTCCAATGCATTGGGTAAAGCAGGAGTCTCATGAGACGAACATGTGCGACGGTCTTGGCAGTTAGCCTTGACTTGAGCTAAAGAAACAGGGTGGGCAGTGAGCCTTGACCTGTTAAGTATGTTTTACGGTCTTGACGAAAGGTCTTGACAAAGTCCAGTATTATATATTCCCTCTGCATGTAATGATAAAGGTTAACCAGGGGTTCGTTCAACTAACAGGACAACCCCTAGTTGAAATCTCCCAAGATCATGAAAATGTACTTTATGTAACAAGAACTATTTTTTCATTTGGTAAACTGTTAGATGATCTGCATTTTACTCATGAGCCATGATATGAATGTTTTCCCTACTTATCCATAGAATTCTTTTAGAATTATAGTAACCTTGTTTTAACATTATGCATTGTTTATTCTTCTTATTTTGTGCACTCTGATCATGTTTACATTAAAGCTCATTTCAAGTACGTGCTTCTTTGTGCAAGTGGTTTTCAAAGAAAGATGGATTTCATGGTTTAAGGAAAGATAGTGTTTTATTTTAGGAAAATGTTTTATTCTCTTCAAAAGAACTTCTTTGAGAATGTATTTTCAAAAAATGTTTTAAAACCCCTTACTGGGCATTTTTGCTCACCCTACGTTTTGTTAAAATTTTTCAGGCATGGTTGATACCTATGAAGTTAATCGGATGTAGCTGGTTTCCCAGAATCCTGAGCCTCACAATCTTCTATAGTAATGAGACATGATATTTAATTTGTAATGATGTAATGTTAAGTATATCATGTCTCATTAAGCACCCTAGGTTTGGGGGTCTCTACAACAAGCGCCTACTATTGAGGTAGGAAGTGAGCCTATTTCCGATGCTTTCTTCCAGAGTGCACATCATTTCCATGTGACATGATGGTTGTTTCCCCACATTTCAACTTTCCTATGGTGGTCAATATTCATCACTTATTCAGATATGTTTCCTCCATGATTGAAATAGGATGATGGGATGTAGATCCATCCTTCTATGGATTCCTCTTTGGAATTCATCACAAATCTCGGGCATCCCATATAGATTAAGAAATTGTTCATGAAACTAGTTTCTAGTGAGATATCTTTGTGGATTCAAATTAGTTACACTACTCTTATCACGAAATTCTAGTAGTCATGTTGGGGAAGCAACCTTCGGTCAAGAGATTGGTCACACTAGGCAAGGATGATATTTATGGACGCTAAACATTGGAACACAAGTAATCTTTTTCCATAGAGGGCTTCTCAACGGTGCTGAAACACAAGGATTCCCACATCAATCATGGGGTATATTATGCTAGAGGCATGTATCTGTGGTTTTCCTCAACATCCCAATTTTAACATAGGATATTCCCAATGTTTAACATCTTGAAAAGATGGGTGAAATTGATCAAAACCCTTATGGGAGTGGATTAGATTGGCACATCCCTAAGAGAGAGCACCTTGAATGTTTATCAGATATACTAATCATAACACCAAATGAGGATGGACCTGATACTGGTTTATCCCAAAATGTGAAGGTATCACACCATGAAGGATGATTTGGAATGCGCATAGGGTGGATCAGGGAAGGTGGGGCCCAATGAGGTGGACGCCAATGTTTAAACTTTTTTGTGATTGAAACTTGGGGAGGCATCCAATATACCTTGTGTATAAGACCAGGAACAAAACCCACATAGTTAGAAGGAATTATTTGGGGATTAAACATGGTTAACTTACTGTCTCAATAGGTACACTCGTGTTTCGATGAATGGGGATTTTGGGGTTCTTACACATAGTTATCAAACAGAGTGATATTAGGAGAAAAAATTGTGCGGATGTAAATATCTCACTGATATGTGGTGGCCCAAATAAGAATTAGGATGGAAATGGAGGATGTATCAAGGAAATGTATGGGATGGATGAGATGAAACTAATGTGAAGATGACGGTGTTGGTCTTTAACCTCCATGAGGTTTCGTACATGTCGTTGTGGATGGGAATCAATGTCCACATAGTTTAGAAAGTGGGTTGAGGAGATGTATAAGGAAGAGGACTGTGAGAATGAACGAATGGATGAGGTCATGAAGAAAGTGAAACCTCTAGGTTAGATAATGATCCTCCTCAGACATAATGAATCAGGTGAAAGGTCAGGATGGGAAATTGTGATAGGCTTGAACCTTAGAGTGGCTTTATACATACCTTATTTGAAAGGCACAGATCCAAGTACACATAGTTCATGATGGAGGTATATAATTTTAGAGTACATAGTAGAAAATGACCGAAGGACATGCCATGGGATTATGCATGGTTAACAACACTTATCAAGAGGATCAGTATTATTTGGATGGGTATGGTGAAGTGTGGGGATTCTACATGGTTATCTGCCCAGGTGGGTGGAACAAAACACCTCCAATGGATTGATCTGTGAGATGTGTCCATAAAAGGAATGATGTCACACTGGGAAGATATTTACCTAGAAGGGAGCACCAAAGTTTATCATTGGTGGGGTTAAACCTGAATGAGGGTTCTTACATTCCCAAAAGGGATTAAAACCCATGTAGTTTGGTGTGTAAATATTAACATCATATAGTAATAAAGTGAGTTGATGTGAAATAGTTGGGACAGATGGATTGTGGGGACTGAGGGGATTGAACCACAAAGAATATTTCTATGTACCTAGTTTGGAAGATAGGGATCAAAGTCCATGTAGTTCGTTGAAATGGGAATGCGGATTACTCATCGATAGTGTCTCAATGTCATGTTGTGGCTTATGCATGGTTAGTTTCCAAATGAGGATGTCATGGTCACTTCCAATCTAATCTCACATGAATTATGCTTAGTGTGAGAAAAAACCGGTTATAGTATACCTGATGATCGTGTCACGAATGGTGTGGCTCTGAGGGATAGTGTGGGGAATGCACATAGATAATGGCCCAAGGATTTGGATATTGAGACTTACACTTGAAGAGAAACCCGAATAAGATTCTTTATTTATGATAAGGATTATATTCTGTTGAAGTAAGGCCTCATTACATGACAATCATACATAGAGAACTCTATCAAGGTATGTGTCAAGGCTCACATGAAGACTGTCCGTGGTATATATGGAGATAAAGGCCAAACGGAAACAGAATTCATATTGAAAAGATGGGAAGAAAATGGGATCTCAGTCCCATCCCCTCTCTGATTCTCTTAGGCCTACTAGTAATGAGGAAATTACAGTTTAACATCATGTTCTAAGGATGTTGGTGCTTGGCTTTTTTGCGTCCCATAGTTCAAAAGATGAAGACTCAACGATCACCTATTGGACTTACATTACTGGTACCCTTTAACCCTTGGTGAATGGATGGAAACAGAAATTCCATGAAACAATGAGGGGGAGGAGTAGTCAATAGAGGGGTGCCCATTAATGTAGATATTTGAAGCACTAATATCTATTAGTATACCTGTAAAATAAAGAATTATGTTGAGCAATGTGAAATGTGACACCACATAAGGGACCAAGAAATCACTACGCGCAAGCCTGGATGTCCCCACATAGGAGGTGTGAACAAGATGTGGGTGTTGTTCCAAGAGGAACTCGAACATGGTTTCATGGGTTAAGGAAACCCATGGAGTCAATTAGAAGTGGTGTATGCATTTTTGGACATGTCTACGCAAAAGAAAAGGGATTGAGTGGTAGATACAGTGTCCAAGGATAAGCCTTTCATGCAAGATTGGTCTTATTAACACACTTGAAAGAGGAGAAAAGGAAATGGGCTAGGGGAAAGACCCTACAGGTCCACCTGAAGGTGGATACATGGGGAACCTATCATGCAAGATCCAATACCATGACATGATGACTTTCTTGTGGCCATCGAAAGGGCCAGCTGTCATGCATGAGAGTGATAGTTAAACATCCAATGTGTTAACAAAAAGGGTAGGCTTCCATTATATTTATAAAAAAAATTCTTAGTGGGAGAACATAAGAAGGTCAGCGTGGAATAGTCCAATGGAATCCGCATTGAGCGTGAATAATATTTCAGGCTGGCTGAATTATTTCCCACAAAGTTCCAGATATATGTGAACATGCCTTTCCTTTTTTTGGATGTTCATGATGAATGATCATGTTTTTCATCTCATTGGGTGCATAAGGTCCCTACGCACATATTTTGGACTTTCTAACATGCATACAATCTTGTGTACGGTTTTCTTGGGATTCTCAGAATTATTTTTTGAGTCAAATTATGACTTTGTGATAGGAAAATATGCATACCTATGGGCTCAATTGGAATTTGGTGAAAACAAATTCCCCCTCAGAATCTCATATGCAATTGTCCCACAAGGTTGGGTTCTAAGGGAAACACCATTGCGAACAATGTGTTCAAAGGCGTTTGAGAAAAATGTCTATTGTGGTGTGTAATGCACCATAAAGGTGCACATAAATCCTATTCCATGTCAATAAATACTTATAGGGTCCCAAGGAACAGTATCTTGACATTTAGTATGATAAGATATTTTCTTTAATGTGCATAAGTTTCTTATTATGGTGTCCAATAAATGAATTCAGTCATTCAATTTCTTGAAATTGTTATAACTTTTACACTTTGGACAAAGCTTGAAATTTAGGGGCATCTGTTAGATCATGCATGCAGCCACTGGTTTTGCAAGCTATGCTTAATTTTTTCCCACCAAGTCATTTGTGCATCCAAAACATATCCAACATGGAAAGGGGAAAATGATGTTGACAGGTAGGAAACCTTGATAGGGATACATAGGGAATGGAAATTTAAATCTTGAATCCAAGAACCCAGACAATCATGGGGAGGAAACTAGTGGATGAATAATTTCTCACTCATTAAGAAAGAACCTTCTTGAGAATCATTACTTATGAGGGAAGGGTCTAGCAGCAAGAATGGGACTTGAAGTCTGGGGGAATTTCACTAGTGAATGGACATGGGTGTTATAGGTGCACTAAACATGAGAGAAATATGGGGAGGATATTTGACACATCGGGTTATCTGAAGCCACATGGACATCACAATTTCATTTCTACCACCAGCAAGACCTGGTTCCAGATATGTTCAGTCGGTAGTCTACAAAAATTTACACCTTCCATCTTCACAATGAGGAGGTATGTACCAGCCTTTGTGATATCCAATACATATGTGGAATTCCTCCAGATTGGATTTAGTAGGATGAGTTCCTACCGATGTAATGCATCTTGGGAGACAGGACACACACTCCCATATTCATGTGGCACTTACTCATCATAGTGAAGGAGATGATGAATATCAACTACATTCTAAAGGGAATATCCTACAGAGAATGGTTTATCCTTTTTAGCAAGAGTTATAAGGCAATGGGGATTCTAGGATGAGGGATGTAGTTCCCAAATTCATCGTATATGGGCAAGGAAAGATTATATTTTGTGTTCCTAGAGGCAGGCGAATATCACTCATGGGGATACATCATAAATAAGAGTTGGGATTCACATGTATGATATGCCTGTATCCTTACTACCTTCATAAAAGGATGGCTACTCCTAGTGAGGGACACAAGGATGGGGGTCCATCCCAGGACACTTGTGATGGATGAGATCATGGAATCATGTAACAAGGTTAACCATAGATTTCCTTTATTAGAGATACTATACAATATATTGTGGTGCATTTCCAGAGGAATTCCAATCAAGAAAACCTATAGACCAATCCAAATCCTCCATGGCTGGTTCGCGGCACACATATGAGGCTATGAACTTCCAAATTCCATATATCCTCCAAACGATGACATGAGACATTCGGTATTGAATATTGTTAGGGTTTAATCAATGATTATAAATGAGTAAGGTATCAAGATTCAGATTATAAACAATGAAAACATACACTTCCACCCATTCCACACCCCATTAGACCAAATGATGGATGACCTAAGAGGTACTCTAGAGTAGAGGGAGTACCTATAGAGTATTAGTGGTGGCGTACTAGTACCCTAGATCGATGATAAGATGTTTTGTGAACCATATAGGGAATCATGGTTCTCCAAGAAGATTGAGGGCCTACAATATATGACAATGATAGTGTATAAAAAGGCTCTAGAAGAACAACATTCATGTATCCTTCCCCTGCTATGGACTATATTCAAAACATCTGGCTCAGGTGAAATAATCACTTTTCCCCTACAAAGGTTGATGTCATCCAGTCGATGGAATATGCTGACAATCAAGTAGTGGCATATCTGGAAGCAATTATATGGAAGCACATCAAGAAAATCATAACAGTAGGTGTAGAGCTCGAGCGGTGAGGTTGTATGAGAGAAGATTCTAGGGAAGCAAGACCAAAGGCAAGCCATTAGGATGGGTAAAAAGGAGGTGGAACATCGGCAATAGAAGCATCATAAGGTATGGTCGTGCCTCCGCCTTATGAGGAATGATGGTCGTGTAGGTGACCTCGTGGGCTATCAGTGGATTCCCCATGTAAAAAAATAAGGTACGTGCTTTAACCCCCTATAGATGTCTGTTTCAATATACTTTGGTCGGCTTGGAGAACGTTGTGGCAGTCAGTAAGTCCTGATGTCCTATAGAAAAATTTGGAATAAGATGGGATTCAGCTGCTATAAATTGGGCTCATCTGGGTTGCAGACAGAGTGGACTACCATCAGCGGTAGCAATATTTGATGACCATGGATGTATATGCACGCCAAAGAGGGTTATTATAAGAACCACATATTCTAGTAAAAGTGATGCTGATATAGGATCATTACTCAGATGAACTGATGTCCATAGAAGATTGTGATGAGAAACATGAAAGAGACAAATAGGAGTAAGAGGAGGAAGTAGAAGTGTAATATGATTAGGTGGAGGATGAGGAGACTGTAGGTGAGGTGTCTCTATGTATAGTATATCATCAATGGATTTCATGGGAGAGTGACCAAATCGCAGGCTCTAACAAGGAACGTGTCAAACATCTTTAGGTATGTCTTGATGCATTTACCTCTCAGTCCTTACTTTTTCCACCATTTTGGTCCACTAATAAAAAATATTCTTGAATGGGATCAATTTGGTGATGACCTAGATTCCCCTTCTAAAGGGGGAGGAGATGCGCCATTGTATGTGGAGAGACATCCCTTTGAGCTCGCATCCGGAGCTGGGTAATCTAAAAAACCAATCACGGATGCTGCTGCTAGAGTAGAGATGGTTGAATGAGACAATGTATCAATATTTATACCTTGAGCAATTCCTACTACTAAAAAAGAGAATGTTCTAATCATTTATTTGAAAACAGATTAGGGTATCTAGTGATAGGGGTTCCCATGGAGACCCTACCACTTGAACTTATGACACATAGCACTTGTAATCCCCAACCCTCACCGACTCTTATACATTATATGAGGATCTGGCCAACCATGGTGTTTGTTCCATGCAGTGCTTGTATGACTACATGCCTGGAAAACCGAAGGGTCTGAGACATCTACAAAATCTTTTTTGATGGCTATACCTTCCCAAGAGGATCTGATCATTCAATTTAATCCAGCATGTGTAACCAGTGGGTAGGTATTCATGGCCACATGTGATTCCATTTCAAGGATGGAGCATAAATCTAGAGAATTATAGACATATAAAGTATAATAAATGAGTGAAGATGGTCACCCCCACTTCATAGATCCTAATCCCTTAGAAAGGATTTCATAGGATGATCCTACTATTGAAATTTTGGCTATTTTTCCCGAATACGTACCCAAAGGCCCTAACGATATGGATGATTCTGGTCTGAATGTAGAAAAGGATAGAATAATGATGCGGTACATGGCCTATAATTGTATCACGTTTTTCCTTGATATCCAACAGGTAGAGTGGATGATTTGAATTAGGTTAATGATCACATGGAAGCACTATCTTTTTTCCAGTGGTGTGGATGCTTGTCATCTGCACATTATGATTTGTGACTACCATTCTAGGAAGATGCAAGAGAACATTCAACACCTAGACTCTTCCTCGTGCTAGAATAAATTTTATAACATCCAAAATTTCTATGAGGCGGATCAAGAAATACAATTCCTTGATGAGCATATGAAAAAATGTTCCATATTAGTCACTAATCAGTCTAAACTCATCCAATGATTGAAGACCCAGCTAGAATAATCCCCAGGGAACCTAGAATAAGGAATCCATCAAGAAACTAAGCTCCAAGACAAATGGGGACTAATTTAGAGTAGGGATAAGGAGATTTTCCATGTGACCCTTAATGAATAAAGGTATCTCAGTGATTGACATGATATTCTGGAAGCCACATGTCAGAAGGTAGTGACATCGAAGCATTCCGTCAAAGGGATGGATCCCCAGGGTTTGTGTTTTTTCCAGTCTCATGAAACATTCTTTAAGTTTTTTTTCTATGATTTTTTGTACCACATGCATAAGAATATTCAATATTTATTAATTACCATACCTCAATAATTTCTTGTGAAAAAACTAATGATCAATCCCTAAGCTCACATGGGCAATACCTGGTATGAGAAATAATAGAATACTAATAAATAATTCTCTTTTTATTATATTTTTAGTTAATCATCGAATGCTCGAAGTCTTATATTATTGACTGACCACCCAGAATATTTGAACTTAGAGAGTTTGTGGCTAGAGGCAAGGTCTCTTATAACAACCATCATGCCTTTCTTAATGCCCTCTAATGGACGATCGGGGTAACTCAAATGATGATACAATCATCCCAAACAAAAGGGAATGATGAGTGTGAAAAAAATTCCTATAATTCAGAGCACAATGATAATTCCATGCCAATATGAGATAATTTTTGACCATATTTGAAACACTTCATCTATATAACTAGCCTGAAATGGGTGGAAAATAAACGAGGTTCAACTACTGACTCTATTTAAAAACATGGGGCCTAACTCCAAATCTCACCCAATAACTTTTGGTATGTTTTCCCATGATGGTAGGTGAGCCGAAGTGGCATAGGACCAATCCATTATGGGGTCCCTTCAGACATGAACGAGGATGAGGATCCGAACAAGGGGTACACAAAGCATGGATCTGGGTTGATGGAATGTTTGAGTGGACACTAAGACTTAGGAAATTTTTCCACCATGTCATGGAGCACATTAGTATGGGAGCTCTGGTCTGACCAAAGATCAAACCTATCTGTCTTGGGGGGTGGCCTCATGGATGTTGACTGATAGATGATGTCACAAAAAGTGTGGTAGATGACAATCACTGTGGGAGAGGACATACCAGGTGAGAGCCAGGGATGATTTTAAGTTTTACATCATACAAGTGGGGATGATGAACACATAGTTTAATGTTTTATAGTGAGGATTATATATGGTAAATATTAACATTATATAATCAGGATATGTATTTTAGTTTAACATTTCATGATTTAGACATATCACCTAGTTAAAGGTCATACTATCAAGAACTTGGCCAATAGTTTAAAGTCATGATTTTTGGTCTACCATAGAACACTCATTCCTAGGGTATATATTACATGAAAGAATAAAAACTTGATTTTAATGATGCCAAAGGAGGCTGACATGTTTCTTACACACCTTAATAAGAATGGAGTCCAAATTGGTAAAAACGGATTGAGGACCCTAGGGGTGGACCTGAAGACCAATCATCCAGAAATCACTATAATTCTTATAAGGATGGGAGTCAAGATTCATGTCGTTAGTAAAGCACAACATGGTTATAGACCTACAATGGATGGGTAAATTTTTCTTTTGTGTGGAGGAAGATGAAACATCCCATAATTGTCATGGGGTATCCTGAACTTTTTCGGAATATGGTTGAAGTTTAATGTCGTATGTTAAGAATGAGAAGGGGGAATGCTAAGGATAGAATGGAGATCATTGATCTTGGGATCACTCTATATCCAAGAAGGATGAGAATAAATCAATAGATTTTAGACCATACAATGGTGTGATTCTTCCATGTGGGTAAAAAATCAACTGTGACCCCTAATCTTGTGTGATTCATACTCGGTGTTAGAAAAAAGGGGAAGAGAGGATACTTAAAACACATGGAAACACATATCAGGGGAACAAAGAAGTTTGGGTAAAGATGTTCCAACAATTCTGATCAAATTTCTCACCATGAAAAGGTGCATGAAGGGATTCTAAAAAGGGTGTTGGAGTTCTGTTTGGTCATAAGGATGTTTAAAGAGTAATTAATCACATTGCCCGATATTTGGGACATCGGGAGGGTGGAATAATGATGGAGGATAACTTTTGACAATGTTAGAAATAGTTCATTCATATCATGTGTCTTTGGATGCAAAGAAAAAAATGAGGACCGACCATTGATCATATTTGGAACATAGAAAGTGACTGAAAGAGTCATTCAAAATCATCTGAGGTGTTGGCCTAAGATGGTAGGAAAGACATAATGTTGAGAATATATACAATTATTGGATCCCTTAAAACATGAATGATGAAGAAGACCCAAATAAAGGGACATGTGAAGCATGGAGATGGAATGAAAAAAGGTCCATGCAGAATTCAACACTCTTGGTTCTACACCACAACACATCTGGGTACATTATCGATGCATATCAGATAGAGGTATCCAAACACCTTAACAAGGGAAAACTACTCAAGAGGGATCAAAGACATGGCCTGGAAATGGAATAATGTGAAATTAAGAGGACTGGGGATATAAAAGTGTTAATAAATGAGAGGATGGACCTAAGGAAAAAATGATTAAAAATCCTTAGGTATCCCAAAATGGTGGGAATCAAGCCACAGTTAGTTCTAGATTCCCATAAACTTTAACGTCATGCGGTAAGGATACAGTCCAAGAAAACTATTCCTAGGAGAGGTACAAGGAGTGGTTGTTATATCTTGATGTGAATGATAACCAAAGAGGTCTCAACCATTCTTCATACTCTCGGTAAGAACCTATGAAATTAGGGGGGAACATTAAAATCCTCTATGATGAGGATATTGAGGCCATATGCAGTTTATCCTAAAAAAATCTGAAAAAATAGTAGTTTAACTTCATGTTGGATGGGGTAGTTGAACATCATGTAGGAAAAAGGGGAATTTTTCATTTAAGGTCATATAGGTAGGACCATAAATTCTATGTAGTTTAGTATCTTTCATGAAAATGTTCTTAAGGTTAACATTGTGTTGGAGGACAAAAGAGATCTTAGTTTAACGTCATAGTGCTCAGACCATAAAGTGGGAAACTACCAAAATAGGGGTGTGTAGGTTGGTTCCATAATGCAGCCCAATGAGAATGAGGACCAAGTAGGTCTCTACATCTCACCACACACTCCCAAAGAAATCATATACCATGGGGCTGAAAAGGGTGAAATAGTGATTTTTTACTATGTCCCGAAGAAAACATTTCTTGGCATCACTATGTATCCTGTAAGGATGAGAATCAAGAAAATAGAATTTATTGAATGCCATGTAGCTTAACATCATGTTGTAAGAAAATATTCAAAGAGAAATGGATTCCATGGTAGGTAAATAGTGTGACTATTACAAACCTCATGTTAATGAGGGCCATGGAGGTCTCAACCACACCACACACTCTTGGGAGAAATCTAGTCTGAGGGGCCAAAAATCCTAAAATGAATCACAGATGGACCAGATATGAAAGGTCCTAGATTTCTTATGTATCCCAAGAGGATGGGAATCAAGCCATATGTATTTATTGAAGCGTCATCCAGTTTAATGTCATGCGATATGGATGAATCAATGAGGATTTCTATGTGGGGAGCACATGGTTTGGATGTTGTAACCCTAATGTGAATGAGGAACAAATAGGTCTCATACAACACCATGTGATCATGGGACACTCAGGCCATGGGTATGAAAGGAAGAAAAGATCAGTGGAGCCTAGGGATAGACCAGACGACAAAAGCATGATCATTATTACATATCCCATTAGTATGTGAATAAGGATACACATAATTAATAATGCATCATGTAGTATAACATCATCTGGTAATGACTAAAGGATAGTTTAATGTCATATATCATGATAATGTAGGGTATTTTTAGGTCCTACAACCCAGATAGAATGGATCTTAGTTTAAGGTCATAGATCTCAGACTGTAAAATAACTATGTAGTTTATTATCATGAAAGATGATGATGTTGTGTATTTTTACCTCATACAACCCAAACAGAAGGGTATTTTCTTGTGAAGTACAATTTGAGGAATTTTTCATTGGTGGAAGAGTAATTCTTTCACCATCTATGGCGACCAAAGAGTATGAACCGTTAGGGTAAACCATGTGAGTGACGTAGGGTCCTTCCCATTTGGGTCCTAATGTTGGTGGCTTCCTACCAAGTATCATAATGCTCCTTAGAGCTAATATCGTATCACATTGAGGGAAAGAATAGAGATTATGTTTCTTATTTAAATCCCGATTATCATATTATGATTCCTCTCTTGATTTTATAAGTACCAAAGATTACCTTTTTTATGGGTGTCCATTTCATCCCAAAATAATTATACTACCATATCTAGCATCTGTTGATCATAGATAGCTATATGGAATGATGGAAACTGAATGACGATGTGCAAGACTACCTTTGTCCTATACACCATGTAATATGGGGTCACATGGATAGAATTTTGAGTTGCCTTCTAATAACACCAGAGAGTCGTTGGGAGACTGTCTAACCAACTATTCATGTTTTGACCCACCATATTCTAAAAATGCTTGGAGAGGGTCTTGCTGAATTCATTGATCTTCCCATTTTCTAGTTCATGTTAATGAGATGTATGGTTGTACCAGATGTTGTACATTGCGTACAATTTCATCTGATCAAGTAACTGGATATTGGTGATGTTATTAGTTAGAATACTATGATGGAATCACAATATATGGATGATGTTAGAGCTCACAAACATAACAATGAAATTTTCCTTCACTTTCTTGACTAGGAACACCACTTCCATCTTGGAGAATAAATCCATTGAAGTCAGAATAAACATGCATTGGTGAGATGTGACTGGTGGATAAGGTCCCAGGGCATGAAGTCCCCAAGATGAGAAGGGTTAAGAATACATGGCGGTATGAAGGGGCTCTAGAGATCAATGCATAATGTTGGTTGGAATATGATAGCTGTGGAACCTCTTTTCAAAAAAGATACACTAATGGACCATGGTGGGACAAAAGTATCACAACCTCTGAATCGGGTGAAGGAGCTTTGATCTAGTTTGATGGACCCATTAAGATCCAACATGGACATCTAAAATCACATGGGGTATCTCATCTCCTTGAATACAATGGAGTATAAATCCATCATTCCCACATATATAGAGGATCTTCTCAAGTCCAAGACTACTATGGAGGTCAAACTATATTTCACACCGACAAATTTTCTCATGTTCGACTCTATCTATCAAGAGACTTCTATACTAGAGGTACACTATGAGAGGTGTTTTCACATTAGAGGATTATTCCCTTATTACAGGGGGATTCAGAGGCCTTGAATTAGAAGCATCAACCGTAAGGTGGCCTACCTACTAATTTTTGTCATCATCCAAGGAGATGGAGATATGACCCATTGATGGGCCACATTGATAAACATGTATTACTTTCTATATTCTGTAAGATTTGTAGTTATAATGGACAAGTAATTAGATTAAACATTCTATGAATGGGGAACATGTGTGACCTCTGGTCAATATTGGAACTGGTCCATCAACTAGGGAGTGCGCTCTAACAGAGGAATGAGGTATGGATTTATGACTGCATTGTCACTATTGATCTACTTGATGACTAGTTCGGAGTCCCCCTTCACATGATGGTGGGAAGAATAAATCTTTAGGGCCATATCGAGGCTAGGGATGAGAGACAAAAAATCCTCTCATTATTGGTGTATTATCCTGATAACAAGAATAAATAAGGAATAAATAACCTATGTAGGCATAGTGAAGACAATGCCCAGGCCTACTCTATTGAGTCTAGGATCATTGTGACTTCTATAGTTTAGAATCTAGGGATGCACATTAAATATACATATTCCAACATGGGATATCCTAATCCACTGATAGAAAATCGATATATAGAAATTCAAGATCCAAGGAATTCTATGTGGGGGAAATATTGGTAGGCAAAAATTCTAAGAGTTCCTAGCCATTGACTACCTTAGGTGGAATGAACCTGATATCGATCTATTGAATAACCACTAACACTAAGCTAGATGACCTTTCAACATAAAAATTTTTATAATATAATTCATCATATCATCCCGAGACACCAGTTGTGTCTCTGAATGTTAAAGATAATTTCGAAACATCAGCACTGCAAAACCCCACGCGATTTAGCTCTTTTGGATAGAGGAATATCTAGTCTCTATGTTGAAGAGAATATGGCAGAGATATTATAGACCATTTTTTGTCCCTTAATTTTTCTAATGGGTGATAAGGCCATTGAGGGATCATTTCAGGGAGATCACATAGAGGAAATGTGTCTTTCATGAGATGGGTGGCATTATAACCAGAGGCTGCAATAGATACTTCTAGATATCCAAAAACTGGCCTATCACCATTCATGAAATTGGTAGATAACAACACTATTCCTTAGTCTAGAAATGGGATTATCCTTTTATTCCATATATTCTATGAATTAGAATATACAATCTATGTATCCTTAAAATCCCCAGAGCTCTAGAAGGTTTCTCAGGTCATGCATATGACTAATATCCGTGATCTTCTCTAGATAAATATTGATCCCTCTTTATCTTGAAACGAAGCTAATAATCTTTCCAGATGTAACCCCAAAGGAACACTTAATATGGCTCATCTTCAGTTAGTGGGTGTAGTGGAAGCAGAACACTTTCTCATGATCTTTGGATGGTCCTGACGTATGCAACATTTGACCACCAAATCGTCCATTTATAAATCCAACAATGTTTCTAGGATTGGTTTGAATATGTGGTGCATAGAATTATAATAGGATGATCATGCATTCTTAAAGTGAAAGGGCATTACCTGGTAACAAAAGGTATCCTGTGGCACATTGAAGTTGGTAGAATCTTCATCCTCTTGGGACATTTTGATTTTGTAATATCTAGAATCCACATCCATGAAGGAGAGAGATTCAAACCCAACAATGGCATATCAATAAGTCCATCACTAGAAGGGAGAAATCATCTTTTTGGAAGTGGTAGTTGAGATCCTTTAGGTTGATAATGCCTCTGATCTATCTTTTCTTTTTTATGAAAGGATTAATATTGGGAAACCATTGGGGTAATGGACTTCCTTGATGAAATTTTGTTTGATGAGATTATCAACCTCAACCTTGACCACGACACCATGAAGGTGGTACATTTTTTGGTAGTATGTTTGAACCTGTGATGGCTTATAGAGAGACTAATGTGGTGGAAGGATAATTGAGAATCTATTCTTATCATCTCATTGTAACTCCAAGAAAAAACGTCATAATGTTACTTCAAAAAATCCACATACTACTGTTGTTCTTTAGTAGGCATAGTTGTACTAATCCATGTTAGACATGGGTCAATCTAGGTATTGAGATTCACCTTTACCAACTCATATATGGTATTAGAGACTCTTTATTCCAACATAGCATGGGAATCATCTAGATCATACCCATATTCCAAGACAAGGGGACTGATTGAGGGTGGTGGTTCATCCGCGCTGACATATCCAAGATGAACAATGGTACCAACCTCAGAAGAGGTGGAACCTTCACTAAAAAAATATTGCACTGTTGAGACCATGGATATGAAGACCATGAAAGCAATTGCATCAGGACATCAACCGAGGGGCCCATGATTAATGATATCGAAGTAATGTTGGACAGTCGGTTTGTGTTGACTCAAACTGGAATGGAATAAAAATAAGGTATGGTGTAAAATTGTATCCATGGGGTGAACATTATGATACATAACATAGGTAAGGGGTTATGGTATCACCCAATCCAAGACTTTATAGAAATACGTGGTAATAATCCGACCTTCCATGTATATCAGAACATGTATTCCCTTCATATCAGAAACAATGATGCAGTGTACCAAGTTTTCAGTTGTGGCCTCTAATTGATGAATCAAGTGGATTAATGCATCATCCAAATCTATCCATGGGTCGGCTGAAGGAGTAGTGTGATCAAACTCATTATTTTGAATCTTCTTTTCTATAGTCTTGTAATAGCCAATATCTAAATACCAGGCTTTACAAGAGTAAAATGGAGACACAACATCCAACAGTACGCCCACTCGACTGTTGCAGGAGAACATGAGGAACAGGTTGTATGAGGAGTGAACATCCACGTGTAGATTCATATAGGGTCTAACCATTATATAATTTTAGTTGGTGCCTTTTCAGATGAAAATTAATTTCATGCTGGTAATCAGGCCACCATTTTGGGTCTTCAGGCAGATCCTTCCACAATAACATTTATCTTTCCTATCACAACCCTAAATTTTTATGTCATAGGGACTAAAATATGATTTAGAAAATACTATATTGTTGAAAATCATGGTCAAGAAGAGAATTATCCAAGAACCTATATTGGAAAAACAACATTGGGATTCCATGTCATAAATTTATCTAGTAATGTGCAGTGGGAAGATGTGGCCCTATATAGGAGAGCCTTTAACATCCCCTGAGAATGAGATGATGGAATATCATGCTACTTTATAAACATCTTCATCATGGAAGGTATCTATGGCCACAACCTCCATTTAGTATTGTATGGGTATTTTGAGAGTCTCATATATGTCTTTACACATAACTTCAAAATTATGTAGAGCCTAGAGGATTGAGATATTTTCAGGGATGTTTGAAGGGTACTTAATCACATCATACTACTATGCTAAGAAAACACTCTTACAGATAGGGAGTTTCTTTATGGTAGATTGTATGATGGGCATTGCTGGTAGAGCCAATGGATTCTGGATGGTGCTGGGGATATCCCACTGCTCACTAACTCAACCATGAAAAGGGAATACATGAGGACTATAAGACTAATGAGGTCTCACCACAACTAGATGTTAAATATCATGATAAAGATGCAGTAGAAACGCCTAATCAATTAATATGAATGGAAGTAGTATAAAATTTTAAGACATAGGATGAGAGGAATGAACATGTTTATCTCTGTGTTGGGCCTGCTTTTTTGCCTAGGTGACTTTCTTGGCCTGGCTAGAATCACTATAATGAGGATTCTGATAACTCACATACCCATGGCCGCATCAGTGATGACGTCAACCAAGAACATTGGGAGGATCATCCTGATAGTCCTCAACATTATGTACCATGTATAGTCCCACCAATTCAATGGTGTTTACCAAATAATACTCATAATCATCACATGATTAATCCTCCAACACTGAGGAAGATTTTGGAGGAATCTCAATTTCTGGAGGCATGAAGTTCACAATAGTACATGATGGCTTTAGCGCTAGTGGGGGGATTTAATTCCACTTATGACATCAATGATAGCTCTTCTAAGAAGAAGAAGGATGAGATGTGGATGCAGAAATGGTAATAGGAGGAGATTTATCTACTTCGAGTAGCTCAGGTCGATTCAATCGGGCTTGAATGATGCCATGGTCATGAGAAAGTACTCTGTGGGATAAAAAATCGTTATATTTCTCATACCTATGGGGGGAGACTTTCTTCCATTCACCTTCACTGTCGTTGTTCGGGTTTATAGAGACACATGAAACCTATACCATGGAAGGACCAATACTAAACACATTGTTTTCAACTTAGTCCTAGATCCATTCCTTCATCACGTAGCATAGCATGAGAGTATATCCAAGGAATTTTTCATAGGTGTGGTAGTTTGGGGGATTAGAGAGATCAGCCTCTTGGAGAATCCTACACTAAATAAACATTAGGATTTTGTGATTCAGAGAACATAAGGAATAGATGGGGACCTACACCTTATCCAATTTATAGGTCTGATTTCTCTATTCCAGGAAAGGGACTTTGGGAGGCTAGACCTAATGAGGGTCTGAAGCCTAGACATGATGTGGAAACTAATTTTCTCACCTAGGAGGTGGTGCTTGATGAGGTGGCACCAACCGATTCTATAGTTGGTGATAATGAGCCTGATTTAGGGCCTATGTGTGTTGTCCTCAGTGAGGCCGTGGACATGGAACTATCAGTTATAATTCTAGTGTCTTCGGGGGATTTACCTATGCAACGACACTAGTCTTAGCCTTGTAGGCTCTCCTTTGTATGAGTTGTGGGAGGAAGCATGCCTACATATTTTCTAGGTAGTAAGGATTCTTAAAAGCACTCTTCCAATTTAGAGAAATCCCATAATCCACCTGGGAAATTCTTATGGATGTGAAAGGAAACCAATTAAGTTTTCACATTACCGACGCACATCGTCAGCACCTATTCCCGAGTGAATGATATATCAAGTGAATATGTGAGCCTATTCCACCTAGAGACAAAGTCTATGACCTGCTCATATGGATGTTTTTTTTCACTTGAAGAGGTCAGCAATACTGGTCTTCCGCATGGTGGACCTGAACTCATATAGAAACAACCTATGGTGATCTTCCCAAGCATATGTGAACCAATAGGCTACTAGCTCTAAAAGACAAAATATAGCCCTTCCAATGCCATCACAATGCACCAAAGAATTGTGGATTATTTCTGCATTGGAGTTCCAAGCATGGGTCAACTCTGTGAAATAAATTTGTCTAGATGTTTTAGTGGGCCACCCATCCCATTGAAGGGGGAGAATTTGGGTCCCCAAAATCCAAGGGTGTTGGCATATCATCTACCCATGCTGGATATGGCTTTCCATGGGGAAGGATTGAAACTTGTCACATTTTGAGGGCCTTGAGGTTGGAAATGAGAGTGTTGATCGGGGGACCATGGGTGGGATTCCTGATCTGGTGAGGATTTATGACCACCAGTGTATTGGAAGGATCTTCAAAATGATAGAAAGGCCCAGCGACTCGTGGAGAGGATTATGGAGCAGCTGGTGGTGCTTGCGGAGATTCCAGTGGAACTGACTATGGGAAAGCTAAGGAATAACCCAAGCCATGTCTCAAGGAGAGCTCCCACATAGTTCCGGTGGGTTTGGTGATGAATATCATTGTAGTTTTCTAGAAGCTCCATCCTCCATCCTTTTTGGATTGCATGGTCATCAGGATCAATGAGGGGAAATTCGCTGAGTAGAACCTGTCATTTCCCCTACTACTTCAGTGGAGGGTTGATCGGACCCTAACAAGGATCACCGTAGTCTGAATGTCACTCTTCATGGTCCCAAAAAAGATCTCTTCAATGATCTTGTTCTATTATGGGAGTTGATGAAGTAACACAACCTTCTCAGGATCATCCTCCATCTTATGCATTTATCCAGATGGTTCAGAGGGATTAATGGCCCCAATGTGTCATTTACCCTTTCTAAAGTCCTAACCATGAGGAAATGACTCTAAATCATGTACTAGTCTAGGAAACTATCTTTGTCGATGAGTGAAAATTCATGGGCGATCCCACAAAAGTTGCATCATACATGGGGCCATCTTATCTTTAATGAGTCCTATCTCAGTTTCCTTCTCATTGAGTATATTGAGGTCATTCATGTTTACCATGACTACAACCAATACCATATCCTCAATATCACCTAGAAATTTGGGTTTACGTAGGATGCAGCTGAAATAAAGAGCTTAATACTACCCCAAACCATTTATATTGATGTTTGGGTACACCTCAACTACAATTATGCAGAGCATAATGAAGTTGTGAAGGCATCGTTTCTAGAGTGTCTAGTGATTATTTGGTGACAAAGGTTGTCGAGCAACTAAATGTGTGACCAATTAAACCAAACAACACTGATATACAATGTTTTAATAATTCCCATGGCTATTTGGGTTAGCCAGTCATCATGTAAGAAGGTGGAAATGCATCTCCAAGAGAGTTTTGTGGAGACACATTACATCATCTTGGGTGAACGACTCCCACATGATGATGTTTGGAGTCGCAATCAGCCAAAAATCTCAAGAAACTGGTCCTCCATAAGAATATCCTACAAGATTCTCCATTCATATGTAGTAACCGGTGTTGGGTTTCCCTATTCCATGACTGGGGGTGGTTATGGGAAAAAATGACAATAATGTGGACTATTGTGGCAATACACAGGTTGGTGGAGAGAACACTACATGATCTGTCAGGCCATTACACACTATGTCATATCTTGGAGATGGTATTGACTGCATCATTATGTCTTTATTGGATAGAGTGTCGACCATTACTTCCAGTGCGAGGGTTGAAATCATTGGGGGTGGATTTGGTTGGTGCTCATCATCATCCAAACCCTATAAGAACTCTGTGTGATCTATTTTTTATGGTAAGCAGTGAATTTCAAGATGGTAGAGAAGATTACATGTCAAGACCCTAAAAGGGAGACAAATATTCATTCTCATTCATGTAACTGTAGAGGGCTTCAGAGATCTGGTGAACAGTGTTTTTTTGGGAGGATTAATCTCACACTCTAGGTTAATTCCCTAGATCCTGATGTAAAGGATTAAGGTTATGGTTCCATCAAAGTGTTATTATCCACTTCATAATTTGAAAATTGTACTGGGTTAAATACAATCCAGTGCTTCGTAAGATTCATCCTTTTTAGGTTACAGTTTTCCCTTCTTCCTTAGAATGGTTCTTCAAGGCACAGTAGATATTTGATAGGGAGAAATGTGTATGTTGATGGTGGAGAGAGTAGGTCCTACTATTGGGATGATTGGTACATGAAGAGGACCTTCACATCTATTTTCATTGGAGTGGGTATAGCTTTTCTTTGGTTAGCTAGGGTGTGAGGAACACCCAGGAATATGTCGAATGGAACACAGGTAGAACTTTGTGTCTATTTCCTGATTCATGGGGAGGACCTCCATGGAAGGGAGTGATTGTGTTTGGTGGACCTATGCAATATCTAGATGGAACATGGGGTGTACCTCCATGCTAGACATCTATTTCACAGGAAGGACCCCCACACCAGATAGCAATGATAGCATGAGGATGTCTTTTGTCCTAATCAAACTAGACCCTAGGAGAACCTGTGTTTTTTTCATTGATAAAGCAGGGATGAAATCTGCTTGAATGATTTCTAGAGTAGGGATCACCTCCGATTGAGATAGTGAGAAAATGTGGAAGACCTCCATGCTGATGGGTGATGGAGTGATGAGGGCCTTCTATCCAGTGGATGCTGTTGTGGGAGGACATCAACTGCAGTTAGTGATGACGCAAGGAGAGCCTTTAAATTTATATCCTAATATATGGGGGAAATATTCATACATGGGATTATGGGGTTGGGGAATACCTCCATTTTAGGTGTTAGCAAGATGGGGAGGTGATCCACTTGAACTGATGCTTGTGACAAGGGGGGGGACCTCCATGTCATGTGTGAGAGCGGGGATGACCACCACTATTTTTGAAGATAGTATGTGGAGGACCACCATAATGAATGTCATTGTCACAGGTTGTCCAACAATGTTTTTTGATAATGCTAATGACCAAAACTGTCAACCCAACCTACCCATGATGTAGATGGTCTCTCAATCCTAGTTAGACCAAGAATTTCCCCTTCTCTATGTTAATAGGTAACTAAAAGTACGCGTCAGTGGTAGAATGGGCCATTGAAGATGTCTGAGATGAGACCCCCCAATGTGATTCAACCTGAGACTGTGTCCAACATTGATGTTGGGTCATCCAGACCAAATCCAATGGCACTACAATGTTGACCACCAACCATTTGGCCTGAAGGGCAGGTAATTGGTGGGACTACTGAGGCCTAGTGAAATCCCTCCTTGGTAGCTCCTTAGAGATAGTCAACATTGGGTTGACTATGAAATCCCTTACCTCATCATCATAGGTGAATGAGTGATAGGATCATTCTGGGGAGAGGCTCCCGAAATGGTTGGATGTTAGAGTGGGGAGTAATGTCTCCCTATATGTCCCCTAGGGGTGACAGTGATGGTGAGGCATAAGATCTTCCATGTATTGGGGGTCCATATCCCTAATATGGATGACCCCATACTACTCATATCATTGAAGAAGAATTTCCATCACCCTCCATTTAACAATTTTTTATGGGAGAAAGGGAATGGGTTCCTAGTAACGATAGTACTGGATGATTCCATGATAGAGGCAGCGTCATGTGGGAATTTCATAGGATCGTTCCTCATCCCCTTTGACTACAGGACGAGGGATATTGGTTTTTTGAATCTTGGGCCCTACAAAAGTAGTGAGATTCATCTACATGTATATATATTAGTAAAATATTAAACAATTCCCCAATGTCGTTTAGTATTCCACATTTTGACAGAGAGAGAGATCCACACTGAAAATTCCACAGACTATAATGCCTAATGATTAACTACCCAAAACTCTAATGAGTTTCACGCTAGGCCCACTACATTATTGGTTGGACCTGGCACCAGATATCTGGATTCTGTGACACACTCATTTGTTGATGTCTCAATAGAAACCGGTTTCAATAGTTAAAGGATAATTAATTCATGTTTGTTTTACCATTTCTGTTTTCAATGCTTTTCATCGGGGGGGGGGGGGGGGGCACAACATCACCATGCGACAAAATGGATGTTTTCCCACATTCATTATTTACAAAGGTAGGATTTATTCATCACATCCTCATGGATTTTGGCTACTTGATTGAAATGGGATGATGGAATATCGGTCCCTCCTTCCATGGATTCCCCCACTAAATTCCTCACCTAGTCTGAGTCTCCCTTAGCAATTAAGATGTTGTATGTGAAATTCATTCTTGGTACCATTTCATTGTGGATGCTGGTTAATTATTCTAATTCTATCAAGAAATTCCATGGGTTCATGTTAGGGAAAAAAATCGGTCATGTGAGTAGTAATGTTGGGAATCGATGGCATGAATGGATGTTAAAATATTGGAACACCTATATTATTTCTCCTTAGATTGCTTCTAAAGGGACCAAAAACCCGAGGATTCCCATTTCAATCATGGGGTATCTTATGTCCGAGCATTTCATTAAGGTCTTACTCATCTTCCCATGTTGAACACGAGGTATTCCTCATGTTTAACATCTTGCAAAGATAGATCAGATTGATTAGAACACTTTTGAGAGTGGATTATATGGGTACTTCCCTAGGAGAGATCACATGAAAGGTTTAACTAATGGACTGATTTGAACCCCCAAAGTGGAAGGACCCAAGAGTGGTGTGTCCCATAAAGGGAAGGTTTCACATCATGAAGGATGATATAGACACCACTAAGGGAAGTTCAGGGAAGGCGAGGGACAATGAGGGGGACACCAAGGCATACCATTGGTTGGGAATGAACCTCAAGGAGGCCTCCTACATACACTATGTAGAATATAGGGATCAAAAACAATATAGTTTGAAGGGGTAATTTGTGGATAAAACAAGGTTAGATTCTCATCGTAAGAGGAATAATCTTTGTTGGGTGAATGTGTATTTTGTGGGGCTTACACATGGTTAGTTTCCTAGATGCTACTAGGAGCAGCAATTTTGTGGATTTAATGTTATCACCAAGATGTTCCATCATGGATAATTATCAGGATGGTTATGGTGGAAGTGTTAATTGAATGGATGGGATGGATGAGATGAAATCGATGTGGAGATGATAGTGTTGGTCTTGAACCTCTAGGAAGTTTCATATGTATCATAGTGGATGGGAATCAAAGTGCACGTAGTTCTGAAAGTGGGGTGATGGGATTCCTTAGGAAGAAACCTATGAGGATGAAAGCATGGATGGGGACATTTATTAAGTCAATACTTTATGTTTGGGTATGATACTCTAGATACAAATAGTCTTAGATGAAATATTAGGATGGGAACGGGTGATAGGATTTAACCTCAAAGAGGCTTCCTATCTACCCTATTCAAAAAGCAGGGATCAAAGACCTCATACTTTAGGATGGATGAATAGAATCAGTTCGTACATGATGTCCTGTGACTCAAAGACATTCTATGGTATTATATATGATAAAAGACCCTTCATAAGAAGATCACTCTTAGTTGGAGGAGTATGGTGATGTTAAGGGCTTAAACACGGTCATCTACTGGGTGGATGGATCAAAACACCTCGATTGGATGGATCCTATAGAGGTGTCTCAAAAAAGAGAAGATTTTACACTATGAGGGTACATCCATATAAGGGAGAAGTAGACTTTACAATTGGTGGGATTAGACCCCCATAGAGGCTTCCTGCATCCCCAAAAGTGATCAAAACCCTTGTAGTTTGGAGTGTGTTTTTTAAATTCTTGTGTGAAGAAAGTGAGCCAACATGAAATAGTTGGAATAGATAGATTTTTGGGAGTGAGGGGCTTGAAATTTAGAGAGGCTTCATATGTACCCTATTTATAAGATAGGGATTAATATACACATTTTTTAATGAAGAGAGCCTTTGGGCTTATGCATGGTTAGCAGCCTAATGTTGTTCTAGGGATTACTTGTATTTATCAGGCCAAAGAATATGTCCTAGTAAATATTACTCTAAGCCCATGTGAGTTATTATTGGTGTGAGAAACTAGAGATAATAGTAGACCTAGATATTTTTTTCATGAATTGTGTGACCAAATTTGATAGTTTGATGCTTACACATGTCTTGCGACCTAGGTATATGGAGATTGGGGCTTACTCTAGGACGAAAGCCTGATGAGGATGTATTGTCGTAATGGAAGGATGCCATCCTATTGGAGGAAGGCCCCATTCCATGTCAGTCAATCATAGATAACCATATCAAGGTGGGTGTTAGGGCATACATGGAGAATACCCAAGGCCCACATGGAGAGAAATCCAAAATGTAAAGGGAAGGCACATTGAAAAGGTAGGAAGAAAAGTGGATCCCAGTCCCACACCCTCTCTAATTCATTTAGGCATACCAGGCATGTAAAAATCATAGTTTGACATCATGTGGTGAGGATATTGGTTCTTTTTAGTTTACCATTTGTATCTTAGATGATGTGGACTCACTCCTCACCTGTGGGATTTATATAACTGGTACCCTTTAACCCTTGGATACCAGATGGCATCATAAATGCACGAAAAAAATAAAGCGGGGGAGTGGTCAATATACGGGTCCATGTTAGAATATCTATGTGGAGATGTAATAGAAATTATCATTCAAATGTAAAGATCCATTAGGTAGTGGACTGTGACATTAGACACCACACGGAGGGAACAAGAAATCACTATACGCAAGCCTGGAGGGCCTCAAGGAGGTGGTGCATGCTAGATATGGTTATTTCACTCAAGAGGAGATCAAACACTATTCCATGGGGTATGGATAACCCATTGAGTCAATAAGAATGGGTGAATGCCTATTTGGATGCTTCCAGGAAAAAGGATAGGGCTCAAGTGCAAGATGTAGTGTGAAAGGGTATGTCCAGCATGTGAGAGGGGTCTTTTTCATGCACTTGACTAGGGAGAAATAAATGGGCGAGGTTGAAGAACATGGGGGCCCACCCGATGGTGGACCCATGGGGGACCTATCATTAATGATACAAGACCATGACATGATGACTTGCATGTGGTCATTGAAGGGGTTGGATTTCATGCATGGGAGTGACGGTTTGGCTTCCAATGAATTATCGAAAAGGGCGGGGTGCCCTAATATTTATATGAAAAAAATTCTCAACATGAGTGTATAATAAGACTAGTGCAGATGAGGAAGATTTAAATCACATTGGGTGCAAAAGATTCTTGAGTACTAGTTATCTTGTTTCATCCAAGCTTCTAGACATCCACACACTTTCCTTTATAATTTTTGGGAGGTCGGGGTGAAAGGTCGCATTTTATGTGGCACTGGGCATGTAAGGTCCATGCACATAGATTTTAGACTTGTGTGAAGGCATGTAATCTGGTGTGTGACTTTCTTGGGATTCATGAAATTATCCTTGAGTAAAATTATGACTTTCAACTGTGGAAATATACCTACATATTGGATTAAGGGAAATTCGATGCCAAAAAAACTCCTCATGTCAAAGTGTTATAACTCTCTTTTGATCATCGTCATTCATATATCACATTTTCAAAAACCTCATTATTTGTCTAAAATGGTAGTTCTTTATTATTCAATATATTAGTAGATTGATGAAATACCAAAACTCTATTGCCAGACAAGTTTTTGAATCAACGTCATATTAGTGAAGGGGAAAATAATGATATATCAATCATTTTCAAGGAATTATATCACTTGAGAATGGATGCTTGGATGAGTTGAAGGAGCCTTAGAGTATTGATAAGGTAGGCTATAGGTCTCTCACAATTTTGGTTGGATGAACATTCTGAGCTCATCTAGAAATTCAATACCTATTATAACCAATCTCAAATTGTAATTCATACTAGGATCCCAATATATTGAAGAATACTTTGTATATGATCATTTCATGTGATTTAATATTCCACCGAATTATCATCAACTTGAAAGAACCTCACTTTTCATTATTTACTTCCATATTTTCTATTTTGGGAAGGTCAATACTCTAATCCAATTTAACAACCATTTTACCAGATCAAACCGAGGTCGGGGATATAAAAGTGGGTTGAGCCTTATATTAATCAAGGAAACTCAAGGGTTGTAATCATTGAAGTCCATAGGGAAAAAAATCAATTAGTTTATCATTTTTCTCCTTGCTTTAATTTCCATCTTATGAAGTGGTTTCCAGATCTGTTTTGAGTTGTAGTAGTTAGGTTGTAATTATTGAGTCACAAAAATTCTTCAAAGGATAACCAAAATATATTTTAAAAGAATATGTAATGAAGGATTCAAGCATGAAAATAAGAATTTTCTTTCTATTTAACTTTAGTGATAGGAAAATGGGAAGAAACAATAGTAATTATACTGATATGTCGGTCCGATCCTATCAAAATGACTAAGAAAATTCAGACCATATTTCAAAATGAGTTCCCCAAAGAATGGGGTTTTCTTTCACTAGTGAACCTGATAGTCAAATAGCTCCTAGAATCATATACTAACCTATCAACTACCTGAATAATTTTTTTTAAGGAGAGTATGTTGGAAAAAATTAAAGAAACATGGTAATCCAAGAGAGGTTTTTCATTAGGCTACACATGTCCCAAAGGAAGAAAAAATTTATTACTTGGTCAGTGAGAACCAGTAAATCACTAGTTTTGGAAACTCTATTTCCATAACCTCAGGAAAAGAAGCTAATAATTCCACTAAGGGATGGTCAGGACACTTAAATCTCAAAGAATGGAACTTGAGTTTGAATACATAATGTGAATCAATTAAGAGACTAAAAATGATGTCTATTTCATCATATCAATACAATGTTTAGTGATTTTGAATTGTTCAAGATTCTGTACTTTATAGATTAGAGTAATGAGACTCCAGAACAATAGCTTCCCAACTCTGGAAGCGGTTTCTTGCCTATATAGTCTCATAAAACATTGTCATATCTTAGCTTCGTAACGAACATCCATCATACTGGTTCTTATATATATAGGCATAAAGTTATCGAATCCTCTTCAATAAGATGCTGAATCCTATTTAATTCTTATAGATTCTCATCGACATCCCTTCAACATTCTCCAAATCTTGGTCAAGAATGACTGGAAACTCAATGTTTGTGCTCTATGTGATAACTATTTATAGAAGCAATATTCATCCTATTCCCTCAAAATAAATTAGGGATCTCACCCACACTGAATATGAGTATTATCACATGAACTCCCTTTAGAGTTGGTCATATAAAATTGATATGAACTCACAAGTTTTCTACCATTATTATAATGAGATCTATCTATAAATTTTATATATCCTTAAGTAATTAATTTTGGTTACCCCATTGAGTGGTTTCCTTTCCCAAATTATACATTACTGATCATAGTCATTTCATCAATGATAATACAAGGTGGGTGGGTCTATCTCTCATGGAGTTGATCATTCAAAATTCCCCGCACCTAGGGTCCCTACAATCCAAAAATGAAAATGAGTGAAATCATCATGGTTCTCTATATAAACTATGGTGAAATTGTATCTTGGATCCTATCACCTAACTTCAATATCGAATATTCATGATGGTAATTAAATGGAAAGAAAATTGATAAGTATGGTTTTTAATGAGTTGACTGAGTCATTCTATTAGAGTAAAGTACTGAGGCAGCCACCTACAAGATTCTTTTTCATAAACTCTTGAACTTCATTATCCTATGATCTATCTGAAATTTTTGTGTGGGTTTTATACCTCCTTGATGTAATCACACTCATCATCGAGGACACGAGTGGTGACTTCGGTGTAATTTTATTATCATAGATGTCATGCTTGTATTTAATGGGAACCAATGGTTCAAAATTACCTAAAATATTTTTGTGGTTCAACTATCATTATAGGTGTTAAAAAAACTCTTAATATAGTTTTAGAGTAGTAAATAAATGGTATGTCACATCTTTTTAGACATATATATTTTGTTACATAGTTTTCTACTCTATTAGTGGGGGTGAATGCCTTGAATATACTCTAGGATTAAATAGTATATAAAGAATTTATTGTTTTGGTATTTTTTGGTATGGTATGACTATTATAGTAGAGTAATATTTGGGTATGACTATCAAATTTATAAGTACAAACAACTATAATATATTTAGTAGCACCACAACTCCTTGAGAATGAATAGTTCCCACGGGATTCCTTTTCCAAAATAACAACCAAGGGATTATTGGGCCAATGATTGGTCCCCAGTCACCAGTGTTAGTTCACCTTCCAATCATCCAAATCCTACCCCATGTCTGCAATTGAAACTCTATCCCTATGGAAGTCTTGTTTTATTGATGTTTTAATCCCCTAAAGGAAGGTTGTGGTGTTCTAATTCGACAATTCTACCTATTCATATTGGAAATGGGTTCCATACACGACAAGTTGTTTCTCCCCTTGGATCATAAAACCCATGAACCATGCCATGGAAATTCAAATTCTAGTCATTCCAAATACCCATGAGGTATAGTTTATATTCACCAGTCAGTGTGATATTAATTGTATACCCCATTTACCAACTAGACTGATAGGATCAAGTGGTAATCCGTCTAGTAGTGGTAATGTCAACTCAAGAGGATTTATAGACTACCTATATTATACTGAACTGTTATCACATACATTAAAAATGAGGAATAAGACCAATATGATAGGATACTGATCAATGATTTGGAATATAATGGAATAGAAGGGCACCGAATAAGGGGTTTTCACCCTTTACCTTCAACAACAAAGTGGTCTTTCCAATTTAATCTGAAAGTTAAAACAGGTTTTAGTGTTGGGATGTGGTTCTAGAATGGTGTAAATGGATTATACAATCACTCTAATCCTAGTATATGATATGGGGGATTATGATCCTATCCATATTTTATTGTCCTAGACAATTCGTCGATCACATAGTTTTAGGTGCTGAAAGGAACATATGCTCACATTCATGCATACTATTTTCATTAATAGTGAAGTACCAATGTAATTATACCTATTGTATGATCAAATCTATTAGGAATTAACCTATTTTCATGTGGGTTGAATGGTCTTGGATGATGGGTAGTGAGAAAAATGTATGTGATCTTTGGAAGGGGGATAGTGTACCACTATACCCTTTATTGCTACAGTGTTTTCCCGTTGTTTAGAATCTATAATGAGTCCCATGAATCATGTGTGAGATTTATTGAGTTTTGGAAGTTTTTGGTCCTTTAACCCTACCCATACACTCTATCCAGGAGGTGTTTTATATACTCTTATATGGGTCTTGATGGAACCGCTATGCTCGTTTAAGTAGAGAAGACAAAAAAACTCTTCAGTAAAGGGTTCAATGATATGTTTATTTAGATAAAGGAAGGAGATAGGAATGTGTTCCAAAGGGGGTGTGGGTAGCATTTTTTTTGTGAGGTGTTTCAGGAGTAGCTATGGGGTCAGTAAAGAATAGGAATGATATGCTATTAGGGGAAGTGATTTCATCCTAGAAAAAATTTTAAAGGATTTTATGGAAACAATCTATAAACTATCTAATTTTACTTTCCAAAACACTCACTATGGGAGAAAGGATTTCTCATGAAAACCCTGAGAAATGGTTTCTCCCAAATTTATGTTCTTGATACCATTTATTCAAGATCGGAGAAAATAGATGTATGATCTTTGATTCATATCCTAGCCCACCATATGGCTTCCAGGTTGTGATTCACGTTCACATAATCCTTGGATGATTGTTAATCTATGCTCCGAGAAAATTAAGTGTTAGAATTATAGCATGTGGGAAAACCTCACTAGTAAAACTGGTCAGTCTGTCTTGTGTAAGGTTCCAAAATCAATTATTCAATCATAGTGGTTCATATTTTTCAATTTCCTAGATAGATGAGAACACCTGCTACCTTGAAACTAGGAACATGGGAAACATGAGACATGGGGTTTATGATTCTTTCCTAAGATGTTAAAAATCAAATTTGGGGGCTTCATGGTCTCAAAATACCATTGGATAAACCCCTTGTATCCTCTTATGTGAAAAAAAGTTTAAGAAAGTTGAAATAATTTTCTAAAATGGAGGTTGTATCAATAGTGATGGCCTAGCTAGATAGTGGGTGTGTGTGTAAATGGTTTTAATATCAATGTTTAATACCTATATGATAAGGATGGTTTTCCATATTTTTCATATTGGTGATGGATTTGAATATAGAGATGAAAATCAAATTGCTTCCTTTGGTATTAAATATCAAATATTTTTTATTGGGTTTGCCTTTGTCTTTAGGAATAAAATGGGACTATAAGAGTACAATACTGAGGCACTAGTGAAATACTAATAGAGTAGTGTACAAAGGCTATAAAGGAGAATGTTTTAAGTGGTTGAAAAGTATTGGGAAAGCCAATAGTTTGGATCATTCCCACAGGTGGGAAATGAAAGAGTGCCTACAACACCAACAAGAAACCAATTTACTCAGAATCAGTACCAAACTCAACACAATGTAAAGTTAAACCAATAAATGAAAATAAAATCTTAACATGAAACCAAAACTAAAGGATTATAGATGTGTGTGCTTCTAGTTTCAAAAAAATATCCTATATGAATATCATATTATTGAGGATTAGAAAACAAATGGAAGTGTTTTATCAAATTAATTAGGTAAGAGAATAGATAAACAAACAAAAAACTAATTTTTATTAGAGTAATGAGACTGTTATATTAATAGAGAGATAAATACACTACTACAAATAATTCTTTTAAAATTTCTAGAAATTACTTTTAATAGAAATATAAAAGTACCTCTATTCATAGTGAAGATGGAGAGTCCCCCTATAAAATTTCTATTTTCGGGCAGATAAAGGAAACAATTTATCAACACTGCTTTTATCATTGATAAAGGATCACTTTATCATTAATTTAATTAGCACTAATAATGTTTTATTTTACTAAATTTTGAAATAGTTTTGATAAAGTCCTAGCATCTTGTGATGTGATGTTTATATTATAGAACACCCAAAACTTTCACAAAACATGGCATGCTCAAAACAATATACACAGGAACAAATAAGTGCACATAGGAACAAAGAAATGGAGAAAAGGGTTTGGAAGACAATGCAATATAAAATTCAATCTATTTTCTATATTATTACATTTACAATTATCCAAAAAATTAAAATCATTAATGTTTCATCCTTTGACATCTGTGATCCTCTCTTCTCCCCCATGTTTATTCCAACATTTATAACAGCGATCTACTCCATGACAGATCAATATTTCTTCCATCTCCTTTGGACTAATTATTCTTGAATAACAATAGCATAAACACATACAAGGGATTTGAGAATGGTCATATACATGATCTTTGGAAAACACGATTAAATCTTTCAAGCCATCTTCATACTCTTTTATCAAAAGATTGAAATCCATCCATTATTTATTAATATCCATCCTATTTGATTTAGTAAGATTAATATTTAAAAAATTAATACAAAAAAACATTTATACAATGTCATGTATTTCAAATTCTTTAAAAATATACACTTAAATGATTACAGAAAAGTTATAGTTCAAATATCCTTTGAAAAATATTTATAAAATAAAACTTGTTATCCAATTATAAACCAAACCATTTACACAAAATCCTCTTTAAAATAACAAAACCTTTTTAAAATAAATCATTAATTTCCAAACACTCTTTTACAAAACCACAATAACTTTTTTCAAATAATTAATGGAAACTTCATGAACCAAAAATATTAATCATTTAAAATGAGCGACAAACCTCTAAGAAACAAAAGAAAACACTAGATTCAATTTAAAAGGGACACTTCAACATTTTCACAAAGAAATAAATCCCAAAAATGGTACTTTAAAAAAGATACATAGAAAACACCTTGATTCATCAATAATAAATTAGTGTTGTATGATTCCATCACATTATTGCAAAGGTTTTTGTAATAATAATAATTTCTATAATCATTTGATATTGTGACTCCACCATTGGATATCCCTTATACATGCATCCATTTTCATGTTTTATCAATTATCCTTCACCATAACACTATAGTCCCAATGGGCATGTTCCAAATTCAGTGAACACACTTGCAACCCTGAAACAGTCATGTTCCAATTTACTATTAACACTGAATTATCCCAATGATACTTGGCTCACACGGAATCAATTGGTTTTACCCCCAGAGAACAATATATATGTCTCTAACAAGAAGTAATATTGGTTCCTTACATTATAAATACCCCTAAGAAAATATATAATCATGAACCCATTACATAATAAAAACTTTCTCATGTTTCATTCATTTTACACAAATAATTTCTCTATTCCACTCATCACTAGAAGAAACTATGTTAAATTTCTGATCCTTTTAAGTACATCATTTCTCAAGTCAAAATAAGAAAATAACTATGGTACTAAACTAATAGATGGTATTATTTTTCATATTATTTTTTATAAAATAAAAAAAGACTTTAAAAATGAAAATAAAAAGACTAGTCATTCTAAAATCCTTAACAGAACTCATATCAATAACGTCTAGAATCAATGTGACGAGAGTATCCTTTTATGTCTGAAGAGAATTCATACCTCTCCAAAACTCATTCTTGAGGTTAACAACATCATGTCCCAAAATTTTCAAGAACCTTTTAAAGAAAATTTTGTAATCAAAATCTAGGTTTGGTACCTTTTATGGATGATTCAACTTAAGTTTCATGACCACTTCATACCATAGAAAATCAATATTTAATAATTCATTGATATAATTAGTTAAAGTTGTATGAAAATAATAATTTATATATTTAGATATACAATTATGATGAGAATAAAATATTATTTGATAATAAATGAAATTATATTATTTGTACCTTTGAGGCGATTCACCATAGTGTGCTTGCGGGTGGAATGATTCATTACATCTAGTTTTATGGTTATTTGAAAAGGGTGTCTATAAAGTGTCTCATGTATCCTTGGAATGGTAGGGCCAACAAAAGATATGTTGCCCTTTTAACTCAATTTATCCCCTAATAAAAATATTATTGTATTCCTCTATGATGTAGGATTTTCATCCCAACAACATAAATTTCATGTGGTGTGCCTATTCCATTTATTTAATATACTTATTCTTTGTTGCACATTTCCCTCTAGGGGAGGTATTTTCAAAACCATGATGTTACTAGAACTACAAGGTAGAGATATGACACATTGACATAGCTATATCTTTAATTCTATGTTATGGTATATATGGTTTTGGGATTTATTTCTAAATAATAATTATTATTCTTATAAACAATATTACTAAAGGTTATCAGAGTTCCTATAACTATAAATCATAAATTTTAATCAAATTTTGTAGGATAATCAACGCCTAATAGTATTTTTTATTTTTTCCAAAGCCCTACAAAATCATTAATCCTAAAAAATAAAATATGAAGTCCTATACTTGATAATTTTTTAAAACTATAGGAAGAAAAAACATATTACACTAGAGATTATCATAGATCATACTATCAAAATTACCCAATTTATTATCCATATGAATTATTTTAATATGATTCCTGAAATAAACTATTCCTATATCTAGTACTCTTTGATCACAATACAATTCGAAAAAATATATTATAGTGGTGTGTTTAGATATTAAATAATAAAACATGACATGAATAGAAGCTAAATGATCACAAAGGAAAAATAATGTGAAAATTTCTCAAGTTAATAATGTTGTGAACAAATCATGAATGTCAACACATTAGCCTAATCCAATGTCTATTCCTTGAATCCTCAGTCTAAAAAATGATTCAAGAATGCAAGAAAATCCCCTTTTTAAAATCACGCTCACATAAAATATATTTTATAACATTCTTCACATTTAATTTACAATTCAACGACTCATTTAGGGTACCCAATAATGAATCCAACCAAGATAAAATTCATTTAATGCATAAACAAGTACCACCAACGACAATGTCTTTTAGTAGGGCATTTATCCCAAACAATTCACAAAAAAATCATCTGTATCAAACTGTAATAACATGTGAGAAAACCTACAACATAGGTGTGGTTTAGTGCATGGTGGAGGTGAATTCCCCACATATGATAGGTTCACCATTGTGGAGTCCTAGGGTGGAGGAGAGGCGCACGATGGAGGAGAGGTGTGTGGCGTAGGACTCCTCAATGGAAGAAGTGGAGAACATTAGATGAGAGGAACCCAATGAAAGACATGCGCATGATGGATGAGTCCTCTGATATAGGAGAGGCATGAGGTAGAGGAGAGGTTCATGATAAAGGTGGGTTCATTGCAGATGTATTCATGGCAGTGGAGGAGTCAGTGGGAGAGGAGGAGGATGAGGAGTAGGAGGAGGCGACAGTGGTGGTAGGGATCGACTACCATGAGATAATGGGGGGTGCGAGGAAGGAGGAGAAAGTGAGGTTTTCTTTATAATACTCAGTGAAACTTTTATCATCAGTAGATAAAAATCCTTGACAATGGTTGTTTTATCAGTGCTAAAGTAGAAAGCGCTGATAAAACACACCTTTATGAGTTCTTTTTTAGCACTAATAAAGATAGGCCTTTATGATTGCTAAAAAGCACTGATAAAGATATAATGTTAGTTATTTATTAATATTAATATATATATTTATAATATTATATATATGATATATATATATATATATTTATAAGTTTTTAATTAATTACATATATCTACATTTAATTATAATTATATTTACATCTATTTGTATCTATTTATAAGTATTTGTGTATAAAAAGATGTAATTAATAGATTTATTATAATTTTTTAATTATTTAAATATATCTTTATTTATTTATTAAGTATGAGTTTAAATATTTGTATTTATTTATAAATATTTGCATATATTTGTAAATATATTTATTTAATTATATTATAACTTTATAAGTATTATAATAAATATATTTATTACAATTTTATAATTATTTACATATATATTTATTTATAGTAATAATAATAACTATAAATAAATATATTTTAAAATATTTCTACATATTTATAAAATTATAATACATGTATTTATTGTAATTTTATAACTATTTAAATATATATATATAGTCATAATTATAATTACAAATAAAATATATTTAAAAAAATTATATATAATTAAAATTTAATAATTCTAAATATAATAAATATATTTATTTTTTAAATATATTTAATGTAATCTTACAAGTATATTTTAGAACATAATATTGTATATATTGGTAACATGAATTAATCATATAAGTATTTACATAATAAAAAAGAATCCCTCAATGGACAACATGAATAATAAGAAATGCGTAATGTATAAATGAACATTATTTATGATATGTAACATATAGGTATGCATGATCAATGTATTTATTTACTAAATTTATGGTAAAAAATTTATATTTGATAATTAAAATAAAAATATATATACGTAAAAAGTATTTATATATAATAATTATATATAAAATAAATATATTAAATATAACAAAAACATATAAATATAATAATTATAATGAATCTAATAAATATAATATTCTAATAAATCTAATATATATAGTTAATGAATCTCATAAATCTAATAAATTTATATTTAATAAATTTATAATAAATCCAATAAATCTAAAAAATCTAAAAAATCAAATAAATCAAACAAATCAAATAAATATAATCTATATAATAAATGTAGTAAATATATTAATTATTTAATTAAATTTATTATAATCTCATAATTATATATATATATAATTTTAATCATATAAATAATTTTTCTGAACACTATATATATTTTTTTGAATTATTAAAAAAATATTAATTATAAGCATGTTTTTTTAATTTAATGTATACCAATAAAAATTATATTTTAATATAAATATAATAATTTTATAAAATTTATTATTAAAAACTATTATCATCACTAAACATAGCACTGAAATTGTATCCTTTATCAGCAGTAAGAAAATAGCTGGTAAGGGTGTACCCTCCATCCACTCTTTTAGCTAGTGCTGATAAAGCCCCCTATCAGTTCTTTCTACAAAGCACTGATAAAATGAGGGGATTCCCCTACCTCGTTTTCTTGTAGTGATACCATTGTATTTGTGGAAATCAAGATTTATTAGGAATTCAGGATAGACATAATAGTCAATCGAAATATGGTATGACAAAAATGCTAGTCAAACAACGGATTTTTTCATTCAAAGACATTATGAGGGACTAACACCACGACAATCTAGACTCATTATTATAATTCCAAAAACATACCACTCTATTGGATTTGAATTGGTAGTGGAATAATTTGGTTTGGCATATATATAATTTTCCAACACTGGACTTTCCACTAGGATGAGGTTTGATCCTTTCCCTTATGATTTAGTTAGTTATGATGTATGAATTAAAAATCCTTGGAGCTTTATCTTATTATTTGGTAATGGTAAACCCTACGATCATTCTACAATTTCTCTATATTTTGATTCTGATGTTTTCCAAGTGATACAAAAATTTAACCTATCCTTATTCTCGATGTTGAGTATTCGTTGGGATATAGATATTTTGGTTGAGGTATGCCACCTCTCACTCAACTATAAACACCAATACAACATTCTTACCATAGTAAAAACATTAGTGGGTTCATAATCACACAAAACTATCAATACAAACCTCAATATGATATCCAGTTCTAACTCAATCAAGAAGTGTGAGTGATGAATTCACTAGGAACATCAGATTCTATAGGACTATATATACATTTTTCACACATTTGAAACTTGATTGAGAGTTCCTTGCATTCAGAATAGAAATAATTCGAAATTGGAAGGAGTAGTTAAATAGGATGAGATGGGATGGAGAAATAAGTGCCACATCAGCTTCAATTATACGACAGAGGGAGAAAAAACTATCCTGAGGGGTTCCCTTGGAGGCACCAGATTTGATCAAGTGATGTTTTTTCTAGAGATAGAGTTGTATTCATACATGCTACTTTACATAGTTTCAACCAAAACTCTAAGCCAATCAATATAGAAGGTTGAAGATACATGTCTATCTGTTTATCTATTTCCACAAGAAGGAGAAGTTGTAGGTACTGAGTGTCATGTCCCAGAAGTGGGATTAGCTTGTGTGTGAAGTGAATTTTCTATTAAAGCACTAGTAATTAGTTTTTTTGTCTATGATAAACCAACCACAGTGTCTTTGAAGTCCATTCCATATCCATATTCCATACACAATGTCCTTATCTAAGGAGGGACATAGTTTATTGATCAAACCAAGAGTTTAGTGTCGGGATTGATCAGTAATCTCGAACAATAATTTCATTCTCCATGGTTTAGTTTGGATTAGTTGGGAAGAACAATAACATTTTAATCTCTCTATATACCCTCTATATATTCCCATGATTCCCCATTACACCTACTTGAGTAGTTCACTGCCCATAAATATCTTCCTTGGTTGGTGCACATGTGGTTCTTTTTTTGTTGGTGTGATTGACCGTATAGTTTTGAAGGATACTTCTCACTACATATTTCAATGGTGGTATGGTAAGGTTGTTTCTCAAGGTGTGTAAATAATTCAATTGATTTTATAATGGTATTAATATCTTCCTCTAACATTCAAATTGAAACAATTAAAAGGAGAAGAGGAAATATTAATGATATAGATATAGTTTCATACTTAACGAAGTGGAATTCCTAGGTTATAATGGGAATATGAAGATTAGTATGTTTTCATGATTAACACATTGCTATAGATAGTGAGTCTTTCAACTGCTTGGACACCTACTACAGTAGTAAGAATGAGTCACATTCTTCATGGGTTTAGGGGATTTGGTAAGTGGATTGAAAAAATTTGAAATGGAGGTGATAGAGGGGATAAATGATAGCCCATGTGGAACAACATGTGGGGAATGACCACATAACACAAAAGGAATGCAATAGAAAAAGCTTCATGTCCTTCACACAATCCATCTAGTATACGAGGACTAAATAGAACATGGTGAATTATATGGAGAGTAAAATGAAATAACAATACCTCTATGGATAAAAAAATCTGGTATATAATATTATTCCATATCTTAACACAATTTTTTTATGTCTGCTACACTATCTTTCATATGAATATGTTCTTCTTTCCCATTCCCCTACAGACCATTGCATCATCCTCATACATCCTTGATGAACTCAGACTCCTATATAATTTTTTTTGAGCTATGAATATGATAATTCTCATAGACTAGTACTAATGTTATGTTTTTTATTTGGGAATTTGTATCCTAGTTTATTCATAAGGTGGTATTTCCCTATCCAAACGATATTGATATCGTCAGGACAGTAATCATAGGTGTTAATTTCAATCAACAACTACATTAATGTCATACTCGATATGTCATAATATTCCATGAAATTTTTTTATTTGATAAAAAATTTTACATATCCCCTACTAATTATATACTCCCCCTTGGAAAAGGGAACCGAAAATTTCAATTCGACCACCAACTGTTCAATACCACAACCTGACTAGCCTTTTATTATTGGCTAAATGAGGAATTTGTATGAAAAATTGGACCATTTCAAACATTGAGGTCAGCATAAAAACAATAGTTATGGATGGGTTGATCATCATGAGAAGACAAAAAATACCCCTTTTCCCTTGCCAGTATTTAATATGGACCAGTTTCTTGATAGTTTGAAAAAACTAGTGGAGTGATCGGGACAATACAGTAGGGGATAGTCGAGTGGGTTATTTTTTATTGGAAATTTCATGCCATGTTCTCAACTTGATCATGAATATATTGATATATTATAAAAGTATCGATAATCATAAATTAAGAATTTTTTAATGGTAGTTAATATATGTATACAATTATGGTAGGTAATAAAAGAAGAATCTCAAGGAAGAGGCCAACTTCTGTCGATTCATTCACGTTCTCTCAGTATTCAAAACCTTTCTAATATAGTGAAGGAAAAAAATTCCTTCATGTGAAATGGGTATTGAAGGAAATTATTTATTTAATGAATTATATAGAATCCATGTATTTTTTTTAACACAATGATATCTACATATAAGAAAAGGAAGACCTACTATAAAACAAGAATACCACCAAAAGGTTCAGGGAACATCTTTAGAGTTTTTCAATTGTATAAGAGGTAAAAGAAGATCATGTCATAACCCGTCCCCCGGGGCCCGTGCTGTGACTACCCAAGCCCGCCTTCCATAGGCTAGGGGTTGGAAACTATCACCGGAGATTTATATCCCTAAAACTGGGAAGGCATTGCCTTTATAACCTGTAAACTCACACTACCAAGCACACAACAAGATACGAGCACAAAGTAAACTTTATAGTTAAAATAGTGTGGACAGTAATTAAAGGGGAGAGAATACAACCCCAAATAGAAATTACAAGTAAAACTGAAAATATCTCCTATGAACACCCGTTAAAGATCCTACCTAAAGGGTAGGTAAATCTCTCAAACTGTCATCTCTACGGATCGTCTCATCTAATTAACACCTCTAATAAGCCTCCAGTCCTAGTACCCTTGACCTCGATCAGCGGTGCTTGTCATCTACACAAGACCGAATAAGGTGCAGGCGTAATCTGTACTGGGGTGAGTATAACAATACTCAGTAGGGACCCGAGACCCCCTGAGGTCTCTCAGAATCCACAAAGAATAAACCACATTTCACAAAAACAAAATTAAACCCTACTTATGTATATTCCCATATATAGAACTAAGTTTTCAAGTACACCCATCACGTTCATGAGGAAAACAAGGCCCAATTCTTTAACCAAAGGGAAAACTATTCTAGGAAGGAATGAATACAATGAAGGTAACACCACAAAGGCTAGAACCACAAAGATAACGCCACACAAGAGAATACCACACATATATCACCACATATAAGATTACCACAAAGGTATCACCACACAGAAGCTTACAACATTTGTAAAAACTCATCCCATACCAAGTATAACTTAAGTACAGTAGTATAGATGATTAGTTGTATTGCTAGATCTTCTTAGTTGGTTGAGAATCTCTACTATTGACCGACATAAGATTGAAGATGACCCACATAGGATCTGAAGACAACCCACATAGGATCTTGAGATGAACCACAGAGGATATGAAGATTACCCACACAGGATTTGGAGATGTTGACCCACACAAGATCCAAAGATGACCCACATAGGATCTGAGGTCTCCTCAAGTACAGCCAGCCATAGGGTTTCTGCACCAACCACACTTGATTCCGAGTGGTTCTACTTCTCAATCCATCATTCAACACATCAACTGCCATGATGTCCTATGATGATGTTCCATAAAGGTCCATCATGTCATAAGGGACCCAATCGAATAGACGACGTGTCAATAGGACTCCTAGTCTATATGTTATTAACCTCTATGTCCCATGGGCCCGATTGGATTCAAATTCTATCCAACCTAACCATACTCCAACATTATACAAAATTGAATTGGAGTATACCAAACGGATCATATCGATCCAAGGATTCTGGCACCATAGACAGTTCGTCAAACGGATGCACGGTTCTCATGATATAGACAAAAGGCGTATCTGGGTCTTGATGAGCCCAGGTCAGGTCCAACCAGGCCCGGCCCGGTTTGGGTCAACCTGACCTAGTTCAGGTCTAGCCCGGTTGGCCTGGGATGCGGTGGGCCCAGCCTACGGGCCATGGTCTATCCAGACCCATGAAGGGGGTGGCCTATCCTAGCCTACTAAAAGGCCCCTGGTGCGGCAAATAGCTATGGTGGGCCCTTGTGGTGGGTCCTTCCCTACCCACCATAGGGAGGGGAGGCACTTCCCCCAGGTCACCAAAAATCCCATTGTCTATTCATTTTTGGCCAACCTGGCCGCGCCACATGGCACCGCCATCTGGCACTCGGGACCCGCTTGAGGGGTCATGCTTGGTGTGGCATGGCCAACCGAAATAGCTGGCCATCCTACCAGTGGCATGGATGCACGCCTATGCTCCACCGCGGCCGACTAGATGTCAACCACCCTCTGACCTCCTCTGTGGAAAAGTAGCTATGGTCTCTGGCTCTGGTGGCGATGCCGCATGCCGCCACATTTCCATGTGGCTGGTTGGTAGGGCGTCCGCCACCCTGCTCTGCCATGGCCGACATCCCATGGCCTCCTGCTCAACTAGCAACGTGAATGCGGGCCACCCTGCCTCCACACTGCCAGCCGACGTGCTGGCTAATTACTTCCCATCGCCATAGTTGACGGTCTGCAGCTTCCCTCTTTACCGGCGGAGCGGAAGCGCTGCCCCAATTCCACACAGCTTTCCTGTTGCCAGCCGCTACCTTTATCCACAACGGCTAATAGGCCGAGGTCTCCTTCGACAGCACGGTCGTGCCTCTACTGATATTGTGGCCCGCATAGAACACGTCAACATTAAATATGCGGAGGGATCACTCAATGTTTGTTTGGTCCACACCCTCCGCATTAGACCGATATCATGAAACTTTGAGGAGAAAGTTTCAATATAAAACCATGATGGTGAAGTCGGCGTTTTCTTTAACGTCAGTTCATTTGTCATTGGAGATGTTCTTCATTGGTAGAGGTTCTCCCACCATGTTCTCCTCTCCACCAAAAGTTCTCCTTTTCCAATGTTTCCCCCAACCTCAAGAAAGGTGAGGAGCCAACTTATTTAATTACTAGATCAATTAATTTTTGGCTCATTAATTTGGAGAAATCCAATGGTTTTCTCACATTAAAGGGATGTTTGGGTGGTCCCCATCCCCAAATATTCCTAAGGGTTGTTTCATGAAAAATTAATTAAAAGTTAAATTTTTTATTTTTTTTCATTTCTCCCAAAAATATCCAAAAAAATAACTTCCACCCTCGACCTATTGTAGTTGAGTTAATAGTATACTTAAACTAATATTAGTGCTGCGAGTTCAACGGTTTCCTCAAATTTCAATTCTGATCACTGGTTCAAAAGTAACAAAACACCGCTCATGCGTTTACTGAACGTACATGAAATGTTTTTCAGAAATTCATTCAGGGCACACCGGGCCTCGGAATCCTGTGTCATCAATTTTCACGGACTTGTAATAATTATATATAAAAAAACTACATGAAAAAATCTGGGACTTTACGTTATCTCCACCTCAAGGATTTGCATCCCTGAAAGCCACATCACAAACTAGGGAAACAAGTGGGGGTATTGTGCACGAATCTGAGCCTCCCGCTCCCATGTTCTATCCTGGAGGTTCTCGTGCTGCCAACAATTTCCCACCAGATTTATCAACCACCCACAGAGGACCCGCTCCATCCGATCCTCATTCTCCACTAGAAATTCTGAAAACATCTCCCCATCATCGATGTTCAGCTCTCCTGAGTCAATGATGTGCGAAGGATCATGTACATATCTCCTCAGCTGGGATATGTGGAAAACGTCGTGCACCTAGTGAAACTGAGGGGGAAGAGCTAAGAAGTATGCCAACTCCCCAACCATGTTGAGGACCGAAAAGGGTCTGATGAACCTCAATGATAACTTGCCGCCCCAGTCAAATACCCACAAACCTCCTCAAGGTGAGACCCATAGAAATACATGGTCACCATCCTAAAACTCAAGAGGTATCCATTTACTGTTATCATAAGACTTATATCTACTCTGTGCAGTCTTCTTCTACTTCTGGATGATCTGCACCTTCTCCGTGGTAGCTCGTACCATCTCCGGTCCCATGAGTGCTGACTCCCTGGGGTCAGTCAAAAACAGAGATTATCTGCAAGGTCGACCGAACAATGACTCAAATAGTTCCATAACGATGGTAGAGTGATAACTATTTTTGTACGCTAACTCCACTAAAGGAATGTGATCCTCCCAACTATGGCTGAAATCTAGGACGCAAGCAAGCAACATGTCCTCAAGGGTCTGAATTGTCTGCTCTGTTAGACCATCCATCTGAGTAGGGAGGGTGGTACCCTACCTATGTTGTGTACCGAACACCTCCTGCGACCCCTTTCATCACCATGAAGTAAAACGTTCATCACAATCAGAGACAATCATATATGGCACCCCATGAAGCCGCACAATCTCTTGCACATAGAGGTGTCCCAATACCTCTACTGATCCCTGGTCTCTGATTGGTAGGAAGTGCGCCGAATTGGTGAGTCGTTCAACGATCAACCAGATAGAGTCATGCCCCTTGGACGTGCATGGAAGTCTTGTCACGAAGTCCATGGAAATTCCATCCCACTTCCACTCTAGCACCTCTAGAGGCTGAACCTGTCCCACTGGAACCTAATGCTCTACCTTCACTTACTAACATGTGTGGCACCGAGAGACAAACTCTAATACAACTTTCTTTATTCCCGGCCACTAGTGCTGACGCCGGAGGTCCTGGTACATCTTCACCACTTCTAGATGTACCACTAGAGGGGATGTATTGAACTCCCTCAAAACATCTTCCCTAAGTGCCAATGGTACCATATTATATCCTTTGAAAAGGATGACATGATCCCCACCTCTATAAAATCCATCAGGTGTCAGTCCTGTGGATATCTAAGAACATCAAGCCTCGTAGTCAGTGTCCCAAAGATATGCCTCCTTGACTCACTGAAGGAGTGGGGGAGTGACTGTCAGAGAATGAAGATAAGATGCTCTGTCTCGATACACCTAGGATATCTGCAAAGCATCTAGCTACTTTGTCACCACACTCAGTAACTATATACGAGATCTCCTACTGAGTGCATCTGCTACTACGTTGCCCTTTCCAATAGTATAGAATATATCAAAGTCATGGTTCATGAAGAACTCAATCCAATGCCGATGTCTCAAGTTCAGGTCCTCCAAAGAGAAGATATAACTGAGACTATTATGATTATATTAGACTATAAAACATTATCCCATGAGTAATGTTGCTACATCATCAAGGTGAAGACCCCTGCTGCCAAGTCCAGTTCATGGGTAGTGTAGTTCTGATCATGTTTTCTCACCTGTCGAGAACCATACATGATCATTTTTCACTCCTTCATCAAGACACATCCAAGCCTGGTCCCTGGCATCTAATAATAAACTACACACCAAAAACCATCTTCTGGTAGACTCAAGATGGGGTAACTCGTCAGTCATTGTCTCAGCTCTTTGAAACTCTGTTGGCATCTCTCCGTCCACACAAAGGGATTCCCCTTCTTTGTCAATGCTGGTAAGGGTGCCAAAACTCTGGAAACATTAGGTACAAACATTCAGTAGTAATCAGCCGAACCCAGGGAACTCCACACTTCCATCAAAAACTTGTGTGGATCCCAAGAAATCACAACCTCATTCAATGCTATATCCACCGCAACTCCAATTTCCGAGATAACGTTTCCCAAGAAGTGAGAAACATGTATCCAGAACTAGCACATTGATATTTTAATATAAAGAAGGTGCCCTCTGAGTGTGTACAGAACTATCTGAAGATAATAGGCATGATCCCCCTCTATAGCTGAGTATATTCGAATTTTGTTGATGAAGACTACCACAAGGAGATCAAGGAATGGCTGGAAGATCATGTTCCTGAGTCCCATGAACACCTCTGGGGCATTGGTCATGCTGAATGGCATAACCAAGAACTCATAATAGCCATACCGACATCTGAAGGCCATCTTATGCACATCCTCATCTCGTACCCTGATCTGGTGATAGCCTGATATGAGGCCTATCTTTAAAAACCACCATGCTCCCTTCAGCTGATCAAAGAGATCATCAATCCTCGAGAGTGGGTACTTGTTCTTCCTGGTCACCTAGTTCAGGCTCCTATAGTCCACATGGAATCTCAAACTACCATTTCCTTCATGGAGAAAAAAATCAAGGCTTCCCAAGGAGAAACACTGGGCCAAATGAAACCCTTGCTCTGCAAGTCCTCCACATGTACTCGCAGTTCTCGATGATCCACAGGAGCTAACAGAAATTTTAGTGTATATATAGGTGTCATCCTAGGGTACAAGTTGATATAAAAGTCCACCTATCTGCGATGAGGTTGACCTGTAACACCATCAAGGAAAATATGATCATATTGGTCCACCACTACAGGACAACTCGGACTCTTTACATTAACCGATCTGAGGGTAAGGCTAGCCAACTAATGTGTGATTGGCTGCACCCTCATCTAGGTATGTAAAGCCTATGCTATATATGTTCCCTTATCACTAGTGAAAGAATACTTTGTCCCATCTGTGTGGACACACCACACATTGCGTCAAATACAATTGATATGATCATGAACTATAGATAACCAGTCCATACCCATGATGACGTCATAAGGTCTCGATGCTGCTACTAGAAGATATCAGTTGAAGCTATCACCTCATATATTAAGCTCACATTGCTGGCACTAGTTTGTAATTTTCAAATCCGCTCTCGTAGGAGTATCTAGCCATAAAGATCGAGCCAACAGCTCCACCAGAATCTCTGTGCTCTAAACGAGGGATGTGGCAATGAAAGAGTGACTGGAACCTATGTCTATATGTACTATATCTAAGGTGGAGTAGACACATATCATACCTCGTATCATCTTCGGAGCACCGTGGTTGTAGGCCTCTACTTTCTGGAGCAGAGCTCGTCCCTGTCCACTAGCTCCCTACGGTTGGGGTGGACCACCTGGAGGTGTTGGCAGTAGGACCTTGTATCACCGCCCACCACTTGTTGCACTACCAACTCTTCTTACACATCTTCCACTACCCTTTGGAACTCTTGTATCGAGTATTCACCTCTTCCCAAACGGTCCTTCGACCATCTACTGGTTGTTCGTACGACAGGATGAGCAATCGTGAGCCATGTGACCCTGCCCGCCGCATGAGTAACATTGCCTGCTCCTCACCTGTCCTGCTCTGTCTCGAGAGACCCGAACAACCGGCCCTGTATCCTATGGTCTTCCACCTATATGTCTAGTCCTCTTCGACCTATACATAATATGACTACTTCCCTCTACAGATGACTCTACTATGTGACATCCGGTGGTGGGTATCACTGCCGGTAACTTCTCAGTAGGGAAACTATCCACTAAGATTGCTCGCCCTAAAGCTCCTGATTATGTCCGAATGATGAGGGAAATCATATAAGCTCTAATATCTTGTCTGAGCCCATGCTTGAAGGTCCGATCCCTAAAGAAAGGGTCACATACCATGTCAGAGGAGTAGCGTTAGAGGTCGGTGAACCTCACTGAATACTGAGCCACAGTCATGCTGCCCTGCTGCAAGTGGAGAAGCTCTTGTATACGCACTAAGCGTAAGGTCACTAGGATGAACTATACCCTAAAAGGCTCTCAATGTCCGCGCATATGAGACTGACCTCATTGTGAACCTGGTGCATCTTGCTCCACCATCATCCCACTGCTTCATGAAGAAGGCCAACAGGAAGGATCACCATGAGAACAACTAGTGTCCCTACCAGTCGAAAAACTCTAACCATGGCCTCCAGCCAATCCTCATCCACATGTGGATCTATCTCACCTTAGAACGTTAGTGGCCTTTGGAATTGAAACTCGTGCAACGTGCTTAAGCGGGTTGCACCCTCTTTTGTTGGGGCTGGTGGCATCGGCTTCCCAATGGGTAGTGGTGCTGCTAGTACACCACCAAATGGTACAACATCAGAAATGGGGACCTACACCAAAGCTTCCTTGCTTGGTGGGCTGTCATCACATACTCTACCTAGAACCCTGGATGGCTGTTTGTGTGGAGGTATCCTGAAAAAAAAAAGATTTGTCATGATCATTATGTTTTACCAAGTGGGATGACATAAAGTGATCACAAAGAAAACTTTTCATAAAAAGACAAAAAATTATTGTTTTCATTCACTGAGTTAGAAATCAGATGTCAGGGTCCTGGTGTATGGATACATCGGCCGCCACACCAACACTGGATTCCCCAAATTGATAACAACACTCATAACACTTAACACTATTGTTTATTAAAAGACAAGAATCCATGTTCATCAGTAAAACCAACTCCTCTGATACCAATTAGTCACGACCCGTCCCCAGGGCCCGTGCCTTGAAAACCCCAAGCCCTCCTTCTATAGGCCAGGGGCTGGTGTCTAGCCCTGAAAATTCATATCCATAAAACTGGGAAGGCATTGCCTTTATAACCTGTAAATTCACAAAAACGTGCACATATCAAGATACGAGCACAAAGTAAACTGTATAGTAAAAATAGTGTATACAATATGTAAAAGGGCCAGAATACAATCTCAACTGTAAAGTACAAGAAAAATAGAAAATAGTTCCTATGAACACCCGTCAAGGATTCTACATGAAGGGTAGGTACCACACTCGAATATTCATCTCTGCGGATCATCTTGTCTAATTCCCACCTCCGATCAACCTCCAGTCCTCGTACCTTTGACCTCCATCGGCGTTGTCCTTCATCTCCACAAGACACAACACGGTGTGGGCATAGCCAATGCAGTGGTGGGTATAACGATACTCAATAGGGACCCCGAGAGCCCCTAAGGTCTCTCAGAATCCACAAAGGATAAATTAAAAAGCATGAAAACAACAGTCAACCCTACTTAGGTATATTACCATACATATAACTATGTTTTCATGTATACCCCTCACATTCATGAGGAAATCAAGGCCCAATTATTTAACAAAAAGCACAATTCTTCCATGATGGAATGAATACCATGAAGGTAACACCACAAAGGTAAGTAACACACAGCTAACACCACATAGAAGAATACCATAGAGGTATCACCACGAAGGTATGTTCCACAATGGAAACACCACATAGAAGATTACCACAAATGTATCATCACACAGAATATTATCACAAAGGTATCACCACACAGAAGCACACCACATGGGTAAAGACTCATCTCAAACTAGGTATAACATATGTATGGTAGTATATATGATTATCTATATTACTAGATCATCTTACTTCCTTGAGAAGCTTTGTTGTTGACCCACACAGGTTTGAAAATGACACATAGAGGATCTGAAGACGACCCACAAAGGATCTAGAGATGTCCCACATAGGATCTGAAGATGACCGACAGAGGATCTGGAGATACTGACCCACACAGGATCCAATGATGACCCACATAGGATTTGAAGTCATTTCAATTACAGCCAGCCACATGGTTTCCGCACTAAGCACGCTTTATTACAGGATGTTTTTCTCCTCAATCCGTCGGTTGATACTTTAACTGCCATGAAGTCCCATGAATAAGTATCATGAAGGTATGTCATGTCCTAAGTGACCCAACGGAACAGAAGAAACATCAATAGGATGCCTGGTATGTATGTTATTAGCCTTTTTGTCCTGAGGGCCTGGTTGGATTTGGGTTCAATCCAACCCAACCATACTCCAAAATTATCCAAAACTCAAGTGAAGTATACCAAATGGAACACCTCATCCAAGGATTCTGGCACCAAATATGGTTCGTGAAACAGATGCCCAGTTCTCAAGATATGGACAAGAAGGCATATCTGGATCTAGCGGGGCTCAGGTCTGGTTCGACCTGGTCAGATCGACCCGATCTGTCCCGGTTGGCCTGTGCCACAGTGGGCCTGTCCCGCGAAGGGGGTGGCCTGGCCAAGACAACTGGGTGTGGCTTACTTGGTACGCCCCGCTGGGTGGCCCATGGTGCAGCCCACGGCCGGTGTGGCCCCTTGTGGTGGGGTCTGCCCTAGCTACCACCCAGGTGAGGAGGCACTCCCCCTAGGACCCTCGAACAGCCCATTGACCGTTCAGTTTGGCCACGCAGGTTGCGCCACGTGGCAGCGCCGACTGAAATGTGGGACCCGCTGGAGGGCTCCTGCTCAGCGGGTCTTGGCTGGACAAAACAACCGACCCTCCTTCTAGTGGCGTGGATGTGAGGCACAGCCCCATCACGGTTGGAAGGATTCCGGCTACCCTCTAACCTCCACCGCTACCAAGCGGTTGTGGTCTCCATATTCGGCGGCACCCACACGCATCGCCCCTTCGCCCCGCGGTCGGCCAGCATGCCGACTGCCACCCTAATCTGCTGCGGCTGACGGGCCACGACCTCCTGCTAAACTGGAGATGTGGACACATGCGCCCTACCTTCATGTGGTCGATCAGTGTTCCGACCGCTGAATTCCCACAGCCGTGGCAAACGGGCCACAACATCACTCGTTACCTGCAGCGTGGATGCACCGCCCCGGTTCCACGGTGCCGGCAAGGTGTCGACCGCCACCTTTCTCTTCCACAGGTGATGGGCCATAGTCTCCTTTTCCAGTGTGTTTGTATCGACGCTGTCATCATGACCCGCAAAGAAGAAGTCAAAATTAAAGATACATACGGATTGAGCCATTTTTTTGGTCTGCACCCTCCGCATTAGACTGATAGCATGCATATTCGAGGACAAAGTTTCAACATAGAACCATGAAGAACAATATAAACACAACCCCTACCTCGATCATACACTAGAGGTTTCTTGATGAGGAAGATGATTATGGTGATTTCGGTGTTTCCTCAAACATCCGTTTGTTCGTCGTTAGATATTTTCTTCATTGGAGGAGGTTCTCCAACCAAGTTCTCCTCTCCACCAAAAGTTCTCCTCTCCACCAAAAGTTCTCCTTTGCCAACGTTTCCCCAAACCTCAAGAAAGGTGAGGAGCCAACTTATTTAATTAATAGATCAATTAATTTTGGGCTTATTAATTAAAATAATTCTAAGTGTAACACCCCAAGCATCTACAGTACACTTCTCTTTGAATAATGCAATAGCATGTGTTGTACGCAACATCGAGTTCTAACACACACCACAACCGATCAAACTAGCTGTTATGAATAGTAATACCTACTTTTTGAAATTTTATAAATTTTATCTCTCAAAATGGACCTCATTTTTGGATTTGGAGTATCAAATTTAGCCTAAGGTGAAGTTTTGGTACTTTTCGGATAACATTAATATTTTGATGAATAGTGAAAATTACTAAATTTTAATTAAAAACAACTTTTTTAATCAAAATAATTAATGGTGATAAATTATGAATTTGAGTGGTTTTAAAGTATATTTAGAATATATTTTTACCATTTTATACAATTTTTTTCATTGGACATAATTTCACAATTAAACAGAATATAAACAAGTATCAATCTTTTGATCGTTATTATATATTAAAAACACGCATTTTGTTTTGACAACAGGAATTAATTTTAAATTAATTTCTGCCACTTCTGTGTTTTGAATTTAGAAAAATGGATTCCATATTTGGAATCAGGTTTTCAAATTGTGTAAATAGGTAACTTTTATTTTTAGACATTTTGAATAATTATTTCGTTAAATATTTTATTTACCATGGTTAAAGGGTAAATCCGGTAAATATGGGTTAAAAAATAATATTATAATAAATACAAATTATCCAAAAACGTGTCCTAACCTTATTTTTTGATACATGTTCTATCATGGGAATCTTTGGGTCTATTGTGGGACCCCATGGTGCCACTTGTAAGTGATAGGAACACTTTATTTTAATTAAGTAAAAATGAATACAAAAATGACACAAGCATATATCTTTTAGAAAAACAATTTTTACATAGGGTTATATATGTTTTATTTTCGACTATAAGTATTATTTAGAAATATAAAAGGATTTCCTATATAATAGTATTTTATTTATAATTTTTGGACATTAAATAAGATAATTTATATATGACACAATGGTGATGCATTAATTACCATAATAGTGAAAAATTAAACTAATTGAAATTATAAATACCCAAATAAATATAATTGGAGACTTTTATTAAATTAAAATATGTTTATAGGTTACTATGACATCCTATTATTGATTTAATTGACTTTTTTCGAAGTAATAATTCTGTTATGAGTTTTAAAAAAATCAATTATTGAATAGTGTCAAAATTGACAAAAACGAGTTTTTAAAAAAAATATTATATTATTAATTGAAATTAAATTCCTAAAAATCTAATGTTCGGCCAAGAGATTTATATAATGATAGTTTTATTATTAATGGACCACTTGGGGGTCTTTTGGATGTATATAGTAAGTTTATTGACTATATAATATAAATGTACAAAGAGACATTGTAAAAGTGAAACTAATTAACTAAGAGTTAATACTTAAAGATAAGGTTAGTATAATGACCCAAACCTATCTAAATTCTATTGTTTGAGTGGTTTTCTACCTATCCCCACATTAAAATTTAAATAATACACTTTTCAGCCATTATAAACCGAATATGAATTTATTATAAAAAAATATTTCTAGCTTTTTCAAAGGTGCCCCTCACCCCTCTTATAAATGGGCACTCTCCCTTCTCATTAACTTACACCTTCAAAGCCTTATGGTTCGGCCAAACTCTGACCAAATACTCTCTCAACATCCCTCACTTCATAATAGTGGCCTTAAATTAGTCATAAAGCCAACCTAAGAGCCCTTTTGATCAAATCAAAAGGAAGAACCCAAAGAAGAGGTAATGATTCCACCACCCTTTTTCAAGTTCCTTTCATCTTCCACTTCTTATTTCTTTGTTATTACCATTATAAAAAAATAAATCCAGTATCTTATATATATTGTGATGTTATTATAAATATGGTACAATCATATCCAGTATTCTATCAATCCTTTTAATAACATGTCACTATACGTGCGTACGTACGGCTTACCATCTCCACGTCGTGGTGTAATTGTTATTCAATAAATTATTATTTGGATGGGTATAATAATGATGTGTAATTCATGTAAATAATAAATGTAACATGATAATTATTCTTTATATATGATATAACATCAAATTATATATTATTTTAATATCAAAAAATGATATTGCCGCTCGTGCATACGTACGGACTACTGTCTCCATGAAGGCGATGAGATTCATTCTCCATCGTATCCATTCAAGTATAATTATCATTAGATGATTTAAAAATAATGTTTAAGGACTTTATATCATTCTGGATATGATTAAGATACAACCTATCGATGAAAAACACGACTTACGTAACAAAACATATAAAAGAAAATGAGTAAGTTAACACCCGAAACAATGATAATACTAAGATATTATTAACAAATCAATGTTGAAAGATCATATATGATATCATATTAATGTATTTGATTCTTTTATAATTAAATAACTATTATTTCACCATTATAAAGGAGGTTAATCTACGCCAACCAAGGAAAAGTACAAGGTAAGGGTTATTTCACAATCTCTTCATTATTCGAGGTTGTTTATACATAATAATCTACTGGGATCTCTTTATCATCCACATCCATGTTTCTTAAAAATGTATTTAAAAACATTTTTACTATTTAAAATAATATGGTTTAAAGTCATTTATACCCTTGTTTGACTTTTTATAAGAGTTTTATAAAGGAATATTTCCGTCGTTTTCCAAACAAAGCGCTTTTTAACATTTTCAACAGAATGAAGGTAAGAATGTTTTTTCTAACTTATACGGAGGGTGAGGCTATTTTCTATCGTTATAAAATCATCGATGATTCCCTTACAAACTTATAAGAATATTTCAAAGAAAATGTTTTATTTTATAAACATATGACTCTTAAATTATTTCAAAATAGAAAGAGATATTTCTCTAAAAAGATTTTTGATTTCATCTATGTCAACATCCTTTGATGGATTTTATGCTTATTTAAATTTGATGTATTATGATACAAAACTTCTATATTGTATTGAAGGTTTTGTGATATGTTTGACTGTGAATGTGCTATTTTTATTCCAATCATGGTTTATGGTGAAAGTATTGACATTTCTTATGCTATTTTTAATACAAATGTTTATGTTATGTTTAAACCTTTTCATATGGGAATGCATTGGATTTAATATGTGACGGGTGGAGCCCGCTATAGCTCCTAGATGCATCGGTATGACTAATGAGACAAACTAGTGTCTTGGCACAAGGCCTTGGCAAAATCTTATTTGTAGTCTTGGCACGAGGCCTTGGCTATGTGGTTATGATAGTTTGGCATTATGCATTCCATCATTATGAAAGTGGTTATTGACATTGCAAGTGATTATTCGATTAGTATAATATCCATGTGAATAAGTAAATGGCATTATTTCATTTTATTTTTTCCATACTATGTTGAAGTTCAAGTTTAAAAGGCTTTTTTTAGTTATACGTTGCCTTAAATGTTTATTCTTATTTATGAATGTTTCCGCTATATTATTATCCTTATTGGGAATTTGAGATCACCCCTTTTCTATGTTTTATTTTTTCCAGGATGTGAAGAAGTAAATTAAGAATGATCTGTAGAGATATTATGAGGGGATAATAGTGTGGACAATGGAGACAATATTTTGTTGTATTAGTATTTCACTTTATGATGTAATGTAAAACATTATGAATATATATAGTGTTTCCAAGGCTACTAAACCTATCGGACTTTCAAGATTTGATCTTTCTTGTGATCATTCCAATGTTATGTAATAATGCACCGACTCTAGGTAACTAGGGTCGAGGCGTTACAGTTGGTATCAGATGAATTTTAGTACAAACCTTGGAAGCTAGATTTAGATAAACTCTGATTAGAGAACGTAGACCTAAGTTAAACTTTGAGAATAAGTATAGAAGAACTTCCTAGAATTTTGGTATTGTATTGATTTTGTGAGTTTTTCGAGAAATACATCCCTGTCTGGATACGAGCAGGTAGAGGCGGCTCTGGCACAGATGTACCTAGGGGTAAAACCCGATAACACCGCTTTGAGCTAGACTCGAACGGGAACTGGTGCACGACAACGGGCCTTACTGCACTCTTAGTTACGACACTCCCGGGGGATATTCTTAGGACAACTCTCATTTTCTTTATAAATCTTTATGAAGGGTTTATTAGTATATACTTCCTCAATGAAAACATTTTTTATGATTATGGATAATATCCATAAATAGTTCAATTTATGTTAAGTGTTTTATAAGTATGTGAATATGTATTTTGATTCATAAACTGATCTATTTTATGCCATTGTTTAGTAATGGCGCCTAGTGGAAGAAATGGAAACCGTATCAATTCATGAACTCCATGTAGGTATTTCCCTCCTGCTCAAGATAATTATAGTGGAGTTGGTGAGGAAACAGGAACCGATCAACTAATCACCATACTGGGACAACTCGCTCAGGTTATGAATAATAACCTTACCCGTATGTAGCACCCTGATCCGCAGCGTGGAGGATCAATGTTAGATTGATTCATGAGGCAACAACCACCCACGTTCAATGGGAGTACAAATCCCTTAGTAGTTGGGAAATGGATATGTTCCCTAGAGAAAATATTTCAGGCTTTGGGGAGTAGTGAAAGGGAAAAAGTTATCATGGCAGTTTACCGCCTCCCTGGAGATGCTGATCAATGGTGGTCATTGATTAAAAACATGATGTTAGATGATAAAGTGTCAAATATGGAATGGAGGTAGTTCAAAGATCTGTTTTTAGAAAAATACTTTCCTCGTGACCATCGAGCAGATATGGAAAGGCAATTTCTGAGTCTAAGACAAAATGAGGATGAGAATGTCACAAAGTATGAGGCTAACTTTAAAAGGTTAGAAAGGTATTCTGGAGATTATATACATAACCCAAGAAGTAATATTGATCGTTTCTATGATGGGTTAAAACCATTTCTCCGTCGAGCATTAGTCTCACAATCCTTCTTGTCGTACGAAGACATTGTCTTGTGTGCTATCAAGACATAGAAAGAATCCTCAAAGTCTTATGACTTTAAAGCAAAGAAAGAGAAGAAGAGATATGCTGATCAATCTGGGAATGGAAGTAAGGGGAATAAGGGAAAGGATGAATATCCATCCTAGGGTAAATGTGGGAAGAAATACCCCGGTATTTTCTTTAAGGGAATGGGTGTCTGTTCCAAGTGTGGTGAAAAAGTCCACCAAGCTCGTGATTGCAAAGGGAAGAAGGAAGCTACCAATGTTCAATTCTACAATTGCAGGGAGATGGGACATTATGAAAATGAATGTCCTAATCGTCAGGGTAACTTACCTCAGAAAAGTCCAAGGGATCAAGGCCATGCTTTTTCTATCACTACTGCTGAGGTAGAAGCTCCAAAAGAAGTGGTGGCAGGTAATTTAATGGTTTCATCAAGTTTAGAAAATTCATTATTTGATTCTGGATCATCGCATTGTTTCATATCTTCCCAGTTTGATAAGAAAATTAGATATTTCCAATTTGATTTAACAAGGGAGTTGTCAGTTAAAACTCCTAAGGGAAGTATCATTACAACAAAGTTTTGTGAATCAGTCCCCATTAGAGCACATAAATGTTCTTTATCTGCGGATCTCATTGTCATACCAATGATTGAGTTTGATATAATCCTCGGTATGGATTTTATTTCGGACTATGATGCGAAGATTTATTGTAAGAAGAAGCGGGTTATGATTTTTGATGATGATGATAAGTAACACCTTATCTTTAGTGTAGAATCGTCACCACCTAATTCTTATCTAGATTCATCCCCAGTAGCACAACTAAATTCAATTATTGGGGAGTAAGAGAATGAAATGACTGTGGGTGAGGAAAGGAATGTTCAAATAGAGGATGTACCTATTGTGAAAGAATATGTAGATGTATTTCCGAAATATTAACCCGGACAACCACCAGAATGAGAAGTTGAGTTTTCCATTGATTTAATTCCTGGATCAAGGCCTATATCGAATAACCCATATAGAATGGACACTGTGGAATTAGTATAACTAAATAAACAACTAGAGGAATTGAGTAATAAGGGATTTATTCTCCCTAGTGTTTCTCCATGGGGATCCCCTATTCTTTTTGTTAAAAAGAAAGATGGATCTATGAGGTTATGTATCGACTACAGGGAGATCAATGCTATAACAATCAAGAACAAGTATCCCATACCTCGCATTGATGATTTATTTGACCAACTGCATGGAGCTCAATAATTTTCAAATATTGACCTTCGATTTGGATACCATCAGTTGTGTGTGAAGAAGGAAGACATTCCGAAGACAGCATTTCAAACCAGGTACGGGCATTACGAGTTTACTGTAATGCCTTTTGGATTAACTAATGAACCCTCTGTATTCATGGATCTGATGAATAGCGTTTTCATGGAATATATTGTTGAATTTTTGGTGGTATTTATTGATTATATCTTGGTATACTCCAAATGCTACGAAGATCATGAACGTCACTTGCGCATTATCCTGAAGACTCGGAGAAGACATGAATTGTATGGGAAGTTTAGCAAGTGTGTATTCTGGCTTCATGAGAATTTTTTTCTTGGACATATTGTCTCTAAAGATGGAATCTCTATTGATCCTTCTAAGACCAAGGCAATCCAAGAATGGCCAGCACCTACGAGTATAACTGAGGTACGTAGTTTTATTGTTTAAGCAGGTTATTATCGACGTTTCGTCCAGAATTTTTCCCGATTGTCAAACCCATTAACGAAGCTCACACGTAAAGGGGTTAAATTTGTTTGGAGAAAAGAGTGTGAAGAATGTTTCGAAGAACTGAAGATAATATTAGTCAATGATCCTATATTTACTCTACCATCGGGGAATGATGGGTTCGTTATTTATAGTGATGCATCGAAGAAAGGACTTGGTTGTGTCCTTATGCAGAATGATAGGGTTACTGCCTATACATCACGACAGTTGAAAATTCATGAGAAAAACTGTCCTACTCATGATCTCGAGTTAGAAGACGTGATCTTTGTTTTGAAGATATAGAGGCACTACCTCTATGGTGAAAAATGTGAGATTTATATTGATCATAAGAGTTTGAAGTATATTTTCTCACAAAAAGATCTCAACATGAGGAAAAGGAGATGGCTTGAATTACTCAAGGATTATGATTGTACGATACACTACCACCCGGGGAAAGTAAACAAGGTGACAGATGCATTGAGCAGAAAAAATCATGGAGTTTTGAACAATATGAGAATTGAAAGGGATCTAATTTTCATGGATCTAGTGAAGATGGATATGGGAATAATCATGGAAGGTGAAACATCAATGCTTTTTCAAATGGTTTCCAAACCATATTTACTAGAAAGGATTAAGTGTTCTCAGACTGATGATGATGAATTTCAAAAGAAGATTAATGCTGTGAATAATGGGAGATTGAGAGACAATGTGTATGAAGTTGGAATTTTGAAATTCAGGAAGAGACTTTGTGTTCCCGATATACCTGATCTAAAAAGAGAATTTCTGGATGATGCTCATAGTTCCAATTTCTCTATACACCCTGGGAGCACCAAAATGTATTGATATTTGAAGGAACATTTTTGGTGGGACAACCTGAAGAGGGAGATTGCTGATTTTGTGTCAAGATGTATGGTTTGTCAACAAGTGAAAGCTGGAAGGCAACAATCTGGAGGAGTCATGCAATCTCTTCCCATACCGAAGTGGAAATGGGACAATATTACGATGAACTTTGTCATGGGACTACCAAATAATCCTAGAAGGAATGATGCAATATGGGTTATTGTTGATCGTATTACCAAGTCATCACATTTTCTTGATATAAGAGAAGATCTACCACTGGAACGTCAAGCACGACTATATATTGATGAAGTTGTGAGACTTCATGGAGTACCCCTATCATTGGTTTCTGATCGTGATCCCCGTTTTACTTCAATATTCTGGAAAAGTCTTCAGAAATCCCTGGATACTGAACTTCATTTGAGCACTGCCTACCACCCTCAAACAGATGGACAATCAGAATGAACTATTCAAACCTTAGAAGACATGTTGAGATCCTACTCACTTGACTTTCAGGGTATGTGGGATCAATATTTACCTCTGGTAGAATTTTCCTATAACAATATCTTTCATTCGAGTATTCCGATGGGACCATATAAAGCGTTATATAGAAAGACATGCCGTACACCAACCTGTTGGGATGACGTTGGTGAAAGAAAACTTGTAGGCCTAGAACTGGTGGAGGAAACGATGGAGAAGGTGAAGGTAATCCAATATCACATCAAAGAAGCTCAAAGTAGGCAGAAGAGCTATGCCGATAATAGAAGGCATGATTTGGAATTTCAAGTCGGTGATCATGTTTTCCTGAAGGTATCTCTATGGAAGGGATTCATACGTTTTGGTAAGAAAGGTAAACTGAGTCCCAGGTACATCGGTCCTTTCAAAATTCTAGAACGAATTGGGGTTGTAGCTTACCGATTGGCAATGCTGCCAAGTCTCTCCAAAGTTCACGATGTGTTCCACGTATCTCTATTGAGGAAATACAATCCTGACCCTACGCATGTACTCATATATGAGGAATTAGAACTCGAACTTGATCTGTCTTATTGCAAAGAGCCCATCAGGATTCTTGATACGAGAGAACAAGTACTGAGAAACCGGACGACGCGTCTGGTAAAAGTTTTGTGGAGAAACCATAAGATGGAAGAAGCAACGTGGGAACCTGAGGAACTTATGATGAAGAACCACCCGAGTCATTTCCTACGGTAGTATTATATAAATTTCATCGACGAAATTATTTGATGGAGGGGAGAATGTAACACCCCAAGCTTCTACGATACACTTCTCTTTGAATAATGCAATATTGTGTGTTGACGCCACATCGAGTTCTAACACACACCACAACCGATCAAACTAGCCGTTATGAATATTAATACCTACATTTTGAAATTTAATAAATTTACCTCTCAAAATGTACTTTATTTTTTGATTTGGAGTTTCGAATTTAGCTTACGGTGAAATTTTTTCACTTTTCGGATAACTTTAATAGTTTGATGAATAGTGAAAATTATTAAATTTTAATTAAAAACAACTTTTTTAATCAAAATAATTAATAGTGATAATTTATGAATTTGAGTGTTTTTAAAGTATATTTAGAATATATTTTTACCATTTAATACAATGTTGGTCATTGGACATAATTTCACAATTAAACCGAACATAAACAAGTATCAATCTTTTGATAGTTATTATATCTTAAAAACACGCTTTTTGTTTTGACAGCGAAAATTAATTTCAAATTAATTTCGGCCAATTCTTTGATTTGAATTTAGAAAAATGGATTCCATATTTGGAATCATGATGTTCAAATTTTTTAAATAGGTAACTTTTAATTTTAGACATTTTGAATAATTACTTCGGTAAATATTTTATTTACCATGGTTAAAGGGTAAATCCAGTAAATAAGGGTTAAAAAATACTATTATAATAATAACAAATTACCCTAAAACGGGTCCTAACCATATTGGTTGACACATGTTCGACCATGGGAATATTTGGGTCGATTTTGGGACCCCAAGGTGCCACTTGTAAGTGATAGGGACACTTTATTTTAATTAAGTTAAAATGAATACAAAAATGACACAAGCATATATCTTTTAGAAAAAATAATTTTACATAGGGATATATATGTTGGATTTTCGACTATAAATATTTATTAGAAAGATAAAACGATTTCAAATATAATAGTATTTTATTTATAATTTTTAGACATTAGATAATTTAATTTATATATGACACAATGGTGATGCAGTAATTACCATAATAGTGAAAAATTAAACTAATTGATATTATAAATACCCAAATAAATATAATTGGAGACTTTTATTGAATTAAAATAATTTTATAGGTTTATATGTCATCTTATTATTGATTTAATTGACTTTGTTCGAAGTAATAATTTTGTTATGAGTTTCACAAAAATCAATTATTGAATAGTGTCAAAATTGACATAAAAGAGTTTTTAAAACAAATATTATATTATTAATTGATATTAAATTACTAAAAATCTAATGTTCGGCCAAGAGACTTATATCGGGATAGGTGTATCATTAATGGACCACTTGGGGATCTCTTGTTTGTATATAGTATGTTTATTAACCATGTAATATAAAAATACAAAGAGACATTGTAAAAGTGAAACTAATTAACAAAGAATTATTACTTAAAGATAAGGTTAGTATAATGACCCAAACATGTATAAATTCTATTTTTTGAGTGGTGTTCGACCTATCCCCACCATAAAATTTAAATAATCCACTTTGGAGCCATTATAAACCAAATATAAATTTATTATAAAATAATATTTCTAGCTTTTCCAAAGGTGCCCCTCACCCCTCTTATAAAATGGAATTCTCCCTTCTCATTAACATACACATTCAAAGCCTTTTGGTTCGGCCATCCTCTGCCCAAATAATCTCTCAACTTCCCTCACTTTATCCTAGAGGCCTTACTTTATTCAAAAAGTCATCCTAAGAGCCCTTTTGATCAAATCAAAAGGAAGAACCCAAAGAAGAGGTAATAACTCCAGTATCTTATATATACTAGAGGCCTTACTTTATTACCATTACAAAATAATAACTCCAGTATCTTATATATATAGTGATGCTATTATAAATATGGTACAATCATATTCATTATTATATCCATCTTTCGGATAACATGTCACCATACGCGCGTACGTACGGCTTACCGTCTCCACATCGTGGTGTAATTGTTACTCAATAAATTATTATTTGGATGGGTATAATAATGATGTGTAATTCATGTAAATAATAAATTTAACATGATAATGATTCTTTATATATGATATACCATCCAATTATATATTATTTTAATATCAAAAGAATGATATTGTCGCTCGTGCGTACGTACGGACTACCGTCGCCACGAAATGATGAGATTCATTCTCCATCGTATCCATTCAAGTATAATTATCATTTTATGATTTAAAAATAATGTTTAAGGACTTTATATAATTCTTTATATGATTAATATACAACATATCCATTACAAACATGACTTACGTAAGAAAACATATAAAAAAATTAGTAAGTTGACACCCTAAACAACGATAATACTAAGATATTATTAACAAATAAATGTTAAAAGATCAAATATGAAATCATATTAATGTATATGATTCTTGTATAATTTAATAACAATTATTTCACCATTATACAGGAGGTTAACCTACCCCAACCAAGGAAAATTACAAGGTAAGGGTTGTTTCACAATCTCTTCATTATCTGAGGTTGTTTATACGTAATAATCTACTGTGATGTCTTTATCATCCACATCCATGGTTCTTAAAAATTCATTTCAAAACATTTTAACTATTTAAAAGAATATGGGTTAATGTAATTTATACCCTTGTTTTAATTTTTATAAGAGTTTTATAAAGTAATATTTCCGTCATTTTCCAAACAAGGTGCTTTTTAACCTTTTCGACAGAATTAAGTTAAGAATGTTTTTTTAACTTATACGGCAGGTGCGGCTATTTTCCGCCATTATAAAATCATCGAAGCTTCCCTTACAAGATTATAAGAAAATTTTCAAATTTTTTTTTATTATATATATATATGACTCTTAAATTATTTCAAAATAGAAAGAGATATTTTTCTAAAAAGTGTTTTTATTTCATCTATGTCAACATCCTTTGAAGGATTTTATGCTTATTTGAAGTTGATTTATTATGATACAAAACTTCTATATTGTATTGAAGGTTTTGTTATATGTTTGACTTTGAATGTTCTATTTTTATACCTATCATGGTTTATGGGGAAAGTATTTACATTTCGTATTCTAGTTTTAATACGAATGTTTATGTTATGTTTAAACCTTTTCATATGGGAATGCATTGGACTTAATATGTGACGGGTGGAGCCCTCTATAGCTCCTCGATGCATCGGTAGGTCTCATGAGACAAACTAGTGTCTTGGCACAAGGCCTTGGCAAAATCTTATTTGTATTATTGGTATGAGGCCTTGGCTATGTGGTTATGATAGTCTGGCATTATGCATTCCATCATTATGTAAGTGGTTATTGATATTGCATGTGATTATTTGATTAGTAGAATATCCATGTGAATAAGTAAATGGCATTATTTCATTTTATTTTTTCCATACTATGTTGAAGTTCATGTTTAAAAGGCTTTTGTTTTAGTTATACATTGCCTTAAATGTTTATTCTTATTTATGAAAGTTTCCGCTATATTGTTTTCCTTACTGGGCATTTGAGCTCTCCCCTTTTCTATGTTTTATTTTTCCCAGGATTTGAATAAGTAAATTCTGAATGACCTGCAGGGATATTATGAGGGGATAATAGTGTGGACTATGGAGAAAATATGTTGTTTTAGTATTTTTTCACTTTATGATGTTATGTAAAACTTTATGAATATATCTAGTGTTTCCAAGGATACTAAACTGACCAGTCTTTCGAGATTTGTTCTTTCTTGTGATCATGCCAATGTTATATAATAATGCACCGACTCTAGGTAACTGGGGTTGGGGCGTTACACGAAGGGTTTCCTCACATTAAAGGAGAGTTCGGGTGGTCCCCACCACCAAATATTTAAAATGATTGTTTCAAGAAAAATAAAATAAAAGTTATTTTTTTTTTCAATTCTCCCATGAAAATATAAAAAAAATAAATTCCACCCTCGAGCTACTGCGGTCGAGGTGAAGGTGTTCCTAATAAAATATTGGTGTTGTAAGTTCTACGGTGTCCTCACATTTCAATTCAGAGCACCAGTAAAAATGTTTCAAAATGTCTCTCACGCTTTTACTGAACGTACCCAAAAAAATGTTCAGAAATTCATTCCGGGCACACCAGTCCTCGAAATCACGCGACATCAATTTTCACATACTCGTAATAATTCTATATAATATAACAATTACATGGAAAAATCCAGCTTTTTAAAATCCATAAATTAAATTTCATAGGAATAATAGAATGGATATTGATTATATATTCTTTAATTTAATAATTTAAATTTCCTATTTATTTAAACTATTTAGGTGTTCTAGATTTATCTTAAAGATAAAATGGGTTCTCATCATGATTTGTTTCTTTGAGCAGGGTGGTCATTATGTAGTTATAAATTTTCTCTTCTTCAATATAATTTCACTACACTGCTAATTAATTAAGTAAAACCTTACACTCTCTTCTTATGACCAACTCATGGGATTCCTTCCCTTTCTCAAGGAATCACCACAAAAGTTCCACGAGTGAGACTTGTACTGAAATTTAAAATTAGGGGCCCTACCAAAGTCCCTTATTGAAATAAATAGTATTTGGTCCTCCCTTTATGTAATTATTTTCTTGATCAAGGGAATTTAAGTGGATGTGACTATTAGAGTAGATTTCTAATAGAAGAAAATCCACAACTGATTTACATAGTCGTATAATGGACTTAAGGCTGATTGAGTTTCTCTCTTCTCAAACAGGTCTTAGAAAAAATATCTCAAGTAGATTTTATTTCTCCCTTTGACCTTGTATACTTTCTGACTTATATATGTATTTGTATTTATCCTAGGGGAGTTAAAAGACTCTAACAACCCGCCATGAATAAACATATTCTATCTTTATCTAAAAGTTTTTGAGGCGATGGTAATAGGTTCATTCCTAGTTGAGATTCAATGTTGAAAGGACTATGTTTCATCACCAGAAAATGTGAGAAAAGTAAAGTGCAATGAGGTATGTATACAATAGTTTATTTATGGTGGTAATGGGAAAGGATAACATAAATGTCAATAAATATTTCTAAAAATAGCTATAGATATATATAATAGAAAATCCTTGAACTTTATATCATAGAATAATTACTATCTTATACTGAAGAAGAAGAATGAAGGTTCCTACTACTTGGATGCCTTCCATTCACTTTCAGAAAATTCCTCACATATAAAAAATCATTGAGTTAGGAGAATAACGATAGAGATGATACCAAGGTGGAAATTTACCTTGTATTCTAGATCATGTGATTAAGTTGGGAAACCACCTCCACACATTGTGAGCATAGTCTCTGTCACTAAATCAATTTAATAATAAATAAAACCTTCTATTCCATATCCCCTATAGAAATATGATTTGATATCACCATTCCTTTATAGTTTCACTACCAAATATCCATTACCATTATCAAATCCCCATTGTTTTTAGAATCCTTTTACGAGTGACATTCACTTAACCAAAATCATAACGATGGGTTGATTTTTTAGAGTACTCATTCAAAGAGATACCACCACATTAATCCTATCACATTTGGATTTGTTTTCGTCCCTATTAATTATTTGATTTAGGGATAAATGAAAACTGATAACATTGGTTGAGAATGGTTATTAATATACAAGAAAAATGTACATTGAGTGTTCCTGGTGAAGCAAAGTCAATGAGAATCCACTAGATATATAATGAAATAGACAATCATTATTTTATGAAGGTAGGGTCTTGAAATATTCTAGGCATACATTAATATCCTCAATTCCTCTACATGTATGGCAGGTACCCAAAATATGGAAAATATCAAACCCAAAAGAGGATATAGTGATCAGACTTCCTTGGACCCTCCCAATAGTCTTTACACTAAAAATGGGTCACGCTAGAATATTGTACTTCTAGAAAACATACATGGCTAGAAAATGGGGTATAGACATAGAACCACTCTGTGTCCTCATTCCCCATTATTCACAGTCCCATGTTCCCCAGTTTTATTTATTTGATGAAATGTTTGAATTCTCACCATTGGGCTTTGACACTTGGGACATTATAACTAACTCAATCATATAGTAAGATTGATGGGTATAAATACTCTAATATACAAACAATTTAACCTTTTTGTTGACCTCAACAAGCTATGTGTTATGATTTGGACTTGCAGCTTGACCGACACGACCACTTCTCATTTTTAATTTTTTTTATCAGTATTCATGAGCCAAGTTGAGGCTATTGAACTTATCTACAACCAATGTATGATGTTAGAATACAAACCATATTTTGACCTACCATTGAGGTTATATCAACTATATAAATAAAAATATCAAGTCATCCATTTACATTCAGTAGTTTTCAGCTATCCTAGCATCAGTTCAATCTCCATTACATTTCATCTTCTATTCATATGACTTGCTTCCCTTGACCATTCTATGAGAAACTAAGAAAAAGAACACACAACGAAGAAGATGTTGGTATACAATAACCAGATCTATCTTCTAGAAGTATGATAGATATTAGCCTTTGTTAATAGATATAGTAGTTGTTTGATTGTACATTGAGAAATTTTTGGACTTTATCAAATGAGATAAAATGATACCTCTTAATTAGATAAGTCAATTATTTAGATTCATCCCCCGTCAAGATAAAATAATCTCAATGAGAACATATCCTACTGTAATTGTGGGGATCTCATATAGTCTATTTTCATCTAGACATTTATTTTGATTAAGTTACTTCTGCGATTGATTCATGAGAATATCACTCACTCACTCTTTCTAGAGAATATTAGTGAAGAAAGGTGAGTGTCCTAAGGATCATTTCCCTTTTGAAGGGTATGAGCTTCTACTATCCCTGACTACAAAAACATTTATTATTCTTTTACTTATATTTTTCTATGTGAATTTCATCTTCTTTTTACATTTCAACATGTAAAGTCATATTTTTTTAAATTTAAAATAGAAGAAGTGATTGAATTAGATTAATATGATAATAATTCTGTTAAAGTTGACTATATTATGATATCAGTGAAATTTTTTATATATTTAATTCTTGAAATTAACTCATTCTAGGTATGAGATGAAAGTATTTAGGGTTTGGGAGGGAGGATGAGAAATAATGTAAATATGAGACATTAAGGATTTTGGCTTCATTCCCCCTATCACACTGAACCCAAAATAGTTAGGGATATGGTTTTTTCTTTGCATCTGTGCTTTCAGGGGAAGGAATGAGCATATGGAAAGGGGTGCCAACTATATATCAATAGTGATATTATAATGGTATGTGTTTTCATATTTTTTAATATAAGTAATGATATTTATGGATTCTATTAATATGTATTTTTATGTTTGGGATTGAATCTGATGTTTGAAAGAAAGACCCAAAACCACTCGTATCACCAGAAGTATAAAGTAAGATACCTGATAGAATAAAATAAATATTTGTAGTAACTCACCACACATATCTTCCTATCCAAGGTGAGAAAATAAAAACTCCTTCCACCCTATTCTGAGCTACTCAATTTATTCTTTATATCATAACCTATTATTAGTGTGGATGGATTTTCATGGATAATGGAAATATTTTCCCACCACCAGTCATATAATATAGTCCAATTTATTTCTAGTGCCAACATTTCTTTCTTTGCACATCAAGGAACAGTTCCAATAGATGAATCTATTGATCAGGGACCATAACATGTTGACTAATTAGCATATAGAATATTAGAGGACTTAAGAGGTATGAAAATAATAGCCTCTATAGTCAGTTGTTAACCAAATAAAATGATGGGTACACACTATACCATAGGCTGGTTATAGATTGAGCTATTAAAGCACCTAAAAAATGGAACTGAATATCTAGTAGATGGTCCCTCCTACCCAAATAGTCTCTAACTTATCTTCAAGAAAGAATATGAGGCCTCCAGAATGGAAAATCCAAGGATAAAGATCTTGTAAGCTGGTTTTGATTATGAGATAATCCATTTATTCCTCTTATCCAACTACTTGTTTAGTATTTCAGACTTCGTACACTTCTAAAAGGAGGTATTTTTACCATGATCACTCTTTTAGACATCGAGGAACTATGTATAAACCAAAATGTCATCCATACCCTCCAATTTAATGAATCCATTCTGCCTATCCCCTCATGGTAGTGTTGATTTGTTTTGAGGTATTTTATAGTAATTTTATTCAATTAGTGATCTTTTTTATCTTTATCGATGAATAAGGGAGTATGACAGGAGATAATTAATCATATGAATGAAAAGGATGCATTGAGGTTTGAAGAGTCTTTGACTATGTCTCATCAATACATTGTTTCCGTTTTGAAATTATCAAAAATCAGAAAAAATCTCTAGATTACCTTCACTACTTCAGTGTATTGTTGACATTGATATGGTAAGGTGACCTTGTTTCTAGTACATAGTTGGGAACAATGTTCTCACTTTTGTTTTCCATGTTAAAATAATGGCTGAAATCGATATTTTACCAAGAACGGCAGCACCTATCCCACAATATGTTTGTCGCTAGAAGATGCACCAAGTGGGAGAGCATAGATACTGAAAGAGATTTGGGGTTGGGGTAGGTTTGTGGGTAAGATAAGAGGTATAATCATTAATTCTTGTACTAGAGTGCATGTTTATTGTAAAAGGAAAATGTCCAATGCGATTCCAAAAGAGTAAATAATAGAGTTATGATACCAGGAGAATTGTAGGAATCTAAAGCCTTGTATAGAGTAGTGGTCAATTCATTTCAAACCAAAAATGCTACAAAGAGTTTTTAGATTATGTTTAGTTAGATGTAATTCATCCATGGGATCCATGGAGGGTGAATAAGTCAATCCTCTTCTGATAGTGACCGTGAAATAAAAATTCTTGTTGTCGGTTGGAGTTCCTCTGGGCATACAATATAGATCACTGTCACTGTAAGGGATATTAGAAAAGGATTCAATAGAATCATGACATAGAATAGATTAATCTAGCGTATAAGATAAGGAAAAATAATAATAAGATAATTATTGACAAATTCTAGGTGAACTAAAATGGTTGGAATCAAATCTTGAAGTAAAGGGATCACCCATAGAAATAGAATTTCTGATGGGAATAAATGAATGAATTTGGATTATATGAGAATAATTGAGAAGATAGGTCTTACTTAAATAATATATCATTTTATATCATATAATCTAGTTTAATAGTAGAGTCATAAGGAATTACTACCAAACCTATGGCACAATGGAGACCCCCCAAATAATGAATTCTCCACTATAGTCTTTGATATATGATTTGAACTAGAAACCATTATTTTTTTGATATGTTATTTGCCTTAATCCAATTAAGAGTTGATTTTTGATGTTGTATGGTGTTGGAATGGGTAGTGAAGTGGGAAATATGGAATGGTTTGATGGTAGTCATGGGGAACTTGGGGGGTTTAGTGTTTTCCATCACATTGGAATAACCGAGTCAGTGGGTTGAAAATTAAAAAAAACATATCAACTAGAGTGGAATGATGGATTTTCTCAAAAAAATAACAAAAGTACATTAGAACTATGTATTTACTCTCTAGTGTACTTTTAGGGTAGATTTATTTTTTTATTTTTCATTAGTATGGAATTTCAAACCCAAGATGATCTACTTCTCGACAAGAACCATCAACTTTATAATTTTTGTCTTACGCAACATGGGACAAACTGTAATCATGGTATTTTTTAGGCTGATGATAGTTATGATAATTGGTTCCAGAAAATGGATTATTTAGATTTTGATCATCTCCCTAAAATTTTTTTCATGGTTAAATAATATATATTTCTTGATGTTTACAACTATAGTTTTTATCTGATTGTTCCCAACAATAGTGTAATTGTGTAGCGAAACTAGTTTGAAGGTTTATCTACCACTTAGTAGGATAAATAGAAATTTAGGAGTCATACTCTATTTTTGAAATTTATATTATATATAATAATGGGTTATCTTCCATTTTAGGTGCTATCTATTTTATTTCAATGATATCAACCATGCGTTGATCTGGAATGAGGATGCATAGATAACCCCACTTTTTGTGGTCAATTATTGTGACAACATGATAGATAGTGTCGGATCATCCCATGCTAGCCTGTGGAATACAAATTTTATTAACAGATTGAAACAATAATACTACATTTTTAGATATTGCTGGTGGTTGAGTCCCCACTATATACCAATATCTCTTTTAGTTCATCAGTTTGAAATGGACCTTTTCAGAATATAATGTGAATACACATTACACTATATGTTGGGACTATCTACATCACGATACTACTTCTAAGAAAATAACTTATAATGCCCCATCCTTGAACCTTACATAATCATGAATTGAGTTAATAATTCATATTAAGGATCTTTTCAGTTTTAGTATTTTAGAGAATTAGGCCATAATTATTACATTACATCTCAAATATTACAAAGTATAAAATTCTACGCACTATCCATTTTTTCATAAAATAAAAACTCTTAAAAGAAAAAAAGAATTATTTTCTTGATATATATCTTATTGAATTATTATTTTCTCTTACCCTTTCTTATACACTGTGAAAAACATTTCAAAAACTTGGTATGAGCTTAAAAAGCTCAGTAGGGGTTGTATGATAATGAAAGAAATCATTAGTCTATCATACAAAACATAACTTCTTTAAAATAACTCATGAAATCATAATATTTATGAATAATACATAGAAATAATATATCATAAATATAACTTGTGGAATCCATATCAAACATACATTATAGCTTTTACACCTACATAGGGATTTACGTTTGGAGTACCCATGACAGTATAATACCTAAATCTCTTAGGAGAAACATTAATGTTTACTTAGATCACATTACCTAATAAATTGGAGAGATATCTCAGGCTCATCCACCCTAGGTTTATCACAGAACCACCCATATACGTAAACAATTCCCAAGAACCATAACATAATCATAACACATGAACAAGCATAAAGGAAAGATAACATTTCCACATTACAATAACAATATATAATTTAAATATATTGACATAATCAATCCATTCTCAAAACCATTTTCAATACCAAAATATGTAAAAAGATTATATGGTATTTATTTTACTTTAAAAAAATATTACGACTTTTTAAGGAAGGAAAAGATAAAATAATGGTCATGGGGGCAGAAAGGTCAGTGTCACCGCATACGTTAAATTTTTTTTTTCGTTTAGTAAAATGCTTCATAGTGAAAATATTCCCTTTGAATGAAATTATAAGTCAAAATGGTTTATAAACAATATAAAGGAAAGTCGTGTATAAATCAAAGTATGTATCAATGAAAGTATATTGAGATACACTTTTACGGTTTACTCCTAGCCCACCTCAGTTATCATGACCTTAAAATCCATTATGAGAAAAGTTGTGTGGAGTGGAAGTATCTTGGAACAGAAAGCTATTACAGCTTCTTGGAAGAGATGCTGTATGCCCCTTTCTAATGGAGGTATTCGAGTCAATAATCATGAGATCACTAATCAATCCTTACATGCACAGTTAATTTGGAGACTCGTCAATGGAAGGGAACAATCAATGGATTATCTCAGAGCCAAACTCCACAAAAGTCTAACTGAAAAGAGTATTTCATATATTCAATCATCCATCTAGCCAGGTTTGACAAGTATTTACCAGAACATAAATAGTCAGTCTCACTGGATGGTTAGTGCCCAATCTTCTCTCAAATTTAGGAAGCACAACTGGATTGGTTCTCCACTTATAGATAGGGTTATCACCACAGATCTCGACACAGATTATGACTCCTCCAACAGAAACCATCCTGATTTTGGTAATAAAATACCACCTCACATTGCTCACATTATTAAAAATTATGAATTTTTATATAGTAATGAACTTCTCTTATGGTAACCAAGACCAAATGGAATTATGGACTTTAAAGGCTACTATAATCACCCAATCCAGGTTGAGAGTATAGGTCAAAAATGTTTTAAAAAAATGGCTGATGTCATCCCATTTTACAATTCTCTAGCATCTTCATCTTAATAAAAATCCAGTTGATGTGAACCTACAATGAGTGGGTATTTACATAAGCTCCAAATTCACTATATTACACCAACATCGGGAGGATGTAAATCATTCGTTTATTGCCTGCAACACATTTATTTCCCTATGAATGTATTTGTTTGAAATTTTTGATCCTCACTACCCGCAACCAATTGTTTTCTTAGAGTTCCTTTTGGAACTGCTGGATTTTCAATTTTCAAAGCATGTTCACATTAATTTTTGGTTTCTTGGGAAAAGGATATGCATATTGTTTGTAATTCTAGAAATAAAACCCTGCACAGCTCACCTGCCCTCATTCACAAAAGCAGCTCTATCTTCCATCTTACTTGCAGTACGATAGGCTAATTCCTCATATACTTTATGTTGTAATAATTCGGTATGGGACCTGGCCATTTTGAGAAAACTCCATCTTCAAGGTAACTTCCCTAAACCTCTTTGTACTATTTAAGTTTTCTGGTTTCCTCTATTTATAATCTAGTTAAAAAGCAACACTGGTGGTTCCTCAAGAGGGAATAACGGTCCTTCTGAATATGGTCTTTAAATAAGAGATCAAGATGGTTATTTCTTATAGGGGGAACATGGTACATGTTTTCATTCTATCGCTCATGAAGCAGAAATGTAGGGTCTTATACAAACAGTGGAAATTGATCGAAAATGGAAATGAAATTCTCTCCGGTTTAAGAGTGATTTAACCACAATCGTTCAATTAGTTAGGCTCGATCAAATCCACCTTACTTGGAAGCTCACCACTAAATTTAATAGATTCATGGAAACTATTTCTTTAATGAACTACATCATCACACACATATATCATGAATCAAACCATCTTGCTGATTATCTTTCCAATAATGCTGTCTTAGAAAGAAATTGCACACACTACTCCAGCATACCTTGTGAGTTGGTTCATATTCTTAAACCTGATAAATGTAAACTTCCCTCCTTCAATCATTTGTAATTCTATTTTTAATAATATTAAGCCTCGTTTTTTTAAAAAGAAGGAGATTGAGATGATTCCCCTTACTTCGTGTCCAACTTGACTCGTTTCTTCTTTAATATCCTGAATAATTAACTAAAGTAAATTTCTACATTCTTCATAACCTTTATCAAGTTTATTATTCTTTTTATATCACTTATTACCATTTTATAGACATTAAATAATCATTTTATCTACTAATGGTTGTTTTGTTGATATTTGGTACTTGAGTCAGAAATGAACATATTATAATTACAAGTTGTCCATGTGGTCAAAATTACATTATCTTTACAATGATATTCATGATTTATATATCATATATATCATATATATCCAGTATATATATGTATTTATAATAGTACATACCATTTGGTGATAAGAAATGAAATGCACCATTGATAGAGACGGTAAGACGTACGTACGCATGAACGCTACATTCATTTCTATTTAATATTTGATGGAATGAAAAATTAATGATACATAGGTATATTATAATTATATTATAACATCATATATAATTTCATCAAATATATCCATTATATGTTCCATGTATGGCATGAACAAGTCAAATCACTTTGAGGGGGCGGTAGTCCACACTTCCTCAAATGAAATTATCGTGTTTACCCATAATTGAAAACATAAAGAAATGATATAAATGAAAAATATAGAATTATAGAGGCAATAAAAATATAATATATATCACATATAAATATAGTTCCATCATAATGTCCACCATGAGAGGTGGTAGGAGATAATTGAATAATAAACGTTTCGTGAGCCATTAGTTTGATGTCCATAGAAACAGTATGTTCGTATCCATTAGATGGTGGTGTGTGGATGTGTAGTTAAAATACTTTTCATAAGAAAATCCTTGTATATTCAGGATACTGTTTTGTAATAAAATAATTTAATATAGAGATTTTAGCGGTTCATATAAGGAAAATAAAATAAAAGAACTAGAAAGAAGACGTTACCTTTAAATTGGGTAACTCCATTGATTTTGAACCAAAAGGCTTTATTAATGTACTTTATGACTAATTTATAACTTCTAGGTGGAATATAGGTTTTTTTGGAGCTTAGTGGAGAAGATATTTGGTTATTAATTGGGTCTTGATAGGAGTGTGTAATGGGTTAGAGGTGATGACCGTTTATAAGGTGGAGGAGGGGCTCTTTAGGAAAGTTTGAAAATATTATTTTATTATAAACAAAATTTCGATTTAAAAAGTTCCCAAACTCATTTAATTCAAATATAATGTGACTATTATTCTAATCCATCTCAACAAATATGTTTTATACAAGGTTTGGTTTCATTTTGAACCTTATCATTTAGCTTTAACCATTAGTTAACTAATTTAACTTTTACTATGTCTTCTTGTATATTCATACTATATGGTTAATATAGTTACAATGAAGTTTATAGAGTCCCAAAATAGATCATTAATGACATTATTAACATCATATATTTCATTTGGACGAATATTATATTTTTAGTATTATTTTATCATTTAATAAAATAGTATTCATTTTAATAACTCATTTATGTCAATTTTTAAACTATTCATATCAAGACTTTTAAAAAAATCTATAAAAACTTTAATCATTAGAAAAACCTACATTAATTAAAATATAACAAGTTATATTAATCCATAAAATTTGTTTATGGCATGAGAAGTGTCAAAATAAATTTATTTTAATATTTATATTTTCATTTATTTAAAACATACATTAATGAGGTAATCATTACATCATAATTGTGTCATAAATAAATTTATTTATTTGATGTCTAAATATTCTAATTAAAATAAATTGATATAGAAAATATATTTTTTTTATAATGACTTTTGATAGTCGAAATTATCACTTATATAACCCATTATAAAAATTATTTTACTAAGAGATATATGTTTATGTTACATTTTTGTTAACTTTAAGTTAATTTTTAGAAAGTGCCATTTTCACTTACTTGTGGCTCCATGGGGTCCAAAAATCGACCCATGGATTCCCATGGCCGGAAATATATTCTCCAATAGGATTAGGACACATGTTAGGTTAATTTAATTTTATTATCATAATATTTTTTTACCCTTATTTACCAGATTTTCCCTTTAACTATGCTAAATAAAATATTTAATGAATATACTATTCAAAATTTCTGAAAATAAAAGCAACCTTATTAATCAGTTTTGGACCTCCTGATTCAAAATATGGAATCCATTTTTCTATATTCAAAACCCATAAGTTTCAAAAAATAATTTCAAATTAATTCCCATTGACAAAATAAAAGCGTGTTTTTTAAGAAATAATAACTATCAAAAGATTGAAACTTGTTTATGTCCAATTTAAAAGTTAAATTAATCCAATGACCAAAATTTGATTAAATGGTAAAAATATAATTTAACTAAAATTTAAAACTAATTAAAAAGATAATTTAACCATATAAGTAAATTATATTAAAAGGAAGTTTTGAAATAAAATGCAGTATTTCTCACTATTCCTTAAAAAATGAACATTATTAGAAAAATACCAAATTTTCATCCAAAATAAATTTCAATGACCTGATTCTAAATAAGAATTTTATTTTTTAAAATAGAACATTTAAAAGTGACAAAAAAAACGAGATTAATAAATGGATCACCATCAAAATGTGGTAAATCGACCTTTTAAAGAATATTAGAGTATTTATGCTCAAAATTAGATTCATTCTCATTTTAAGCCTCTAAATTTTATTGGATAAAGGTAAAGACATTTAACAAACATGTATAATCATATTTTAGTTAATTATATTCATTCCTTCTAATACAGCAGCTAGGTGTTAACTACCTTTTAAAATAATATTATATTATTATTTTTCAGTATGAATCAGCCTTGTGTGAAACCTGAGATTTTGGAGAAACGCATTGTTGTGTGTCGGGTATGCCATCGAGCATAGCATCCACTTTAAAGTAAAATTAATATTTAATAAAAAAAATTAATAAATATGAAAATATCATATCCTTTATTTACTTGGGATGTTATATCCTTCCCCCCTTTTGAAAATTATGTCCTCGTAATTTTATTCACTTATCAAATAAATGGGGCTATTTATCCCTTATAGAATTCATATATTCCCATGTTTCCTTTTCAACCATATAGGTTTTCCTCAAAACCATAACCTGATTAATTACCTAATTCCACAACACTTTCTCTTTTCGGTCATGAATCATGACTGGTTGTTCCTTATAAGTGATATTCTCTTTCAACCGAACTGCCTCTAGACTCAAAACATGTGATGGTTCTGGAATATACATTCTCAACAATAAAACATGAAAAACATTGTGTACTTGGAATAATCATGATGGTAAAGCCACTCTATAGGCAACCAATCCAATTTTGTCAGGGATTTCATAGGGTAAAATGATTTCCAGACTCTACCTTCCCTTCTTTCCAAAATGCATGGCACTTTTCCATGGAGAAACATTGAGAAAAACATGATTACCTACCTCGAAAAAAAGATCCTTCCTCCAGTTATCTACATAACTTTTTGTCTTGCTCTGAGATGTTCTCACGTGCTTCTGAATCAATTAAACTTTTCCTGCCATCTCTTCTACCAACTCTGGTCCCATCAACTTCCATTCACCTACTTTATCCCAAAAGATAAAAATCGACACTGATTTCCATATAATGCCTCAAACAATGACATTTTTATACTATAATTAAAACTGTTATTATAAGAAAATTCAAGCAAAAAAAGACATTGGTCCAAAATTCCCTAACAATCCATTGGTCAAGAACCAAACAAATCTTCAAATATCGTAATTGTTCCTTCTAACTGCACATCTGACTGTGGAGGAGAAGCTATACAAAAATTCAATTTAGTACACAATGACTTCTAAAGTCCTTTCCAAAAGTTATAAGTAAACCTAGGATCATGATCAATTAAAATGGAAATGGGAAATCCATGAATGTATTTACTATCTCTTTAACATACAATTGAGAAAGTTAATCTTGAGGAAAATTGCCTCGAATAAAAAGGAAATTGGTAGATTTTATCAATCGATCAACTATAACCTTGATTTCATTATTACCTTGAGATGTCTTTAGTAATCCACCGATGAGGTCCATAGATATATTTTCCCATTTCCACTCTTGCACCGGTAAAGGATGAAGCATACCTTTCTGTAATTGTTGCTCTACTTTAACCTGTTCCCAAGTAAAACACTTCATAGTAAAGTCAGAAATATTTGTTTTCATTCCATCCATGAGTAATACTCCGGATGATCTTGGTGCATTTAAGTACTGCTATGAAGAACTGAAAACGGAGAACTATGAGCTTCACATAACAACCCATTCTTCAACTGTGAATCACAATCCACACATAATCTCTTCCCAAACCTCAAAATACAATCATTATCAATTTCAAAATCAGGAAACATACCCTTCTGAACCTACTCTACCTTTTTCTTCCACTCATTGATTCCTTTTGTGCTTACTTATTTTTTTCAGATAGAGAAGATTTCACTGACACTTGACCGAAAATAGTGGAATCCACTACACCAACAACTTCTATTCATAATTTTATCGAATATTTAATTAATTTATCCTATTCTAAATAAAACATGTTTAATGTTGCATTAACTTTTCGACTCAAAGCATTGAACACTTTATTTTCCTTTCTCAGATGGTAATAGAACGTGAAATAAAAATACATGATTAATTATACTCATCTTATATATCTCAAATGTAATTATTTCTGAGGGAATGAATACTAAAACCATTGTGATCAGTATATATTTTTAACTTTACATCATAGAAATTATACCTCCAAACTTTTAAAGAAAAAACAACAACATATAATTCCAAATAATGTGTAGAAAAATTTAACTCATGAGGTTTCAAATGACATGAAGAATACACAATTACCTGATCATTGTACATTAGGACACAACCAAGTCATTTCAGCAAAGCATCACTATAGATAAAAAACTCACCATTTTTGGAAGGCAGTGCCAAAACTGGATCATTCACTAATCTTTTTTTCAATTCTTAAAAACAATCATCACATTCATTTATACAAATGAACTTTACACTTTTCGAGTTAACTTATTCAGTGGGCTAGTAATCCTGAAATATTTTCAACCAACCTCTAGTAATAACCTAATAAACCAATAAAACTATAGATCTCAATTATATTTGTGGGTCTTTTCCATTCTTCAACAAATTTTGTTTTAGCGGGATCAATAGTTTTTCTATTTTTTGAAACAATATTACCAAGGGATGAGATTTTTTGTAAACAAAACTCACATTTTGCTGAATATCTCATACAATTTATTTTATTTTAATGTCTGCAAGACAAACCTTAAATGAATTTCATGATCATATTTACTTTTTGAATAATACAAAATATCATCAATAATCACAACCAAAAACATATCAAAGAACAAAGGAAAAATTTTATTCATAAGATCAATGAATATAGCAGGTGCATTGGTCAACCGAAAAGGTATAACTAAAAATTATTAATGGACATATCTAGCATGAAATGCAGTCTTCAAATTTTTTTCTTCTTTTACTTTCTACTGATGGTATCCCAAACTCATGTTAGTATTCGAAACATACGGATCACCTTAGAGCTGGTCTAACAAATAATTGATATGAGGCAAAGGATACTTGTTCTTAACAGTGATGTTATTAAATTCTCTATAGTCAATGCATTGTCTCATTTAAGCAAAATTATTTTTATCAAAAAAGACAATATCACCCCATGGTGATGTGCTAGGTTGAATGAAACCATTATCAAATAACTCCTGAAACTGCTTATTTACCTCTAAAAGATCAATTTGAACCATTCGATACGGAGGTTTTGAAATTGGCTTAGCATCAGGAACTAAGTCAACAGTAAATTCAACTTCACGATTAGCTATTATACCAGAAAAATCATCAGGAAAAACATCAATGTACTAATTTACTATTGGAACATCATTAATTTGAACAGTTCCTTAGTTTTCAACAATATGTTTATAGTAAAATTCATTTCTATCTTTTACTAGTTTACCAGCTTCCTAATATGTAATCAAAAGTAAGGGTTCATTCTTGTACAAAAGTAGATTTTTTTTTGAAAAAGAATCTCTTTAGCTTTGTATTAACATTTCCACTAAGTGTTTTTACCATATGTTTAGGATTCATATCTTGATATGGAATTCCCAATTTACAAGAAAACTTCTCAGAAATGAAAGAATGTGTAGACCCAAAATCAGACAACACATTGTCATAATCTGAATAAACAAACAGTGTACTGAATACATCTTCTTTAGATGGACCAACATATGCTGAAATAGTTGCAAAGGATTTCACCCCCCCATTCTTCTTGCAGTATGGCTGATTTTCCTCAGTTGATTTTGTTGTTGGAAACTCATTTTAATAATGACCCATTTCATGGCACTTAAAACATTTTACTGACTATAAATCAGATTTTAGCTTACCATTACCCTGATATTTTTCAGTTCAATTACGAGCCCTATGTCCCATTTTACCACATCAGTAGCACTTACCATAATTCAAAATACATTCCCAAAAATTATTTTTACCACAATTTTCACAAATAGTAAACTTATGTTTTAAATCATTTGAATTTTTTGAAGAGGTTTTACCTATCTTCTACCACCTCATCCTCTTAATATATTGTTTTTTAAAGAACATCTGATCATCAAAAAAATCCATTTATACCTTCTCCACACATCAAAAACGTTTTTCATAACTTTTGTACTCACTAGAAGCTAAATCCCTTCGATACATCATCTCTAATCCTTATAAAAATAGTTGATTTTACTATCAAGATATCATATGATATTTGGGGCATACCATTCTAGTCGAGTGAATTTTGCTTCATAAGAAGCCACTGAGTCATCCCCCAACCTCAATTATAGGAATTTATTTTTCCGTCCTATGTTGAACCACCATAGGAAAATATTTTTCAAGAAACATACCATTGAATTTTTCCTAATCGAGAGCATCAATCTCCGCATTATCCCTGATATTTTTCACCATCGACCACCACTGATTGATTTCACCTTCAAAATGGTAATCAACAAGACTAACCTTTTGATGTTATGAACACCCCATGACATCAAAAATATTCTCCAATTCTTTAATAAACACTTTAGCTAGCACAGGGTCAGATTATCTTCTAAATGATGGGGGATGCTACCTCAAGAAATTCGCCACTGCTAACATGTTATTTTGTGGTTGATCTGGATGATATTGTTCATGGATACCACCACCATTTATTTCCTAAGTCAACTATTCCATCACAGCAACATGCTTCTCAATTATGATTATGACCATCTCATGTGTCTGATTTGGAAGGTTGTTTTCCTCTTGATGTCGTTCGGTCATAGCAGCCGTGTTTCCTCTATAGAAAAGCATTATGAACACAGAAATATCTTAGGCGAAGAAGAATGGTAATATGTAAATGCTATATCATTTAAATATTAACAGAAATTAATTTATGTATATTAATTTAACAATACCCTAACCCACAATGTTGTCTAAACTGACCTCTAAAACCAACTATAAGCCCTCAGCCTTGAACATTACATAATCTTGAATTAAGTTAATAATTCACATTGAGGATCTTTTCAGGTTTATATTTTTAGGGAATTAGGCCATTACTATTACATTACATCTCAAATATTACAAATTAGACAATTCTAATTAGTATCCATTTTTCATAAAATAAAAACACTTAAAAGAAAACAATAAATCTTTTCATGATATAAATATTCTTGAATTCTTCCTTTCTCTAATCCTTCCTTATACCCTGTGAAAAACATTTCAAAAACATGGAATGAGCATAAGAACCTCATTAAGGGTTATAAGATAATGAAAGAAAACATTAGTCCATCATACAAAACATAAGTTCATTAACATACCTTATGAAATAATAATATTTATGAGTTATACATAAAAATCAAAAATCATAAAGGTAACTTGTGGCATCCATATCAAGCTTACATTATATCTTTCATGTCTACGTATAAAGTTACATTTGGAATACCCATCACAGTATATTCCCTAAATATATTAGGTGAAACATTAATGTTTACCTCTCTCACGTTACCCAATGCATTGTAGAGCTATCTTGGGCTCACCCACCCTTGGTTTATCATGGAACCACCTGTATTCATAAACGAACCCCATGATCTCTAACATAATCAAAACACATGAACAATAATTAAAGAAAGATAAAATTTCCAAATTGAAATAACAATATAAAATTTAAATATATTGACATAATCAATCAATTCCCAAAACCATTTTCAATAACAAAATAGGTAAAAAGAGGATACAGTATTTATTTTCCTTTTAAAAACATTATGGCTTGTTAAGGAATCCAATGATCAAATAATTCTCGTGGGGGATGAAAGGTCATTGTCACCTCGTACGTTAAAAATAAAAAATGTTTTTGATGTTTAGTAAAACGTTTCATAGAGAACAAATTCCCATTCAATGCAATTAAAAATCAAAGGGGTTTATACACTGTATAAAGGAATGTTTTGTATAAATCAATGTATGCCTCAATGAAAGGATATTGAGACGAAGTCCCCTACCTCGTGTCCGACATGACTCGTTCATTATTTAATATTCTGAATAATAAACTAAATTTAATTTATACTTTATTCAGAACCTTTATCAAGTATATTATTCCTTTTATATCAATTATTTCCTCATTATAACCATTACATAATTATTTGAGTTAATAATGGTCATTTTTTTCGATATTTTGTACTTGAGTGAAATATGAACTTCTTAAAATTACAAGTTGTCCTTGTGGTCAAAAGTACATTATCTCCAAAATTTAATTTATTATTTATATATCATATTTAAAATATATATTTATTATATATATGTATTTAAAATAGTATATAACATTTGGTGATAAGAAATTAAATGCATCGTTCACAGAGATGGTTGGTCGTACGTATGCCTGAACGCTACTTTCATTTATATTTCATATTTAATATAATTAAAAGGTAATGATACATAGGTATATTATAATTATAGTATAATATCATATATAATTTAATTAAAGATATCCTTTATACATTCTACATATGGAATGAACGAGTCATATCACTTTGAGGGTGCAGTAGTCTGCATTTCCTCAAAACAATTATCATGTTTACCCATTATGGAAACCATAAAGGTATGATATAAATACAAAAACATAATTATAGAGACCATATAAATATAACATATATAACTTATTAATCCATTCACATCATAATGTTCACCATGAGAGGCAGTAGGATATAATTGAACAATCATCGTTTTATGGGGCAGTAGTTCGTCGTCCAAAGAAACAGTATATTCCTATCCATTAGATGAAGGTGTGTGGATGTGTAGTTAGAATAATTATCATAACAACATTATATAATATTTATGACACTATTTTTTTTATGAAATAATGGAATAAAAATATTTGGCGGGGGGGGGGGGGTGGGTGGATGAGTAAAATAAAATAATAGAACATGAAAGAAGGCAGTACCTTTAAATTGGGTAACTCCCTTTGGTTTGAACAAAAATGATTTCTTGAAGTGACTTATTCCTAAGTTAAGTCTCATAGGTGGAATATAGGAATTTTTGGAGCTTATTTTGGTCGATTTTGGACTAGAAAATGGGGCTTGAGAGGTTTTTTGTAATGGGATAGAGGTGATGACCTTTTATAAGGGGGTGAATGGGCTCTTTAGGAATGTTTGAAAATATTATATTATTATAAACTGAATTTCGATTTCAAAAGGTCAAAAACTCATTTATTTAGAATATAGAGTAAATATTATTTCAAATACTCTCAACCAATAGGTTTTAGACATGTTTTGGTTTCATTTTAACCTTATCATTCAGCTTTAACCCTTAGTTAACAAATTTAACTTCTACAATGTCATCTTGTATATTCATATTATATTGTTAATATTGTAACTATAAAATGTAAAGAGACCCAAAATGTATCATTAATTAACTTTTAAACATCTTATATGTCATTTTGACGAATATTAGATTTTTAGGATTATTTTATCATTTTAAAAAATAGTATTAATTTTGAAAGCTAATTTATGTCAATTTATAAACTATTCATATCATGAATTTTAAAAAATCTATAACAACTTTATTAATTCAAATAAACTAAATTAAATCAATGATAACAAGTTATAATCATCCATAAAATTCGTTTATGGTATAAAAAGTTTTAAAAATAAATTTATTTTAATATTTACAATCTCATTTATTTAAAACATTCATTAATGAGGTAATCATTACATCATCATTGTGTCATAATTTTTTTTATTTGATGTCGCAAAATTATAAATAAACTACCATGATATATGAAATATTTGTATCTTTGTAATTAATATTTATTGTCTAAAATATCACTTTTATGACCAATTATAAATTTTTTTTACTACGAGATGTATCTTTATGTTACATTTTCCTTAACATTAAATTCATTTTTATAAAGTTTCATTTTCAATTTCAATTCCATGGGGTCCCAGAATCGTCCCAAGGATTCCCATGGTTATAAATATATCATCCAATAGGATTAGGATACGTTTTAGGGTAATTTAATATTATCATAATATTATTTTTTACCCTATTTACTATATTTACCCTTTAACCATTGAAAATAAAATATTTTGTAAATTTACTATTCATAGTGACTAAAAATAAACGTTATCCATTTACTCAATTTGCACATCATGATTCCAAATATGGAGTCCATTATTCCTAATTAAAAACATAGAAGTTGAAGAAATTAATTTAAAATCAATTCTCGTGGTCAAAACAAAAGCGTGTTTTCAAAAAATTATAACTATCAAAAAATTTACACTTGTTAATGTCCAATTTCAAAATTATATTATTTACAATTACCAAAATTTGATTAAATGTTAAAAAAATTACCTAATTACACTTTAATAGAAATTAAAAATATAATCTAATCATATTAATAAATATTATTAAAAGGTATTTTTGAATTAAAATGCAATATTTTTCACTATTCATTTTAAAAATGAACATTATCAGAAAAATACCAAAATTTCATCCAAAGTAAATTTTGATGTCCCTATTATAAATAAAAATTTTATTTTATCAAATAGAACATATAAAAGTGGAAAACCTGGATTTAAAAATGGATCTCCATGAAAAGACGGTAAATCAACCTTTTAAAGAATGTTAGAGTATTTATTCTTAAAATTTTATTTTTCACATTTTAAGACTCCAAATTTTATTAGATAAAGCTAAAGGTTCTTAACAAACATGTATAATCATATTGTAGATAGTCATGTTCATTCCTGCTAATACAACGACTAGGCATTAACTACCTTTTAAAATATTATTATATTTTTATTTTTCAGTATGACTCGGCCTTGGGTGCAACATGAGATTTTGGAGAAACCCATTGTTGCGTGTCAGATACACCATCAGTCATAATTTAAAGTAAAATTAATATTTAATTCACAAATATTAATAAATATGAAAATATCATATCTTTTATTTACCTGGGATGTTACATAAGTGGTATCAAGTAAAACCCAAATCTAGTAAAAATTAGTCTATATGACACAATCAATAAATATCTAATTTCATAAAAGTATTATAATAGGAACTTGAGAGACTACATTTAGAACAACTGATCCCAAATCCTTCTGTGATTGGTTAGTTCGAATTTTTTATGGTGAGTACTCAAGTTATTAAAAAAGGATATACATCCCTTGATTTTACTATGGGACTAGAATATATATGACTACTTGGATTTATCAAACATATTCTTAGTGGAATTACTAAAATAAGATCAGGTATTAAAGATTATAATTATTTAATAATTCATCCACATGGTATGATGAAACTAATTAATTAATTTTATGATCATACAAGAAATTCATCACGACTAATTCAACTACATTATGTATTTCAGGTGCTAGATATCCTTTTCATTATAATTATTAGACTTGGAGATCAATATAATTGGTTGGAATTATTCTTTGATGCATATGGTACCATTGGTATCACTTTGAAGTATCAACTAGATCAACTCATTATAAATGTAAATAATAAACTTCTATAAGATGATGAAAATTAGGACACTGTATTTTCTGGAAATATCTACTTTGATAGTAGATAAAATGGTATTTATCAATGTTCTGTACATAGTAGAAAAGATGTGATAGTTATTATATATTGCATTCAATGAAGTACTTTCTAAATCCATCAGTCATAATTATTCTTCATTGTTGAGGAATATTATATTCTTTACAATATCAAAGCATTTAAAATGAATATTACTCTCCATAAAACACACCAATATTTTCTAAAAAGTGGCATAATTTGATGATATAGTCAACCTTTCTTCACATATATTGATGAGTAGAAGAGATAAGCCCCCTAAAGTTTACATCATCTTGTTTCCCGACTATGGAATCCTCATTCAAATAATTTTAAAGTATTCTATAAAATAGGACTTTGGATATTTCATAACGTTTTATTCCATGTTTAGTATTCGAGTATTGGATCTCTAGTTTGGTCACATCATATTTTTATTTTCGGTTTAGACAACGATACTCGTTCATACCTAACTGATGATACCATGACAATAGATGTTTCTACTATCCTTAAAATGTTTTCTTGGATCACTACCTTGACAAGTGGTTCGATCATGTACATCAAATCACCATTGTTGTTTGTTGTGGGGTTCATATGTTTTTCTAATGATCGGTGCACAATCTTGAATATTAGAGACAAATTTTGGATTTACATTTCTATTCATGATACATAATATGTCGTGTCACAATTCCATTATGTACGTTCGATGGGTACTATTATTTATTTATTTATAGGATTTCATTATTGGGTTAGTAAATTCATAGGGATGGTGTAACTAGAACTAGTGGGGAAACTCTATATGTGTATCAATTTTTTAGGGTGAATCCAACTCCCTATTCAATGAATCTATTAGGCCTATCTAGAATTCGACCTTTCATTCCATTTTTTCCACATTATTTCAAGGGATGGAATGTGTGGTGTCCTTTGGTACATATATATTAGTCGATGGGATTGTTCATTTAGTAGTTGTAGTGACTATGACATATTCCAAGGTACCTACTCTATTTTTGAGTTTGAATGTCAATGTTTAACTGAATCCGACCACATAGGAATGGATTCTTCTGGGTCCCATGTTCATTCATACATTTAATGAATTTCCAACTATTATGGTGATAAGATGCATTTCATCGATATGGTTTCCTATATTAAACAAAAAAATCAAGAATACATAAGAGAAGGGAGTATTTTTGTCTTATAAATGGTTTAATCATTGAGTTTTTGGGATTATGAAATTTAACTAGTGCGCAACTCATTCCATACCACACCATTGATACTCCGTGATCTGAAATTTTATATTGTTAGATCTAGTGCTACCTTGCTCAATTTAATCTTGTCTTCCATCATATTATATGATTCCAAAGACATCCAAACTTCTGTAATGTCCACTTCCATGAGTGACATATTTTCATTTGGGCCCTCATTACTCTACTATATTAGTTTTTATAAATCCTATAGAACACCCCAAAACCCATATCTTTCCGCCAATCTACTTCCCTTCTATCCATATAAAGAGAATTATTCAGCTGATATGATCATTGAATATTCATTCCTATGCCCATTGAACCACACTATACACTTTTTATAATCAAGAGTATGATAAGAGTAGTGGGATAATTGCATCAACAGACCAATAAACAAATCCACCATTCAATGAAAATCACACCACATTTATTATAATACACATTGAGAGATGTCGACCAATCTGAGCTTTCTTTCACCATGTCTACTGCATTATGGATTTCCTAAACACACCCATAGAGTACCCACATATATTTGTTTCCATATTTTCATTCTTGAAACATTCCTATCATTATGAGTAGACCACTATGAGAAACACAGTTGACTAAATTGACTCATGGTATCGAGGAATTGTCGTTTGATCCTTTTCTAAACTGGGTGGAATAGTAGGGAGAGGGAGAGACATTGTGATTATTTTTCATTGTGTTTCCCATTTTTTTAATACTATCAAATTAAAATGGTTTTCATTAATCTTCATGGAGCTTTAATAGAGTACTAAGTTGGGGTGTTTCTTCCAAAGTTGATCATCTCTAGTCAAAACTATTCATTGCAGCCATTGGGTGTCTTTCAAGGGATAAGGTTCCAAACTCAATTCCTGGGTAAGTACCTAGACAATTAAAATTCATTTTGAATTCATAAATACCCTGGTAGTTGATGTAAAATCAGTGGGGGAAACATCATTCCAAGTACACCATTTTATAGTGTGCTCACTCACCAAGTCCTCAATGGGATACATGAAGTATCCCAAGTCTTCCATGGATTGACATATACTGGGAGGACTAGGTACTCACTAGGATACATGTATGATGTATGATAGGAACTTCTTATTATTTGAGAACCACAAAATGACCACGTCTCCCTTAGTCTAACTTGTCATTAGAGGACTTGGTATAATATAGGTAGTTGACCATAACCATGTCAGACTTAGGTCCCTATTTTGAGATACATGAACTACCCATGTCAAGACTAGGGTGATCACTGACTCTAGCTAGTACACCATTAACCTCTTCCTTATTTTTCTACTAAACATACCAAAATATTCTATTCTAGTAGTTCATTGAAGAAAACTGATGTATTTTCAATAATAGGTAGTACACTATGCTCTATGGATCATCAATACCCAGAAACATGAAACTCTAAAGATTCATGGATAGTCAATGTAGACCATTAATCATCTCATTAGTGAGTAAAAACATCATAAACCCTAATATCTCTTACCAATACTCCATAATTTAGGCAGATCACATAGTTCCATGTATGTTTCAGGGATTCCCCTGATATGGATGCCTAGTAGACATACAATGGATGCCTACGACTCACCTGATTGATCTCATTTAACCCATATGATTTGATTTTCCCATCAGTTTTCAGGTTCATTACACTACCTACAGCCAATAGATATAGTTTCAAAAAGGTAAAATAGGATTTGAGATTATTTCTACAATAATAGAGGTTCCAAGAGTTATCACCTTCACCTTCTAGTATTAAATAAACTCTAAAGAATTATCTCACACCATAAAACATTTGTAGTAGCAGTACATAGGACAAAGGTGACCCCTTCATTATAGAAGATATTGAAGATAATATACCCATCCTTGTATGCATTAATTGGGCTTGATCCCATATCATGTGACAGAGTAGGGGAAAAGAGTGGGGAGATAGTTTACATAGGTTTACATGACCTGCTAGTGGTTGTAGGTTAGTGCTTTTACAGCTATAAGTGAAGAGGTGATATAAGGGAAGAAAGGTGATTGAGATTGTGTTAGAGGACTTGGATTATATAGAGATCCACATACAGGTCAAAGAACACAAAATATACTTGATGTAGTCTCATAGTGCAATGGATTTGCATATCCTAATACCCAATTCTTTAAAAAATTATTAGAATTACTGGTGAGTGTAGCCACAATATCAGTATTCATGATATCAAGATATAAATAGAGTTTATCTATCCCCACTACTTATAGGAAATGTAATGATCATGACTAAAACTCTATATGTGTTCAGTGTACCAGAAAAGTGTAATACTCTAGAGGGTCAACAATTTCTTTGGTATGATATCTCATTCACTTGTTCAACAATTTTTTGTGAACATTGTGACAGTCAGACATAGTTTGGTGTTTTTGAGAAAAATATTATTTCATATTTTGAAATGATTTTTTCTCTAAGGGGCTTGGAAGAGGATGATCCTTATTCTAGAAAGGCAGAAGACTAATTTTTGACACTCGAGTGGGGTAAAGATAGATTATTTGATTATCTGATAGATCATAGAGGATAGTTTTAAATAATTGGTATTAAATATAACTGTTTTTTCAAATTATAGTCATTCAAGGATCTAATCAGTGGTATGTGATGATGTAGAAATAAGATACTATGAATCACACTTCTTCTTCCATTATAGGTTCATGCTAAACTCTTCTATCGATAGGCAACCAGATAAATGTTTCACTTCCTCTCATATCACCAACTGTGTTCACTTCCTTCTAAGTCAGGTTGAAAAATTCATAAATCTTGAATAACTGATAGAATGAGTGTTGTTTTGAATGGAAAATAAAAATAGAATCAATTGAGTATCCTCGTCTGACCTTCCATATGGAATCAATAGAATATAACACTATTAGAAGAGGAATGTTATGTTAATAGTCTCATCCTTTGTTTCTATCACACTTGACATGGTATCTTGGACATGGTGATATTTTAATGAAATGTAACTAGACTATTATTTTTGGTGTTTTTTTGATAGAGATATTGAAGGGTAAAAGCCCCATGAGTCCACCCAATAGAACCATATAGACAAGAAAAACATGATGAATCAGTCCTTCCCCATAAGCTAGGGAAGTAGAATTTTATTATGTGGTTGGTCCAGAAACGTCAGGATAAATATATTCATGATTATTAGGGTCCCACTCATGATTTTTTGTAATGTTATACTGTGTCAGATACACTATCCTTTGAGTATTTCCAGGTACCTCTTATTTGTGGACTTACTTGATATGAGGTTCTCTTTTCAAGTGGTGATGCTTAACAAGTCATAATTTTTTAAATGTTTCTAATGATGGTAAATAAAAAATGTGATATTTAGATAGATATGGATTGGTCTAAATTGGGGAAACATGTTGATTAATTTTCAAAAGATTTATTTCATGAAGATGGATACATTTATCCATCACCATTTCTCTATCGTCATGTCCTTGTTGTGATTAGTGTATACATGTAGGGTAACTATTAATCATTTATTCCTAGTCATGGACCATCTTCTAACTACATGGTTATCATTCTGTGTGTGACTCTTATTGTTTCTAATGATTATAATAGCCTTTTATCATGAATATACAATCTATACCTAATTGTCTCAATCAATCCTACATACATAATTGAAAATGGAAAATTATTATGGAAATAAAAAGGAATAGATAGACCCTCAGAAGAATCAGAACAATGATTTTGGAGCCAAAACGATGAAAATTATTGAGATACCATGATGATGTAATATGGTTGGGATAAGTCAATCCCATAGTCTTTTGTAAAACCACTAGTCAAAACTAGACTGATTATTCCATCGATTCATGATGAAAAGGAAAGAATAGAAAATACGAAAAATGAGGGATAAAAATAATTATATGAGTTGGAAAGATGTATTTGTGTATATATATACACTATGTTAAAGTGGTATAGTCAGTCCATAAATTGACATATGGGATTTTATAGTAGAAAAATGTGGGCCTGTGATCTAATGGTTTTAGAAACTCATTCATGTTGTGGAGTTACGTGTTTCAGACAGGTTTATGGGTTTTCATGTCATGTCATTCATGATTAGATAATTTCTCTTCAAAATATTGTATTTATATTTATTATGTTCTTAGTGTTACTAGTTATGTTGGGGAAGCACATTCCATTTGGATCAAGAAAAGAGACATTACGTCCCTGGGATACTCGTTGGAATCATAGTTGTGAAGGGATAATAGTTAACCATTTTATTGAAAGGAATGATATAAAGATAAAAATAGGCCATCCCATGTATTACCATACTATAAAACAAGAAAATATGACCAAATAAGATCATGGAGGAAACCAAGGCATGAGGCGTATGGGAAAAATGTGGCAGAGTTTTCTTTGAAAGACACTTTTGTTTTGGAAAGAGATATTAAAATTACTTCTAGAGATCTCATTTATAAAATTCCGTAGAGATAAGAAAAAAAAGAACTCTATGGAATACAAAGGGTGGCCTAGGAAAGGAGATCCCTTATAGGGTGATTTGAACCAGCATCGTCCAGGAGTCGAAGCAATGGACTTCTCAATGGAAAATTCATGCTAAAGAGATCCATAATCTAAAAAATGAGATTGAATTATGGGTGAAAGAAATAACAGTAATCGTGAATTTACGTAGAAATTTATTTTTTCCAACATGGATGAAAAACACCCGACTCTGGATGGGTAGTCTAGGCAGCATAAGGTTGATGAAAACCAAAACTTTTAGTCATAGAAGACTCAACACAGAAGTCATTTTCATGATATACCTCACGATAATCACTAAATAATGTGGAAATAACACTACTACCTATATTATAATAAAATATATTTAGTATCGTCATTAGTTGGATCAAACTTCCATGGATCATCAGTAGTTTACACTAATGGTGTACTTACTACCGAAATTCTATATGAGTGATCAAAAGAAGCACTCCAGAAAGATGATAGATCAAAATACATGAGACACTTCATCTGTGGAAGATCCCTTATTTATTCCCTATTATCATTCCTATGTCAACATAATAACAATAATGGACTCCCATGGAAATAACTTATGCTTAATGGACACTAGAAACTCATGAAAAAGTGTTTCCATGCGCATAGTGAAAAAAACTAGGATGATCAATATAATAAAAAAGTTACAGGATCATCCATTCATTGTACACAAGGGAAATTGATGTTATTCAAATTGGTCTCATCTAGAACTAGATGGGTAGTTCATATTCATGAAAAGAGGAATTATATGACTGATTTTAATGAATACAATTGTACATTGGAAATTTGTACATTTCCAAAACCAAAAACATGAACCACACCCACTACAAATCTCTTTTCAGGATTCTAAAAGTATTACTAGAATAGAGTAATGAGGTATCTTTCATTTTTCACCTTTCTATAAATGATAAAAGGAAATGGGATGGATTCAAATATATATCTACAACTACTTGATAATGTTGGAAGTAAGGTCACATTCCAAAAATTCCTTAATAGCTAAAAGTCTTCAAAAGACCCTAGAACAACATGAGTTGAAGACCATATCTGACCCTCTCTTTCCAAAAAAATATGATTTCATAGAAAATGAAAAAGCCATCAGTAATTAGTCTTTATAGCCCAACCATTAAAATATATTATAATTCTATATTTACTACTCTTGGAAGAGGTCAATAATCATTATTTTTTTTCTCACTCATTGTAGATATGTTAAAGTAGAAAATTTCTATATCCATAGAGATTCACTGGTTTCAATCCATACCTCACTCAGTAAAGTAATATGACTATATGAGCTCACTGAGATTGCGTGGTAAGTAATGGAAGCAACTGAAACTCACTCATACCATGTTTTTAGGATTTTTTAAATTTGTTCCACTTGTGACTATAATGTAATAAATGTTGTTGATGCGCCTTTCTTCCCCATATTTTTTGAAACATATAGGGGTGGTGTGATTATATAGTCCAAACAAGTTAGTAGATGTATCTATTAAATTTGAAAACATTGGTATCCTCATCGATTGACTGATTTTGTAGCTGATTTATGAATTTCATGATCCTCAATCCTTCCCTCCAATTATAATCTTTTCTTTTTTATCCATGTGATGATCATATGGCTATGTTAAGCTAGAAAATCCCTAATTAATGAATATAGGGTCGTCAAAGTTGAGTAAGTACATGACATATCATCATCATTTGACATAGAAATATACTTGATAAATTTCTATTATAACTATCTTGACCATAAAAAACATCCATTGGTTTGATCCATCAATCTTCACCTTTTTGAGTACACTAACCATCATTTTGGGAAAACCTCTCATCCATTCAGCAAAGTTGGACGTCATCTTCATGTTTATTTACTAATAAATCCAATACTTATTTGAAAATAAAACAACGTTTCCTCTTTGTTCCATCTTTAGCATTCCCATGACTACACAACTCAGTTTGTAATGCTTATGGTCAAATCCCACTGAAAAGATAATGTGATTTATTTGACATAGTGGTCTACTAAAACCATACAAAGTATTAAGTAATATGTATCAATTTCAGTTGAGACCTTGTTTGATGGATATGTTTTTTGAAGTAATAAAATTTTTCTTAGAGAGTGTTGTCTTTTATTGTCCAATCAATCAACTCAGTTTTAAATAGACCATGTAAAATATGATGATTTTCTTATTTGTATTTTAAAAATATGATAATTTGTTTGATGATCTGGTGATGTAATCCTTATAATGGAATGGGTGAGTAAAGTTGTTTCCAATCATATTCAGGTCTTATTGGAATGAATAATGATGCTGGAAGATAGGGAAGTTTCAATACATTCTTTGGAAAATATGATGATGCTAAAGGAGATCAACCAAAGAATATATGTCACAATAAATAAGTTTCATCATGAAATTAGTTGATTGTCAAATAAGCCAGATGACAGTGAAGCAGCTTGTCTGTTCTTGCCGAAGTTGATATTTTAGGTGGTGTTGTTTCCCAGTTTTTTCGAAATTTTTCAGTCTCCAAGACAAGAAATTATTTTATGGGAAAGGAGGTAGTTTTCCTAATGGAGTTTGTGAATCACAGTTTACAGACCATGAATGATAGTTTTCAGACCATGTAGGAGAAATAGTTTACATAAGGACTGTGGTTTGCAGAAGGCTTGATGTTTGTGGTGAAGGTTTTTATTCAAGGAATGGAGGTGATGACTCTTTTTTATATGGAATTGATCACTTCAAGGAAGTAAGGCCGTATCTAGACCATGAAGGGAAAAAATATTGGTTGTAGTATCGTAGTATGCAGACCATAGAGGAAAAAATAGTTCGTGGGAGAAGAATTCTGCGGTGAAGGCTATACAACATAGAATGTTTATGTAAATTGTATTAGAGAAATTAGAGGACTTATTTTCCCGTATAATAGACCATAATCTCATCATTAATAAGATAGTGTGATTTTCAAAATATAACAAATTCTCTTTGAGGAAGAATTTTTTGATGTTTGAAGAGTTCGTGAAGAAGGATTCCGTGAAGGAAAGAGTTCACGTTGAAGAGATTCCCCGTAGGAGGAAGTAGTTCACGGGATATTATTTTTTGCGAAGGAGTTGGTTCATTTGGAGAATTAGAGGAATTAGTTTTTGGGGATTGGTATCTAGAAAAGGAAAGGGGTCCATGAGGTATTGGAAACCCATGAAGTGAAGGTAGTTCATAGAGTAGGAGAAGTTTGTGGAGCATTAATAGTAAGAATAGTAGTTTGCACCCACAAAGCATATACATCCCATGGAAGAGGAAGGCTATCTATGAAGCACTCTCTCAACATGGGTAAATTCAGTTCGTAGAGGATAAATGCATTTTGTGAATGATGTTGTAAAATTCTTTGAGGATTCATGGAAGTTCCTACCAAATTTTTTGTAGGAAAGAGATGATTTTTTTGAAGGATCAAATTTTGAAAGATGATCAATAAGCACCAAATCATTTGGTTGCATAATTTTGTGATAGAAGAATTACACCCACTATTAGACTATTTTCAATGTGATACATGAGTGTAAGTTCATATACTACTCATTTTATTCCACATATAGGATTATTTTCTAGTAGATTGTGTTGTATTAATTTTTTTCCAAAGAATGCCAATGACATAGATACTCTTATTGAGTAGTGGGCCTTATAAATTCATGTGTTCTTATAGTTGTATGTTTTTATTGTGTTCAATAGAGAAATAAATATTTAAAAGGATGTCAGGTTGTTTCATAAATAAGGAATTATAAAAGAAAAGGATAACACAGAATCATGCCCTCCCCTATCAATGATACTTGAATCCTATCTATGAAACTTTAATTGGTATCATAGGATAAGGTTTACTTTTTTTATTTATTAATGATGTTTTGAAGAGTAGTTTTTAATGGAGAATCTGAATGTCATGAATAGTAAGGTGAAACAAATATTTTATGGAAATAATTATCCTGTCTTGAATGATAGAATGATTCATTGACTTATTTCTCTTGGGTATGTAATTATTGAAGCTACAATAGATATATTTTCACTATTGATGACAAGGTTCCTCTTACACTTGTCGATAAGAATAATCTTGGGAATAATGGAAGAGATACAAATGATTTACTCTCGTCACATTATAAATGTTATATTTTAATGGTAAATAATGTTTCCACAACTAAAGGTATCTAGAATAAGATGAAAACATCTATGAAGATAATAAAAATGTGAAAAAAGAAAAACTCTAAATTTGGAGGCTGAATTATGAAGAATTGAAAATGGGAGAGTCTGAATCTATCTGGGAAATATTTACCAAGCTAAATGATATTTTTAGTACTATCAGATGTCTTGTTGAAAATTTGGGGGATTCAATAGTTGTAAAAAAGATCTTAATAATACCTCATGACATGTTTGTTGCTAAATTTTCATCATTGGAAGATAGAGACCCCATAAAATTATCTTTGCATGATTTTCATTGCACTCTCATCACTTATAAAATTAAAAGGGAGAAAATTAAGAATGTAAAAACAAAAGTTCATAGAGAAGTGTCATTCAATGATTCCTAGAATGAAATTTTGAATAATGATCTTGAGGAAGATGATTTTTATAATTATAACTCTAAAAAGGAGGTATGTAAAAATATAGATTAAATTCTATCCATATTTTATAAAAAATGTGAGAATCGGTACATGTAAATAAAAGGGGAAATTCTGTTGAAATATTTTGAATGTGGGGATATTGGGAACTTCATGGATAATTTCCCTAAAAAAAATAAGATAATGGAGAATATGAAAGAAGGAAAACATGTCCATGGAAGAAATATAGTGATAATGATAAATATTTTTCCAAAGGGAAGGATAAAAAGTTCTTAAAATAAAAATGATTTATATTTTTTCTAAAGAAAAATAATTATTATATAGTGAAGTTTATTCCAAAAAAATATTTTATTGTGAAAGGTTGAGAGGATACCTTTATTTAAGAAGTGAATAATGAAAACTTATGGAGGAATAGCTCAGAAGAAGAAGAAACACAACTAGAATATCATCTAAAATAATAGTTGAAATAATGTATGAGAGATATTATAAGGCTTGAAAAGTAAAATAGGAAATAGATAAATGAAAAGTCATAAAAACAATCCAGATGGATTTCCTGATGATAATGTAAAGCAAGTAAAAATGATTGATGATTTGGAGAATTATTTAGAGAATGAAAATAATCGTAATAAAAATCTAGAAGTAAATTTGATAGAAAAAGAAAATGATTTAGAACATTTCAAACAAAAAAATTCCAAAGCTGAAAAAAGGAATATAATTTTCAAAAATCTATCTTAGAATTAAAAGAATGATTAGTTATGGATGAACCTAATAAGGATAAAAAAAGTCACCTTCAATTATTTAGAAGAAATATAGAATAGGTTCCGAGAATAATAATGTTGGGAAAGTTATATATGTGGCCATAGTTAACAATGAAAAAAATTAGAAGTATTCAAAAATCATGATTCAATAATAATTTCTCTTATTTTTGTGTTGATATGTTTGGAAACAAATCTATACTGAAGAACAATGTTACCTTTGAAAACAGGAATTGTGATAGTCAATAATGTTTTATTAAAAGTATGATGAGACCAGTCAATATGAATATGTTTTAAGAAAATACACATTCTATGGATACTACTGGTATTGTGGTGGATTTTAGCATAAAAAAATATTAGTTGGATTAATAATAAACACTACTACTATTCTATATGTTATAAAAGAAAAGATTTTATCGGGATTCCACCCTCTCAATAGAGTTTGTAGGAGAAGGAAGTTCAGAAGAAATCTTAGAAGGTTGTTGTGAAAGTTAAAAATAGGTTCAAACCACTGTAAATAGATTTTTAAATATGTTAACAACCTTGATATATTTAAAAGGGTTTTATTTTTTTTACCAACAAAAAAACGTTTCTTAACAATTCATAAAAGATGGAGGTGAAGAAAGAAAGGGAAGAAGAAAAATCAATTGTTGTAGAAATTAATTTTAATGAAATAAATTGAGAATGACCAAGGATTCATGATAGTGGGTGTTCATATCATATGAAAGGAGACTTAAAGCTATTAAATAAAGTGAAATAATTCAAATAATGAATGGAGACATTTGGCAATGATGAATCTTTGAGAATCAAAGGTGTTGGAACAACCATCATTTGGAAATAAATGATGAAATTCAAGATAAAATTATATTTTGATGGCTTGAAACAAAAAATGTTGAGCGTTTAAAATTATTTTTCTGAGGGAAACAATGTAATATTAAGAAAATATGGGTTTTATTGAAAATAGAGGGAGATGGAAGTCTAGTTATGATAGTCCAACATACAAAAGGAAACTTGTTCTAATTTGGTAAAATAAAAACAATCATGGGTATAGTGGATGAAAATAAATTGTTTCATAAAAAAACTAGTACCCATGTGTTATAGAAACATGAAAAAATTATTAAAACAAGAAATTTTATGAGATATTCCTGATATGTCAAAAAAAAGATATTGGTGTTGCAGTATCATTCAAAAAGGAATGATTATAGGTTTTGTGAATAAGCAATTCGACATTTTTTCAAAATGACCCTTGTAACTTATCCATTATGATATCTATGTTCCAATGAGACATAAACAATATAATAAAGATAAGTACATAATAAATTTCATTTATGACTTTCTTATCATTACTTGTGTTATGTACATGAGACATTAGTTAGATTCTCAATAAATATTTAAAATTATTAGGAGGAAAGCTGAGAAGGAATGTGAGCATTAAGTGAAGAAGTTGAGAACTAAAAATGGTGGTGAATATATGAATAAAGAATTTGAAAGTTTCTTCAAAATCATGTACTTCCACATGATTTTAGTTCACCATACTAACCTCAATAAAATGGGGTTGTTGAAAGAAAGAATAGAATCCTAGTTAAAATGGTGTGAATTATGTTACCAGAGCAGGCTCTCTCTAATTATTAATGGAGGAAAGCCATGAGTACTGCTGTGTATATCCAAAATCTATTTTTAGATAGTCCATGTTCAGATATGAATTAATATGAAATTTTTTATAGAAAAATATAAATATTTGAATAACATAAGTGTTTTTGGAAGTCCATGCATTATAAAGAATAATGGTGAAAAACTTGGAAATTTTTTGTAGAGAGGTGAAGAAGGAATGTTTCATAGCTATTCTCTAGAAGGAAAATAATATAGAGGTTTCAACAAAGAGAAAAGAAGAATTTTTTATTCTTCTAATGTAAATGTTATTTTAAATAATGAGTTGGAAAAGATGACTTATGATGATATGGAAGTTGACAGGGATAAGAAATGTTTTTTAACAATTATGCTAATGTTGTTGATAGTGGAAATACTAGTCAAGAAGAATAATTAGAGTCAACTATCTCAAGTGACGAGGAAGAAACTCAAATATCTCATCCTAGGATGAGAAAGCAAGTAGATACAGAGAAAAATATTTGTTTTCAACATCATAAGTTTAAAACCTAATGAAAACCAAATGTTATTACACTCATTTATTTTTATTCAAAATCCAATCTGAATGATGTGAATAAAGATTTTGTGCATCCAGAATAGGATAATTCTAGGAATGAAGAGAATGATAAAATAAAAAATAATGATACTTTTGAACTCATATGGATTCCAGATAAAAAACATTATTGGTAAAACAAATTTCTGAAACAAGATGAATAAAGAAGGATAATTAATAAGAAAATGGAATGATTAGTGTGAAAATATTAATCAAAAATAGAATGTGTTGATATTTATGATACTTTTGATTCATTGGAATGGATATAAACTATAATCATTGTTATTTTTATAAATTAATAACAAGTTTAAAATATTTCTCAAATGGATATAAATAATGAATTTATGAATGTGAATATTGATGAAGAAATTAAAATTGAATAAACATTTGGAATTGATTATTTTAAAAGAATAACATAATGTTTGTAAGATGAAGAGTGCCTTTTATGGGATAATATAAGCTAGGAGGACATGGTACTCCAAATTTGATACTTTCTTAAGGAATATGAGTTTTATGAAAGGAAGATTTGATAAAAATATTTACATCAATGAAAGTCATGAGTTTTCTATCATTGAAATTTTTTATGTTGATGACATTATCTTTACTGTAAATAATAAAAGATCATGTGAATGATTTTATAAAGAACTGAAAATGTTGTTTGAGATTTCAATGCTAGCTGAAATGAAGTTCATTATTAGATTATAATTTTTTCAAAATAAAAAAAAAACATTTTTCTTTCTCAAGAAAAGTATGATAAGGAACATCTTAATCATTTTGGCATAGAAAATTGGAGACCAGTTTCTACACCGATTTCATTGGGATCCAAGTTTCCTAATGATGGAGAATGAAAGAAAGTTGATCTAAAAGATTTTTGAAAGTTGGTTGGAAGTTTGTTATATTTTAATACCCTGAGACATGACATTGTTTATTTTGTTTCCTTATGTACAAGATTTTAATGTGCTCTCAAAGAATAAAATTTACTTATTAGAAAATTAATTCTCGTATATATGAAAGGCACAAATTTTTTTTGAATCAGGTATGATAGATTATAATGTATTGACTTGTCAAGGTATATAGATGCTGATTGGGAAAGAAATGTTGATGATAGAAGTTCCACATCTAGTTATGTTTTTTAGGAAATTATGATTTTGTTTGAATACAAAGAAACAAAATTCAGTAACTCTTTGCATGGTTATATCTGAGTAGGTCACTTCCATTCAAGCTACTATATATCTTCTGTGGATGAAAACTCAGTTGGAAGACGTACTTGTTGAATTATATTTACTTTTTATCTTGGGATTTGATAATAAAATTAATATAAATCTTACATGAAATTTTATACAACATTATTTTAAAACAAGATATTGACATAATGTACCAATTAATCAAAGAGAAAGTGGAGAAGAATGAATTAAAGTAGGATTATGTTCCTACATTAGAAACAATTGCTCACATATTCAAAAATCCTTTACCAAAGGAACCATTTTATAAATTGAGGTTTAACATGTGTGTCCAATATATTTCTCAACAAGGCTAAGGTGTGTGTTTTTTCCCCTATCCCATATTACCATTGGATACTATTTACAAGGGTGATAATTTCATAAATCTATACTTATGAAATCATAAATAAAGGGGGGAGTAGTGGGTATGCTGTGAATTCAACATGTAAGTGTGTAAACAAATCTAACTATTTGTTGTAGTGGTTTTAGCTCTCAAAAAAAATTATTCCAAGAAAATCTAAGAAGTATAGAAAGATATGGAATAATTTTTTATGAATAAAATCTAAATAGATTTCATAGTCACTAAATTTGGACAACATGGTTTTCCTTTCAATAATATTACTTCTTGCAATGAGTTATCTCTGGTAAGCTAAGAACTGTGGACATGTAATCCATAGCTTGATGTTACAAATTTTAGTGATTTAAAAATCATGGTTGAAAAAAAATCCAAAGGCTGATATTTTTGGGACCATTTTCTATGGAGAAGTTTTTGGTAGTATAAAAAGGTTACTTTCAGGAGTGTTTTATTTTATAATCAAAAATGATAAATCAATTCAATTTATAAAATACATTGTATAATATGAATATGATTCGTTGATTTGTATTCCAAAAACATTATATGTTGTTTGGAGAATATGTGATAAAATAATTATAAAGGAAATGGGGACTAAAGGAGTTTCCCATCATAATAAAGTCTGATAAGAAAGAATGATGTTGCAAGAAGAGAGAGAAGTTTCAATAATTTCCTCAGAAAATCTGACAATTTTAAAGGTGATCAATCAAATATATATATGATGACAGAAAAGACTCATGATGAAAGAAGTTGATTGTCAATGAAGACAGATAGTATTGAAGCATCATAAGTGTTCTTTCTGAAGCAGATATATTAGGTGGTGATGTTTCCCAATGTTTCCAAATTTCTAGGTCGAAAAATTGAGAATTTATTTTATGGAAAAGGAAGAAGTTTTCATGAAGGAGTTCTTGAATCATAGTTCGGAGACTGTCAATGATAGTTCATGGACCACATCGGATAAATAGTTCGTAGGAGGATCGTAGTTCTTATAAGACTTGAAGTTTGTTGTGAAATCTATCATTCACATAATGCAGCTGGTAATCTATTCTCATATGTAATTGGCCACCACGAAAGAAGGAATCCAGTATATGGTTGGTGAAAGGGAAACATAGTTCACGAGAGGAGTGTAGTATGCCGACTGTGGAGGGAAAAACAATTCTTGGTAGAAGAAGTATTCGGTGTAGTCAATACCACAATGAATGTTTATGTAAATAAGATTAGTGAAATTTGAAGATTTATTTTACCATATAATGGACCCTAAGACAACTATTAACTAAGAGATAGTGATTTTCATAAGATAACATCTTCTCTCTGAGGATAAATTTGGGGATGTCTAAAAAGTCCACGAATGAGGATTCTGTGAAGGAAAGAATTGCCTGTGAAGAGATTCCACATTGGGGGAAGTAGTTCATGGGGTAATACTTCCATGAAGGAGGTGGTTTGTGGATAGAATTATTGGAAGTAGTTTGAAGGGATTGGTATCACCTAAAAAAGGTTATATGAGTTATTTGAAGCCCACAAAGTGAATATAGTGCATAGAGTAGTATTAGTTCGAAGATCATTAGGAGTACACAAAGCAGTTGGCTTCCATAATGAATAGATACTCTAAAAAAGTTGAAGGATATCCACAAAGCATTTGCAAAATGTTTTTCAATTTAGTTCACAGAGGATACATGCAGTTCGTGATGGAATCAGGACAATTCATGTAGGACTCTGGGAGGTTCAATACCACCTTCTAGGTTGAAAAAGAAGAATTTTTTTGAAAGATCAAATTTGTGAAAGCTGATAAAGAAGCATAAAAACATTGAATTGAATTATTTTCTTCTACACGAAGAACACAAATTTTGTATTTCTTTTAAAGTTCTACACTAGTGTAAGGGAATATCCAACTCATTGTATTCCACATAAAAGTATTATTTTCTAGTGGATTATGAGGTATTGGATTTTTTCTAAACCATACACGAGACATAGATAATATTCTTGAGTGGTGAAACTTGTAAATTATTGTGTACATGTGGATTTTTTTATTGTGTTTAGCATAGAAAGAAATATTTAATAGGAGGAAAAGGTTGTTTCATAAGTAGGGAGAAAAAAAAGAAAAGATGTCACTAATTCATCCCCTCCCCCTCTCGGTGACACATGAATCATGAAAGGGAAACCTCAATGGATAGTATTGTACATATATTGATTATTTGAACATGATTTAAGGTCAACTTCTATACCAGAACCATCGACATCAAATAATTACCATTCCACTAAGAATCCAATTACCAATAGAACACAACCTATGTCTCAAATACCTTAATAAATTCATGCAGTTATCTAAAATTATAGTACAATAAGAGTATACAAGAAACAATAGTGTGTAAAAAGTTATATTAAGTTACAACACTAATAATCAATAGGCATTCACTTCTAAGGTCACTGATGCTTCACTCAAGGTGCAAATTAAGAAGGGTCACAATTCCACTTCCTAGATTTAATTTACTCAATATAAAATGAATGAATAAAAGTATAAATTAAAATATGATAAAAAAGAATGATGGTTTATATGAGTGTGGACAAAGGATCTATTGCTAAACAAAAGTTGTATTTTCAATATGATCACCCTAATTAATAAAGAGTTCACAGTCACTTGTGAGACCAAATGTTCCGGTATGCCCACCGAATGAAATGAGGATGCATACTCCCTATACTGGGATACATATTGTAACAATGGGACATATTGGACTCTTTAGGTTAGGTATTCCATGGACCTTGGGAGGATAGACCCTCTAATAAACAATCATTCAACATTTAACTATAATGTCCTTGCATTCCAGAGCATGGGTCTAGGAAGATGTCCCCCAGAGGTTGTATTTAGATCTCAGGGAATCCATGGATAGTGATAAAACTAGGTGGATATAAACTATGATCATCGAAACATCATCTTTATAGTTTAGAATTCTTATTATACTTGGGTGTCCATTCATTTTTTGGTATAGAATGAATAAGTAAGTAAACCTAGTTATTAAAATATAATACCTATCCTAGATGAATTCCATTATCTTGGAAACAAATTAAACTCATATGATGTATTTCATTCCGGATATACTGAGGCTGATATTCTATACAAATCACTAGGATGATATGGAACCTTTAACCTATCACATATTATGCATGGAATGAAACTTCATCTTTAAATCTAACCCCAATCCCTAAAAGGGGGAAATATGGACAATAACATTAAACCACTAAATAAGGAACTAAAAAAACTAAGTACCTAGAATCTATAATCCAATTTTGTTATATGGTATGTTTGAATACTTTCGTTCCATGGTATCATGCGGTTCATTTTTTTATTATTATTGTAGTCTAGTTTGGACCTGGTGAAAAAATTCCCTCTATATGTACAACAATCTTGGATAATTTCATACTGTTTTCCCCTTAAAGGAAGATTCTTGCACCTATTGATGTCTAAATCATCAGTCCATTTAGTATTCACATTATCCTACTTTCTAGAATCATCAAACAAAGTTGACTATAGTCAAATAATGTTTAGAATATACCTCCATAATGGAGGTTTTTTCTATTTTCATTTAGTATCCCCCTCATACTCTGATTCAAATGATGTATCCTTTTGTTTCATGAATAGGAAGTGAGATTATGAAAATTTGGATGGAAAAAATCTCCTATGAATCCATTTCTTCTATAAGTGAATTGGATCCTAACCTAGACCTCATAAGTTGAATGATGTTATACAAATATTTCTAGTAGCCTGTATAATTAGGTTGGTTGGAGTGCTTGAATAAGACTTGACTAAGTATGTTATGTTGGGATCTTTATCATGAATGATTCTTTAGTGTATTAAATGAGTAGGTAATTTCCTGGAACACCATAATCTAAGAGAAGAGTACTAAAAGACAAGATAAATTTAATATATCATGATCACACATATTCCTATCAGTATGAAATGACATTACTATTATATTAGATTACTTATAGTCTTATACTCCAGTCCATCTGTCCTTCGATTCTACATTCACGTACCTTTTGGCCACCATTGTTTAATTTTCCCATTTCACCCATCTAGCCACCCAGCTAATGTGGATGTAACTATGGCCAATAATTCATTAAATTTTTTACTGTAAAATAAAGACCCATCTTCAAAAATTATGTGAGGGATTAGCCGATGAGAAATTTCACTTGTGATGATTGACAGATACTTGTAAAATATGAAAAAATCAACTAGGGAGTGAATGATTTCACAAATCCATAGAAATTTTTATAATCATGACCTGATTATAAAAGTTGAAGGATTTGACCTTTAGTGAAGAGAAATATAGGAAACATTTCAATTATATCCACATACAACTCTTAGCGATCCAATGATAGATTTATAGATCTCATTCATATTCTAGTTAGTGTTATATGTGTCCTTTCATTCCAGAGGGATCAAAGGAAAAGGGGCGGTGGATTTGTCAGCCATATAGTAGGATGTGGTGAATGAATATATAATAAATGAATCAGCCATGTATGGTTCTACAATGTCTAGTTAGTCATCACTTTCATATATCGAGGGATGAAATCATCAACAAGTCCCTATTCATGGGGTCTTGACCATATAAAAAATAAATCAAATGGATAGAGAATATAAAATAGATACATTGTTTCATAATAAATATATTTTTTATTATTTAATGAGGACTCAATTGATATCGATAATCTAGTTCCTATGGAAGTAGGGGAATCAGCTGGTTCTCTGAAAGGAATTTCCAAATACAGAGCTCTTTTATTCCACTTTAATGTTATGTCTAGTGTGAGTTATAATAGTATGAGCCTGATCTATCAACACTATCTTATCTCATAAATTGTGGACACTATCCAAAGGAATGGTATGGATTTTATCCTCACATTAGTGCTACTTGAAACTTCTTTGGTCACTTTCAATGGTGGGGAAATTGTGATTTCCTAGGATAGTGACTCACAAAACCCAATCTAGTTCATGTTCTCCCAATTGAAACTCATCCCCTGGATTAGAATGCATGGAATGTGTGGTATAAAAGGTTCTTTCTTTTTCTTTCCAAAGAATACATGGGTTCCAGACAATTTAAATTGGAACCCACACATATATCAATAAGAAGAGGAGGGAGGACCTCATTTTCAGATTTCTCATGTAACACTCAGAAGGAAGGGATGAAAAAGTGTGAATTGATCTCAGTGCTCCAATATAATATTGTGGAATCTATTTTCTTTTTATTTTCATGAATCCCAATGGAATGAAGCCCTATATCTAGATGTATTGTAGTAGGGTTGATCAGGGGGTAGGGGGTAACATTACATCATCTAGTTTAATAATTTTTTGGAAGATAACTTCCTTAAATCCAATAATAAGAATACATAAAAGGGATGAATTGGGTTTTTTCTATATTTTAATTCTACGGTCCAGTCATGGTAGTATATTTTTATGAACAAATAAACTATGAGCTCAATTTTAACTCAGTCAATACACTCAATTGTTTTTTGAGATCTTACTAAATCAGTTGAGTAGATAAAAATCATAATCTACATGTTTGAATCTAGTGTTGAAAAAACATCATGTTGTGGATTGAGATCTAATGAATATTTTTTTGATAATTCTGGTTTGGGGTAGGTAGATTTATTGTATGAATCAGAATAACAAAATGTGCCTTTCATTAGCAATGGGAAATAGGGTCAGCTCGTCTTTCCTTTCTCACTTTTACATTGGTGGTTTCTAGGTGTCTTGATATAGACCAATTCACTATAAGACCCATTTATCTAAGTGATACAGAAACTATTAGCTGTAATTCCTCTTTTATTCCATGGTTAAACCACCAATCCTTGTCATGGTAATTATACCAAATAAATTTGAGCAACTAAGCAGCCATAATGGAACCACGAGGAATGAGTTTTCTATGTAAACATACCATAACCATACTATATAGATATAATGTTATTTATAATATATGATGTAGAGGTATTTACACCTGGACTAGCCATAACATGATAGGGTAGAGTTTCTATATAATTAAACACAACATATGTATTAGATCATCAATGTCTGATGTGTAACACCAATGCAACCAAAAGGGGATTCCATCTTTCTTAGTCTAGATCATAGGAGAATAAAAACAAGCATAAGATGAACATACATCATTTAGTGAAATAGAAAAACAATGTTCAATGTTTACTCCGAAACATGTCTATTCCACTATACTCGACACTTTTTCTTCTGATCATGTAGCGTCACCACATGGTTACCAATATAAGTTTACTCATTCCCAAAACCCAAATAAAATCATCATTATTGAGCTGTTGATGTTGCATAAGAGCATCCAGACCCTTAATGTCACAAATACAGTCTATCATGTAGTTCACACAAGATTAACCATGGGATGGTTAGACTTTTGGGAATTTAGATTGCTAGTATTCGTTTTTTGTAACAAATCATCATCTAATATCCTATCACTCAGCTGAAAAACTATGTAATGTATGATGTATATCAACTAGTCGAACGACATTTAAACCTCCATAATATTTGGATCATTTCATGTTCCCATTTTTATAGTGTGTATTCATGGGCATTAGTATTCATTTCTAGGTAATCATGTTTTCTAGACATATTATCAATAAAAGGTTATCATAATAGTGTATACTTGACTCGTTGTTTAGGCAATCCTAGTGGTATAAATAAGGTGATCAATTCAAATAGCCCCACCAACCGAACTCGATTGATAATGAATGGTTTCTCAAACAGTCTCATCATGATGTAGATCATTCAAACACCAATTTCATACACCCTAGTGCTCATCACTTTTTTATTGACGACACCTCTGAATCCCCCCATAATACATCCAATAGAGAACCTGTGCATGAGTGGTCCCCTTACCATGGTTTAAAATATCAATTGATGAACCATGGAGAACATTAATTCCCTAACGGATCCCAATATTGTTGATCTGAAAATTTCCCTAGTTTTTAACTTGTGGCTACCCCATGCCTTCTTATTTTTATTGGAATGACCCCATACCATCCCTTTTGTAACTATATTAGACATTTAAATGTACTTGTATCATTTTCCATGTCTCTATAGTATCAAATGTTGTGTTTTTTGGTTGTGAATTATTTTATAGCATGATTCACTACCCAATCAGATAAAAACAATTTTTACACCTTTCAAGATCATGAAACACCAATATAGTAGAGTAATACCTATGAAAAAATAGAGCTCAACGAATTGTTTTAGTCACAATAGAATCTCTTGACTAGCTTTCCACTACCACTCATACCATAATGTTTAAGTACCGACCCTTTAAACTTAGGCTAATGGATCCATGGACCTTCAAATGTACCACATGATTACTAATCCATATCAAGAAATCCACATCCTAATCTTATATAAAGTCAATTTTATAGTAATGTGACCTGAAAAATATCTTTTACAAACTCTTTACACACCACACTATACCAGAAATTTTCAGAGTGTTCCAGCAACCCTTATATTTCTAATAGACATAAGTGATTCCTCGTCAATCTTATGATTGAACAAAATATTCGTATTTCAATGACCATATGATAAAAATTTATTGAGTTTTTTTATGGATAATAAATTATAACATGTTCTCACATTGTTTTAAATATGTTTATTTATCAAATATTTTGGATAAGATCATTCATTTAAAAATTTGATAAAAAATTCAGTTTTAGCCTTCATAGTGCACTGTAGTATTTCAGAGATAATTTTTTTTAAAATTTATTATTTGAACATAAAATTTGGTTACTGTGTTTTTTACTTAATGGAGTATAACTTTGGTTTTGGACATTCATGCTAAATCATGCATTTGTTTGGACTAAATGGACCATGTAGTCAAATCTGGGCTGGACACACCAGATTGGAAATCACTGTAGTGTTGGGGCCATAGAGTTTACATCCGTGAATGGATTGAGCCCAAATATTTAGAGAGGATCAATAACCCAATTTATCATAAATTATCCTTCTGGAAGAACATTTGGTTCACGCGTTTTAAAGGTCAAATGGACGGTGAAAGATGTATTAAAATATTTGTCCGAGATTCCCCATTCACACAAGAAAGCACTTTGAATCTAGCCTCCCCAACACTCTATAAATTGGTGTTTTTACTCTTAGGGATGGTTGTTCGAGGAATTGGGAATGTGTTTCTGAAATGGTGTCTCTTGGGATCCCCTAATAACTCTTGGAAGAATTAAGGCCTTGTGCAATCATCTCTTCTAAAAAGGCTCTCCTCTCCCACCACCTCTTTTTATTTCATTGCTTTCATGCTTGTATCTTGAATTTTTCTTCAATTAATCTTCTGTGGTTTTTCATTTTAATTTTATTACATTCCAATTTGGGATTTAATTAAAGAGTGTATACTATATTGGGTTCTACCATTCCAATCCATTTCTCATGCAAAACATCTCCACGTTGACCACACCGCCCATAGAAGAGTAGTTTTCTTAGTGATCGATATCTCATCTACACTTTCATTTAATTATTTTGAATCATAGAGCTACATTAATTCAATTAATATGATACCTGAATTAAGGTATTAAATTATAAGAATCTATGAAATAAATTGAACAACTAACACAAAAATACGCGAGGTCCAGTATTGTGTTTATTGCGAGAGATCGATCTTGATCAGTAATACAAGACCACACGAGATGACTTTTTAGAGTTCAAATTTAATCCCTATACTCAAATAATCCTCATTTACAGAACGGATATTTTCTCAAAATAACGACTAACCATATGCTAACCTCATAACATCAATATATGAAGGGTGATGCGATAGCGTGTTCTGAAGCTAGTCTAGGGTTTAAGAAATTTCATCATTGTGGTTAAGATAACTCCCATAGGGTTCGAGGGTTGACAAATTTGGGTATCAGAATTAAGTGGGTATTAATTTAAATGATAATGACTAATAAGTAAATTAATAGGTAGATCTAGATTGATTATATCTTTTAATAATATTTTCTAAAAAAACTATCTTCTCGTTGTGTCTTTTAATCAAATATCATTTCAAAAAAAAAACAAAAAAAATCTTCTTCGACAAACCATCATCAAGGATAATAATTATTAATCAAACCCCCCATAATTTTTATGTAGTGTGATTATTCTCTTTTATTTTATTTTCACAATAACATTAATATGTTGTTTCAATTATTTACTCTTTGAGAGACAACTCTGGTCAGACACGTCGCTGCACCTAAGTACCCCAAAAACCATTAATCATTTGGGGGAACCCATGACATCACCTTTCACCATCCCATGGTGTGAACTATAGGTTTGGTGGTGCCTTTCCACTTTCCTCACATTCCAATTATCATGATTAATATGTTTGATTCCCACTTCCCATCCATACCATAATGATTGTGATCCTACAAATATAGAAATAAAAAATCAATCTATAGTACTAACACATAGTAGGACCCCCATTTCAACTTGATATGAGGTATATTGGTCTAGGAATTAGAGAATGTTTCTTTAACAATATCTATGCTAATACCTCATGAGGATCTATTTTCATTCAACCCCAACCCATATGAATGTTTTTAATGAAATAGTTGGTTGATGCCCTTGTAACATGAAAGCATACTGGGCGTTGGGAAATAAACTTTACCTAAATATCAATGAATATAATCTGAAACTTCAAAATTCATATCCAAATACTCCAGAACAACCACGAATGATTCCCAAAAAGAAATTCCATAAATCCCCCACATAATACACTATCATGAAGTGTGTTCCACTAGATGATACCAATCCAATCCAATCCTCATCCTTATATCACCACTCTGTCCAACCCGAATATGAGTAACAAAAAGTGTAGTACATGTACAATAAATCTGAATAAACATTGTAAAATTTAATGGAGAAGAACTATTTCTTCATTTTCTCGCAATTTTCATTCATATTGGTGATGCAGCAGACACCAGCGCTAGATCATCTTAGTATTGAGCTCCACCCTAGGTGATGAAAAACATGTTTTTCAACTTGGAACCCCCTTTTAAACTAGAATCACTTATTCCATTGAATCTAACACATAATAGTATGAAATAAAAGCTATTAAACTGATTGAAACCCCATGAATCATACAGAGTAATTGGTGTTTCAAATTGATAACACCCACCTATATCCCATCAAATTAGATGACGGTGGTAGCTTCCCAACCTCAATCCCCTGAACCCCAAATCTAATCATTCCCATCATTATCTATCACAAAATTCTTGCTTTTTTCTATTGGTTCCACCCCCATTGCTAATGACATCATATCCCACAACTCCACTACTCTCATTCTACCTCTTAAAATAGATATGAACATTTTATCTAATTCCCTATTATATAATGTCTTAACACACCTCAATACTCTACTCTAATATTGATTGGGAAATGTAAAGACACCTTTCTTGGAAAACAATTGATGCCCCCACTAAGAGTACAATTCCACCCACTATATCAAAATGCACCCTCCACTTATCTAATGAAAAGAATTGCAAAAGGAAATGGGATAAAAGGGATGCCAAGGTGGATTATTATGATGATATAAATTCACGTAAATTCTATTCTATAGTAGAATTTATGCACAACCAAATATTGTAAGGATGATACTCTTCGACTTCCCCATGAAATCCAATAGAGTCCTTTTGTGGTACCTATTTCAGGTATGCCTTTTACCTTCATTCATCATAGCCTCTAACTTGTGGTTTATTAATTGGATGTAAGTTTCCCTACACTATGATCATTATCTCATGAATATCTATTCCCAAGTAGTTCAGTCGTTTTCTTCTCTGGATTTGAATATCACTCACCAACATCTTCTATGTTATGGGTCACCACAATACCTCAATTCCACCCAACCCATCCCCAATGAGTAAGAAACCCACCACTGTTTTATTTTAGAGAAGGAAATGTAGAAAATTGATGGACATGATATTTTTTGTTGGGTCAAGCCACTATGGTACCAACAGGTCAAAGGGTATTTGGGTGTATGGTACACATGAAATGGCTAAGAATTCTGTATCAAAACACCAATGTTCCTAGGGGAGTGGGGGTTTATAACTGTTGGTATTGATAGAGTGGGGTAGTGATCGATGTTCAAATGGAATGTTGTAGTGGTCCATCATCGAGTAGACAAAATTGAAAGGAGGACAGCACATGTGAACTCCCCATGTAGTAGGCTAAGAAATAGTAATTGCAACTCATGTAACCTATATTCCAATCCATTAGATTCCACCACTCAATCATTTTATCTAGAAAAATGATATACCATTTCACTCAAATGAACTAGAAATTGATGCTCTTTTGGAATGGAATTGGCCACTATGTAGTCTACTACCTATATTATACCAGGAATTCCATCACTATGGTGTTTCAGGTTTGTCCATAACAAAACCAATAACCCCTTACTTTATTTCACTTTATCACCCCTTGAAATTAGTGCTTAAATATCCCTAATAAATAGTGTACAAATGATCACCAAAAAATACTATTGTGGTCACTTTAATTCAAGGACCCATTATCCCCCAACATCGATAGTTCCAATATCCCAAATACCCCAAACAAAATGATGGTGTAGCTAAATTGTTGACCACTCACACCACAAGTTTGAGATGAAAGATATCAAGGTTCTTCATAATAATATAATAAAATATAATTCCACCATCCAATTAATGTCTTATGGGTGTGGGAATAATATATTGGCCCCATGACATTTCATAACACAATTAAAAGTAGGATTCCACCAAGATGTTTTCACTATCCTACGACATTTGAGGTGCGCCATGGGGGGTTGATGTTGGGGAAGAGGTAGTTGATATCTGATATATTTAGTACAATATATCACAAATGCTTACATGAGTGGATCAATAATCCATCCATGAACTCTCTATTTAGATCCAATAGTGGGGGGAACAAGGAAATATCCATTCACGTGAGTGGGGAGGTCTAACTACTTGGAATTAATGAACAAAACGCTACCATGGGATCAGTAGAACATTATTCAGTCCCCAATGAATGGTCAGAAGCGTGGAATGGGTATTCTCTATTTAGGTTTTTCGAAATTTTGTCCAGTTAAAAACCCATATTTCAAATGGAATGAAGTTTTCTTGGTATCATCCCTATTTTCATCCCATATTGGCCACTTTGTAATGGCCATTTCAAACCCTTCCCAATGGTAGAATAAGGAAATACCATCCATACATTTGTGAACTCCATTTTCGCATATAGTTCATCAACTCCATACCCTTTAGCTGGTCTCAGGGTGTTCTTTTTCCAAAACCACCATAGTTATAAAATGAACAACTAGGAATATCACCACATAAAACATCTCTTTTTTTCGTTGATTCACCAACGACCCAAGGTATTTGGGGGAAGTAAAATCCACTATTAAGCTATGGGAGTTGATATGGTACTCGATTCAAGTGGATCTTGGAGTTTTCAATCCTCACAATCCATGATCAACACCACCCATATGAAATTATACAATGATGGTAGTCAATGAAATGGAATCGATTTATTTCAAAAGGAATATAAGAGTCCACCATGTGCGTGTCAAGTGGATTGGAATCAATGAATCCTTTGTTGAGGCATTTCTAAACCCTGATTTTTAATGTTCTACATCTCATTGATCGTATAATGTAGTACAAAGAAAGAAATAATAATGAAATAAAGAAAGAAAATAAATAAATAAATAATGAAAATAAATTGACAAAGAGAAAGTTATGCACATGACATATGTTATGTTACATGATCTCAAGATGAAAAATAAATGTCATATTCTACCTTTTGAAACTAATCATATAGAAGATTTAGTATCAAAATTTCATCCCAGCCATAGGTCCATGAGTAGTAATAGAATAGAAGATATTCCATGACCAGGGTTCTTGTAATCTCATATCATTTTCATACTAAGGGTGAAAACGGTTTAATAGAAAATAAAAGGTTTTCACTTTCCATTATCATATAATAATAAAGTCTACGTTGGTAATTTTAACGACCTGAAATTTTGTATAAATTGTTTTCATAATTTTGTGTGTTATTTTATTTTATACTCAACAAAACTTTATCATTCATTAAAATCAGTATAATTAAAATAAGACCGTTGGGTTTCGACTGTTATATGATTGTTGGTCAATATGACCATTAGAAACTAAATTTTGTGATTATTGTCTATAAATAAAAGTGATCTTGATTAATTAATATTGAAAGAATATTTGATGGCCCCATCCAGTAGTCTTGGGCCGATCGAATCCCATCTGACGGAACTCGTGAAGGAGGTAGCACATTTGGGTTTTTCTCTGGGCTAAACCCAAGCCAAACATCATTGTGTGAATCTGGAACGAAATCTCCTTCACGAGAAGTTCAAGCAGATAAAAATCACTACTCTGGAAATGTTGGTTGAGCAGACCCAAGATTCTATCACCCTACCAAACCTTACTCATAGCTCTTATGCTGGTGTTATAAGGGGCTATGTAACAAGACCATAACATCCCTATGTAATCCTTGGTTTTAAATAAAAATTTTGATTTGTTCTTATGGTGAAGTTTGTGAATTTTCAAATGTCTGGATAAATAGAGTATGCATATTATTGATGAATTATAGAAAAAGGATATTTTAAAAATATTTATGTAAACCTTAAATAATTAATAATGTGTAATGATTTTCAAAAAATTGTCTTATACCATTATGTTCAGTAAGAAGTTTAGTGTCTAATAAGATCAACCTAATTTTTGATGAATAGTAAATTATGAATAGTTATTTTACACTTATGATTAGTAATGTGATCAAATGGATTGAATAACCTCACTTAAGAAAATATTAATATAATCTAGGCACCTTGATTAAGTAATGTGATTCAATAAAATAGGTAAATAACTATTCCAAAAATTATTGGTTAGGTATTAGTTTTTTAAGGTGAATAGTGTTTTCTATTTAGAAATTAAATAAAAAATATTTTGAAACTTATTTTCATAAAATGGATTTCATTTTTGAAATCAGAGCATTGATATTTGGTTAAGGTGAATTTTTTGGATTATTCTGAAACTGTTGAATTTTTAGTGAATAGTGTTTTTAATTAAAAATTTAATTAATAATATTTAGAAAATTATTTTCATAAAATGGATTTCATTTTTGGTATCAGAGAATCAATATTTGGTTAATGTAAAGTTTTTGTATTTTTCTGAGAATGTTGAATTTTCGGTAAATAGTGAAAATACAGTTTTTGAGTTTCGGGTGTTTAATTACATCATTAAGAATGTAATAATTACGAAATAATTTTTGTAGAACTATGAATAGTAATATAAGGTGTGAGGTGTCCCAAGTGGCCAATACCATCGGAAAATACCATGGGCAAGCCCATGGTTTTTCCAATACCACCAATGAGGTGTCCCCTGGAAATTAATGTTGTGTCCCCTCACTTCTCCTATAAATATCAAGCCTTTCCCTCATTCATTTCATTTAAAAATCCTCCCAAACAATGTTTTGGTCTTTTTACCTCCCTAGAAGTCCTCCAAAGGTTCCCTCAATCCTCTGAACGTCTCGACCTTCATGATTTTGAAGTTACTATTCAAGGTAAGAGATCCTGCCTCTCTCTTTCCTTTCATGTATTCTCCTTTATGTCATTTATTTTAAGCTCTATGTTCTTATGTTGGGGATGTTCTTCTATATTAATCCTACTGTCCCTTTAATTTTAATTTGATAAGAGACCCACTCTTGATCACATCAATTCATTTTAATAATGTTTAAGTGGCGTCGTTGGGCTGCGGAATTTTTGTAAGGGATTCTTTCACCCTTCTCATTTTCAAGTTCTATTTTCATGTCAAGACTTTTATGTTACTTTTTATTATTTTTGGGTATTACCTTTATATCCATCATACTATAACTTCATTTTCATAATATTAGATACCCTATTTTATCTCATAAATTCATTTTTTTGATGTTTTAAGTGACGCTGTTAGGCTGCCGAATTTTCATAAGAGAAATCTTATTTTTGTCTTCCTTCCATGTTATTCACTTAATATGGTATGTACTTCAAATTTCATTAAAATATTATTATATCATTTATTATATGTCCCTATACTGTTTTATGTAACATTTATGAGTGGGTGACCCATGTCCCCTCTCTTTTCAATATTTGCTAAAGCCCTGTAACATAGTCCTTATGTTGCATAATTTTCATCTCAAAATGTCTCTTTTTTCTCAAATTATTTTAATTTAATAAGTGAATACTCAAAGATATTTATTCTATTGGGGTATTCACATATATATCAAAATTTTCTATTTCAATTCTAGGATTTATATACAAGAAACCCTTTTTCCTTTTTAATGGGATTAAATTGACATAAAGATCATATCTTTAAAGTAGTTTTTAAAATGTTATGATTCTGAAATGAAACCCATTTCATTTATGCTATAATGGTTATTTATGAAATGTTTGGTGATGATATATATGGCTCACATGATAATAAATAAAAATTATGGGCACACCCTGATAGTGATCCAATGCATTGGTTAAAGACTTAATCTCTAGAGATGACCATTTTAACGATGCCTTGGTGAATGTACTTGGTAATTTTTTAATGACACCTTATGGATGGACCTTGGTAATAGAGAAATTATTGTCTAATTTAAATGTTGTAGCCACATATTCATGTTATGAAACACATTATTTTTATTATTATATGCCTCATGATCTCTATCTCATGCCGGACAGTTATTTATCAAGTCTTTATTGATGTATCTCCAGTTCACATGTAAAATGTTTCTCTTGTTTCCCTTATTGGGCCTTCTACTCACCCTTTCCTTTGGTGTATGATCCTAGGTTATGAGATGTTGTAATGACCATAGGATGAACAATGAAGATGCCTTTCAAGTGTTTTAGAAAAAGTTTTATGTTGTTTTCATGTATTGTCTTCCTGATTTCCATGACACTAGACTTTAAGGATCCTATGATTGTAAAATGTAATGAAATGTTGTAATAAAAAGGTGGGATGATATAGTTGGTATCAAAGGATAGTTTAGTTATTTATAGAAATTAGGATATTAAAACATTAGGAAGAACCCTGTATAAAAGTTTAAATATAGGAGGTCTTACTGGTATTTTGGTAAGTATTGAGTAAGTGGTTTATCAAGCAAATACATCCCTTTCTGGATATGAGCCGGTAGAGGTGGCTCTGGACCAGATTTACATAGGGGTAAAACCCAAAAACCCCACATTGAGATAGACTCAAAATGGAACTGGTACAGGACAATGGGCCTTGCTGCACTCTTGGTTACGACACTACCTGGGGATATGTTTGGTTAATCACAAGTTTTTTATGAATCATTATGACAGATTTATAGAAAAATGTAATTGTATAATCATGATGTTTTTAGAAATAAAATCCTTATTAGTTAAAATATTCTTAAATTAAATAAAATTCTCATGAAGGATTTATTCTATTAGAAGAAATTCCCATTGTCTAGGAATACGTTGACTTATTTCCTGAGGAGTTACCTAGACCTACCCTAGAAAGAGAGGTAGAGATCTCCATTGAACTCATACCTGGATCTCATACGATGTAAAAAGACCCCCTAAAGGATGGAAAATGTGGAGTTAGAGGAATTAACGAAACAACTCTGAGTTATTTTGGAGAATGGGTTTATCCGACTAAGTGTGTCTCCTTGGGGAGTACCAGTTCCTTTTTTGAAGAAGAAGGATAGATCGATGCAGCTACGCGTTGATTATAGAGAACTGAATGGGATCACAATGATGAAGAAATACTCTATTCCAAGAATTGATGACTTATTTGACAAACTTCATGGTACTCAATTCTTCTTTAAGATTGATCTTCGTTCAGGTTATCATCAATTGAGGGTGAAGAATAATGATATTCCAAAAAATTCCTTCTAATCAAGATATCAGCATTATGAGTTTGTTGTTGTGCCCTTTGGACAGGCTAATTCAGCATCTATTTTTATGGATCAAGAATAAGTTGATTTTTGAAACATATGTTTTATCAAATGCATATCCTTTGTATTGGAAAATGATTTGGTGGTCAAATGTTAAAGGCTATTTTTTGGATGATGTTTTCTCATTTGGAGTACTATTTTCCTAAGGGAAATAAAATACTAATGGATTCAAATTGATGAGGAATGGTTGATTTTTTTAGAATTTATGTATTTATTGTGGACATGTGGTGATTTGGGTTATTTCTATAAAATGATAAACCTAGCATAGAGAATATGTGAATAGGTTAATTCCACTTTATTATGAGACTTTAATAGTAGTCGATGTTATTTAGAGCTAAATGTTATGATTTATTGGGAAAAACCATGTGATTAAATCCTTCTGAGTTTTGGGTTCCAATATTAGTTTGGATTATTCCGAAATTATTTATGGATGGTTGTGTATTGAATGGTCTTTTTGGAACTTTGGCTACTTTTGTTGAATTTTGGAGATTAATAGTCATATTTCTTTTATAAAGGATTATCCTTTTTGGGGATTATATGATTTCATACTAACCTTTTTAGTTTTAGTTGATGACTAAATACAAGGGAAAAATATTGTTATTCTTTTGTGGATTATGTGATTCACTAGAAGATGATTCTTGTTCTTTTGATGAGACCAAGTCTTTTTGAATGCTCATTATTTGGAGAAAATATTAGTCTTCACGGAAAATTAATAAGGGACGAATCACTACATAAAGGTAAGTATATTTCCTTATGTTTTTATTCTATGTAGTAAATGAATTCCTCAAAAATATGAAAATTAACATAAAACAAAAATGTTGTTGGTCTATGTTTCCTACTAGGTAATCAAATACCGTTTAACACATCTTATGTTTGTGATCTTCTTGTGGTTAATTTTATCCTAATCATGTTTTCTATCACTCTCCATCAGAACTTGACCCTTTGTTTTCTCTTACATATCCATGTTTTCCTATATGGAATCCTAGTATGGGTTAACTCAGGTGACCTTTGTACTTCCTTTTCTTTATTTTAAAGTAATAGTTTTACTGAATCTTTTTCTGATGTTGGACATTTGATGAAATTACCAAGCCTAATTATAAAATTGCGAGGAAGCAATTTTTTAAGGGGGGAATATTGTAACGACTTGAAATTTTGAATAATTTTTTTTCTAATTTTGTATGTTATTTTATTTTATACTCAACAAATTTTTTTCATTTAATAAAATGTGTATAATTAAAATAAGACCATTGGTTTTCGACTGTTATATGATCATTGGTCAATATGACTGTTGGAAACTAAATGTTGTGATTATTGTCTATAAATTCAAGTGATCTTGATTAATTAATATAGAAATAAGATTAGATGGCCCCATCCAGTAGTCTTGGGCCAATCGTAGCCCATCTAACGAAACTCAGGAATAAGGTAGCACCTTTGGTGTTTTCTCTAGACCAAACCCAAGTCGAACTTCATCGTGTGAAGCTGGAACATAATCACCTTAATGAGAAGTTCATGCTGATAAAAATCACTACTTGGGCAATGTTGGCCGAGCCTCCACAATATTCTATCATCATAGCACACCTTACTCTTAGGTCCTATGCTAGTGTTATAAGTGGTTATGAAACAAGACCGTAACTACCATGTGTAATCCTTTTTTTTAAATAAAAATTGTGATTTCTTCTTATGGTGAAGTTTGTGAACTTTCAAATGTCCTGATAAATATAGTATGCATATTATTGACGAATTCTAGAAAAAGGATATTTTAAAAATATTTATGTAATCCTTAAATAATTAATAATGTGTAAGGATTTTCAAAAAATGTTATTCTACAGTTATGTTCTATATGAAATTTAGAGTTTAATAAGATCAACTTATGTTTTGATGAATAGTAAATTATGAATAGTTATTTAACGCTTAGGATTAGCAATGTGATAAAATGGATTGAGTAACCTCACTTAAGAAAGTATTAATATAATCTGGGCACCTTGATTAAGTAATGTGATTCAATAAAATAGGTAAATAACTGTTCCAAAAAGTATTGGTTAAGTATTAGTTTTTTTGGGAGAATAGTGTTTTCTATTTAAAATTAAAATTTAAATTATTTCGAAAATAATTTTCATAAAATGGAGTTCATTTTTGAAATTAGAGCATCGATATTTGGTTAAGGTTAATTTTTTGGATTTTTCTGAAACAATTGAATTTTCAGTGAATAGTGTTTTTATTTAAAAATTAAATTAAAAATATTTAGAAAATTATTTTCATAAAATGGAGTTCATTTTTCTATAAGAGCATCGATATTTGGTTACGGTGAAATTTTGGGATTTTTCTAAAAAAGATGAATTTTCGGTAAACAGTGAAAATACAGTTTTTGAGTTTCGGGTGTTTAATGACATCATTAAGGATTTAATAATTATGAAATAATTTTGGTCGACTTATGAATTGTAAGTAAGGTGTGAGGTGTCCCAAGGGGCCAATACCATGGGAAAATACCATGGTAAAGCCCATGGTTTTTCCAATACCACTGATGAGGTGTCCCTTCGCAATTAATGCTTTGTCCCCTCACTTATCTTATAAATATGAACACTTTCCCTCATTCATTTCATTTAAAAATCCCCCCCAACGATGTTATGGTCTCTTTGCCTCCCAAGGAGTCCTCCCAAGGTTCCCTCATGCCTCCCAAGGTCCCGACATTCATGCTTTTGAAGTTATTCTTTAAGGTAAGGGATCTTACCGCTCTTTTTCTTTTCATGTATTCTCCTTTTTGTCATTTATTTTAAGCTCCATATTATTATGTTGTTGATGTTATTGTATATTCATCTTAGTTTCCTTTTCATGTTCATGTGATAATATACCCCTCTTTCTCTCATCAATTCATTTTAAGAAAGTTTAAGTGGCGTCGTTAGGCTGCCGAATATTTGTAAGGGATTCTTTGACCCATCTCATTTTCATGTTCTATTTTCATGTCAAGTCTTTCTAGTTCCTCTTTATTATGTTGGTTTATGATATTTATAACCATAATACTGTTATTTTTTATTCATATTATGAGATACCCTATTTTATATCATCACTTTTTTTTGATGTTTTACGTGACACCGTTAGGCTGCTGAAGTTTCATAAGAGAAATATTCTTTTTGTATTCCTTCCATGTTCTTCATTTCGTATGGTATGTCTTTCAAATTTCATTACCATATTCCTATATAATTTATATTCTGTACCTATACTATTTTATGTATCATTTATGAGTGGGTGACCTATGTACCCTCTCTTTTCAATATTTAATAAAACCCTGTAACATAGTCGTTATGCTGTAGAATTTCCATATCAAAATGTCTCTTTTTTTCTCAAATTCTTTTACATTATTAAGTGAGTACTGAAAGATCATTATTCTATAAAGTTATTCACAAATATATATAAATTTTCTATTTCAAGTCTGGGATTTACATACATGAAACCCGCTTTCATTTTTTGTGGGTTTAAAGTGACATAAAGATCATGTCTTTAAAGCAATTTTTAAAACATTATGATTATGAAATGAAACCCATTTCTTTTATGATATATGGATTATTTTTGAAAATCTTGATGATGATATATGTGGATCACATGATAATAAAGACAAATTAAGGGTGCTCCCTGATAGCGCTCAAATGAATTGGTTAAAGACTTAATCTCTAGAGATGACCATTTTAATGACACTTGGGTGAATAACCTTGGTAATTTTTTAGTGACACCTTGGGGATGGACCATGGTGATATGGAAATGATTGTCTATGTTAACTGTTGTAGCCACATCTTCATGTTATGAAACATGTTACTTTTTTTATTATATGCCTCATGATCTCTTTCTCATGCCTTAAAGTTATTTATCATGACTTTATTTATGTATCTCAAGTTCACAAGTAAAATGTTTCTCTTGTTTCTCTTATTAGGCCTTCTGCTCACCCTTTCCTTTGATGTATTCTCCAAGGTTATGAGATTCTGTAATGGACTTAGGATGAACAATTAATAACCCATTGAAGTGTTTTAGAAGATTTTTTATGTTTTTTTCATGTATTATGTTCCTGATTTCCAAGACACTAGACATTAAAATTCCCAAGTTTGTAAAATGCAGTGAAATGTTGTAATAAAAAGGAGGGATGATATAGTAATGGTGTGTTAAGAAAAATTAAAAAATGGTTCATTCAAATGATTACCATATCCAATTCAAATATCATCTAGGTTAGGAGGGGTGTTAAATTATTTCAATATAACACATTATACATGTGAATATGGTTTCTCTATTACTTGATAATATATCAATTTATTGTAACATTCAATCATATTTTAAGTCAAGCCTTCACATCTAATAATAAGAACTCTTCTATTATTACCATTCCTACTATTATATGCCTTCTCTATTATAGAGTATACTATGTTCAATCAATAATTTTTCTCTTCTTATCTTTTTACACACATATATATATATATATATTTTACAGTGTGTAACTATATAAATATTATTTATTGAGTGATGTTAAGTTAGTCTTATTCAACCTCTCTGGCATTTTCTGCTCCAGTTTAAGTTTATCTTAGGATTCATGAGTGGAAACAATCTAATGTTAGGTTTTAACAAAAGTTTCAGGAAACAATTCACATCTATAGGTGTGGATGAAGGTTACATAGAAATTTATATCATTTACTTCATCTCTTGAACAAGTATTTTATGATGGTCAAACACTCCACACTGGTTATTAACATCAATAAACACCAAAAACTGTAAAAAAAAGATCAATACATCATAATGTGTATAGTAGACAGCAATATAAATCAATACTCATGTTGAATACTCTTGGTGGATGATTTGTAAGATAGTAGAGTGATTAGATGGAAAACCTCTTATCCCTAAATAAAGGTTTAACCAAGGAATAGTGTATTACACCCACCAATTTTGGGTCATGCATCCTCACATAGCTAAAAAATTAGGATGGATCTTCATTTATTTACTTAAGATATTAAGGGTCTCAATTTGAAAAGGCTTTTTCTAGGGGTTCTAATATTCAATGTTGTGTTGTCATATGTCCAACATTACTCGATTGAGTATACATTGGGGGTAAGAAACTCCATTCTCAATTTGGTTATCAGTCTTTTATTTTCCTTCCTACCAATAACTTAGTAAGAAATATTGAGATTTGTGACATAGATCTAAATTTCCCAATCTATCGAAGACTATGAATCCACTGGTTAGGATAAATAACTAAGGTTTAATATCAAAGGCCTTGATCCAAATTGAGTTAGTGATTTTCTATTGTTTAGGTGAAAGGCTTAGTCGAGCTTCCATAACATTTTCTTATCAAGAAATAAGTATTATATAATAGATTAGACCTTATCTATTTCATTTTAGGGTTATTGGTCGACTTTTCATCGGATACCTCAAATATCTAAAACTCTTTATATAATCACACTCAATTTGATTTAGGAATTATTTGATAGGATATAGACAGTTGTAATGTATTAGTAAGATTATTGATTCTACGTGATTGGTATTAGTAGAGGGTAAATGTAATTAATCTCTAAGTCAGATAGATTTTCTCCAATCACATTGGAGTAGAGAGGATCGACCAACTATAAAGAGAAGAATATTGATTTTTTATAGCCATTCCTCACTACTTCTGACCTTCCCTTTTTAGATGAATATGTGGAAGAAAAATTATATTTCAAGACATTCAATTCAAGGAAGTTCCACCTTTTAAGATCTTTCAACAACGTCTTCTTTAAAAACCTAATCCAATCCTCCTGGTTATTATGCGTCACACTAGCCAATTTGACAAGACATTTTTATACTATATTATTTATATATTTGGTGGGGGTTTCACTCATTATTTAGTGAATAATAGATGGTGTGGGAACCATCATTACTATTACAGTAGAGTACTGATGAATGACGTAATCAATTCCAGTCTAGTTTAATGATTCTCAAGGAATATATCAGAAATCTGTTTCCAATATATATGTTCGTGAAACATAATTTATTGTTTGGTTACTTGAACTATATGGAGTAGCATTGTGGTATTGATATGATTCAGTAATCTACTCTAATTGTGATGAACCGCTTATGTCAATGGGACTGGTTGCGATCTTATAGCATATTTTGTGCTGTAAAATGTTTACTAGCATATTGGAAAGCCATATATGAGTTATGATTTAGGCTTTTGGTAAAATTGTGTGTTTTTTCACAACTACAGGCCAATACTTCAAGCAATATTCGAGTTCCATCTTGAATTACTATAGTTTTCTTGAGTTCTACTCTAAACTAGTGCTCCCAAAGGATTTTTATGTTCCACATGAACAAATCTAACTAGTGAACAAATGAAATAAAATTAACCCCTAGATCCTTCTTTATTTTTTTACTAACCATAACTTGCTTATATGTTTCCTATTGTCCCCCAAGGGGTGGGTGCATCCCTTCTAATTGAGTAAATGGTAGTTTATTTTAATTGTAAAATGGGGACTCTCTTCTTAATTACATTTCAATCCCCTAGGATTTGGGGTGTCATTTCATCAATGTTGAATATCCAGTTGAAAAATAAGTGATTTGGGTGTAAACCTCATTCTTCAAGGGGCTTAAGAAAATTTATTCATCCACCGTTGTTCCATTACACATAGTTTTCTACTATAATTTCATCCACCAAATCAATAAAAATATGTTGGATAAATTCTCTAAACCACTTTTGATATATGATTGGTGACAACTGTAGTCCCATGTTGGCATCCTACCTTTGTTGTGAAATCCATTCATTGGGTACACATAGATCAGCTGGGTGCGCATATCCATCCAATGATTGGCTCTGTTGGGTAACATTGTTTGTATCACAAAGGGGCCTTCTAGAACATTATCCAAAATTTTGATATTTTGTTTCAATACCTCAATAAATTGTTGCGTGGGGGTGCTCTAAAGACTATAAGAAGAGGGTTACCATAATTTTTCTTATTATAGGATCTAGATATTCTTATCTTTTAAGACTTGATATGATCCAAGGCCAGAGGATTTATTTTTTCACCATTTTGGAAATGTTTTAGTCAACTATCTATCAAAAAGATAAATCCTTGTGATCTACATTTGGTGAAACTCATCATGGCCATAGGTTTAGAAAAATGGAATCACTCTGACTAATATACTGATAGATCTATTCTAGTAGACACCCCTTTTTAAAATTAAGGATTTTGAATTGTGACTTCCCCTTTGGTCACATACCATAGAATATGCCAATTATGTTTTGTAGACAGCTCTGAAAGAAGAGATTCATGTATTTATATATTTTTACATGATCTCGTCCTTCATCACCAAAATCATTATGTACACACATTTTCACATTCCATGGTCTTAATAACCATTCTTTGGGAATTTTTATTTGATGAAAATGGGATACACATTTAGGTAATAGTGTTCAATAACTTATTTCCTCTAACTATTCATTCTATAACTCATTTTTTGGTTCATTATTTTTCTTCTTGAACTGAAACTATCTCTGAAAATATCCAATGACTCTGAGTGATACAACTATAGGGATAGATTAGTCAGCCCGATGATTATAACCATCCAAATTCACTAGCACTCAAAAATAAGACTAATTAATGTCAATTCCCTACTATGATATGTCATGCATCATAGGTACTCCTTTTTTAGTGAACACCAAGGAATTTCTAGGTTTTCACTGAGTATGTCTAGGTCAAACCAGGTCTTCCCTATTATCGCCTAATATAGGAGGACTAGGTGATCACTAGTATACTTCCCATATCCTATTAATGGAGTAAGTTATGTATTATAGGTTACTAGTGGTGAAATGGAGCACTTGGACTAGCTTGGGATACATGATGTATCCTAGTGTTGCGACAACTAAATTTAATGAAATTAGGAAAACCAACAAGTACCTGTATTCTATGAACAGTAAGTATAAAGGGAATTATTTGTTGACATAATATCTGATTATTATTGATGTTAGCATAAATAAAATCATCTCATATTGATTCGATAACTATCTAGCTCAACTGTAGGAAGAAAATTTATAAAATAACCCAAAATCACAAGGAAAATAGGTACTCGATCTGTATTAGAAGAAGGAAAATAAAATCCAATGTCAATTACTTTTTCATTTTCATTTCCACTTGGGGGATTACTAAACATTATCAATCAATGAAACTATTCATAGTGTAGTAATATAATAGTATATATCAACTTTATAATGAATATTACATAGGGCTTAATCATCTATTTTGATTCCCCAAATGTGGAATCTTTTCAAGACTAGGCATAAACAACTGTGGTCACTGCAAGAACTCTAGACAATCTTGCTATATCGTGATAGTGTTTTACACGAATCAATACCAAAACCTAGAGAGATATATGGAGTGTATGAAACAAATTTCCTAGATTATTCTATGACACCCAACAGTTAGTGATGTACTTTCATGTTTATAGACAAGTTGGGGAATGCATTTCTCCTTGAACCACAACCCCAATGTGACCCAAATATTCCACTCATCCATGCTTGGGTGAACAAACTAGCAATCTAGTACCTATACCTTTCAAAGGGAATGAAATTATTTTTTGGAATTTAATGATAAGATATCCATATATAGAATCACTGGAAAATTAAAATGGTGGCATAGATCCTCAAATTGAAGATACGGACGGTTTAGACCATGAGGGAAGTCAAATCCGAAGTTCTTTTTTAGAAGCTATGATAGAAAAAAAATATCACTATTAAAGAAGTGGAATATTCTTTGGTCCCATTTCTTAATTGAAGGGTTTTCTTGAACTCCTCATCCATATGTGGTAGGAATCCACACTAGTGGGAAGACTCATCCTCTCCCAAACATCACAGACCAATGAAAATGTGCCATTGCATTCCTTAATACGTGAGGCCCATTCAACACTTTTCATATTTCATTCCACACTCACCATTGCAGATAATTATAAAATATATCCATAAATACCCTATATAATTAAAAAGATAAAATTTGAGGCCCAATTGGATGGTGAGTCAGAAATGCTCGACTGATTCGGTAAACTACTCAGGGACCATGTAACCCATGCTGAATGAATAATAATATGAGTCGGGTCTCAGTACTATAATAATAGGATTATATTATGTGTATAATTTCATACTTTATAATCCCATGTAAGAATATGTTGGTTGAAGAAACATATGAATTTAATTTCATAGAAGGACACATCAATAAAATGGAAGGGTCATATTTGGAATTTGGAAACGACACAAGATGTTCAAACAACTCATTCTTCTATTCGAAAACCACCAGTATCATTTTGTTATGTGTACCACCAAGGGGCTCATCTCCCTAACGATTATAAGCCAAAACATGTTTTTAGTGTTGTTTGAACCCTCAATGATTTTACAAGACATACCATCCGAGAATGCTGTAGTATGTGAGCACTAAGAAATGACCAAGACATCACTAAGATACATAAAATATCCCTTCAATGAATAAGAAGTAAAATCCCCATTTTCGAGTTTAGATGGATTATGTTGATGAAAAAACCAATGATATAGAATAATGAAACCCACAAAATGTTCCCCCTTGGTAATACTGAGTGATACTGACCATATCGTCTTATAAATCCTCCAAGTTTCTTATTGAAATGGTGCTTCTAGAGGATGTGTTCCACATGGGTGATTGAGTTTGTCAATTTTCATAGAATCCATGGGTTTTGGTGTCTATATATATATATATATTTGGACTATTCAGGGAAAGGTAATAAACAACCAAGTAGTTTGATGGTCGATGAAAATTATGGAATCATCTTCAAATAATATCTCAATCTTCATTATAGATAGAATATTTATTCTAGTATAATGTAAAAACATCTTTTTTTTAATATGGAATGGTCTGTTTCTAACGCTGTCAATGGATGTTTGAATCCAATATATTTTTTATTGAAATATTCAATCTATATGTCGTTGAATGAATTAATATATTAAAATAATTACATGAAAAGCCACTCTCTTTCACTACTTGATCGGAGATGGCTTATGTGGTAGATTCATTTGCAATAGGAACTATGACAATTCAAATTGGAGGTGGTGTGGGTGGAGTTCCGTTCACTATTTTCCAAATCATATGTACCTCGTAAGAATATTTCTTGAGTTGAAATTTTTCTAGTGCTTGTGGTAAACAAAATTCCCTTTCAACTACTAGCTTCTATGGTGTGGGGGTGAATCAATATTCATTGATCTCTATGAATTTTTGGTTGTGAGTGTCTAGTAAATGAAGTTTAACAGTAGGTTCTAGATCTCCACTATGATTCGATCCCCAAGGCATGTGAGAGGTAGCTGATTTGAAGAAGTGATTTTGGGGTCAAACCATCAACTCAATTTTAATAGTAGCACCATTCCAACAACATAAATTTTTCCATCACCCACAACACCTCTATATAATGTTATTAGAGAATTTTTAATTTCCTTCCGATTTTATTTCCTATGAAAAAAGGATGTACAATTCATTGATTGAGATCTCCAAACCACTATATCCTAGGAGGATCATGATCCTAATTTAAATATTATAAGATACAAAATTATGTATTCTGCTTATATGGCATTGAATATTAATATGGGTGAATCATTCCCACCAAAAACATAATTTATTTGGTTCCCATGACTTGTTATTCTACCCCTTGATGAAATAATGAATGGTTCCTTATAACTCATACCTCAGTGTGATAATATTGATGTCTAGAAAGGCATATGGATATTACTAGTAATGCAATGCCAACTCAACCACAACCACAAGATAGTCATAGGGTATAATATTACTTATGTATTCTATTTCTTAATTTATCAATATTTTTTTTATTAAAATTTATTAATATTTCATAATAGTTCATATTAATTAAAGGGTCTCAACTAAACACCCAATGTGAAATTATATAACCCCATGGGCATCACTCCACTTGTATATAGAGTCCCTTTGGGCTTTAACTAATAGTACAACTGCCAAGTTGGATTTATGAATTATCTTAGAATACAACACAATGAACTACTACTTAGTGTAAATGTCTCATGAGAGGTAGGATGAATACCATTCAGAAAGGAGTAGAGCTGGGGGGAATCAAGATGTTTTTTTATGGTCGAATGGGGGCTTGATCAGTGTGCCCCATGATGAATATAACATGTCACACACATATCACTAAAATAGTGAATAAATTCACTATTGATGAGCCCATTTGATATAGTCTAGTAGTGGTGAGGATGTGAAAAACTCCCATTTTGACTGCTGGAGTTGAATTGGAACAATGTGATTCTTATCCTTAAATCTAGATTTTATTCCTAGTCCGTTTAATCCTTTTCAAAGATTGTTTATTAACCAATAATAGATGTGTCACTTGACCAGGGCCGGAAGAATCACTAGTTATATAAGCAAACCGTTGTCAATCAAACCTAGATTTCATGACCAGGTTCATCCTCATCCTCCCAATATAGGACAGACTAGGGAAGACCTAGTGGGATCAAGTTGTAGTGTAGACTGGTGGAAATTAAAATAGTCAAAAGACACAAATTTATCATGTTTTTAAATTTCATTTCTAATGAACATCAAATCCTAGAGGATTCTTCCCATACCTTCCAATCCCATCATTTTTTTACTAGACACTAATGACCATCCACAATCATTCTAAAATACATTTGTGATGTCATGATAATCCTCAAGCATCACCACATTTCATTCTCTAGTACTCATCATAACTACTACCTATATCATGAATGGATTTTTGGGTGCACCACTTAATCATCCATAAGTTGAACTTTCTCTTCTTTGTTATGTTCATGTTCTCGCTTCTCGGACAATCCTAGGGCACTAATACATGTCAACCTTGTTGTTTTTTATTGGTGGTCATAAAACTTCTTTTGGTTATATTATCATCTTAGTCCCGTGTTGAATTATTTTCATGGTCCATGGGGTTGTTACTAGTTACTGGTTGGTTTCTATGGTTGGTTTTGAAATGGAAAGGATCTTATTCGAATTTGGATGCTTGTATGACCTATGTTTTTCTATTATTCCTTATATGCCTCAGTTTACTGTTTCATCAAAATATATATTTTACATTGTGATCTTTGTCACTACTTGATGGAATGACTAATCTCCCATTTCTCACTTCTTCTAAAAATTGGTGGAATACATTTCCTCCATCAAGTATAATAATCCACTTTTGAATTGAAATAAATGAACCGAAGAACCATCCCACCTAGAAAAATGATCTCCTTTCCTCTTGGGGATCCATTTTATTATTCACTATAGAAAAACTACTATTAATTATTTCCTTTTCGAAGCAGAGAAGGGGGTATATCTTTGACTAGGGTTTGTTCCTAGCTTGATTTCATCCTTGGGGTCGAGTGGACTATCAACAATAAAGTCAATAGTAGTATTTCTCGCTACTGAATGAACAAGCTTAATGAGTAGGGGAGCACTACAAAATTGATTGATCAATGGGTGGTGGTAAAGTTTTCTATATTCTAATGGAGTTAGTTATGTCATCCTTAAATGGGAGGTGAGAATATACCACTTTGAATTAGTGGGTTTCATGTTTTTTGGTGGATGGGTTAGTGGAATACATTTTTAGCTACAATGAAATACCAATCAAGACAACAAGGATTTGATGGTAGACACTAAAATATAAATGGTATTGGGGGTCCAGATTGAATTACAATGAATGTTATTCCCAATCAAACACTATTTATGGGTGGTCTTTCTATATTAATGAATAGTTTATGGGAGGGGTAGACAATACCTCTTTTAATTTTCACTAGTGAAATGGGTGCTTTTCCACACGACATCACACCCAATGGCCCCACTATCCCTCTAGTTCCCCATTGAATTTCTTTTATGATACACATTCTCTTTGATCCCCCAACTCCCTTAATCTAAAACTAGTAATCTAATATTATGGTATATAAAACATTGAATAATTTCTGGAAGCCTTTTTTCATATGGAGGAAGGAGTCAATTAAGGAACTAATCTCTAAAACTGAAGGCATCCTCACATTCATGATCTCATCCTATAACTCCCTTGGTTAATTTCAAATATTTTAATCAGTGTTATAGTCTAATAGTATATAAAACATACATGAAAAAAATAATATACCAAACTATACAGATAAAGAAAGAGTGAGAATCCATGAACCTACAAATCTCAAAATTCATCCTATAACCCTTCTCATAACCTCTGAAAATCATCCAATTTAGCTCACCCACTCAATTTTCACATTCAAATATTTCTCTTCCTTTCATTATATTGTTATATAATAAATGGTTAAATAAATAGATTAAATATTGATCAGTACCTTACACCAATCCTAAGAATTGGCACCACACCATAGTCACTTATCTTTTCTTTCATGCCTACCTTATTATGAATGATACCTGTAACTTGGTTCACTTCACTAGATTTATTCATCTTTCTCATGGTTAAATGAAGACTCTTTTGATATACTGTAAATATTAAAAAATGGAAATATATAACACCAGTCCTTATGTCCAAATGTACCCTTCATCCTTCTTCAAATCGTCGGATACATGATTTATCATCGTGATTTCCTAGAATACTTCATGTATCTCAGTGAGTACCTGACCAATATAACTATTTTATAGTAATTTCAGAACTCATTGTCATACTCAAGACTTTATATTAGTTTACTAACGATATTCTATCTCAATTTTATTACCTGTTTGGGTTTTCCCCCACACATTATTCACTATCTACTAGAATGAAAAACCTATAGCACCAAGGTCAGCTGCTTTTATTTATGAAGAACCCAAGACTTCCCAACTCCAAATCTACAACTGATAGAATAATGGGGTACTTTAGTTCTCCTTAAATAGTTTAGTAGGTTATATGTGGAATGAGAATCACCAATTCAACCCCAAACGTGCTCTCTAATTTCTTTCCCCTAGGGGTGTTGGGGGAAATGAAATGAGGGATTTCAATATTGTTGGTTAAGCCCTAAATGTGGGTATACAACCTATATATTACCAACAACAGCTTAATTTTGGAATCAAGTGGTTTGGGGAGTTCCATGGTTTGTTCAAATGGTATGGACTAGAACTAGAATAATCTATTGGAAACTTCTAGTTGATATTACGGAAAGTGACTTATTCTATCAGAATGTTTAATACCAACTTTATACCTTGCACCTAAAGTATGATAATGCATGATAGAGGTTTCAAGATAGTATGGGGAAAGAACATGAAGGGGTAACTAAGTTGATTCAATGGTGGGAAAATACAATTTTAAGGATGAATGTATGTGGGAATGAACTAGAAACAATGTGGAACCCATTCATGATCACAATACTAGCTTCACCATTTTCATCATTGAATGATTGAACATATGGGATTCATATTGGAGGGTTAGGAGGATGAAAAAAGTGAAAACGTGAATATGAAATGATGGGGGTGGAGAGATGAAATTGGGGAAGTTGTTGTTGGATTTCAAAATTATGGGATGACGGAAAAAGTAATTGAAATCGAAGTGTTAAATAGTGACTTTGTTCATATGTGGAGTTTAGAATCAACTCGGGTTAGAGATGAATGACTGATGAAAACTATCTTCTATATAGATTAGAATGTTGTAGGTTCTTCATATGGGAACCTACACCATCATGTTAGGGGGTTTGGTGGTCGATTCTCATGTTCCCTTTGAATGAAAACGTCTCTTACTAACCGAAGCCTAAAACATCAGAAAAGGCCAACCAATACATGTTCAAAGAGACCAAACACTATCTATGAAAATGGGAAACAATTGGATACCTAAACAAAATATGATTTCTAGGATTGTTAAAAAGATGCGTGGTTGGGGTTTGAGGGACAAGAAGAATATATAGTATAATGTTTTTATACCATTGGTCAATGAGGACTGTTAATTTTCTTATACCAACATCAAAATCCAATGTTCAATCCAAATTTCCATGTACTACACACCAATACCCTAAACTAATCATTCTATTGGAATCATCCCCCTTTGACCAGTTTGTAAGAACATACATTCATTTATTAGTAGTCATGAGTGAAACGTGCCCCATATATAGTCATTAATCAATATAGTATAGGTAGTAGTACGTCATAAGGTCATAAAAATAGTAGATGTAGAAGTGGAGTGTCTATATTGGAGTTTAAAAAAAATTATCATGTATTTTTTAGTGATGACTGAATAGAAAATGATGATTCAAAACCAATGCACACAAGTTGGTGAGTTTTACCATAGAAACCTAAGGGCCTCTACTGCAATCGATGTTCTGGTTTCATTCACTAGGCTATGTTATATGTTGAACCACCTAATTTTCCATCTCAGTTGGGAAATGGTACAGTTCATGGGTATATATGAGCTGACCCCGGCGTACATATTTCTAGGAATGGCTCATGGAACCATAGGGGTGGGAATGTAGGGAATTTTCAATTTTCCATGTTATTTCTAACGCATGGATTGTAGAGTATAGTACTAACATTTCATCCAACCTACCCACTAGAAGAAGAGTTTTTGAAACAATTCATGATCACACCATAAATTGAATTAGAGAAGTTGGGAATTTAATGTAAATGAAAAAAAACTCAACTAGAAAAGGGGATAGGATGGAGTAAAATCAAGATTTACCTAGCACTAAATAAATGTATAAAGGGATAACAAATTTCCTACAAATAAATAATGATAGCTCAACTAGGATAGAAAAATATATTTTACCAAAATATACACATGGTTGAATACTAATCTAGCCTTGTGGACAAGATCTACCTAATATTGAATGGATTATAGGAAGTGTTGGTGGGGGGAATGAAGGATATCCAAAAATCTATAGATTCAATAATCAAGTAGTGCCCAAAAACACACCTACCCTAATTCTTATAGAAATATTAAACATCAATTGAGTAAGAGTCTGGTCATTTCATTGGGGATTCACCTTTAGAATTTATCTTTTCATCATTGAGAGCCCTAAAACTCAATCTAGAATAGTGGAATGGGGTTTTAGTGATGAGTCTATAATTTAGGATACTATGATGGGGGATAATGATTCGGGCAGATAATCTTATAGACAATATAGAAAGGGGATGGGGTATACTAATGTGTAGTATATCTTGTGAACTATAGTACTCTATCAAACATGACTTCCCAAATGTAATTGAGTGGATGGTGGTTGAATAATTCATCTCTATACTACATAGATATAGGATTTATATAGGACAGAAGCATGACCGACCGGTTGCTACCCCTGTGACCCAGATTCAATTTTCTCCTTTCTCTTTAGATATTCCTCCAAAGATACATTACCATTTGTAATTCTCCAGGACTACATATACATTCTAATATGGATTATAGTTTCTAATTCTCCAAGACTATATATACATTCTAATATGATGTAGTTGATTAGGTTTACATTAAGATCATAGTATTGAGTGGTGATGATTTTGAATTTCATGGGGGGTTTTATATGTGGGAGTAGTTGAATTGGACATGTTCACCTTGTGAATTAAATCATTCCTACATAGAAAATAATTATCAATATGGTGAATTAGAAGTGACCAACCCTCAAATAAACCACTATTCCATGGAGAAAAGTGTTTAAAATAATGGACATGGATTTTGAATACATCTTTTAGTATTCTGGTCATGTCAGGTTTGAATATGTGAATAGGATATGATATGTGGATTTGATATGAACCTATTTTGGGTCTCATCTAGTTAGATCAATTCCACTCCAATTTCCCAAAGGAACCATGCTTCATTTACTTTTTCCTTAGAATCCACTATGAATTTCTCCTCCTTTTTCAGTTGAATAGAAACATCATTATTCATATAATGGTTCTATAAGACATGGTAGTTCTTCAATATCCAACATAAAGCCTACCCATTGGTTGAATCCACCTTCGGTCTAGGGGAATATATGGATCTAAAACAAGAAAATGATGTGGATCAGAATGATGCAACTCGAGTCATTTTGGAGGATTGCAGAAGTCAATGATAGTATGATTTTTTTGGTTTAAATGTAGAGGAACGTATCATTTTCCACCATCAAAAAACTTATCCTAGGGATACCGTTTAGTAGACAAGATAGTGATTAGGAAACCTACCCACAAAGCAACCCAACAGTGCATGGGTGAATCATGGATAATTAGATTCTAAGGGTGGAAACCAAGGGGGTGGAAAAAATAGCTTGTGGGGTGTTTTTTGGTGGTGTTCTGGTTTATAAAAGAGGCTAGGAATAAAGTTTCCCATGGTTAAAAGTGATTGGTTATTTTCTACATGGAAGACATGAAGTATTTCAAAGTTAACATGGGTCATGTCATAAATGGTGGATAATCATCAGTGCTACTCAAATAATTATTTCCATTGGGTCTATCTAAAATTGGAAGTAGGTGTATAAACTCAAGAAGATGGGTTAAATGGATTTCACCATTCTTAGGGTTAAAGTTGAATGTTAATGGCTTCTTCTTATTTGAGAAAATTAGATTTGGTGGGATTATTATGGATAATAATAGATTGTTGATAGTAGTTTTAAGTGTTTATTATGATCTTAAAAATTAATTGGGGGTATAGGTGATATCCATGGACACATTTCTCTCCATTTTAATGACTTAAAACATCAATCTAACTAATGTGGAGTTAGATTCTAGTGTATTTATTGGGATACTACAAGGGAAGGTTAGTTATGAATATGATTTATCTTATTTAGTTAGAGGGTTTATAACTATAATCACACTAGGTGTCAGTGATATTCATCTATGGAGGGAATGGAATTATTTTCCGGATGCCTTAGCCAACAAAGGGAGTCCATGTGAATGTATCTGTGTGTATCGTTGTACGGATTCTTTACCAATTCACTCATACCTTTTTATTTTGGGGGAAATACATGGGATTCATCATTTCCACTCCCCTTAATGATGGAGTTCTTATGTGTGGCCCTGATAATAATCAAAAATTGAATTTTGAGTGAATAAGATAAATCACTTGTTTTATATCTCCCAACTACTATGATGGTAACAAACCTTGAACCTAGAAAATTTGTAGTGTCTCAAATATCTATTGAAATAGAAATATGAGAGGGAATCTCAAAGTGCATGTAGAATCGAATCAATATTGAATTAGAAAAAATTATTTCAGTTAAATGGATGGTATTGCTATAATGGTGGAATAACCATCAAATATACTCCATGAAAGTTGGGACAAAAAGACCATATGTTTTCTCCTAAGTTAAAACCATCACTCGAGAAACACTCCTTAATGATCAAATCACTGAATTATGGGGTTTTTTATACACACAAATGGTAGGGATCCTCACATAAAAAGGGAAAGTTTAAGAATGGGTTGTTCAATGTATTGGATGATTTGTTTTCATGGAATTATTGATGAAAGGAATCAAGTAGCTATCAAGTATCCTAAAGGCATGGCTTCACAACTGGTACTCATTTGGGTACTACTAGAATATGAGGATCCTGGTTTCTAGAACCATATCTACTCTTTCACTACATTACTCAGTCAAGATCCAATCAGTGTATCAAAGAACATCATTCATCACTCAAGACTCATCCCTTCTCCAGTGACTAAAAAACTATCCCATTCATTCTATCACTACTAGTATCTATCAGTCCATCATGAGTTGTAATGCACCAAATAGAATCAAGTTGATCCATCTCTGGTGTGATGGTCGATCTCACAAGGAATCCATAACTCGAAACGAATCCCTCAATGTATGAAAAAAAAACAAGTGTGTTGCTCATGTCCAATGTCGATTATTCTTTTATTGGTGTAGTGACTCTATATGGAATGCTTGGGGAAATTTTTTGATTGAATTCAACCATAATCCACACAGTTCATATTCATGGCCAACCAAGTGACCATACCAAAGACTTGAACTACATATCAGAAACACTAAATTACCATGAACAAGGAAACCAAATGCCAAGGAAGATGACATTCTTATGGATGATATGGTACTACTACTTGGTTTTCACAGATAGCATTTTGATTATTTTATAAAACTATATGTTTGATCATACACTCTTTCTTGAAGATGATGAGATGGTCTCGAGTGTGATTAGTGGTTCCATTCACATGGAAACCCCGATATGTATGCATGGGAAGAGGAAAAAGTGTACCAAAGTGGGAAATGAATATTATATCCCAAAGAAAACTCATATTTGAATTGGATGGCTGGTTATTTATTTATTTTTTTGTTAGAGTATTGGTGTAGAATCGATATTTGAAAACTAATGTGGTTAAGTTTTCAACAGTATTCCCTGATGAGATCTTGTGGTTCCATGATCAAATTCATTTTATTCCCGTTGATCCCATTCAACCCGTGCACTATCCTTCTCTGATCACCCAGATGACGTCCAAGCCACAACTCCAATAATGGAGTCCCACTCTCTAATACCAAAAATATCATTGCACCCACCTAGACACCTTTTTTTACTATCATTGGTGCTTGAAAATACACCCCACTCTTTCTTGATCAATTGAACCATGTTCTATGGTGGTAGATAAACCTTTGGTCCTCCCCGACTTCCTAATCCTGAATGATGTTGTGGGGATCCAGTAACCAATGAAAAATTTCTTAAACTCCATATTCCTTAGGTATTTCATTTTCAAATTATGTATTTGTTTGTGTAAATGTTTTTATGGGGTTCTTCTAGTCTTGCATAAAAATATGTGATGTTTTATGAAATAGTATAAGGGAACATTGGTAACCTTAATATAAATCAGTTAATCTCTTTACTTATGAGTGAACACTGAAACATGAAAACTCTTCTTCCCATTCCCTTTGGTCAATAATCTGAAACACTCTTCTGACAGTAGAGTGGATCAAGCTCCTATAAGACCTATGGAAGTATATTTTTTGACTAAATTATATATCTGAGTTGTGTTTTAACATGTACATAGAAACCTGGAATGTTTGCAATCACATACTAGGAACACTTTTTTTCAATATTTAGAATGGGATGGCCCTTTTTGATCGTATTGTCTTCCAAATCCCATCCAGATAAAAATTTAACATAGAATAATTATTTGAAAAACAATCAGCCACATTTCACATCATTTATTCAACGGGTTTATCATAGAAGATATATTCCTAAATAAGGAAACTCATACATAATACTTCAATATATTATTTCCATCCCCCTTTGATCAGTTAATTCAAGTTATACTTCATTGAAACTTCTAAGAGAACGTCTATGATCACCCTACTCTTTTCCTCATCCAGAAATAATATGAAAACCCAATTTTATCTCCTCTGAATGAAGAAGAAAAACCAAAAATTATCCTATTTCTATACACATTATCCACTTATCCACAATTAAATAATTGAAAAGAAGATAAATTAAATGAAAAAGTTCTTGAAACCTATCACCACTATGAAATAGTTCTCAAAATTATTAGAATAAATAAACAAATTTAAAGAAAACACATGAGCCCAAAGGATGAAGACAACCAATAATATATCGAGAGAGGATTTTTCAAAATGGATGGATTTAATATAAAGAAAAGGAAAAATATGGTAATTTTTATTTGAGGGTATATGATGCATCAAATTCTAGAAGGTAATCCTAGAGTACTGGTCATTTAGAAATGGAGAATCAATCAAGAAAAGGATTAAAGAAGGGTTCATGAAAAATGGAAAGAGGGATCAGAATTCATTGTCTTTCCAACTGCACAATATGTTATTTTTCTCCATGATACCTCCATTTCGTATTCCCCAGCATCAACATGAATCTTTTATGAATTAACTCGAGATTATAAATATTTGATTTCTCCTATATTTTAGTTATTTACACTAATGGGGGTTTACCCTAACCAACTCCAATTGAGATCATGGGGAACTCACATTCTTCCTCTTGTGTTCAAAACTTCCAGAAAACATTGTTAAACAAGTATGTAGTACAAATCCATTCCAATCAAACCACCCATTATAACCTACATAATTTATTCCATATCATACCTTGTAAATTTTTTCATTTTCGGTCGCCCTGTAACTTGATCAAGTATAATCTAGGTTATTAGTATTTTAGGTGGGTGGAATTTTTATGGCGCTCATGGAAATTAAAAAAACACAAGAACTCTTAGTACTCTTATAATAGTGAACTCATCACTGTTCAAATCCAGTTCGGATGAGTTGATGTCATACCTAACACTCTCATCTCCGGTGACAATTTAGAGCCCCACTATGAGGTATGTTCTTGGTGTAAGGATGTATTAATTCACAACACATCCCAACTGAAATCCCAATAAGCACTAGTGAATTTCTTTGACCAGTGAGTGAGTGTGGAACCACCTGCTACTATTCCTCTTGACCCTACCCGATAGGTTGTTGTGACTTGAAATCGACTATCCCAAGACACTAAAAATTCAACCTTCTATCTCAATTGTAGATCATTTGAGTTTCTATGGTTTCTATTGGTCTTATACTCCACAATTCATGGCATAATAGCCACATCATACTACCCCCATGATCCAGCCATCGATTTGTGATAAAAAGGTGATCATCTATTCATGAAACCCAATATTGTACTAGGAAAACCTACTAGAATGAGATTTAACCATTCTAGAAACGGTATATAGTTTTCAATGGATTACATTTTTACCACTAATGTGACTCTATTTGGGAAGTAGTGTCCCTGTGATACCCCTAATTCAAATAATCATTATGTTATTCCCTCATCCATACACATTTCCACAATACAATAACTGTATATTCTATCATGATATCTGTTTCTACTTGAATTACTTATCCACAACAAAAGTTGGTACTCATTATGTCTAGTGCTCATGATTCTTGGCGAATTACATGATATCCCAACACTATCTCAATGTTTACCCTTGGACTCCATCCAGTACACCACCACTACTTCCATGAGAATGAATCTGGTATTGTCATGTTGGGTAAATTTTCCTATAGTCAAGCCCAATCACCACCAATAGTAATTTAATATCATTTGGTTTATACCACATCAAATTTAAACATGAATATAAACCATGTACAATGGACCAACAGTGGAATTAAACCATCATGATTGATACATCCATACAATTATTCTCATGAGCTGAAGGCAGTAGGTGCCATTTTCATTATATATGGGATGATTAATTAGGATGCCTATCAACATCTCATAGCTCTATAGATTTTCCAAGTGTTATATTTTTTGAAAATAAAAGTGGACCCACCATGTAATTCCTATATATGGATTAGACTATTAGTTTAAAGTGCTGTGGAAATTTTAACACATAGAAGGCAGTGTTATACACATTGGATCTCACACATCAAGTACAAGTATGGTTTGGAGATGAAATAAAAAATGACCTTGAGAAAAGGGGATTTTAAAAGAAAATAAAATCAAGCCTTGTATGGGGTCACCACATCAACATCTCAATTGGGAAATGGTGGTCGAATTGAACAAGTAAAAACAACAATGCTTGGGTGAGAGATGGTCAAGATGGAACGTATGGGGGTTAGAAGCTCAGATATCACACCGAGCTAGAAACTGCAATCAAAGGTAGTAGCGTATCATGGAATGGATGGTACAAAATGTTCTCAAATAGGAAGATCTATATGAGTGTGTCGTCATAGAAAAAGAAATGGTGTGGTCATTTGAGTCAATGGTCATGGATTTAGGGGAGTGGCGTAATTGGCATTGGTAATAGAGTTGTGGGTTTTACTTTATTTGTAATGGATGAGATTGAATGGAGTTTTGGGGGGATTAAAGGTTGAAATACATGGAGGAGTTAAAAATAATCTACAACTATCTGCTTTTGGATCATTAAAACTATTATAGTAGAGGACAATTTTCATGGAGGAAATGCGACATTATAAGAATAATTCAATAAGTATAAGTACCAGTGGAATTGGAAGAAGTGGTATCAAATCTAATATGTTTTTTAGAAGAAGTATTCAGGGGATGAATTTTAAAAGAGTAGAATATTGATTCTGGAATTATGGTATTGTGGAAATAGGGAATTAGTGATGGAATGTTCCATTTTGACGGTGTAGGACTAGGGGCCATTCAGGGTTCATTGTCAACACACCACATCAATCACAGATTTGACTCAGTACATTACTATAAGATATTAATATTTTTTTCTATAATATTAGAGTAAACTACAGAGGTCTTCAAAATATATAAATAGTTCACTCGACTCATGGGGTCTTTATTGGAGGATCTTGAGATCCTATAGATAAATTTAGGTGGTTGCAACATTCAAAAACTATGAATGGAGGTTGATATCCATGGTAGTGGTATTATATTTATATGGGGTAGGAGATCAGTACTATAGTATAATAGACATATTTCAGGTTCTGATGAGTTGTTGGTGGGTATTAATAGAGTATGGATATGAGTACTAGTTTTTAAGGGAATTAATTTCAACCTATAAACACAATATAGACAACCTTGACATGTTTTTGTGAATCCATGTTCAGTAGTGGCTTTTGGTTCTTGAGCTATCCGTGCCCGAGGGATTCTCAGTAGATGACCGAAGAAGATAGTTAAAAATATTAGAATTGAGTAATTATTGTGGCTCCCCTACGAAACTTATTGATTGGGCACCTCTTTCCACCCCATTGGTGGTTTTCCTGATGGTCAGGTGTATGTGGGTCGAAAGGTTAGTGCGATCTGAAATGATCTATGAGGCGGGGATGATACAATACCCATGGTTGAAGGGTCCCCCAACCACCTTGAGGTAAAATAAGTGAAAATGATTCATTTATGAGAGCATGGAAGGTTTAATTAGTACTTAAAATAATAATATGATTGTTGTGTATCCAATATGATGAAGGGTTCAAGATTATTTTGATGCCAGGTTGTGAAGCTTTGACCCATAAAAATCCCGCAATATATTTCTTTGAATCCAATGTACAGTGGTAGTCCCCAAATGGTCACTGATGAGAGTTTCATGTTGGGTGTGAAATTTATAAATATATCATCAACAAAATGGATATGGGCCTTTAAGTTCATACACTCAAAATCCCCTACTAGTTCCATAGGTCGTCTCACTATATTTGAGATGTGGGAGAAGGTTTTCTACATGCCTGAATTGGAGTTTTTAGTATGATTTAAAAGGTGTCATAAACTACTAAGGAATGTTCAAAAGATAGAATTTACCAGATTCCAATAACAACTACTATCACTATTACAACATAAGAAGGGATTGATCTAGAAAATGAGATTCAAATGAGATATAAATGGGACATCAACTATCACATCATTGTTTTCATTTTGAGGTATTACACTGTTCATTTTAATTCTAGTGATTATCCATTAGTTTCCCCCACTATATTGGCTGAAAAATTGATATTTTGGGTTTAACTACATGGGGTGCACTGTTGTGGCATGGTTTTTCAAACCGAGGGCCCTTTCCCAGGAAATCGTGCAACCAAAGTGACATTTAAGAGAGTGACTAATCACATATTTAGCACATGGTTTGTAGACTTTTTGGGATAACCATACTCTATGTCCTTCTTGGATAATACGGGGAATGCGGTTTCCCCATGGTTTGGAAAACCATGCGTGTTAACAATGTGGATTATCGAAGTCATAAAAAATTGTTTTTTATCATTATTCCAACATGAGTTTAAAACATAAACACCCTTATTCCTCCCCACTTAGGATTCTTTACCCTAGAATCTTTTTCTAGCTCTCTTTCTTCACTAGAAAAACATTTTGGAGGTAATATTTTTTGATTTATCCTCAATTCGTTATCTTCCTTTATCCCTAGATTTTGCCTCTTATCTAGGCTTTCTCTTCTTCTTTCTTGAGTTTTAAAATCATGAGTTGGTTGGGTGAACTATTTAGGGTTCTATCTTGTTCTTAATGGTTCAATATTTTTTTGTGGTTCGATCTTGCCTTTATATGGTTCACTTAAGGTGTGGTTGTGGTTTCACAATGATTTATAGAAGTTTCTACACATAAGGTTGGTGGTTACATGCTTAAATATTATTTGGTGATTTTGATATGCTTCCATTTCTTTTTGTTTGGGTTCTATACATTGTGTATGAGGTGAAAAATGTGTTTTTAAAGCTTTTAACATGCGTATCCCTTGAAAGTGGTTTTTATAAAATAAATTGGTTGTTTTTTAGTTTCATTCCCTTGTTGTTTTTCTTCAATGTAATTTTTACTTTGTGAAAGAGGGTTAATAAAATTTTCATGTGGTTGGAAACATGTTCTAATGTGGATTTGGTGGGTATATGAAATTGAAAGAGGTTTTGGGTTATGGAAATTGCGGATTATCATGTGTGTTGCATTTATTTTCATGTAAATGTGTAAAGGTGATGTGTTATGTGATATTGTGATGTAAATTTATAACAATGGTAATCCTAGGTAACTAGGTGGGCATACAAAGACTAGTATTATGATAGGAATGGGAGGGTCAAGGCCTAGTTCATCCTAGCAGGATTGATGATGAAAAAAAACTAAACTATGATGTTCAAAGTCCTCTATAATTATTTATAGACTCCTCTATATTGGATCATGCATCACGATGATAATTAGTCTGGTTACTGTACCATTTTTCACCAAGCTAGGAGCTAAATAGTGTCCCATTTAACAATTTCCTATAAGGAATTTCCATGACTTACTGATCCTTGTGATATCGTACATATCATCGGCATATGGATAAATTTTTTGGTTATATCAAAAGAAAATCATTTTTACCTTAAGTATGTTTTGTATAATTTTTTTCCTATATTTTATCTTTTTAATACATGAAAATTAATTATTATTATAATTTTTTGGTATGGAATCTATTTAATTGGGTGGAATTGTACTAAACATTGAATCACACCATAGATACACCTTTGGGTGTATGTAGACAAAGTTATGTTTGACTCAAGTAGATGCAATATGTATCATGATGGTGGTTTAATTTTCTAGTGTTCTTCCCTTTAATGTGTCGGTGTTGGTGTATTTAGTATGATGATCCTATTTTGCATGGTGGTTTCTGGGATAGTGTTGTAGTTCCCCCTTTTTTTAACCCTTTTAGTTTAGGTTCAATGTTGTAAACATGAATATGAAAATTATTACGCCTTTTTGTCTTATGTTTATTTAGCCTAGTGATGTTTATTATTATGGGTTGTCATAGTTAGGGTGAAATAATTCCCATGATGTATTTTGGATATACAGGCATGAGTTTCTAGCCCATGGGGATCAGGAACACCCATCAGGACATGCACCATACATGGTCGGGTGTTTGGTTGGATGGAACTCCATCTTGGTTCATGAAAAAATAGTATAAAAGATGGTTATTGACATTTTTTGGTCTACTTATTTTGGGATGATTATAGATAGAATGGATATAGGAGTGTTATGGATTGAGGTTCTTATTGTGAGTATGGTACATGGCCATCACACCTTGTGAAATATCTTAAGTCGCCATGGGATATTGGGATTTTGATTTACTTCTCCTACAGGTGAGATGTGCAGGATGTAGAATGTATATGGACCCTAGGTGGGGTGTGGTTTTTAGGTTTTTGCATTTTTTATTATGATGGATTTTTTTTGTTTTTATTTGTGTATTTTTTTAATAAATTTTTATTAGTAATTTTTTCAGAATTGAATTGTTGATGGTTTTCCTTTTGGATATTGAATGTGTACCAAAATATATCCTAAGATAATTCATGTGAAACTATGGGAAGAGTCCAGAGAGTTCTCCCCCTCACCAATTTATCAAAAACTAGTGGAAGTTCTAGTTTTGGATGTCCAAGCGTTGGCATCGGGGGTAGGTTCTTGTCTTGCTCTTGTTAGAGAAGCCAAATTGGGTCTTAGGAAGGTAAAAAACTAATGAGTTTCTCATGAAAAAGACTCCAACATTCTGCGGAAATATAGAATCTCATGAAGAAGATGATTGGAATGAAAATATAGTTAGTATGCTGGAGTTTCTTAAAACTCTAGAGGATATCATAGTGAGATGTTCCTTGTTTTAGTTAAAAGATCCCAGTCGGAGGTGGTGGGAATTGGTGGCTCAAACTTGGAAGGTCAACGAATGAGTTGGAATGATTTAACGATATTTTTCAATGACTAGTATTGTCCCAAGGTTTTAACCTACACTAGATACTATGAGTTCATGGATCATACCCTGGGATATAAGACAATGATAGAGTTTTCCAATCATTTCAAGGAAATGGTTTGGTACGCAGCCGAGATAGTTTTCATTAAGTATATGAAAGCATAGAGGTTTGAGACGGTGCACCAGTTGGAGATTTATTTTTAGGTGTTTTGTTTTAAGATGACGACCTATGAAAGGGTGGTTTTTCATTATTGTATGGTTGAGATTGACCTGAAATAAAATTTTGGGTTCCTAAGAGGAGTTTTAGATATGGTTAGTAGCAATTCATTAGAAATGTAGAGAAAGTGGGACGAGCAGGGAAATAAGGGTGTTGGTTGATTACTCCATCATTTCTTACTATCGTCATCAGTAGTTTTAGACACTGGATCAGTTGTGTTCCACCTGTTTGGGAATACAGGACATCTTCCAGCATCATGTCCAACCCCACCTAGATATTTCCATCATTACAGATATATGGGTCACTTGTACTGGTTTTTTGGGGGCCACATCTTCCTACCAAGGTGGTGAGAGATCTATAGATTCTAGGGGAATGTCAGCCCAGTCGGAACAATCTAGGATGGAAGGATCATGGTTAAGAAATCATGGTGGTATGACTTAATCATCTTCAGGGTAGAGTAAGTCCAGTGCAGAGCTTCAGGATAGTTGTCATTTATAGGCGCATGATGAGATGAAACATCTTCATGCCTTGGATGAGACACCACTAGGATCAGATTTGAAACCTGCGATAGTATGTGGTACTTTTTTAATTTCATCATCGTTGTTTTTTATATGGGTTCCTCTATTTATTTCATATTTAACCTCATGTTTGATGTGTTAAAGTTTCCAACTAATCTTATGTTGTACGTGATGGATTTGGTAATGCCTCTTGGTAATAAGTGAGAGAATAATTTTAGGTGTTCGTCCTGTGCACTCACCATGTTAGGTGTTGATCTGGAATGGGATTTTATGATTTTAGAAATGGACCTCCTTGATGTGATCCTTATTATGGATTGAATGGTGCACTTTTAGGTTGGCATTAATTATTATAGGCGGTGAGTAAGTTTTGTCGAACATGATGGAAGTACATATGTTTTTCATTGTGAATGGGATCCTCAGTCGGGTCATGCTAAATTCCACCTCTAGAATTGGGTAACCTCATTTTTCATCTGTCATCACTCACGTTGGAGGATGATAGTAGTGATCATGAGCGTGGAATACCTCATGTGGTGGATGACTTCCTTGATGTATTTCTAGATGAATTTTTACATTTGACTATGGAGTGGGATACAGAGTTCTCTTCATGTATGGAATTGGGTACACAACCTATGTCTTTTCCCTTATACCATATTTCCCCCAACGAGTTGACAGAATTAATGGTATAGTTGGGTGATTTTGAATCCAAATGGTTCATTCTCTTGAGAATATCTCCTTAGGTATCCCCTGTTTTAATCCTGAAAAGGCCAATGGATCTCTCCGATTTTGTATTAAATACAAACTGTTGAATAAGGAAACCATCATGAACATGTATCCATTTTCCTTCATTTATAACTTGTTTGATCAGCATAAAGGGGATTGGTAGTAATAAAAATTTTCATTTCATTCTAGTTATCACCAAGTAAGTGTTAGGGAGGATGATTTTCCTAATATAGTTTTCTAAAATCAGTATGACCATTTTGAATACTTGATCATGACATTTGGATTGATCAATTCTCTAGTGGTCTTTATGGCCCTTATGAATATGGTGTTTCATCAATGTCTCAAATTCTTCATTTTGGAGTTTTTTGATGACATCCTAGTCTATTTGGGATTTGAGGAGGAGCAAGTGAACCATTTAAGAATTGTGTGGGGCATGCTTCAGGATCATTAACTATACGTTATGTTTTCAAAATTCACATTCTAGATTTGGGATGGGAAATTTTTGGATCATGTGATCTCTAAATGAGGGGTTTCAGTGTACCCAGAGAAGATCATTTTAGTTATGTTGGGAATGGAATACCCTCAGATATTCAGAAAATGTAGATGAGTTGGACCATTTTTATGTTCCATAGATATTGAGGATCTATGGTGTGCCATCAAAAATTGTTTCAGATAGGGACCCCCCTTTTACATCACATTTTTGGAACATCTTTCCGAAGAAAACTGGGTTACAGGTTATGTTGAGAATGGAATACTGTCATCTAATGGATGGTCAGAAAGTGTGGGAAAATTAAATTCTAAAATACATGATCTGGGCATGTCTGTTGGATTTCAGTGGTTTGCGGGACAAAAATTTAGGATATGATGAGTTTTCATATAACAATATATATGAATCCTCAATTCGAATGGCTCATTTTCAGGTGCTTTACAGTAATTCGTGTCGACCAACTTTGTGTTAACTTGATGTGGGTGAGGCATTGTTGTTAGGTCCAACCTTGTGCAATAGACATCTAACAAAGTCATGTTGATTAGAAAACATTTGTTGTAGATCAAAGTTTCTATAATTATTATTTATATATTATGTTCCAAGATCTAGGGTTTTAATTTGGTGGATGGATGTTCATGAAGGTTTCATCATGCTTGGGTCATCGTCATTTGGGAAAAAAAGAAAAGATAAGGCATTGGTATGTCATACTTTTTGAGATTATCGAGAATATTAGGAAAGTGGAAAATATATTGGATTATACATCAAAATTGAAGTTACTCCAGGACATGTTTCATGTGTCTCAGTTGAAAAATTGTAACATAGAACATTCACATGTGTTAAATTTGGAAGAGTTGGATTTGGAACCTGATTTTTATGTGCTCCACTAGCCAGTGCAGATTATAGATTCTAAGGAGAAATGGATTCATGGAATGTATTTTTTTTCTTGGTCTGTTTTCTTTATAGACATGTAAATAATGGTCACGAGACTTTGGGACATATGTTATGGGTTAAAAAGAGTATTTGTTTGTTTATCTGATCATGATTTAGGTTGACTTTCGTAATGATTAATGTGTTCATGGGGGGGAGGGGATTGTCACATCCATGTTTTTATTTTTATGTAATATGTTGTTTATTTTAATTCTAGTTTATATCAGTGGGTCTACCAATTTATTGTTTTGTGAAAATTGTGATTTTGGGTGTGATAGCTTAGGGAACATGGTTGGAACTCTGTTTTACAAATCATGCTCCATTATTAGGAAAAAATGGAGATAAATGTGACATTTTGGACAGTGGATAGTCACACAGTTAGTGCATGGGTTGTAAATAGTGTAGGCTAATAGTTTAGCACGTCCTTCATGGAATATAAGGGATTCACGGTTGCTACACAGTTTGGAAAACCATGCGGGTTAACCATGTGTCTTTTCTCGGCCATTAAAAATTAGTTTTATATATATTTTCTACACTGCGGTTTTCAACCCCAAACACCCCTATTCCTCCCCAGTCAGTATTTCCACCCTAGGTGCCTCCCCCAATAACTCTTGCTCCATTGGAACTCCATTTTGATGTTGATTTCGGTGTGGTTTCTCAAAAATTATTAATGTATGTTCCTTTATTCCTTTATTTCCCCTCTTTTATAATGATTATCTTATTTTTTATTGTGGTTTTATTTATCTAGTTGGTTGGGAGACCTTTCTTTGGATATTTTTCTTGAGGGTTCAATCTTTATTTTTATTGTTGAATCTTCCCTTTATAGGGTTCTAATCATGTTTAGTTGAGGTTTCACATCAATTTCTAGAAGTTGTTACACATGTGGTAGGTGGTTCCATGCATAATCATTATTTGGTGGTTTTGATATGATTTTATTTCTCCTTTTTCTTGTTCTATGCATTGTATATGAGGCGTGAAATGTGTTTTTTATGGTTTTCATGCCCTGAAAGTTGTTTTCTATAAAGTAAGTTGGTTATTTTAGAGTGCATTCCCATATTATGTTTATTGAATATGTTTCTATAAATAGTGAAAGAGGCTATGAAGAGTTTTCAAGTGGTGTGAAATTTTTTTGAATTGGAATTGGGGTGCCTATTAAATCAAAAGAGGTTTTGGGTTACAGAAATGGTGGATTATCATGTGTGTTTCAGGGATTGGATTGGCATGTGTGAAAGTGATGTGCTATGTGGTATGTGAAATATAAATTGGGAAAAAGGGAATCCTTGGTTACTAGGTCAGAAGACTAGGACTGGTATGCTAGTTGGATCAGTGTGGCTAAGGCTCGGTTCATCCTAGAAGGATTGATTATGCAATACTAACAAAACTCTGACGGATGCATTCTGCTAGAATTCTGGATTGAGTACTCTCTTGTAGCTCGTGCATGAGGACAATGATAAGTTTGGTTACTATACCATGATTCAAAGAGATATAAGGTACATTGTTTCCCATTTTATCTAGTGCTTATAGGGATTTCCCATGACATAGTGATCTCTGTGATGACGTACTAACAATCGTCATATAGTGCTCTTTGTTTGTAATTTAAAATCTATGGCATGTTTTTGCTTAAAAATATTTTCCAAAAAAATGTTTCTATATTTTTTATTTTATAAAACATGCATGTTACATTGTCTTATAATGTTTTGGAAAGGATTCGATTTCTTTGGGTGGCATCATATGGGGCTTCGAATCACACCGTACATACACATTTTGTTTTATATGGACTTTTTATGTTTGAATTTGGTAAAGAAAGTACATATCATGTTGCTGGTCTAGGTTGCTAGTGGTATTACCTTATGGTTGTTTTTGGTGGTGTCTTGAGGATGATTCTCCTCTTGTTGCATATAGGTTTTTGGGATAGTGTCGTTGTTCCCCTTTTTGTAGCCCATTTCAGATTTTGTTGAATGTTGTAATCTTGAATATGAATATTTCAATGCCTTTTTTTCTTATGTTTATGCATCCTTGTGATGTTTATTATTGCTGGTATTATGGTTATAAAAATGGATGAAATCATTCCCATGATGTATTGTGGATACTTGTGCAGTTATTTCCAGCCCATAGGGATTAGCAATACCGCTCATGTCATGCCACGTTCTGAGTTTAGTGTCTATTTGTAAGGTAGTGCATCTTAGTTCATGAATTCAATAATCACAACTACTACATGTGTTAACCACACTTTACTGATCAAGTTTCATTAGTAGTATAGTAGAAATTCCTTCACCATTCCTCCTTTGTAAAAATGGTGCATCAATGACTATCTAAAAAAATTTATTAAAATAAACTGTATTGGATATGTTTCTGGTTCATTTACTATTTTTTCCCTTTCCAGATGTAAATAAGTATGTTAGAATCCTTGTATTAGTGAATGGGTTTCAAATCAAGAATTCATTTCATCACATTAGGATAGGAGGTATCATTTTCAATTTTGATAATGTTTAATTAACCTTATGGAGATCCATCTATAAAAAATTGATAGTTAAATGAAAAGGCAAAACCCTATAGATGCACCTATATTTCCACTATTCTAGGACCATCGTTGAATGGTCTAGGCTACTCAAAACATTTCAATATTTTCATTACTTCATCAGTTGGTTATGATTGGTTAGATAATATCAGAATATTATCATTGAACCATATAGTAGTCCTCCTCTAAGATTCGATGCATTGTATTTATTCGAAGGAAGTTCATCTGTAGTTCAACAATTCCACTACAGTACTCTATATCAATTTTCTACCACTATAACCATTGATTACAACCAAACCCATGACATAATTCCTCAATGGATTCACCCTGGTCACCCGAAGTGACAATTCTAGTATGAATATGAGAACTCAAACGAATTATTTTTGGAATCCCAACATCATCTTTAGACTATTTATGAATCACATCCACTAATTCACTCTCAACTAAATACCATATTACATTAGATATTCACAGTTAAATCAAATAACACCTACAATTGTGGTATGTTGAACTCCACTTAAAAAAATGAAAATACATGAATTAAAAGATAGATATTGAGATTATCAAATATGACATGAGTTGTATAGTCATGGGAATTCAATGTAATTACATGAAATAGGCATCAAGTTAATCCAGGAACCTACAACAAAGGGGTAGGTTTGTGCTTCTATGGAATAGATAATGTGAAATCAAAACGAAAACATTTCATTTTCTCAACTCAAAAACGGGGTAGGTGGTGAAGTCCTAAAACATCAAGATGGATGGGTATAAAGATCAGTATTCTATGCCAGTATTCAAATTAGAGATCAGTTCTCTACTATAATAGTGTAGTTAATGACCTTTCATCTAAAACCCCATGCCAATAACTGGTGGTCTATTGAGTAACTATGATATATTTTGGTATTCTTATACTAATTAAACATATTACACCATAAAACCAATAAATTTATTAGATTTTCCATATGAATATTAGAATAGGTGTTCTATAGTAAAATGAGTTGGTATTATCCTATTAGAATGGATGGGTTGTTGTGGTAATGAGTTAGTGGATTTTCAGAGAGTAGGAATGGTGGTAGTACAATAATTATATCAAAATAATTTACATGATAGAATAACTAGAGTTGGGAACCTTCCTTATTGGTATGTATCCTAGAAAGACTACAATCTCAATAGGTATAGTACTGATCACATTTCTGTTCACATGAAATTATAATTTGTTTTTACTAGAATTTTTGCTGTAAAGTTGGAACCCAAGGTAATCCATTAATAGAGTCTGAGATCATTAATTAAAAACAATATTATTTATTATATTTTTATAAAATATAAAATTGGATATTGTTTTTTATGGTTTCATGATTTTACACAGGAATTTAAACAATGTTAATGAGTGATAAAAAAAGGGTTGCAGAAAGTGAGATTAACCTGGGTGATTGTCCCTTGATGATAAACCTTCATCGCTCTCAAGAGAAATGGGAATGATCATTGATTACTTGAATTATAAACACTAAAACTAGTATTTTGTGTGATTTATTACTAGTTTTACATATAGTATATTATCTATCAATGATATTGATTACAAGAGACCACTCAAAATCAAAAAAAAATTATATCGATGTATGAACCAAAATCAATCAAGGAATCACATCAACCACATGATGATATGTCCAGATTTGGGTCTATCAAAAAAAAAATAACAAGACAAAAAAATACATAATCGTAGGTTATAATTTCTATATTTCTTCAAATGAAACAATCCATAATAATATTCTTGAATGAAAGAGGTGAGAAAAGAGGAAAACACACTCAAATCATCATAATATCTAGGTAATGCATGGAAGCATGAGGATTCTTATTCCTTTTATTGTTAATTTCTCATACCATAATAAAAAAATAAAAAAATATTAATGAATAACTATGGACTAAAATCCTGGAACTTAATCACCTTCCAAACATTACCTGCATGGATCTCGAGATTACAACAAAGAACACCCACAATTGATCACTATGTGGTTTAGCAGTAAATGATGTAAAAAAAGGAAATTGATGAAGGATGATATAAATTTTGACTCACCCCTACCCCTGGTCATTACTATATTTTCAATGAGTCATTGAGTTATTTTTAATAGAAATTGGGAAATATGGATCCATGAAAAGACAAAGGTCTATGGGTATAGTTGAGCTGTTCAACAAATACATTTCCACCACATTTATTGGGATGGTTCACTAAACAAAACTCTTCCAATCGTCGTTATATTTGGTTTAGAGGTATAAAATATCATTATTTTTCAAATTATTGTGGAATAAAAACAATTGGAGGTTGGAGGCTTGAGTTATGTTCCAAATAAAGAAGGGTGGTCCAATCTAGACCACCCCGAATATCGTTAAATTATAAGACACTTTTGGGAATCTAAATGGTCTAATTTTGATCCACTGACTTCTAGAGAAATGTATCCCACACACTGTTACACTCATAAACCTATTTTCATTCCAATTATATCCATAGATTAGCAATAGACAACATTGAAGTCCACAAGTGTGCTCGGAATCTCATGCCGTTTGGCTCGTTTTTCTGGATTTCCCTCAGGAGATCTCCAAATCACCTCTTACTACAATGTAATCACGAAAAAAATTAAAATATATAAATTTAATAAAAATAATATTTAAATTATTTAATGAAATAATAAGGTGAAATTTGTTATTATATTTTTAATTTTGAATGCAAACCTGTCTATAATAGTGTTGTAAGGGTGAAAAAAAATACTGAATTTCTACTCAATCATGTTCTGAAGGAACTATTCCAATATTCTGATTATTGTTACCATTATAATTTTTTATGGTAAAATAATTGCGTAATTTTATGGTCTCATACATCCATATCTCAGATACGGGAATATTTATAGGGGTTTTAGGGAAAAGTGGCTTACTATACTGTGTTTGGGATTGATTGGACTATCACTTTCCAGTCACCTTAATGAAGTTAGGATATAACAAACCATTCATTACATACATATATATTACATAAAATTTGAAGAATAATCATTAAAAATATAAAATACTAATTAATGGATAGTATAGGTATGGTGTCTTTAGAATTTACGAAACATAAACTAAGGGTTTATAAGAAATCTATATTGTTTCCCTCTTAATCCTTCATAACTGGACCCATTATTAACATATCATACTAATAATCATATTCACAATGTGGGGAAAAGAAAAATATGAAAGGGTGAGATCATATTCTCAGTAAGGGTAAATAAGAAAATTACCAATTATAACATAATCATAAGACACAAGAACATAACATTTGAAAATATTATCCTACATATGAAAGCTCAAGATATCATGTCATGGGATAAATCAAAAACGTTCATAAATAATTAGTGAAAATAATTCAAAAATTCCTAACATATGATATATAATATTTTTCATACACATAATCATTAAAAATTATTTTATATTAATGAAGGATCATTTCCAAGACCTCATATTAGAGAAAGTTGACTACTGAACTGAGTTTACTTCTCGTTCCAGTCCTGTATTATAGAACTGAGATCCTTTCCTATTCTATCCCTGTCTGTATCATGAGATATAAATTTTAAACAATTTAATTGGAGATAGACATAAGTTCCACCCATCTCATAATTAAATAATTCTTACGCATTCCACAAAAAGATAATCTATTCATCATAGCATAACCCAAAGAATAAAATGGGTTTCTTAATCATCATTCCATCCTAATATAATTTAAATAAAACCAATTCATGCCATAAATATCATTCAATTATAAATATAATAAAACATATTAATACTTTTGAAAGTATACTTGAAACATAACCATGTTAAATAATGCCACCTTATATGGGAAATAATTTGGTAGAACATTTTAAATTAATTTTCTGGAAAATAACCTTTCTTCTTCAATCACATTTTCTTTTCTCCAAATTCCATACAATTTTAAAAGAAAAGAATTTATTTTAAAATAACCTTGGAATATTTTAATTTATGGGTCATGTAAATATGATTTTATGAAAACATAAAAATCCATAATGTCGTATAAGTTAAATGAAAAAATTCTTCTCGTACTTTTGTTGGATAATCCAAAAAGAACCTCATATCGAAAAAAAGATTATATTCATATAATTTAATATAAATTAAACAATAAGTAAAATTAACATTAAATAATTATATAATAATAAAAATTATATTAAATATTTAATAAACAAGTAAGTGGATGGTATATATACCATAGTAAATAATTTCATATAAACAATTTCACATAATAATGAGATTATGCAATTATCTGTTACCTTAGGTACTAGATTCTTTTTCTTGTATCTGAATATCATGTATAATGATTTAAATAATTTTACAGAAATATTTCATAATAATATTAATTTCTATGACATCAAATATGATTATACTATCATCTGTTTGTAATAACATTTCATTATTACTCTTTATTCAGGTTTAAACGACTATATTTTCTTGTGAATGTTTTGTCGAATAAAATCCAATTATTATTCATAATAAATAGTTATATCATTTAAATAATTATATTAATAATATATATATAATATTAATTCATTATAAACATTTATATAATCATGATTTAATGGGTATCTTTTAGAATTAACTGCATTGTATCGTGGAACAGTTGGTCGTACGTACGCATGAGAGATGATATCATTTCTTTAATTTTAAAATGGTATGGAATTGGATGGTATATATATTGTCACAGAATAAATTAATTGTTATTATAATCATATATAGTTATTATTAACATCATTATACCCATCCATGTAATTTGGTGGTGAAAAACATATTACACCACGGTGTAGAGACGGTAAGTCGTACACATGTATATGTGGTGACTTAGTTTTCAAAGGATGGATAGAATGTCAAATAAGGTTGTTTCATAACCATAATAAAATATCAGTATATTGGTGATTCTAAATTTACTAGTTAATATTGTATACAACAAATAAAGAGGATGTAGAATAAGAAATGATTCTAACAGATTCAGTAAAGGAGATTACCTTTTCTTCAGTGAGCTCCCTCTAGATCTCCTATTAAAGGAACTAAAGTTGGTCTTTTGAGAATAAAATATCCTATAGAATGTGACATGGGATTTTCCAATGTAAATGGTAATGATATATATGAACATTAAAGATCAATTATTTATGAAGAAATTTCGGAGGAGGTTTCCTTTTATTGTTGAGGTTAGGGGCACCATTGGAATTTACGAAAATACTGTTTTATAATAAAATAAACACCCATCCAAAAACCTACTAAATTTATTGGTTTTGAATATTAAATGAGATAAGGATTTAAAATCATCAAATAATAATTTTTATACTATTTTTATGTTCATTTTAACCTTATCATTTTCATTTAACACTTAGTTGTCCACTTTAATTTTAACTAAGGTAACGAAAAATTCAATGCTAAAGGGTGTAATATTTACTTATGTGATGTGAATTTGTCTATGAATGATTAATTAAGAAAATTTTAAACCATTTAATATTTATTATATAGTTTTCAAAATTATTTTATAATTTTTAAATTATATAATAATATGATATTTTGATAAACAATCAGTAGTGTCAATTTTGATGCTATACAATTAATTGATTATTGAGAATATAATGATAACCAGTTAACTTTGAACAAAATGTTTTATCATATTAATAAGAGGTCAAGATTATTATCATAATTCTTAGGATATATTAATTATCACAAATTGTATTTATTTAATATTTTAAATAACATTTTTTTAGTATCTCTATTAATAAAATAATTACAACATTGGTTTTGTGTAATTATTTAACATACTTATTTATTGAATAAAAATTAAAAATAAAATACTATAATGATGATAAATACTAAATATTTCATAATAATACTTATATTAAAATATATATTTTGAAATATCCTCAATTAAAATGTAATATTTACTGATACATGAATGTGAAAACTTTAACATCACATTAAATAAAATATTATATGTGTCATAATTTTCCCATATGGCTCCATATGGAAAATAACCGGACCCTTGGATGAATATGATTGATATATACTTGACCAATAATATTTATTCATGTAATATTTCTTTTAATGGTTATTTTCATTTTAATAAAAATTATTTTATTGACTTCTCAATAATTAAATAATTTCTACAACATTAATGTCTATGCTATTAAGGAAATTATTTATTTTCTAGAAATTAAAAATAAATTTCCATAATAAATAAAAAAATCATATATATCAAATAAGTATTTATATTATAATTTCTTTAATGTACAACCATATTTTAATAATCATATAGTTATTATGATTGGAGTAGGATATATTTAACTTTAATTAAAAGAAAATAAATTAAATGTCTGACTCTCATCCATGTAGCTTCCAAAAGATACCATTTCAACCCCAGGATAATTTTGATCAAAACACACTAATCAAATGATATTTTTAAGAGTTTTTGGGAAATTTTATAACAGTATTTTTATCATAAATTACCCTATATACCCTTTTAACATATAAATAAAAAAATTTAAAGTTAATATTCATAATTCCCAAAAATAAAAGAAATATATTTAAATAATATATACCTAATGGATCCAAATATAGAATCCATTTTATAGAATTCTAAAAACATAAGTTAATTGATTAATTTTAAATTCATCTCGTTGTTGGAAAGAAAAAAATGAGTTTTAAAGGTTAAAACATTACAAAAGATTATAATATTATTAAATATGAATTAAATATAAATTAATTACAATGACCTAAATTATATTAAATTATATAAATATAATATATTTATAATTTTAATACAATAAATAATATAATTTAACCATAAAAATTAATTTATGAAAAACGTTTTTTAATTAAATTTTACTATATATTTTTATTATTCATCAAATCAAGAATGTTATTAGAATAAATATCATAAATTCATCCAAATTAAATTTTTATATCCCTCGTTCAAATAAGTAAAGTATTTTTTCATATAATATTTGTTAATATCACAAAATTTTAATTTAAAAAGGGTTTTCAATTAAAAGGTGGTAAAATTAACCTTCTGAAAAAATATAGCTTTTCATACAAAAAATGTTGTTTATTCATACCCTATGATTAAAATAACTATTGGAAAAATCCAAAAAAAAAATTATTAAATATATAACACATATATATCTTTAATTTAATTTTCTATTTATAATTAACTTAATTTATTAATACATATATACAAATATTTCCTTTACAATGGTTTATATTTTTCCTAAATTAATGGTAGCCATAGAATTCTGCCTACATTTTCATAAGTTAGTTATATTTATTCTCGCTAACATAATGGATAGGTTATCATGTTCATTTTACACTGATGAAATTATGTGGTTCTTTTAAACTTAATATTTCATACAACACAAGATATTTAATAATTAAAATTATTTATAAAAAATATTTCATAAATATATTCAGGTGTTACATTCTGCCCCCATCCCCCCTTTACTCTGAATTTCACTCTCAAAATTTTTCATTTTCATACATACAGATTAGAATACCTCTAACTCATCACATCCTAAAGTTACCATGTAGCTTCATCAAATTGGTGGTTCCTCCATAAAACATTAACTAAGTAAGTGGTCATGTTTTGTAGTACTCTTTCGATATGATCTAGAATGCCTATTATTTGTTCTTCATACAAAAAAGATCTTACTCCAATAGTAAGACTTATGAGTTTATTACATCTAAAGTATTAGGTGTATACTTTTTCAGGAGAGATACTTGGAACACTGCTTGAACATGATAGAGTTTTAGTGAAATTGAAAATATATAAGATACCTTCCCAGCACGATCCATAATTTCAAAAAGGCCAATATACCTAGGGCTCAAATTTCCCTTCTCTATAAATCTCATTACTCTCTCCTAAAAATATATTCCGAGAAAAAACTTATCACCCACTTCAAATATTAGTTCTTTTCATCAGTTGTCAACATAACTTATTTTCCAACTCTAAGATACTCTTATGTGTTGTTGAATAGATTTGGAATTCTCTTCTAACTCATCAACAACATCTGGTACTAATATATTTCATTACCCACTTCATCCCAGCATGTTTGAGTTCTATTTTTTTTCTATAAATGTTTTCAGAAGGGGACCTCTGAATACTTGAGTGAAAGCTATTTTCATATGAAAATTCTACCATAGTTTGATGTTAATCCCAATCACCTTTAAAATTCATTATGAAATCTCTAAACATGTCTTATATAGCAATAATTTTCTTCTCAGAGTTACCATAATTATAAAGATGATCAGAAGTGATGACAATTAACTCTGTATTTAGATCCCACTGAATACTTCTATAGAACAACAAGGTAAACCTCAGATACCGATCAAATTTAATGGAACGTTGTACTCTATGAAATATTACAAATTCCCTTACATATATCATGTAATGTTGATCTAGAGATAAATAAACTCTAATATAAATGATATATGTTGAATTGGTATGTCAATTGACAATAACCTAGATAAAATTTTGGTCGTTAGATGTTTTGGGAATTACGATGATAATGTCTATAGTGATGTTTTCCCATTTCTATTCTGGAGTGGGTAATGGTTGTAACATCCCCTTATACTCTTATCTTGTATCCTTAACTTTCAAAGAAACCAATCACTAAGAGAAAAATTTAGAAATATCCATTTTTATTCAATCCTAATAGAAATTATATATCTATTCCTTGTCCATCATTATGCATCCATGATAAACAGAGAATGAAGAACTATTAGTATCATCTAACAAATCCTTATTTAATTCTTGTATGGGAGCTATAGAAACATGATTAATGAAAATTATTATTCGATCAAAGTCATGGTTGAATTCAAGAACATTTATGGCCTTTTATTTTAGCCTTATATTGTCCTTCTAATCCCCCTTAATCTTCACTTCTATAAAAGGTTGAAAATTAAATTGAAAAAGATAGGATTTCTCCCCTTCCTTTATAATTTTATGATCTATCCTTCTCAAATACCTAAAATATTGGTTATTTAGTGATCGTCATCATGGGTAGGCTAGCATGGTTCTTTCGAATCAAAGAATTATCCACCTTGTTCACTTTCCCAAGGTGGAAATGTATTTATTGATCATTATCATTAATCAACTCCAATCATTTTATTTGTCACACATTCACATCTTTTTGTGTGAAAATATATTTAAACTTTTATGATCTATAAAAATAACACACCTTTCAGAATAAATACTATAACGCCCCGACCCTAGCTACCCAGAGTCGGTGCATTACTTCGTAACATTGGCATGATCACAAAAGATCAAGTTTCGAAAGACCGATTAGTTTAGTAGCCTTGGAAACACTAGATACATTCATAAGTGTTACATTACATCATAAAGTGAAAAACTACAATAACAAAGTCTCCATAGACCACACTCATATCCTCTTCTGACAATCCCTGCAGGTCATTCATAAAATACTTCTTCACATCTTGGAAAATATTAAAACATTGAAAGGGGTGAGCTCAGATGCTCAGTAAGGATAACAATATTGTGGAAGCTTTCATAAATAAACATTAACATTTAAGGCAATGTATAACTAAAACAAAATCCTTTTAAACATGAACTTCAACATAATATGGAAAAAGTAAAATGAAATAATTCCTTTCACTTATTCACATGGATATTCTACTGGTCGAATAATCACATGAAATATCAATAACCACTTTCATAATGAGGGAATATATAATGCCAGACATTCTGAAACATTTTATCAAGGCCTCGACCAAGACGTCTAAAATGATTAAAGCCTCGACCAAAACCATAAATCAAATTGGGAAAGGGTCTCGGCCAATTCCACGTCTAGTTGTCTCATGAGACCTACCGATGCATCGAGGAGCTATAACGGGCTCCACCCGTCACTTATTAAGTCCAATACATTCCTCATATGAATAGGTTTAAACATATCATAAACCATAACATAATCGTATCACATAAAACATGCATAAAGGAAACATAACATTTCCACATTTCAATCACAAGATATCAATACAACACATTGATATAATAAAAACGCTTTCAAAACCATTTTCAATACCAAAATAAAAGAAAGTTAAAACTTTGTATTTATTTTTCATTAAAAAAATGATGGCTTGTATAGGAAGCCGAAACATAAATAAAGGTCACGGAGGTGGAGAAGTCATTGTCGCCGCATAATTACGGAAAGAAAAACATTCCCTTTTGTCGTTTCAAAAAACGCTTCGTATAAAAAAGATTCCTTTTGAATAAACGTAAAAGTCAAAGGGGTTTATACACCGTATAAAATAAAGTTGTGTATAAAACCAAATATGCCTCAATGAAAGGAGATTGAGACGAAGTCCTTAAAAAGATTATTTTTAAAATAAAATAGATCTATTATGTGTATTCACTATAGGTACACATAAATAAAGTAAAAATACAGAATAAGACATAATAATATCATGACATAATTTGAATGTAGGAGATTAACCCAAAGAATGGAAATTGGGTTAAGAAATTCCCTTACCTCGTGTCTGACTTGACTCAACCTTTTTTTAACATCCTGAATAATAAACTAGAGTTAATATATACCTTATTAAGAACCATTTTCAATTTCATTATCCTTTTTATATCACTTATTACAATGATATGAACATTATGTAATTATTGAAGTTAATAATGGTCGTTTTGTCGATCTTTGGTACTTGAGTCAACAATAAACTTCTTATAATTACAAGTTGTTTATGTGGTAGAATATCCATTATATCCAGAATTATATTCATGATGTAGATATCATATATATCATATATATACAGTATATACATTCATTCATAATTTCACGTAACATTTAGAGTTATGAAATGAAATGCACCGTTCATCGAGACGGTAAGCCGTACGTACGCATGAATGCTACTTTCATTTCTATTTCGTATTTAATGGAATGAAATCATAATGATATAAAGGTATAATATAGTTCCAGTATAATATCATATATAATATCATTTACTCCATCCTTTATACACCCCACATATGGCATTAACGATTCTCATCACTTTGAGGGGGCGGTAGTCCGCACTTCCTAAAATGAAATTATCGCGTTTACCCATAATGGAAATCATAAAGTATGTCATAAATGAGAAATAAAGAAACATAAGGAAAACTTAAACATAATATATATATCATATATGAAAATAGTGTCATCAAAATGGCCACCATTATAGGTGTTAAAAGAATTTGAACAATCATCGTTTCGTGAGGCAGTATTTCGCCACCCACAGAAACAGTATGTTCTTTAACCATTAGACGAAGGTGTGTGTAAGTGTAAACCAAATCCTTATCATAAAAACATCCTAGTATATTGTAGATACTGGTTTTGTTACAAAATAAAGGAATGAAAAGAGTTTAAGGGGTTGGAGAAGCAAAATAAAACAAAACAACATTAGAGAAGACATTACCTTAAAAATCAGGTAACTCTTTTTGATTTGAGACAAAGGCTTCCTTGGGAAGAATTTTGACCAAAGTGAGGCTTCTAGGAGTAAGAGGGGGAAGTTGGGAGAGTATTTGGGCAGAGGTTGGCCGAGCCAAATGGCTTGAAGGTGTGAATAAGGTGGGAGAGGTGGGGGCCTTTTATAAGTGAAGAGGAGGGGCTCTTTTGGAAAGATTGAAATGTTACATTATTATACAATGCTTTTCGGATTATAAAGGTCCCACACTTATATAATTCGTGGATAAGGTGATAAGGGTTCAAAATCTCCTCATACAATAGGATTTGGACACGTGTAATCCTTGTATTTTGCATTATCTTCTCATTTTATTTAAATCGTTAAATAATGAGGTCATCACTGCATCATAATGATGTCATAAATAATTTAATTTATTTAATGTCTAAAAATTATATAAGAACTACTATGATGTAGGAAATCTTTTTATATTTCTAATGAATATTTATAGTCAAATGTTGGACTTGTGTAACCCCACTTAAAAACTGTTTTAGTAAAACAACTCATGTTTGTGTCAATTTAATTTTAACATTAAATAAATATATATTAATGTCATTTTCCAACTAAAGTGGCTCCATGGGGTCCCCAAGTTGACCCATGGGTTTTATTGGTCGGCCACGACTCATACAATAGGAGTAGGAAAAGTGTAAAGCTCATCTCATATTATTAAAACATCATTTTTACCTTAACTACACTAATTACCTCTAATCGCGATTAAGAACTTAAAAGTTACTATTCACCAAAAATTTATTTTAATATCATTGAACCACATTTTACTTCTTAATGACAACCATGTATGTCGGATTTTTGAAAATCAAATCACATAAGTGGTAATATTTCATTTAAACGAAAAATCAGTTATTTAACTACCACTTAGTGGTTTCACTATTCATAAAAAATTGAAGTTTTTCCGAACAAAGCCAAAATTTCACCCTAAGATATAATTGATATTCCGAATTCAAAAATGATGTCTATTTTCCAAATTTCAAACATATATGTTGCATTAGTTAATTTTATATTTAATTCCCGCTGTCACAACAAATAGCATGTTTTTAAGAAACAATTTATATCAAAAGATTGGCAATTGTTTATGTCCAATTTCAATGTTAAATTAATTCTAATGACCACCATTGGATAAAATGGTAAAAATATATTCTAATTATACTTTAAAACCACTAAATAGTATAATTTATCACAATAAATTATTTTGATTAAAAAATTCGTTTTAAGTATTTTTCACTATTCATAAAAAATAGATGTTCTCAGAAAAATACCAAAAACTCAACATAGGCTAATTCTGATATTCCGAATCCAAAAATGAAGTCCATTTTGATAAATAAAATTTATAAAATTTCAAAAAGTAGGTATTACTATTCAAAACGGCTAGTTTAATTAGTCGTGGTGTGTGTTAGAGCTCGAGGTTGCATACAACACACGCTATTGCATTATTGAATGAGAAGCGTATCGTGGAAGCTCGGGGTGTTTCATTCTCCTCTCCTTCAATAAATTGCGTCCTCTCAATTTGAAATTTTTTTTCTTTGAAAATAAAAGGTTGAAAATAGAAAATACCTTTGTGGAAAACCCACATCGGAAATAAGATTAATAAAATTTAGCCTTAATAAGAGGGAAAGGGAAATGAAAGAGTCACCACCCAATTATGATCTCGATTAGGAGAACATTGATGGAAATTAGAGACATATAATTGGAGGAAAAACGTAAATATTTGTAGGGAGTGATTGAGGTCATCAATCACAATCAACTATAAAATTGACGGCCTCAAAGCCTTCGATCTATGTTGATTTAAAATATCATCAGTTCAACAAGACATAAGGTATTAGGATAAAACATTTTATTGTTTTAATATCCCTTTACTAAAGTTTAAGAATTAATTTATTCATTGAATAAGAGATAGGTATATATATATATATTCTTGACAATTAGAGTTTCAACCTTCAACTCATCTTTCACTCAAAAAGATAATAGAACTCAGAAATATTATACTTATCCTAATTGTATAAGGTTCCAAATGTTAACACATACCATTTAGATTAGTAAAATTATTTTGTAATAACGAGGGACTTCCTGTAGGCTAGTGGTAGGAAATAAAGGTCTGTCGCACTATGATTGTGGGTTCGATTCCTACAGCTTTGTCCGACGCGACGGGTTATGCCCCACCCTGCAGGTTGTCCTTTTCCTAAAACTATAGTATCATAATATTCCAAAAATAATCTTCATAAATGCTTTAAACATAAACAATACTATCCATGGTTCAACTTAATCCATTCCAACCTTAATACTTATCCAAAATACCTCCGTCCAGACTTTCTCTAAAAGGTCTCTAAATTCCAAAATCAATTGTAACATCAGATTCCCCAAACAAATTAAAGTTTCTCTTTTTGTCACATACTAAAAATATGATTACCTTCATCATATTAAAACCTTACTGAAATCAACAAGTACTACAGTATAATCCTTATATATATATATATCACATTATTCTAATAACCAAAATATAATCCATGAGTCCAAAAGCACCAATACATTAGTTATTCTGCTTCAACTATAGTAACAACATAAGATTGTCCTTGATCCCTTGGCCTTTTCTGAGGTAAGTTTCCATGACTCTTAGGAAATTCATTTGCATAATGACCCATTTATCTACAATTATAGCATTCAACTTTGATAGCCTCTTTCTTTCCCTTTCAATCACGAGCCTGGTGACCCTTTTCTCCACATTTATAACAAACTCCCATTCCTTTTAGACACGTACCAGGGTGATTCTTCCCACAATTATCACATAATGGAAAATCCTTCTTTCCCTTTTTCCCTTTATCTGTCTCTTGTTCCACCGTTCTCTTCTTCTCTTACTTTACTTTGTTGTCATAAGACTTAGAGAATTCATTTTCCGTCTTGATAGCACATGAGACAATATCTTCGTATGATGAGAAGGATTGTGATACTAAAGCTTGACGGAAAAATGGTTTTATCCCATCAAAGAAACGATCAATCTTACTCCTTGGGATACGTATATAATCGGAAGCATGCCTCGCTAACCTTGTAAAGTTAGCCTCATACTTTGCAACATTCTCATCCTCCTTCTGCCTCAGACTCAGAAATTGCCTTTCCATATCTGCTCGATGGTCACGAGGAAAGTATTTTTCTAAGAAAATCTCTTTGAACTCCCTCCATTCCATATTCGATACGTCATCATCTGCCTTTGTGTTTTGAATCAGCGACCACCACTGATCGGCATCTCCAGTGAGGCGGTAAACTGCCATTACAACCTTCTCCCTTTCGCTACTCCCCAAGGCATGGAATATTTTCTCTAATGTGTTTATCCATTGCTCAGCTACTAATGGATTTGTACCCCCATTGAAGGTTTGTGGTTGTTGCCTCATGAAATGGTCTAGCATTGATCCTCCACGTTGCGGATCAGGGTGCTCCATACGAGTAAGGTTATTATTCATAACCTGAGTAAGTTGTCCCAGTATGGTGATTAGATGATCAGAACCAGTTGCATCACCAGCCCCACTATAATTATCTTGAGCAGGAGGGAAATCCCTACATGGAGTGCGTGCATTGATACAGTTTCCATTTCTTCAACTAGGCGCCATTTCTAAACAATTGCATAAACTAGATCAGTTTATGAATCAAAATACATAATCCCATAATTATAAAACACTTAACATAAATTGAACTATTTATGAATATAATCCATAATCATAAAAATGTTTTATTTGAGGAAGTATATATACTCATAAACCCTTCATATTGGTTTGTAAATCAAATGATAATTATCCTAAGCATATCCCCTGGGAGTGTCGTAACCATGAGTGCAGCAAGGCCCGTTGTCGTGCACCAGTTCCCATTCGAGTCTAGCTCAAAGCGGTGTTTTCGGGTTTTACCCCTAGGAACATCTGTGCCAGAGCCGCCTCTACCTGCTCGTATCCAGACAGGGATGTATTGCTCGGAAAACTCACAACATCTCTACAATACCAAAATTCTAGAAAGTTATTCTATACTAATCCTCAAAGTCTATCTTTGGGCTATGTGCTCTAATCAGAGTTTATCTAAATATAGCTTCCAAGGTTAGTACTAAACTGCCTCTGATACCAACTGTAACGCCCCGACCCTAGCTACCCAGAGTCGGTGCATTACTTCGTAACATTGGCATGATCACAAAAGATCAAGTCTCGAAAGACCGATTAGTTTAGTAGCCTTGGAAACACTAGATACATTCATAAGTGTTACATTACATCATAAAGTGAAAATATACAATAACAAAGTCTCCATAGACCACACTCATATCCTCTTCTGACAATCCCTGCAGGTCATTCATAAAATACTTCTTCACATCCTGGAAAATATTAAAACATTTAAAGGGGTAAGCTCAGATGCTCAGTAAGGATAACAATATTGCGGAAGCTTTCATAAATAAACATTAACATTTAAGGCAATGTATAACTAAAACAAAATCCTTTTAAACATGAACTTCAACATAATATGGAAAAAGTAAAATGAGATAATGCTATTCACTTATTCACATGGATATTCTACTGGTCGAATAATCACATGCAATATCAATAACAACTTTCATAATGAGGGAATGTATAATTCAGACATTCTGAAACATTTTGTCAAGGCCTCGACCAAGACGTCTAAAATGATTAAGGCCTTGTCCAAAACCATAAATCAAATTGGGAAAGGGCCTCAGCCAATTCCACGTCTAGTTGTCTCATGAGACCTACCGATTCATCGAGGAGATATAGCGGGCTCCACCCATCACTTATTAAGTCCAATACATTCCTCATATGAATAGGTTTAAACATATCATAAACCATAACATAATCGTATCACATAAAACATGCATAAAGGAAAAATAACATTTCCACATTTCAATCACAATATATCAATACAACACATTGATATAATAAAAACGCTTTCAAAACCATTTTCAATACCAAAATAAAAGAAAGTTAAAACTTTGTATTTATTTTTCATTAAAAAAATGATGGCTTGTATAGGAAGCCGAAACATAAATAAAGGTCACGGTGGCAGAGAAGTCGTTGTCGCCGCATAATTACGGAAAGAAAAACATCCCCTTTTGTCATTTAGAAAAACGCTTCGTATAAAAAAGATTCCTTTTGAATAAACGTAAATGTCAAAGGGGTTTATACACCGTATAAAATAAAGTTGTGTATAAAACCAAATATGCCTCAATGAAAGGAGATTGAGACGAAGTCCTTAAAAAGATTATTTTTAATATAAAATAGATCTATTATGTGTATTCACTATAGGTACACATACAGAAAGTAAAAATACAGAATAAGACATAATAATATCATGACATAATTTGAAAGTAGGAGATTAACCCAAAGAATGGAAATTGGGTTAAGAAATTCCCTTACCTCGTGTCTGACTTGACTCAACCGTTCTTTAACCTCCTGAATAATAAAATAGAGTTAATATATACCTTATTAAGAACCATTTTCAATTTCATTATCCTTTTTATATCACTTATTACAATGATATGAACAATATGTAATTATTTAAGTTAATAACGGTCGTTTTGTCGATCTTTGGTACTTGAGTCAACAATAAACATCTTATAATTACAAGTTGTTTATGTGGTAGAATATCCATTATATCCAGAATTATATTCATGATGTAGATATCATATATATCATATATATACAGTATATACATTCATTCATAATGTCACGTAACATTTCGAGGTAACAAATGAAATGCACCGTTCATGGAGACGGTAAGTCGTACGTATGCATGAACGCTACTTTCATTTATATTTCGTATTTAATGGAATAAAATAATAATGATATAAAGGTATAATTTAGTTCCAGTATAATATCATATATAATATCATTTAATCCATCCTTTATACACCCCACATATGGCATTAACGATTCTCATCACTTTGAGGGGGCGGTAGTCCGCACTTCCTAAAATGAAATTATCGCGTTTACCCATAATGGAAATCATAAAGTATGCAATAAATGAGAAATACAGAATCATAAGGAAAACATAAACATAATATATATATCATATATGAAAATAGTGTCATCTAAATGGCCACCATTATAGGTGTTAAAAGAATTTAAACAATCATCGTTTTGTGAGGCAGTATTTCGCCACCCACAGAAACCGTATGTTCTTTAACCATTAGACGAAGGTGTGTGTAAGTGTAAACCAAATCCTTATCATAACAACATCCTAGTATATTGTAGATACTGGTGTTGTTACAAAATAAAGGAATGAAAAGAGTTTAAGGGGTTGGAGAAGCAAAATAAAACAAAACAACATTAGAGAAGACATTACCTTAAAAATCGTGTAACTCTTTTTGATTTGAGCGAAATGATTCCTTGGGAGTAATTATGCCCAAATTTAGGCTTCTAGGAGTAAGAGGGGGAAGTTGGGAGAGTATTTGGGCAGATTTTGGCCGAGCCAAATGGCTTGAAGGTGTGAATACGGTGGGAGAGGTGGGGGCCTTTTATAAGTGGAGAGGAGGGGCTCTTTTGGAAAGATTGAAATGTTACGTTATTATACAATGATTTTCGGATTCTAAAGGTCCCACACTTATATAATTCGTGGCTAAGGTGATAAGGGTTCTACATCTCCTCATCCAATAGGCTTTGGACAAGTTTAAGCCTTGGAGTTTGCATTATCTTCTCATTTTATTTAAATCGTTAAATAATGAGGTCATCGCTGCATCATAATGATGTCATAAATAATTTAATTTATTTAATGTCTAAAAATTATATAAAAAATACTATGATGTAGGAAATATTTTTAGCTTTATAATGAATATTTATAGTCAAAATTTGGACTTGTGTAACCCCACTTAAAAACTGTTTTAGTAAAAAAACTCATGTTTGTGTCAATTTAATTTTAACATTAAATAAATATATATTAATGTCATTTTCCAACTAAAGTGGCTCCATGGGGTCCCCAAGTTGACCCATGGGTTGTCTTGGTCGGCAATGACTCATCCAATAGGAGTAGGAAAAGTGTCAAGCTCATCTCATATTATTAAAACATCATTTTTACCTTAAACTACACTAATTACCTCTAATCGCGATTAAGAACTTAAAAGTTACTATTCACCAAAAATTTATTTTAATCTCATTGAACCACATTTTACTTCTTAATGATAACCATGTATGTCGGATTTTTGAAAATCATATCATAGAAGTGGTAATATTTCATTTAAATGAAAAATCTGTTATTTAACTACTACTTATTGGTTTCACTATTTATCAAAAATTGAAGTTTTTCAGAACAAAGCCAAAATTTCACCCTAAGATATTATTGATATTTCGAATTCAAAAATGATGTCTATTTTAAAAAATAACAAAAATATAAGTTGCATTAGTTAATTTTATAATTAATTTCTGTTGTCACAACAAATAGCGTGTTTTTAAGAAACAATTTATATCAAAAGATTGGCAATTGTTTATGTTCAATTTCAATGTTAAATTAATTCTAATGACCACCATTGGATTAAATGGTAAAAATATATTCTAATTATACTTTAAAACCAATAAATAGTATAATTTATCACAATAAATTATTTTGATTAAAAAAGTTGTTTTAAGTAATTTTCACTATTCATAATAAATAGAAGTTCTCAGAAAAATACCAAAAACCCATCATAGGCTAATTCTGATATTCTGAATCCAAAAATGAAGTCCATTTTGATAAATAAAATTTATAAAATTTCAAAAAGTAGGTATTACTATTCACAACGGCTAGTTTAATTAGTCGTGGTGTGTGTTAGAGCTCGAGGTTGCGTACAACACACGCTATTTGCATTATTGAATGAGAAGCGTATCGTGGAAGCTCGGGGTGTTACAAATATAATGCCTCTATAAATTTAATTCAAATATTACCCCATCTTACTCCAAATAATGAGTTGGGTAATTTCTTCATGTATTTTCAAATGTCACGGGGCATAAGTTATCACCATATCATTTTTCATGAGAACACATCCAACCCCTTATTGAAAGCATCAATTTATATTACAATACTTTCTCCACTTCATGGAAGTGTGAGCAAAGGTGCACACGCAAACCCTATTTTTATATATTTGAAATTCTCTTCATATTCATCTATCTAGATGAACTTAACTTCTTTCCAAGTTAACTTGACATTTGGATTGGATAGTCATGAAGAATTATTCAAAAAACATTGATTATATTCACGTAAACTAAGAAAATAGTAGATATCAGTTACCATTGTTGTTCTAGGGAAATGTTTAATAACATCTATTTTTGTAGAATCAATAGATATAGACTCTCTGGAGATTATGTGTCACAAAATTAAAACATTTTGAATCCCAAATTAACACATGGTAAATTTTTCATAAAGATTATCCTTTCTTGGGGTCTTTACTACAATTTTTAGGTGATCTTCATTCTCTTACTTTCTATTTGAATATACATCAATATCGTCAATAAATACTACCAAAAAAGGAAAAATATTTTTCCTAAAGTATCTATTCATTAGATCCATGAAAATTGAGGGGGCATTAGTAAAACCTAAATGCATCACTATAAAGTCATTGTGTCCATACCTTGTATGAAATATCATCTTTGCTATATCCTCATTCATGACCCTTAATTAATGACATCTTGAATGATTATCAATGTTGGAAAAGTATTGCGGTTTTCATAGTTTTCGAATAAGTCATCAATGTAGGGAAGATGATATTTTTTTCATGATAGTGATCTTGTTAAGTTCTAAATAATCGCTAGAGAGTCTCTTTGAACCATATTTCTTCATAAAAATCAGAATAGGTGAACTCAATGTTGATGAACTAGTGTTTATAAATAATTTATTAAGATTCTCTTAGGGTTACATATTCAATTCCCACACCTAAATTGGGGCCATTCTATAAGATGTTTTTGAAATAGGCATGACAACAGATATATATTCTATTGAAAACTCATCTTCACTATTTGGTTGAATACCCTTAAATTGATATGCAAATACAGCAAATCAAACCATAAAATAGGTGTATTATTAATCTTCAGTATCTCCCCAACCATTTGAGGGAGATAACCCACATTTATAAGAATCAGGACCCATTTGATATAAGAAATTTCAAACAAAAGGTCATATCCATTCTTACATCGATAGATGATTATAAATTGATCTAGAATTAAAAATCTCACTGCCATTCCACTGAAATTGATATGAGATCCATATATAGAAATATAATTCATGCCATGAATGAAAACAAACTCCACTAAAGGAAAGATCACAAGATTTGCAGGAAGAACATTCCCAAACAATTCAACTAGAGAAGAATTATAATCTTTTGATACAACCATTGTGGAGTTTTCCGAGCTAAAGAAACATTTAATTATTTATGTAATATAGAGATACCCATAAAACCCCATTATAAATAAAATAGTTGGTGGATCTAGAATCGAATTAAAAATTTGATACTTTATAGTGGATGGTATGTGTACCATTCACCACTTCATTATTGTACTCCATATCAATGATGTAGATTGCATGTGACTTCCCATTCACTTTGGAATTGTGATTCTTTTTTCATCGATCATCATTAAAAACCCTTGGATAACAGAATTGGTTTATATAATTCCCCATTTCCTTGCACATGTAGCATTGATGTGTTGGAGGTGAATTCCATGTATCCTTTTCATTATTCACATCCTTAGTATACTTTTCCAACAAATTAAAAATTCATCTTCTTGACGACCTTCTCTCTCACACATAAATCATTTTATAGTCCCTATAATTCAATTTTCTCCATGTTTGATTTCACACATAGAGAAAATCGAAAAATAATCCTATTTTTAGTGTTGTATTTGGATTTTCCCTTTAATTCCCTTTTTCTCTACATGTCAAATCCATTTTATTGATGGATTACTCCTATATCTTTCTCAACCATGAGAGCACATACAATGATTTTCCCATAGCTATTGAAGTCCCTTATGGTTAATTACCTTTAGAGACATGGTTTTAATACACTAATGAATTGCTCTATTTTACTCTCAAGTTGGATAATAATTCTAGAATCATACCTTAAATGTCGTCTAAAATTTACTTCATGGGTATGAATGGATACATCTCCCTTTTTCTTATGTTCAAGGAAATCCTTATACCTCCTTGTTTGATGAATACAAGTAATGCACTTATTGAAAAAATAAGTTCTCTAACTCATCCCATTCAATGGTTTAAATATCAACTCTTTAACTCGTATTCTTGATAAGATTCCACAATTTATTATCTTCTCTTTACAAACAACAGATTACCAAGATGACATTCTGTTGTTATGAACATTAGGGAACATAAAAATATTTTCAGGGGTACTAATACATTGTTCATCCATTAATGGATCAAATGTCCTACTGAAATAATGTGGATTCAGCCTCATGACAGAATCAATAGAAATTTGTTCCATCCTTTAGTTGTTTGGAAGTCCTGAATGATTAATATGTTGAGAAAGTTGTTTCATAATAGAAACAAGGTTTTTCATTCTAACTACTATAACATTTAGTTTCCTATGAGTACAATAATTTCATTTCCCATCGCATTCATCATTTACATGGTTCATCTGGATTATCTCCATTGACTAAAACCGAACAACATAGTATGAGAAACACTACTCATAATTGGAAAATCACATAATAAAGAATAAAATTCCAATTTAGGACACATTAGGTTTTAATATAGGTTATTCATTATCATTTAAAAAACACTAGGATTGTAACCAATACTTCAACATATTATTAGGGTTATTCCTATGTTTTTCTCACCCTACTTTTCAGAGGTTAACTATACCCTTCCTCTGATACCAAATATAATGTTCTATACTTTACATACATGGCTATGAAATCATAATTAATGAATATTCATTGTAAAATATAAAAAACTATTAAAGGACCATATAGTTTTAGTGTCATTTGAAACTAAGAAACATAAATAATTGGTTCATAAGATATAAACATTGTCTCTTGCATATTGCTTCATAACTAGACCCCTTTCTGACATATCATAACAATACTCATCCTCCAAACTTGGGGAAAAACATGAGAAAGGGTGATATTAGATAATTATTAACGGTAAAAAATGGATATATCATTCATAACATAATAATAATAGATAAGAACAAAACATTTGAAAATCTTATCCTGTATATGAAAGATCAAAATATCATGTCAGAGGATCAATCCTAAAAGAACATAAAGAATCATTGAACATATTTATAAATCATAAGACATGGAGTTTTTAGCTTACACCTAAGCATAAAAAATAATTTCATATTAGTCAAGGCACATTTCCATGACCATTATAGCAGAAAAATTACCTTACTGAACCATGTTTACTATATGTGTCAGACTTTTATTATAGAACTAAGATCATTTACCATTCTATCCCAATCTATCTAATGGGATATATATATTTATGAAATTAATTTTAGGGTGATATAGTTCCCACACATATCATAATGAAATCATTATTTTGTGTTGCACACAAACATAAATCAATAATCATAGGATAACCCAAAGAATAAAATGGGTTTCTTAAAAATAGAACTATTATAACATAATCCATATAAAATAAATTGATTTCACAAATATCATTCCATAATAAACATAATAAAACATTGGAATAATAGGGATAGTATACTTGAAACATAACCCTATTAAATAATTCCATCTTAGATGTAACATAATTTTAATAGAACACTTTAAATTAATTCTTGAGGAAAGTATCATTTCTTCTTCAAAGACATTTTAAAGTATAAAAATGACATGCCATATTAAAAGAATAGAATTTATTTGAAAATAACCTTGTAATATTGTAATTTAAACTTCATGGAAATATGTTTTAATGAAACTGTAAATACCTATCATGCCGTATAAGTTATATGAAAAAATTCTTCTCATACTTCTGTCAAATAAGTCAAATTGTACATCATATAAAAAAAGATTCCTTTCATAAAATTTAATAAAAAATCACTGATGTGTATAATTGACTTCAAAAATGTATAGAAGAATATAAATAATATTACATATTTATGAAACATTGATGTTGATGATAAATATACCCCAGTAAATACTTACATATAATCAATCTCGTATAATAATGAGATTTGAAATTATCCCTTACAATAGACCTGATATCCTTTGTATGTTTTTGAACCTTCTGTGTAATAATATAAATAATCTCATTAACTTATTCCATAATCATAGTAATTATTAAAATATCATATATGATCATATTATCTTCTGTTTGTTAAAAACATTTCAATATTACTCATTATTCGGGTATAAATTGCTTACTTTTCTTATGTATGTTTTGTCGAATAAGTTCTGATTCTTCTTCATAGGTTATAGATATTTCATTTCGATAATGATATTAATATAATAAATATCATATTTATTCACTATAAACATCTATATAATCATTTTTAATAGATAACATGTAGAATGAATCACATCGCATCTTGGAGACGTTATGCTGTATGTACTAATAGGCGATGATATAATTCCTTTAATTATGAAAGTATATGTAAGTGGATGATATATATATTTATATATAGTGTTGAAAATAAATATATTTTTATAATAATTACCAAGAGTTATTATTTCCATCATTATAACCATCCAAGTAATGTGATGGTGAATAACATATTACACCACGACATGGAGACAGTAAGTTATACTTAGTAACGCAGAGTGATTTCCTTTTTTTATGATGGATAAAAAGTGAAATACATTTTTTAACTAACCATAATAGAATAATATTTTATATTTCCTATGGTAATTATTACTTAATAATGTAAACAACAATGGAAAGGTAAGAAGAAGAAGAAATGATCATGAGATATTCAGTAAAGGATATCACCTCTTCTTCAGATAGCTCCCTCTAGATCTCCTCTTAAAGAAACTAGAGTTTTTATTTTGAGAAGACCAACACATATAGAATGTGACTACAGAAGATGAGAAGTAAAATTATAATGGGGGGGATGAACATGGAGGCTCAATGAGTTATGAAGAAATGAGGGAAGAGGTTCCCCTTTATATTAGACATTGGGGTACCTCTGGAATGTCAAAAAATATTAATTTATAGTAAAATAAAAAACTCATCCAAAAACCTCCAAAATGTCTTCGTTTAGAATATTAGATGATATAAGGTTTTAATCGCATCAACTAATAATTATTATAAATGTTATTATGTCTATTGAAACCATATCAATTTTTAACACTTAGTTTTTCATTTTAATTTTAACTAAGGAAACAAATTTTACCATTTTAAAATTTTGAAATATTTACTTATTTGATGTAAATTAGACCATAAATTAATCTTATCGAAAATTTTCAACCATTTAGTAAATATTATATATTTTTAGAAAATGTTCTATTATTCTTAAATATTTTAATAATAAATTATTTTGATAAACATTCAATAGTGTCAATTTTGATACTATTCAATGAATTGATTATTAAAAATATAAATATAACATATTAGCTTCAAGCCAACTATTTTATTATACTAATGAGAGGTATATATAGTCTATAAAATTCTCTATAGAAATCAATTATTTCAAATCTTATTTATTTTAACATTTTTTATAAAATATATTTACTATCTCCATTAATAAAATTATTACAACATCTGTTTTGTGTAATTATTTAACATAGTTATTTTTTAATAAAAATTTAAACTAAAATACTATGAACAAGATAAATCCTCTATATTTCATAAGAATTCATATAGTTGAAAATATATTCTGATAAATCCACCATTAAAAATGATATATTTATTATAACATGACTGTGACAACATTAACATCACATTAAATAAAATATTATAAGTGTCATAATATTTCTATATGGCGTCAAATGCTCCATAACTCGACCATTGGTTTAATATGGTCTAGATATAATTTAACAATAATATTTATTCATGTGTTTATATCTTTTAATTTTTATAATCATTTTAATAAAAATTATTTTATTTATTTCCCATCAGTTATATAATTTCTGCATAATTAATGTATAAAATATTAAGTTAATTAATTATTTCCTAAAAATTATAAATAAATTTCAATGAAAAATGAAAGAAATCATAGCTTTAAAATTGATATTTATAGTTGAATTTATCTTCTGTGTAACCTTATATTAAAAATTATATATTCATTAAAATTTGAGTAAGACATATTTACCCATTCTTTAAAAAATTAAATTAAATGTCCTAATCTCATCAAATAGACTTCCAAATGACACCATTTAGACATAAAAATTATTTAAGTCAAAAATATCATCCACTTATATTAGAAAAAGTGTTATGGTAATTTTGTAACATTATTTTTAGCCTTAATTACCCGATTTACCCTTTTACCGTATTAATAAAAATCACCGAAGTTACTATCCACAATGTCCAAAAATAAAAGAATGATTTTTACATGATTTAAGACTAATTATTAAAAAAATTAATCCATTTTCTAAATTCAATAACACATAATATTTAATAATTAATTTAAAATTATACTCGTTGTCAGATTGAGAAAACATGTATTAAAAGTTAAAACATTGCAAAAGATTGAAATGTTTCTACTTCTAAATTCAATGAAACATTAATACCAATGACCCAAAATATATTAACTGATAAAAATATAGTCTATTTATACTTTAAACACACTCAATAATATACTTTAACCATAAAAATTATTTTGATTAAAAAATTTGTTTTCAATTAAAATTTAGTATATTTTTACTATTCATTAAAACATTAATCTTATCTGAAATATAAAAAAAATCCATAAAATTTAAATTTTTATATCCCACTTATGATGATAAAATTTATATTTGCATATAAATGTTTTTAATGTGTTAATATTTTAATTTAAAAATGGTTCATCATTAAAATGTGGAAAAATTACCCTTTTGAAAAAATATAGGTTTCAATACAAAAATATAGGGTTTATTCATACCCTATGACTAAAATATATATTGGATGAATATAAAAAATATTTTATTATATATATAACATATATATATATATCAGTAATTTAAATTACTATTTATAAATCACTTAATTTAGTAATACAAATATACAAATATTACATTTATATTGGTTTATATTTTTCATATGAAATGGTAGCAAAAGAATTCATCCTAAATTTTCAAAAGTTAGTTATAATTATTTCCGAAAACATAATATCTAGGTTATAATGATAATTTTATAAAAATATAACCTCAGGGTTTTTTTAAACTCATTACTGTGTACAACACAATCTATTAAAGAATTGAAATTATTTAAAGAAAATATTTCATAAAATCGTATGGGTGTTACGTTGGATCACCAAAGATATGAAGATATAAACCCACATATTTCTAATTTCAACTCTGACACTCTATTTCAATTAGTTTTTATTATATTTTTAGTTTAATGATGGTTTTATTGAGTTGGAATCTCACCTATGAGGATAGAATAGTACACCTGGTTCCCTAAAAATGATATTGTTTCATTAGAGTTCCACCCACCATGTATGTGACTAGGTGGTGTTGTGAAATTTAGGGATGATGTCTAACTATGGTGTTTCCAGCCTCATGATGAGTATGGTACAATGTTGATAGTATATATTATTATTTATCTAGAGAAGTGAAATTGAAGATGACATACCAGGGTATAAGAATACAATTTAATGATCATTTGTGTTTTTTAAACTCTTTGAAAATTGGTAATCTATACCTGATTTCAGTGAGGTGGAAGTCAATAAGTGTGAATTTCATTTTCATATGGAAAAATGTATGAGTTTCCAACATTCCATGAAAAGGAAGTGATTTTAATTTGATCAAGACTCGGTTTTCTCATGTAGCCAAATTAGTCCTTTTTTACTAGGGACATAAGTGAGTCTATAGTACCATGATGTTGTGATACTACTTCTACACCATTTTTGAAAGATGGAAGGAAAGGATAAATTGGACTAATCCCTGTGAATATGGAAGGATATCCTAAAAAGTTCAATAGATGATGTGACTAATTCTTGATGTTCTTATTGATTATATCCTTGTTGGGGATTTTCAATGATTGATGAATATGGCGAATTTTTTTTGTGGACCCTGTTCAGGTGTCTCTTCCATTTTCTTCCGATTTTAACTCATTATACAATCATAAAAACACATAGTCCCTAGTTGTAGTTTCCAAATAAGTGTCATTTTTTAAACAATCTATCTCTATAGGATTCCCATTCTAGACCAAGAATCAACCCTATCAATATTTATTTTTTATTCAATTCATACAAATGATGATGTTGGATATGAAGAGACCGACTGCTATAAAGTGATAAATAATAGAAAACAAATAGATTGGGGACTATTTTTGGGCGGTATGCTAGAATTTTTATTTCTATAAATTGAAATTTCATATATCATAATTCAATCTTGGTGAAGATGCCCACGTAATATCTCAATAAAGTCAGTGATCTAATCTAATAGATAATAAAAATATTATCCATAAAGAAGTAATAGTTGAGCGAACACTTGAGTCACGAGTCATATACTATTTTGTTCTCCTCCCTTTAATACATTCAGTAGTCTCTTTTCAAATGGGACTCAACTAAATCTACAAATGTCCTTGTATGTACATAAGAATTAAAGACAACCCCTTTCTTAGAATCGATAGCGCACCTTTCAGATAAGTGTGTGTGGCCTCCCAATTAAGGAATCTTACTTCTAATTATTTTCATGGTGGAAAATTTAGTGAATTATGTCTAGATGCTATATTCCCTATTCTCTTTCAATCTAATATACTCTAGTATTGTTGGAAAAATTGGAATAATTAATGGCCACAATCACTATAATAGAAATAGTTATCAAGTAGCTTATATATAATAAAGTTTAATGAATTCAATGAATTCGCAGGGTTATCACCACAGGTTTATGTAATGAGTGGTCTCCAGAAATTATAGCACATAAAAATAATTTATATCACGTCATAATAATGTGGTTTTCAAGAAGAAGGATATTATAGGTCTTAGTATACCCTTTTAAAATCCCCCAAAATGCCTTGGGGCCAAGTCATATGGATAGTGGGTCTTGGGGTAGGGGATGGAATGGAAACCATATGTGAAATTCTCAAAACAAAAATAAAAAGTCCAATGAAACTATTACCTAGAATAGTCCACTCACTACTCTACTATTTATTTTAAATAACACCATACTACATATTAAAATCACAAAGGTGATCCTAGATCCTAAGGAATGATAGAGATATTATCAGAACATGAAATTCTAATGTTAATTGGATTCGTATCTAATTTATATTAATAGGAGTAATGTCATATCTAGAAGAATCACTAGGTCCATACTAGGATATATGATGTATACAATGGAAATACTAGTAGTTTCTTGGTGATCACTGACAAGTGAGTACATTATATACATGATGTGTCAATATGAGTACCCCCCCCCCCGTATAGGTCATAAAATGTAAGACATTGTCATTTTCATATTTTCATTGACTAGGGAGTTCTCGGGATACATCATTCAAGTACTGAAGTGATTGTATGGTCCCCCCTAGGATAGTTAGGACTATAGATAAACTAGTAATTTCTTAGTTCCCACTAAAATGGGAGTGCATAGATTATAAGATACAAGAATCCCATTTGAGTTCCTGGGACAATGGGGGTTAAAGATAAAACATGAAATGGAACATATTGGGGGAATGAGTGTGTCACATGTAGTTTTGATTGAATCTTACCAATAGTTATGATCCTAGAAAAAAAGAAATAAATAAGTGCTCACTGTTTGAAAATCATGTTACATATTAGTTAGTTGGTCAGTGAATAGTTGTCCAAGCGATTGACATGTTTCTCATTTTGTAGGATTACTATTCACACTCGGAATTGGAAGGAAAAACTCTATTTTAGAGAGGAAGGAGTGGGGAATCTAGGAAAATGGTTCATTGAATGATCCTATAATATTATATGAGTAAACTGAGATAAGTGATACACATATAATTTTTTTCAATTGATTTGGGAGATAGTGATCATGATAGAACTAGGATTGAATCTTTGACCAATTTTGTGGCAACAACTGCGGTAATATGGGGGGTGTTTTTTGGAAAGACTATGCATTGATGGAAATTAGGTAGTGGTCAAGTGGTGGGATTTTCTATTTTCTGACTATTTTCATAGGTTCAAAATCAATTCCATTGGATTCGATTGAATAAAGTTGAATTCATTTTAGGGTATAGGTAAAATCCAAATATCAAAGATGGAACAATGATGAATCGAATGTTTGTCTATTGGGTAGTATGGGTGCTGATTAGTTATTGAAACCTAGTGATATAATGGTAAAAGATACCCCATTAGTCCTAGTAGTAATTGATGAGTTTCAATCCTCCTGGTGGGTCTCAAGAAAAATTGGAACACTCCATGTGGGAATTATGGTCAGTAGGAGACTCTAAGGAATTTATAGGATTTTGATCAAGCAGTGGAGCATGTGGTTTATGTTGATACAATTCACAAAACCTTAACTATCCGAAGAGGAATGATTTAAACTTGGAATAAACTGAATAAATGAGGCACGCAAGGTAATGTTTTCTATAGACTCATGTTCCCACTGATGATACATGGTTGTCATCACTGTGTCTCGTGATATAACAATGTGTCATCTAATAAAAATATCAATTGTATATCATATTGTTTTTTGGGATAGGATATTCACTCCAATGATTCACTATATGCATATAGATGGAATCATATGCTGATTTCCATCAACACATTCATGGAATAGGGGGTTCAGGGTCCTGACCAATTATACCTTGTAATTGTGTGTATTTCATACTCTTTAGTTTGAGATGCAAGGCGTTTGGATACCCATGTGCACCAAGTTGAACTGGAGACTTTTTATGCTAGAACACCTATGTTATAGGCTACTTTCAAGAGGATGATCTTGTTCCAAGGGTAGATAGTGGGTATCATTAGGTGCCTTTGGGATTTTTATTCAAGCACTCACCATATTGGGGAACATATTTCTTACTCTTTTGCATCAGTACTCTACACAGATATTGTTAGTATTATGGGGATAGTTGAGTAGGTGGTGGGATATCTCAGAGTGACCTAGAAGATATGGAATATTCAAGGAGTTTTGATTTAGTTTACTTCTCACTTCGGTGGGGGGGGGACTGGGTCATAGGTTGGCATACTACCCACTTTGGATTTCCACTAAAAAATATAGAGGTTCTGGGTAGTTGTCTTGTTTCAATGGATTTATGGTCAACGCAACCCAAAATATACAATAAGGGGTCCATGAAAATGTAAATAATGGTTGAATAAATGAGAAAACTTGATTTTATGGAAAAAATCATAAAAAATCACAAGTTCAGACTATTCTATAGAATCAAAAAATAATGTTATAATTTCTTGTGATTTTAGATCTGCATGCCGTAGTGAATCTATACCCTATCCTTATATAAACTGCATGTGACACCACTTCTCTAATAATATACAAAAACATTGATTCTCACCGTTGTCCCATTGCTCAATTTGTGGTGACATTGTATTGTTATGAATCCCAAAGTATTGCAGGTGTTCACCCAATGCATGTACATTGTGGTGTTGATGGCCTAATTTGATTCATGCAATTGTAGAGACCTTTTTATCATAGGTAGAAGTCATAAAAAGGTAGAAATAGGGAAACCCGTAGAAATATTGGGTTGACTATACTAATATGATGCCACTAATAAGCACTATATAGGGCATAAATGCATCCATATATTTGGAAAATTAGTTCAAACATTGGGGGATAACATCAAAGATAATGGTTCAATCATGTGCAACACAACATCAAATCATGGGATCTCTATGATTTCATTTGGTATTTTCACCACTAATGCCTCCTAGACTACAAATAAAATGATGGCTATGGAATTCCATGTTAAATGTGTTATGGAATCCTTGAGGCCCACTACTCCGAAAGAGTATTCTCTAGGGTTATGCCTAAAGAAATGACCTTGAATTGAGTCTATCTATATTTCAATTGAATTGGGCCACAATTTAGGGAGTGAATTGGACTTTTGGAGAAATAATGTTATCGTTGAAAATGATACCTGAGGTATTGATGGTTCGGAATGATCATTATAGTTACCTTGATCAAACATGTAATAGTTCTCGATTTTGGTGTATCAATTTGAATTATATTATTGCAGCCCTTATGTACAAAGGTATTTGAGAGACATGGTGAAAGAAACAATCATGCAGGAAATAGGATTATGGGGCTTGTTTGATGAATTAATATATAAAGGGAGTGAGTGGCAATGGGTTGAAGTATCATTTATATCATCCATCCACTATCCTTCTGAAGATTGAAATTATTTGGACTTTGGATCTTATACATAGTAATACCATGATCCCTATACCAAGGAAAATGGTGATGTTTTGTCCTTAAGAAGATAAATATTGAGTCACTCCACCGCCAATTCCACCATGTACTACTAAAACAACCCTTACAATGAAAAATCAAACACAAGAGTTGAAATAGAAAGGGTCACATGGACAAACAATAGGGCTACTACTATATTGAAGTGTTTTGGATAATATACATGAGTTTATTGGGTTAGGATGGACATAGGGGTTTAGTGGTTGTTTGTGATTAAAGGACATAAACATGTTGAAATGGTCATTTTTTCATTGATAGGTTCATATCAATTATGTACATCAATTAAATGTACTTGCAGAGCAGAATGATTTGGTGGCATTTCAGTGTTATGACCATGAGCCAATAGTCAACTCGACCTTAACTAATACATTTGAAACTACACTATTATCTTATTCTAGGATTCTCCCATGACAAATATATCAATGAAAATAGTCAGAAATTCCCTTGGTTTCCATCTTCTCAACCATTACCTACTTGAGTACGGTGTTGAAAATGTTTCAAACTAATAGGTAGAGTGGTACCAACATAACTCATTTCATAACCTTGAGAGAATGATAAATCAATAATGTATAATATTGGTAGAATAGAGTGATATTAGGATTAATAGTAGTATTTGCTTAATGATGGTGGTGTCAAATGGGTTGGGACAACAGAAAAATTTTGAGAGAGTTGATGGATAGGTTGGTGACCTTGTGTGTGGGTCCATGTCACTACTATTCCACATACGAGCCTTCAATATCGATGGGTTCATACAAGTGTGAAGGAGTTTTGTTTTTACATCCAATAAATTTCCAATTTAAATACCAATAGTTGAATGTATTCCAACATTGAATCACTATTATACAACTGAATTGGCACCCTTTATATTGGGATGGTACTGGTACTACATTTGGAATTATACCTAAAAGCACCGACAATGTTTAATAGAATATGATAGGTGCTAGGTTGTGTGATGGAGAATTATCCACTTAGAAATGAAACCATGGATTGGAAGGGGATCTATATTGTTAGTAAAATGGTAACATCCACTTACTCCATCAATTCCAATGGGAGGAAGTAAACAGAGAAGGTTCAAGTTTAGTGATGAGCTACTGCGGTATTTTCTATTAAAATAGTGGTCATATTGATGTTGGTACTCAAATGTAATCACTAACATTACCATGATCAAGTATGTAGGCTATAAATCATAAAATATGGGAAAGTTTGAACTGAAGAGGTCTGAATACCCAAACAGTAGAGATGACCACAGAACACAATAGTGAAAGGACAATGGTATGTTTTCCATACTACATCAGAATGTGCCAGGAGGAAAACACCAGTGGTTGGTATAGATTTCCAACACAATCCATCCCTAATTCAAATATCAATACCAAAGGGTTAATTAGTCCATATTCTATATCCAAATCCATTCTAGATGGAATATATTTGTATACATGATATGAATTTATCAATGGTCATAGATATCCAGTGGAACACACTTAAGACTAGTCAACTAGTTGGTTTGATGATTATATATCCACTACGAGAACAAAAATTATAATGTATTCAAGTCATATTATTTGGAAACTGGAATCAAAGCAGCGTTGGGGACTGATACATGTGTATTCTGTTTTTTATAATATTAAAATCCACACCCAAAAAGGGCCACTACTCAACCGCATTGACCTTGCCAAGGTCATCCATTGTATTGGATGATCAATGGTTCTCTCAAAGAGGTAAGATAATGAAATAGGTACATGACGAGTATGGACAAATCCAAAGAACACCTCGTCATTCCCATATAAAAATTTCATAGTTTTCTCAGGGACTAGGGAATTTCAGGAATACATGACTTATCCTAGACCAAGGAGAACCTATTAATTTCTAGGCCTAACCCAGGAAGACCTAGGATACATAAACTATCCCAATGACTGTAGGATTCTCTAATAGGGCTTAGATATTAGAAATGAGGATCAAGTGAGTAAGATAAAGAGCACAAATTTATGAATCCATCAAATCATTCAATATTGTTATGGTTCTATTCATTAACCAAGATAACATAAACCTAATAAATTAGTTTTCAGGATTATATAAATATAAATAAATATTCTGAAAAGTTTGTAATAGATATTCTAATTTTTCTTAAATTAGAAGGTTTTATTGATGTTTCTGTTTTGTTACAAGGTGATGATCTAAGAAAGAAAAGTCATCGATATTTGTGGTAGTATACATTCTATATGAACTTAGTCAAACCGATGTATCCTTATGGGTATATATCATTCTATATTTTTCCCCGTATATACATCATAAATTCAAGTATTTGATTTTTTTGATTTAGAAAATTCTTTTTAGAGGGATAGATATAATTATATATTCTTAGTTTTCCCTGAATGATAGTCTATTCTTACATTGCTTATATTTCAAATGTAAACCCTACAAAAACTTTTCCACAAGACACCCCAGATAGAATATTTTTTTCACCGACTTTATTATTAAAATACAACTTACTCAGTACTCAATATATATATATAATTATCTCTTATCGGTTCCATTCAATCCTTTTGAGGGATGCAATGATACGAATGTAGGGATATCTGAGAATGGATTTACTTGATAACTTGACCTAAATTTTTCTATAGAATAATGAAAAGTGTTAATAAAGTAGATTAATACATCGATCATATACTCCTCCACTTAGTTGGTAGATGACCGATCATCTCATTCTTGATTTTATTCTTAGACCCCCCTTCAAGTCTGTACTGATACCTCAATTTTTACCAAAACTAATATGGTGTATTTTTCTACACTTTTCTAATATTATCATCTATCTTTGTTCCTAATTTTCTATCAAACAATTATATCATTCAATATTATATTCCTTTCAAAGGTTTGAAATATGATCAGAATGTTTTAAGGGCGTATTCCATTATGATCATACTATCTGTTGGATATATATACATATAGAGTCTTGAAATCACATTATGAATACCATTTTATAAATGAGGAATTCATATCACATCCCCACTTCTAGTACAATGTCAAAACCAATAGAGACTATTAGTCAATATTATATAACTATGGAATCTCTTCCCCTATTTCTAGAAAAGTAGAAAGAAAGAATGTATCTTTTTCCATTTCCTTGGAATCATTTTTCAAACTGGTTGAGAAGCATGATTATATTTTTGTAATGTTTTAGAGACCTTTAATTTAGGGTTTTTACTGATAATGTCATCTCTCAATCTTTTCTATCTTTTCCAATCCTATGTTTTTAATATCCCAAGACTATATTTTCCCTATTGTATCCCAATTGGAGATACATGGATCCTTTAAATAAATGGATTATATATAATTTATTTAAATATAAGATTAATGGGTGATCAATTCATGAGAAAAAAGGTATTGATTTTAATTTGACTAACTAAGGCTATACTAATCAAAGAGGACAATACCACCCATATAGAAAAGAGGTCAGATCTCAAAAAAATAGAACACTCAAGGGAGTCTAACCATGATATGGATGAAGAACATTATTGATGAGTACTGATTCATAACCCATTAGAAAAATAAATACCTAGCTATATTAGACATACTAAAATATGAAATTTTAACTGCTATAGGTAACTATAGAAATAAATTATATATAATTCCTTGAACCTTACTAGAACAAGTACCTTTAAAGGAAGTATAAGAAGGCTTTTGAACATAATAGATATTGGTAGAATATATACATACACTTATAATATATCTATATATTATATCTATGTCTGAGAAGAAGGGTAAATAGGATGAAAAATGGTCAAATATGGGCATTAATATTTCGAAATACTATGGTTTCAATGCTATACTTATTTGAATATTATTATGGAAAGCATTTTATTAATCTAATGCCAGTAAAGAGAAAGCGATTTATTCACCTAAAAATCATATTATTGGAGCTAAAAAATCCTTTGGTTGAACTAGAATATGGATATTTCCTATTATTAAAATGGCTTAGATCAATCGCTCATGTGAATGAGGATGAACCATATCTCAAGATGAAAGAGCTTTAAATAGATAAAAGAGGACCACATCACAGGAGTAGGAGACATGCTTATCTTTCTGAACCAAGAATTAAATATTTTCTTGGTCAGAAAAAGGAGTTAAAAGATATGATAACTGTCTAAGCTTCATGAATTCATCTATTTCACAAATACACAATTCCAAGAAAAAAATTATTATATACCGAATGACTAAGTCTCAATATAAGTTAAGAATGATGATTTTTAAAATTTATGTTTTTAAATGAGATGAGGAATTTGAATGTAGGAATCCACTAGTATGGACCATGTTTTAAAAGTATCAACATAGCCCTATTTTTTGTAGAGTGTGTTATTCTTGATATCAGTGTACTGAAAGTCAATCTGATCCCATTGGTGAATAGACCTATGAGTTCAGTAGAATATCAATACTCCTGTATATATTTCACATGTAGAATCAATATAGTAAAGGTTTATTCATTCAAAAACAAAATGAGCTTGTATCTGGGTTTTGGAATTAGTAGTCATATTATCAAAGGATTGACAGTTGTGATGGGTTGAGTTGCTCTGTAATTTAAAAGAAATAGTTTTTTTTATCATTCCCTGTAGTTGATATTTAAATACCTGCTGGACACCTATGGAATGAAACCCCACCTTGATATGAAAGTAATGGACACCACTATTTTGTGGGAATAATAAGATAAGAACAACAAAAACATAAATTCTTCAAACCCCACCGATTTTTTCCAATGGATGAACCGAGGTACTTCTCATTTTCCAATACAGTCACATGAGTATTCTCATTTACACTAATATATACTGTAGAGTCCATGTTTCTAATGAAAATATCATTTGTATGATACCTTGTCTCACATAGACCAAGTTAGTACAGTTCAAAAGTTTTGATGGTTTAAGTGAGAATATGTTCATTTTAGAGTCATGGTTGTCTAGTTTGGACGTGGTTGATGAATTACATGCATAAATAAGTGTGTATATCTCTAATATCCAAACTATTATACATTTCTATGCCATTATCCTCATTTTTTCATTCATGGTGCATAAAATTTGGTGTTTTATAGTTCTTTTTTTCTTCTAGGGGTGTAAGAAGATATCCCATTACTTACTCAATTTGAGTGTTAGTCACTTTATGGTGTTCTAGTTTCTAAATACAACCCCGAACGTTTAATCTTGTTGTATGGTTCTTTCCTTGTCTGCCAACCAATTCACCACTAAATTGTTCTAATGTATGATTCTACCTAGCTTATGAGACCATGTTCACTTTTCAATTTGATTTTCATTCATTCAATTGGTTAGGTATTAGGTATTCCAAATCATTTAAATTCATGTCTCATAGAAAATAATATTTTTTATCAATTCCTACAATAAATCCTAGAAGCTATTGGGGCACCTATTGGAACCATAATCATTTGGTCTCCTTCATCATTTTCTCTTAGCCTTTCCACTTATACCATCTAATACAGTGACACCTCCTGAGATGGTCTTCCAAATCGAAAATATTTTCACCTCTTATGTGATCTTTAAGTTGTATATCTATATGTAATCTATTTCTCAACAAGTATTATGGAAGGTAGGATAATGAGGTTCATCTCAAAAGAAACTATTGGAAATGGATGGTTGGGTGATGTCTTTCTGAGAATTATGGATCACCAATACCCCAACTAAAAACTATTAAATGGTTTCTAGTTGATGTTACTACATTTCCCCACTACTACACCTTAAAAAACATCTTTCATAGAAAAAGGATGGAGGGTGGTTTGATAAATTTCATAGTCATTTGAATTCATGTTTTAGTAGAGTCCAATTATATGATAGTTCTAGTGAGTCACCCTTCCTGGATATAATTTTCATAGAGATGTTGATTTTCATTGGTGTTTTTAGTGCGGATGTGATGATAATAATTGGTAGTTATGGGATCGTTATAATTGGAAACATGAATAGTTGCTTTCCTATCTATTCATTTTCATTGAGATGTGGGAATGGTTTGAAATGGGCCTATGATCTGTCTAGGTTGATGAGAATTCATTATGTGAAACATGAAATATACTATATAAAAGGAATTGTAATATGGTTGTGTTTCATCACTATGGGAACTCTGATAAGAGCTGGGGATTGAATGAATTCTTTAGTGTGTATGACTTCTATAAGGGTGTATGACAGACGCACACGGCACATCTCATGCATGTCAAACACAAATGATCACACTAGAGGAACTGTATTCACACATTGCTTCCCATTATCCATCAATTGTTGGGTGGTGATGGAATAGATGGATGTTCAGTGGGGGCACATTGATTGTTGGAGTTTGATGTGCACAGATTGAGTCCAAACAAAATATATCTAATAAGGGTATATTAGGGTGAAAATGATAAACTGATAGACATTTCAGGAAAATATAAATTTTATGTTCTATAGGGGTACAATAATGAGAAGTGGTATTCCAATACGTTCTGGTTTCCCAATGAAATATGAAACTTGATACCTCAATTATACAAAGTGATTGAATTCATTGAGTGTTCACCATGTTTCATCCATGATTTTTGTATTCTTGTACTCTAACTTCATCTCTTCCCCCACATCTAATAATCTCACTATGGTGGTGGTACTTCACACTGTAGTCCACCATTTGATCGAGGCATTCCAATTAGACCCACTAGTATATACTTTCTGGGAGAGTCACTGAATGATCCCATTAGAGTCCTGATCCACTACTAGTCATACCCGACTCATTGAACATAAGGGAAATGGGTACATGTGATATTGTTCCTAGTAGAGTAAAATGTAGTTCATGTTCCCACCCCATAATTATACCTTAGTTCCTTCCCCCAAGGGTTTGTGATTGAGTTCCCCCTGTAATCACAACCACTTGGTGGTCAGGAAGGATGGAAAAGAAGGGGAATCCAATGACCATTCCTAATTTATTATATATATATATATATATATATATATTTAAATTCCTTGTATTTTTGAAAAAATAAATTAGGATGTCGATTGTTGGTTGTTCCATGGACATTGGAATGGTTCAGGCTGTCATTATCTATCTTCTAAATAGGTACTAAACTAGGATTAATGGACCTAATAATTTTGAGGTTGGATCACTTGTTAGATTCCAGTGGGTTCTTACCGATATGTACCACTGAATGGAAGTCTATGTTCACTTGTAGTTTAGTGGGTGGGCCCTCAGGGAAATTTTTATATAGGATGAATCACAGAGAGAGTCCATTCAACTCGATGGTTAGACTATTCACATACAATCATTGGACTAGGGTTCTCAAGCACTAGGGTGGAATCATGATCTTCAACTTTTGATCAGATGATTACATATATAATATCAATTCAGCTACTCAGACACCATAAAACCTCATTGTACTTTGTTCTAATAATCATGGACACTTTCAGAAGGGTGTATATTTCAAGGTTTTTACTATTACTACTCATATTTATGCAACTCATATGGGAGAGCATGGGGAACATGATTTATTGAGGGGCGACGATGAGATAGTGAAACAATTAGTGTATCAGTAGTGTGGTTTTCTTCAAAAAAAATTTATTATTAGGGAACTAATGGTGGATCTTTGGAATGGAATGGTCATTCTCTAGGATGAGGTATATAGCAGGTTTCATGGGTGGTCTCTTCAAATGTATTTCGTCCAAATCTATGACTTGTTGTCCTAAAGGTGCACATGGAATGGAGAAAAAGGATTCTCGACACCATTTTCTAGTGATACATCCTTGTGAGTGTATTCATGAATGGTTTATGGGTAATGGTGCACTAGATAATCCATTAGACCATGCCCAGTGGTCACTCGGTAAGCTCACATGATCAGGAATTATGGGGGGTGTTGGTGCCTTCTTGTACAATGAACATTAAAAACTAGGATGAACCATGGGATGGTGAATGCCTCCTTGAAGATGTGCTCACCCAAAAACACAAAGAACCATTACTTTGCCCAAGATACACCTTCATATTTATTTGGTTTCAACAAAGAATTTAACTTTGGCATCACTGGATTCTTTGGCATAGAGGGTTACTAGATTTCCTTCAATGGTCAGGACATTAGGGGTGATGGAGGGCATTTTATGCCTAAAAGTCTGTAGTTTGAGGAATATGACGGGTGTTGGATGAGTGGGGGTCCAATAAAACTCAATTTAATTAGTTTTTTTTTATAATAAATGAAATAATTTCCTCACATTATGTTAAATATGCATATTTATAGAGTATTTGGGATTAGATTATCCATTTAAAAATTTTATGCAAATTCATGTTTTCCTGTTTGAAGATCACTATGGTTTTTCAGAAATAATACATTTATATGACAACTATAAACATAATATTTTGTAAACATGTTCCTCAAAAATGTTAAATAACTTCTCTTAAGGACATATAAGCTAGATCTTGAATTTTATTAGGGTAAAATGGCCATGAAGCAAATGATAGACTATACTTGATAGATTGGACATCACTTCGGTATTTAGACCATAAAATCTCCCTTATTTCATGGATTGGGTCCAAATTTTTAGAGAGTATAGAGGACCCAATTTTTTAAAAATAAACTTTAGGTAAGGAAATCTTGTTCAAAAGGTTTGTATGTAAAATATTCTATTCAATTTGGATTAAAATATTTGTTCAAATTCTCCAATACAACATGAAAAGTCATGAAACCCTATCCCCCATACCCTATAAATGTGTGTTTTTATCATTTGTATAGGTTTGGAAGTTTCATATAGGATTTATAGAAGATGATATCTGGTGACCTTCCATTTTAATACACTTATTGAGGATGGGATCTCTCAAGCATGGATCTCCTCCAAAATGATCTTCTTTTCCACTTCTTTGTTGTAACATTGTTATTATTTCAATAAAATATATATTTCACTCCAATTTTAGCTATTAATTTAAATTTAATTTCAATTATATTTAGTTATTTGTTATGTTACTCAATATTATAATCATTATTGGGTTATTACCTTTCTAAACTTTTTCACATGAAAAATGTTTCTACGATGACTACATCGCCCATGGAAGAGTGGTTTCTAGTAATCGATCTATCCATTACCTTATTAATTAATTAATTTTGAATGAATGAGATACTATAAATATCTTAATGTGATATATGAATTTAGTTTTTAATTTAAATGAAACAAATCAAGAAATTGAAAAATTAACAAAATGCATGAAAGGTCGAGAATTGTGTGAATTGTGAGAGCGCACTATTAATCAGTAAAACAAAACAACACGAGATCAATTTTTAGAGATTAGGTATAATAAATAATCTCAATTAAAACTCATTTATATAATGGTTATGTTCCTTAATTTACCGATAACCATTACCTATCAGTATAACATCAATCAAAGTAGGGTGCTAGGATTTCAGATTCTCAACCTATCCTATGTTTTAATTAATTTCACCATTATAGGTAAGTTAAATAACATAGGGTTAGAGGTTTAAACAAATAGGGGAAAATAATTATGTGTATTTTCATTTAAAGAATAATTATTAATAATTAATTCATGATTTATATTTAGATAGATTACACCTTATAAAATATTGTATAAAAAAACATCGCATCTTTATGATTTCTCAATCTCATTTCAAAAAACAAAAAAAATACAGTCTTATTCCACCACAATTAATATTGTTTTAAAAATGAAAAAAATCCCCCATACATTTAATTAGTGTTATTATTTTTATTTTGTTTTAAAATATGTTTAATTTTTTTTAATTACTTCCTCATTTGAAATACGACCTTGGTCACCTACTCTACAAAACCTAAAAACTACATATCATTTGAGAGCACACACGATAGCACTATTAAAATTGGTAATGTTTCTATAGAGATAAATTTATTTTTTCAACAAATTAGAGGTGTTTATTTCATTTTTCATTACATTATTTAATTATCTTCTCTCATTTTATTTCCACTTTCTCAATTTTTCTTCTTTTTATTATTAATGTTTTTGGACCATCAACTCAAACATTTTATATTTTAATTCTAGTCCACTTTTATACATTTATTTTTTTTGATTTGTGACATGAAATAATATCAACGATCTCTTAGATCTTGACACTAATATTAAATGATGTATCAGGGATCGAATCAGATAGTCTCAAACTATAAGAAGTTTCAACATTCACCCAATTTGTGGAATAAATCTATTCTAGAAACATTGAAATTTGATGCACTTTTAAATTAAACAAAAAATTTGAACCAATATATAAAATAATAATAATGAACATAATATAACCATTCAGTAATGGGATAAAATAGTAATTAACTATCAACCAATTTTGTTTTGCATATCTGAACATTGAATCAGACACTGAATTAAAATTTGGATTGATACAACTTATTCTAATTTTTTTTGGAAAACATTATGAGAATAAAAACAAAACACATAAAATAATTTAATTTTGTTTGATTAACCTTAAACTAATAAATTTCTCTGAATAACAAATAAATCTAAGATTATTCACATTCTGGCATGATGGAACTGGAAGATATTTGATGTATTATTTACGTCTTGAAGATGTAACTTGTTGGAATAGTTTCAAAAAACTTTTTTTACATATATTTCTTCTTGTATCAAGGGCCAATACAATTTTAAAAGTGATATCAAGGATTATGTAATTCCAAGGGGAGTCAATGTATGAGTACTGGTTGTGATTAGAGAAGTTTTGTACATGCTTCTCACTTCACCCAATTAGAGATAAAATATTCATCCAATACTTATATGAGGGAATCATACTTTTGGAGAGGAGTATGTTGGATGTTGCATCTGGATGGGAATTGGATGAAAAAACACAAGTAGATACATGTCCTTTGATCAATAATATTTTCCAAAAATCCCATCAATTTTGATATTGAGGTACATCCCATGTTAGAGGATTACATTAGGTATGTCTTTCTTATACTTAGAATAATTAAATGATACCATATTAGATGAATTGACCACTATGGTGAGAAATGTTTTTGGATCAAAAGGAATCCCAACCCACTCTTATCTGGTCTTGTGATATTTTCCATGAATCAAACCTCCCAAATGACTATTTCCTCCAACTACAAGAGATAGAGGATTGTGTAGTAGTATTCCCTGGGAGACCATATTTCAAACAACAAAAACCAAATACCCAGATGAAGTATGATTCCTTTTCACCAAAATATAACCAAGGATGGAATGATCAAAAATATATGATGTATGGATCCAGGAAATAAAAAAGGCCCCCTTTTCAATAAAATTTATAGTAGCCTCTTCCTTACCAACATGGATTTCAAAAACTCTAAAATAGAATTGAAGCCCAAATAAAAACATGTCAAGAACAATGGAATTCCCAACCAAAGGTATATTATAATACTGTGAACAAATAAAAAAATTATTATTCATAAACTAAATGATCTTGAGATCCAAGGTCTAGAATTGAGGGAGTTGAAGACTCAATTGAGCTAGATTCCTACTACCCTTCGTGAATTGGTATGTATAAAATCTAGAAGTATTCCATCCCATCCTACACCAAATCCCAAGGGGAATGTCAGGGCCATCACATTGAGAACTTGGAATAAAATGACTCATAGCTATGCACCAATCATTCCACAAGGATTATCATCAACCCCGAAGAAGACCCATTCAAGAAAAACTATTGAGTAGCCAAAGGAGAATAAAAAAGTTAGAAAATGATTTATGATGTTCCTCCTAAACCCCTTACATTTCTCAATAAATTTTATAAAAATCATGAATATGGATGAAGAGTTGATGAAAATAGAGTTTTTGGACACATTCAACTATGATGAGATCAACATCCCTCGATTAAAATAAATCATGAAAATTAAAAGGTAGGCAATGTTTTTGAATGAAATGTGTACAGATAGAAGATATATAAAATGAACCGAGGGGATGAAACATGGGGGGATTGTCTCTACACTCATCACACCAACCATGGTGAAGCCTACAATGTTAAAGGACCCTTGGACATTCAATATTCCATACATAATATGGGTGTTTCATTTTTCTAATGCTTAATGTTATTTGGGTGCCTCCATTAATCTCATTCCTTACTCTATTTATTTTCCTTTCAAGTTGGTGAGATGAAATCAATAAGGGTGGTGGTGAAATTTGGGAATAGGGTCAGAACATACCTGATGTGATTCATCGAGGATATCCTTATTTTGGAAAGGGATATGATAATTCATGAAAATTTCTATGTGATAAATATGTTTGATGATCAGGTAAGTTCTCATGAACCATTATTCTTGGAATACCCTTCCTCCAAACTTCAAATACAATCATTAGTATTCAAAAGGTCACACATTCTATGGTGTTTGGAGATTGGATCATTTGATTTAATAATATAGACTCTATAAAGTACCCATCTGTGGACCATATAATTTATTTTTCTTCTTTCCCAACCCATATTGTGATGATACTAAAAATAATTATTTCAAATCTTTTTCAAATGGGGATCTTTCCATAGATGTAGTAATTTTGAGTATTGGTTCTAGTTAGATGACTAATAAAACATCCACACATGTTTCTAATGAACGATCCTCTCTTGTATTTGAATATGATAAGGATTCTTATTCTTGTTTCGATCACATTCAGTATGATTATGACATGCATATTGAGTTTGCTAATGGATTTGATGCATTATTCTATGATTTTAATGATTTCTATTCTAATACAGATGTTCATTGTAAAAATATAGTTGTTCCTTCAATTTCTCCATCTATACATCACACCTACATTTGAACTAAATCAATTTCTAGCAAATATAAAATAATCATACTTTTTGAGTTGTGAGAGATTGTATGTTATAATTTATAACAATATCCCTTTTGAACATGATGAAAAACTATTGAATATTTTGTGGGAGAACATTAAGAAGATTTGGCAGACCTTGGATGACATATCTAGTATTATCCCCACCATTTACATTCATAGTATTATTTTGGAGGATGGGGAAAAATCAGTTAGGAAGCCAAAATGAGACATTATCAAGCTATTTTGGATGTTTTTAAAAAATAGGTTGAAAATTTTCACAAGGTAGGTATCATGAATCCTATTTCTGATTCCTAATGTGTGAGTCCTTTTTATATTGTTCCTAAGATAAGTGGTGTTATTACTGTAAGAAATGGAATATATGAATTACATCCAATTAGGTTTAAAAATAGTTATCTTTTGTGTATTTATTATAGGAAACTAAATCAACCTACTTGTAATAACCATTTACCCCTCAAATTTTTTAATCAAATTTCTAAGAGACTAGCAGGGAACTCACAATATTGTTTGTTGGATGGATTTTAATGATATTTTCTAGTTCCTATAACTTCATAGGATTTGGAGAATACATAATTCACTTGTCTATTTGGAACATTTTCCATCCAAATGATGTAATTTGGACTTTTCAATTCCCCAATTACCTTCCAAAGATGCATAGTGATTATTTTTTCAGATTTCATTGAGACCATCCTGAAGGTATTTTTGGATGATTTTATAGTGTATAAATATTCAATTTAGGAATGTTTATTTAGTTTTGTAATGTTTTTGAATTGTTGTAATGAGAGGAATCTTTTTTTGAACATTGATTTTTTTTCATGGTAGATAATGAAAGTTTATTTTGGAACATTGTGTAAAAACAAGGAATAGAGGTTGGTAGATAGTATTTTATCTTTTCCATAGACTTCCTTTTTGCGTGATGTTAGATCATTATTAGGGGATGCATGATTTTATCGATGATTCATCACATATTTTATTCTTATTTCTCTAGCCTTATATGGATTTAATTAAAAAGATATCGACTTATTGTTTTATAATTCATGATGGGAATATTTTTTTTGGCTAATAAAACATATGGCCACTCATCTGATCATAATACCCCCATAGAGGGAGATTAATTTTTTGTATTATGTTTGATGCATCCAAAAACATGGTTGGATAAATCATATATCAGAGGATGGAAAGGAGGTCCTAGGAGATTGTTTCTATGTCGATGACTTTGCATTTATCCCAAGACTATTACACCCCATTGCAAAAGGTGTTTGTTGTTGTTATATTTTCCTTAAATAAATTTCATTCTTATTTATTGTCCTCTAAAGTAGTTGTTTTGACTAACCATGAATAAATGAAGTAACTCTTGTAGAATCCGAAAGAAAATCCCAAAATTTCCTCAAAATGGCCCAATGTTATTCTATTTCTATTCATTTTTTTCTTATCATCATTTTAAGGTTTAAAGGGGAACCCTTACATATCACATAGGTTTTGTGACATTGCATGACCTAAATGTATTAGATGAATTCATCCAGACTATATGTATATTTAACTACCCCTCCCTAGAGTCTACATCATGATGTCATCTCTCCACCTTCACATGACTATTCGGCTAGGCTTCTCGTGCATGCATAGGCTGGTCCCAGTGTAAATAGCCATACCCTCCCATTCTTCCAAATATGTTATGGATACTCCTTATTCAAGAATCTAGTATTGAGATAATGGATATTATGGGTTCAGAGAACTTTTTGGAAGACCCCATGAATAGTATTACTCACACACAAGATGAATACGTCATGGACCAGGTACCACTTCAGAACACTTTCCTTGATGGGAATCTCTATGTAATCTTAGGTACACATCATTGGTAGGAATATTTAGTAAACAACCTTGCTTCCTCTGAAATTACTATAAATTTAAATAATCATCAATTCTATAAATTATAGAGTGAATCTATATATTATGTGTGGTATGGTCCCTAGCTCTGGTTCAAGTGTAGTGACCAATTCATTATGGGATGTGGGACCGATCACGAGTATGGGTCCTTTTCACATTTTCCTCATACAATTATTGTGGAAACTTTGGACTCCAACAGACAGATATATATGTCTTAGAACATTGATTACATTGGCCAAGATTTTTCCATGATGATCTAGGGTTTTTAGGTCATTTCCACTTTATTGAAAATTACAAACATTTCAAGGAGACACGAGATTCCACAACATAAAAAATTATTCTAAATTTTTTTATATGTATAGGGAATTGATTATATGGCTCCTTTTCTAAGTTATTTTTGTTTTATATACATTTTTGTTTCTATTGTTTATTTTATCAAATGGGTAGAGCCCAAGGCCACTTCTAATGATGATTCTCATGTTGTTATGGATTTTTAAAGGCTGAAATTTTAATTAGGTTTGGAGTAGAAATAGACATCATCAGTGACCAGGGGGCACACTTTTGTAATCAGAATTTTTCTTCCCTCCATTCAAAGTATGTGGTGATGCATAAAACATCCACTTCGTACCACCCCCAAAAAGATATTTAGGGCAATGTTTTAAATTAGGAGTTGAATTTTTTTTGGAAAAAAACTATACAGGAGAATGGGAAGGAATGAAGAAAGTACCTTCATGATGCACTTTGGGCTTATAGGATGTAATAAAAAGACTCCCATCGTTATATCTGTATTTTTTATTTTTTTGGGAAAGCCCATTATCTCCGTGTGGAGGTTGAGCATTGAGTATATTAGGCTATAAATAAATGCAACATGTATTAGGCCCATGATAGAATTCAAAGGAGGAAAAAAATAAAAAATTTGAGGTTATTTTATTGTCATAGTATGAAAAAACATGTCCCTAAAAAAAATATAAAAAGATAATCAGGATGTAATGATAAAAAATGGAGTTTCATGTAGGGGAGAAATCCATTCTATGCAGTTCAGACAAAAGATAATTTTCGATAAGTTTCATTATTGATGGTTATGTACTTATATTGTATCTAATTTGTTTCTTTATGGTATTGTGGAGATTACAAAATTGGGCACATGAATGAGATTTATAGTCAATGTGAAATGTTTTTAGTAATACATTGATGGAACTCTAACCATTTTAGTTAATTTTATCACACTACATGTCGCCATCATCACTTGAGATAATCAGGACTCTTTTAACCCATTCACTTATATATTATTTTTCCTATTTAAAATTATATATTTCATGTGTACATATCATCTCACATGTTCACATTGAGTACCATTCAATATTTTATATGTGGTGGGAGGGGATTACATTTTGGAATAGCAATTTAGGATTTTGATTTGTGTGTTTTGTGTCTATTTTCTATTAGGTTCTCTATGAATGTTTCAAAAAAACACTAAATATCATTAAAAATATCTTGTACCATGCTCATTTACATGTCAGACATTTGAAAAATTCAAAATTTTAAAATTCATTGGTAGAATGATAATCATGAGTATGATTTCATCACTAAGGTTTGATTTTTATAAAAATATAAGTCATTGTGATATGATTAGTTGTTTAATTATAAGGCCTTTTTTGATTTTGAAGCTATTATCTATGATAATTTGTCCTAGTAAATTGTTTCATTAATTTATCCACATAGCATTCCATGGAACCATGACTTATGGAATTTTTCCTAATCAATTGAATGTATATCCAATTATTGAAAATGAAAATTTCACCTTATATTAATGGTTGGTCCATACATTCATTTCTTCTCCTATCTGTTTCATTGTTGTACCAAATTCATCTATCCATGTGTAAATAATATCTCAAATTTATATTCCATATAAAAAATAAATAATAAAAAATCAAAAACAATTATTAATAAATATGGTTGTGTTTAAATGTACAACATGTGGGGATATGTAGGTCAGGTGCTTAAGGTTTGACTTTTGGGAATGCTTAAGTGAGTGGGTCATGAAATTTGATTTTAGAAGAATGATGAGTAGGTTAAATGAAATTAATCTAATTATGAAGAAATATTTTTACATAACCTAGATATACTGAATAATGGGTCAAGATATGATCTTGAAATTTTACGCACACACACATGGGGAATTATTGTTATTATACAATCATAACTATTTTCTATTTGATTAGTGTCAAAAGTATCTCTCAGTTTTTTTCTGATAAAATTTATGAGATAATTACTTTAAAATTTATTGATATTGACTCTTGATGAGATCCATACTTTTCCTATATTTCCAATGTGGATTGGGAAATACAAACATTCATATCTTGTCACAATTTTCTGGATTACAAAATATGTGACTTTTCTTAGATGTGAAAAATAATTAGTGTAGATGAGTTGATAAAGAAATTATGAAGTATTTTATTCATAATAAAAGACACAATTTCGTCAAATTTTATCAAATATGGTTATTTATAGAATATTTTGTATTAAATAATTAATTCGGAAATTTGATTAAAATGCATGTTTCTTCCCTTTTAAATTTTCTATATTTTTTATGAATAAATATTTTTCTATGACATTTATGAACATAATTTTTTTGAATTTATTCCCCCCTAAATTAGATATAACATTAATTTTGTACATTAGAGTTGGATTTTTCATTTTATTGGATTCAATGGGATATGAAATCAAATATGGACTGGACTCTCTAGATTAGAAACAACTTCGGTGTTTAAGACATAACATCAAAAAAATTAATTGGATTGGTCCTAAATATTTATAGAGGCTAGAGGAAACAATTTCTGATATATATTCCTTCTAGAAGGATATCCATTTCATGCATTATGGAGGCCAAATAGTAAGTGAAACTTGGATTAAAATATTTTTCCAAATTTCACATTCACACTTGAAATGTTTTAAAACACTAGCCTCCCCTCGACTCTTTAAATGTGTGTTTTATCATTTTCATGGGGTTTTATGTGACTTAGAGTATTGAGAGAAGAGTATAAATTGTTCCTTTCAATTTCAATACACCATTTGGGGAGGGAAACTCTCACGCAAGGATCTCCTCTAAAATTCTATTTTTTTCTTCTAATTTTTTGTAATGTTGATGTTCCTTCAGTGAAATGTTCATGTCAATCCCATTTATCTTGTTATTTTAAATTTCATTATTTTTTCATTTATATATTTGATAATGAACTCATGAATATAAATTTAATTGGGTTATACACTTTTTAAACCTCTACGCCAGCAAAACGCTTCTACGTTGACTGCACCTCCCATGAAAGAGTAGTTTTTTAGTAATCAATCTACCTATTACCTTAATCATTTATATATTTTGAATAAATTAAATATTTTATTTCAGTTAATAGGATTGATGAATTTAGTTTTTAATTTAAATTAAACTACTCAAACAAGTGAACAAATAACACAAAATACGTGTTGTCGAGAATTGTGTGAATTGTGAGAGCACAACCCTAATCAGTATAATAGAACAAGATGAAAACATTTTATAGAGTTAAAATATAATCCATAAACTCCATTTATCATCATTTTGGGAATGTATATATTCAAAAATTTTCCACTAACCATAAGTTAGACTTAGACAATTAATCAATGTAGGGCGCTATGATTACATGTTCTGAAGCTAGCCTAGGTTTTAATTTATTTCTTCATTGTGGTTAGGTTAAATCCCATAGGGTTCAAGGGTTAAACAATTTAGGGATAATACATATGTGTATTTTAAATTAAATGAAAATAACTAATAAGTAATTGAATTGGTTTATTTATATTTATTACTCATTCTAAAATATTTTTTGAAGAAACTTATTCACATTGTGTTTTCTCAATCACATTTAAATAAATACAATCTTCTTTCATCATGCATGTTCTTATTTTATATAGTATAATAACACCAAAAATATTTTGTGTAGTTTCATTATTTTATTTTTTTTGAATAAATATAATATGTTGGTTTAATTACTTACACCTTTGAGAGATTTCCTAGGTTATCCACACTACCACAGATAAAAAATAAATATCGTTTTAGAGTTCCCACAATGATTCCTTTTGTGGTCTATTTCTTGGAGACCTACAAATGGTTAATTATCTAGCGCGTGAGTGGATGGTTAAATATAGGGATCAATTCCAACAAATTCTAGGAGGTCATTAGGAAGATAGAATAGGGAATGGGGAATGCACTGCTAGAAGTGGTGAGCATGCTATGAGCGAAATTTCTAACCAGTGCATCATCCACATATAGGTCATGGGGACGGAATTCAAGAACAACTAGTGGTGAATATGTAGGATGGTATGACTGTGATTGAGGATATTGTATGATCTAGAAACCATGAAATGTGATGTCCAAGTGTCAATTGAATATATGTAGATATTAGAGAAAATAGAATCATCTAACTTGATCTATACACTAAATTAACCAAAAACATGGTATTAGCGGCTATTGAGCACCATGGGGTGAGATTTATCATGATACAGGGTGGAATCCACCAATCTGAGGGAACCTATCATTCTACAGGTCTCGCATTTGGCTTCTCAAATAGGAATTGTGATATCTATTTCTACTGGTATTTTAGTGACTATGCATAGAATGAATAAAACTATCTCCTTATTATAGTAGATTGCTGACAAGGTCTTGGGGGAGAAAATAAGAGTTTTTTATGACTATTTTCGAATGGTCTTATCATAATGGAAGAATAATTGTCATTCATCCTAACTATTGACAGTGGTTCCTCAGGAATTACTACATAGCATGATTGAATTTTATACAGTGTGTGAAAAAATGTAGAATCATGGGGCACCTGTAGGTTTTGGGAACAGCGGAAGAGAATTGGTGGGTTTTCCCAACATTAATTTTAACGTTAAACAATGTTCGATCTGAGATCTGTCATGATGTAAAATTCAAAATATTCAGAATAGAACAAGGAATTAAAAACTTAAGAGGGAATATAGGAACCATAGATATAGGATCATCATATGTTGGTTATAATTAATTTAATTAATTCACAAGAATTACCTTGGTGTAATTCTTTCCTCATTGATGTCTCTGGTCACGATCCTCTGATCCATAGTTGTGTTGTAGAATCCAAGTGTAGGATTCCTCTAACGGTGATCCAAACGTGTGCCACGTATCTCTAGAAGTCGCCGAAGGGATCTTTGGGTTCTAGCACGGAAGAACCTTCGCTTGTGATGTTCCCCTTCGATCTCTTTGACCTCTCGGTCTTGAGATCATTCTTGGAGGAAGGTGTTCTTTCGGGATTGAAAGAATTCTTCATAATTGTTCTGCAAAACAATTGACTAAAAAGTTTTGGGGTTGTGAGGATATTTATAATCAGGTTTGAGGTTTACAGAGTTATGACAATAAATAAATTCATTACACATTTTATTTATTTCATTAACTCTTATTGAAACCCCAATGTCAAATTATTAATTCCTTGACATGCACCCACGATGATTATAATTAATATCATTTAATAAAACAATAATATATCCTCAAAATCTTAACTAGAAAACTACACTCTGTGTAATCATTAATACACGACATGTACTTTTTTTCATAAAACTGCACAGGATGTATGTTAAATATACAGGGAAGGTACATTTATTTTTCAATTTTTTTATTTCCTCCTTCACATTTATTAGACCTTGAGTAATGGATATTTATTTCTTAAATAAATGTAACTGCATTACTCGCTAATAAATATATTATTTCTCCCACAATATATTCTCTCGAATAACTAGTGTCGAAATAAATATAAGCAGGAATCCTTAAATAATTATTAAACCACAGTCAGGAAGAATATTTATTTAACTTGTTAAATTAATATTTAACTGAGATACATGGACACAATTAGTGTGTGACCCTCTAGGCCTCTTTCTCAGTAGCATTAGGCGGAGCCTGCCTAAATTCCAAAGATAGCGTCTAGCAACACGCCAAGGCACCCATAGAGAATGAAGTTAATGCTGCAATGATGTGTCACCTCATAAGAACGCTTATCATTTAATATAATCCCTTTGCCTGGATATCTATAATCAAGTGGGTTTCATTCTAGTTCCATCAACCCATGTTCTTGATTATTCATTCTTTGAATTTCCAGAATCGAACTCGCCCATACCTTGACATGGCCATGGATTTATTTATGCTATATTAATTCCATCAATGGGCCTGAGATATCTACTTCCATTATAAAACAGAATGGAAAAATCCTTTCTCTCATTATCTATTAATGCAGTATTACTCATTACGCACCCAACATATCCTACCTCACTAAAAATAGTGTGTCGTCACAATTTTCGTCGATACATCTAAGTTCGTGAGTTGTAATACCCATTAATAACAATCTTAAATTCTACGGACCAATACACACGTCCGAATATAGGAACATCCAATGACACTATGAAATGTGGATTTCCTACTGGCGGGTCTTGTTCTTATAATATTTTCCCGGATATTACCAAGGGTTCACACCATGAGAAGGTGCCTCAATGTTTTATGAGTCCTTACCCCTAATGGCCTGTATTATTTGTGTCCCTCAAAAAACATCATCCGGCCATAGAACATATATTCAAGAATAGTGTTATGGAACTTCCGGGTTCTAATCATAGCAGGGATCCTCTATGACCCTTTAATGAAACAGCTATCCTTAGGACATTATCAGATGCATTGACACACAGAAGAACACTCAAGAGGTGATAAGGATTTTATTAATGAATAAAGTACAAAGTAGTTGGTTCTAGGCCACCAACTTCAACAGACTCCCACTTGGACTAGAGCCAACTGCTAACAACCTTTAACCCGCTATCTCTCACATGATATTCATGCTTCTGCTGAGATTGGCCTTTAGTCATGGGGTCCACCACGTTCTCTTCCGTGGACACTCTTATCACTGCAACTTCACCCCTTTGATAGAAATCCCTCAAGAGGTGATACTTCTGAAGTATGTTCTTTGTCCGTTGATGTGACCTTGGTTCTTTTGCAAGAGCCACCGCTGCAGTATTATCACAATACAATGTAATGGGATCATTTCTGCTAGGCACCACATCAAGCTCCTACACAAAGTTCCGAATCCAGACGGCTTCCTTGGGTGCATTAGAAGTCGTTATATATTCGGAATCTGATGTAGAATCGGTGAAAACTGGCTGTTTTGAACTCTTCCTGCTCACAACTCCTCCATTGAGACAGAAAACATATCATGTTTGCGACTTTAGATCATTCTGATCTGTCTGAAAACCATCATCAGCATACCCTTTGATGACAAGATCCTCATCTCCTCCACACACCAAGAACATATCCTTAGTTTTTCTCAGACACTTAAGGATAGTCTTAACAGCAGTCCAATGATCTTCTCCTGGACATGCTTGATATCTGCCTACCATGCTCAGTGAATAGGCAACATCAAGCCTGGTAAATAACATGGCATACATGATGGATCCTATAGCTGAAGCGTATGGGATCTTACTCATTCTATCTTTCTGTTTTTCTGTCTGAGGACACATTTTCATAGAAAGATGTAGGCCATGTGCCACTATAACCAATCCCATCTTGGATTGTTCCACACTAAATCTCCTTAGTATCTGGTCAACTTATGTACTCTGACTTAGTCCAAGCAGCCACTTGGATCTATCATGAATGATCTTGATCCCTAGAATGTAGGCTTCTTCACCCAAGTCCTTCATGGATGAACACTTTTTCAAACAATCCTTAACTGACTGTAATACTGGTACATCTTTTCCAATAAGTCACATGTCATCAAAATATACTACTAGGATGACGATCACATTCCCATTAAAATTATTATAAACACATGGCTCACATTTGTTTTTAATGAACACAAATTCCGTTATGTATTTATCAAATAGAATGTTTCATGACCTGGATGCTTACTTTAATCCATAAATGGATTTCTTCAACTTGAAAACCTGTTTGACTTCACCAGGTGTCACAAACCCTTCTGGTGGTGTCATACAGACATCTTCCTGAAGGTTCCCATTAAGGAATTTTGTTTTGACATCCATCTGCCAAACCTCGTAGTCATGGTAAGCTGTTATGGCAAGTATGATTCTTATGGATTTGAACATGGGAACTTGCGATAAGGTTTCATCGTTTTCAATTACTTGACGTTGTATGAATCCTATAGCCACTAGCCTTGCTTTATAGGTGCTAACTTGACCTTCCATGTCCAGTTTTCTCTTGAATACCCATTTGCATCCTACGTGATTTACATCAACGGGCTCATTGACCAGAACCCATACTTGGTTTTGATACATGGAATCCATCTCAGAATTCATAGCTTCTAGCCATATTGCATCTTCTTATCTTTCTACTGCTTCCTTGTAGGAGGGAGGTTCATCATTGTCCAACAATAATGATTCACCATCCTCGGTGGCTTGGAAACCAAATCCCTCTGGTTCCCTTACCTCTCTTGAGCTCCTACGCAGTGCATGTGTTTCTGGAACCTCTTCCACAGGGACCTTTGGATCTTGTTCCTGTACAAACTCCACTGTATCTTGAGCATCAACTTCGTCGAAGTCAATCTTTCTCCCACTATATTTTTTGAGGATGTGCTCCCTCTCAAGAAAGATGGCTTGTCTGGCGACAGTCACTTTCTTGTCCTGAGGGTTATATAAGTAAAATCCTTTCATTTCCTTGGGATATCCTATAAAGATACACTTCGTGCCCTGGGGTGCTAGTGTGTATCTTGAGAAGGCCTTAAAAAATTCTTCGCTTCCCCATAAATGTGTATGCGACAAAATGGGATTCCTTCCATTATATAAATCAGAGGGAATTCCATTTTCCACCTTATTTGGTTCTCAGTTTAATGTGTATGTTGTAGTTTGTAATGCATATCCCCAAAATGATAATGGAAGATCCACATGACTCATCATCGGCTTCACCATGTCCAACAAGGTGTGGTTCCTCCTTTCACGAACACTGTTCCACTATGGTGTATAATGATGAGTGAGCTGAGATAGGATCCTAGACTCCCATAGAAGATCGATGAACTCTTGGTTCAGATATTCTCCACCTCGATCCAATAGTAGTTTATTTATCTTCCTACCAAGCTGATTCTCTACTACAATCTTGAATTCCTTACATTTCTCTAAGGCTTCTGACTTATACCTCATTATGTAGACAAATTTGTATCTACTCAAATCATCAGTAAAAGTAATGATGTTAAAATATCCACCTCTAGCTTCTACTAGAAATGGTCCACATACATCTGTGTGTGCCAATCCTAGAAGCTCTGTTCCCCTTTCACCCTTTCCACCAAAAGGCGTCTTGGTCCTTTTACCTTGTAAACAAGCGTGACATCTATCAAGTGGTTTTAGCTCAGAAGAGTCTAAATAGCCATCTTGAGAGATATTTGTCAAGCGCTTCTCATTTACATTACCAAGATGGTGATTCCACAACTGGGTGATGTATGAGTCATGTGAGTTTGTTTCATTATGGAATGCGAACACTTAGTTTTCGTAATTTAATACATACAAACCATTATTCAAATGTTCCATACCATAACATACATTGTTCGTATAAAAGAGACAACCCTTATTTCCAAACATAAAAACAAATCCATCCATATCAAAACAAGATACATAAATTATGTTCTTGTTAACACTAGGCACAAAATAATGGTTTTGTAAAACCAAAATCATTCCAGTTGGCAATGAGAGGTGACAGTCGCCAAAAGCCAACGCAGCTAGCCTTGCGCCATTAGCAGCTCGGAGATCCACCTCTCCTCTGGCAATCTTTATAAATCTACATGGTTCCTGCATTTGACTACAGATGTGAGCCCCAAAACCTATATCTATTAACCAATGTGTAGAAATAGAAAGATAGCACCCGATTACAAACACACCTTTAGCATCCCCATGCTTCTGGGTGCAGTTCCTCTTCCAGTGGCCCTGCATTCCACATGCAAAACACACTGCCTCTCGTTCCTTGCCATGCCTCTAGATCTTCCCCTTCTTAGAGGGATAGTGCTTCGGGGCTTCAGACCGTTTATAAGTATATGTCCCCTTTCCCTTGTCCTTCCTTTTCTTGTTCACCATAAGGACCACGGGTTTGTCATGCCCCATGTCTCTATCTACCTAGCGAATCAAGGTCAGAAGCTCTGATAGACTCTTACCATTTCCGCTCATATTATATCTAAAAATGAAGCTAGAGATGGTCTGGGGTAGTGATGATAGGTTGATATCTGTACGCAACTCATCCGGGAATTTCATCCCTAAGATGTCCAGGCATTCAATGTAGCCAATAAGATTGACTACATGAGGCCTAGCTGGCGCAGACTCTCCAAGCATAGCTTTAAACAAAGAATTGGAGATCTCATAACTATACTGTCTCGCCTTTTCATGGAAGATATCTTTAAGGTGAGACATCATGTTATACACATCCATGTTTTCATGTTGCTTCAAGAGCTCATTGGACATGTCCGATAACATGAAACACATGAAATCTGTTGAATCATCCATGTGTTTCATATAGAGAGATAATTCCTCATCACTGGCCTCTTTCCAAGGCGCAACTGGAATAGGATCTTCCAGTACATAAAATTTCCTTTCATGGTGAAGGATGATGTGTAAATGCCTCTGCCACTCTTGGAAATGAGTGCCAGTGAGAAGGTTTTCCTTCTTGAGTATGGTTCGAAATGATAAGTTTGAAGTCATTTACTTGTCGTTTCTAAAAATTAAGATGAGAAATGGTTTAGTACTTTATTAAAAAACTAAGACAAATCAATAAATTAATACATATTAGTCTCCCACTATCTTATCAAAATAAAATAGCCCTCACCATTGCATTCGGAATATTCTGTTGCCTGAATATTCTTGTGCCAAGGATCCATATTTCCCTTCACATTACCCCAACTAGGGTTGGTCAAGAAACATGAAGGGTTTTAGGTAGGCATTCCAAATTCCATATGCATTAACTCGCAACTCCTTGATCCGCTGAGTGGACTCCCCAATCCTGAAATCCTTTTATTTTGGATTTACTCAACCATTGCCTCTTGGTCACACCATGTCCTACTATGTCAGTCAACCCTTGATGTGAACCAAGTCAAGCCAACCCAAAACCTCGAATTAGAATTTCTTGATAATTGAAATCACCCCAACTAGGGTTGGTCAAGCACTTTGAACTATGGTTCGATTCTAACCAAGATTATGGAAGGTTATATTGATTTAATATTTCTTTTGAGGTATTTTATGCTTATACGTAAATTTCCATTTTATTATCTTTGATTACATGCTTGTTAATATTAAGTGGGATATACTTAAGTGATTAACCATGTCTAAGATAATATTTATGTATAAGCCAATTTTTTATTTTAGTTCCATATTTCATGCTTGTTTAATTCATTAATTGTGTAATCATGAAAACACACCCACAATAAATAAACCATGAAACTAACAGAAATAAAATAAATGGTATGATCATGAGCGTTTCTATTTGTTAGTTTATCTAGCGGTTGATAAACTACCACAAGACCTAGGGGAGAAACACCTTGAACCATTTGGGTTCATGTTTACAACTTTCCACTTGTCCACCTTTGTATCTCCTTGGATTGGTTTCACCTTGGGTCCTGACTTGAGCTGCCTCTACTAGCATGGGAGCTCCATCCATTACATATGAATTTATCTCACACGCAGGTGAGCAGTAAAAAGGGGTTTTTACATAAAAGAATCCTTGGGCGTGCAGGCCCTACATATTAATGAGGAGATGGCTCGCAGGCCAAAAAATTTAATTTAAATAAATAAATTAAAATAAACCATTGACATACAAAGGTCTCCATCTAGCTCATGATCATCCATACATGCAATGATATTTACACATAAATAAAACGAGCATTCAATTCATTAATCGTTATTGTTTAATATAAATCATTCTCGAATCAATTAATTATCTTTAATTAATCATTCCTTTTAACATAAACCCTTTTCTGAATTTCTTTGAGATTCTCATCCATCATAATTTGAAACAAATAAAATTATCCTTGTACGTAACTTGTACCTTGGAGGAAACCCGGTGAATTCCCATTTATTACACAGATGTTAAATTTAACACATATATATAAAACACCTATCATGTGTTGTGCCTCAGCTTTACGCCTGCACCATGGTACACGTATCAAGGGTTTGTATAATATAATAATAAATTTTTATAAATATGTGTAATTTGGGTGATTAAACGGCGTGTAGTTCCGACTTCACGGCGAGTACTTTTCTTCATTGTCCATCCGAAGTACATGCCCAAGGACATGGCATGTTAAAGTACTTCATAAATTTTCAGAGTACATGGCATGTATAGTGGGACACACACTGTGTAGTTTCTGCATTACACGGTTTCCAGCCGGGCAAGCTATGTACGGGGTACACGGTCCAACCCGAACCCTAAGGGACTACACTCCTTGTTTAGTTGGACCACATGGCATGTAATTCGGAAACCATGTGCCAACTGTTCCTGGTCAACACATGGTGTCATTAATGACTTAGGTATACTCCAATACACGACCTAATTGGGTGGATCATTCAATTCATTTAACGCAGACTACACGACATGTACTTCTGAATACACACCATGTATTCTGGTGTAGTATGGACAGAAACGTTTGGATCCTTTGGATGAGTTCTTCTATTTTATTTTAATCAAAATTAAAAGAAAACTTAAACTCTGTGAGGTGAACGAGAAATGCTGGAGGAGGAACTGTAATGTCTCGGACCTCTCTGGCCCATTCCTTTGTGAAAAATAAGGTCACGAAGTGTTTTGGAGGGTAAAATGGACTTTTCCCACACTTTCCATAATTTTGAAACTACACGCCGTGTAGTTTGAGTACACGTCGTGTAGTGTAATTACACGTCGTGTACCACCTTGCCAGGTATACCCCGTGTTGAAGACCGTGTCCTTGCTGTGTGGAATAATGAGTACATGCCATGTGTCTAAACTACACGTTGTGTAGTCCTTCCTCGTGTATGCGTTCCTAGTCAATGGTCGTGTACCGTGTTGGAGCCGTGTCCTTGCCGTGTGCAATAAATATGTACATGTTGTGTGTCTGAACTACACATCGTGTAGTCCTTCCCCGCGTATGCGTTACCCTCAAACCGTGTGTTGACCAGTCAACGGTCGTGGAACCGTGTTGGAAGCCGCATGGAGACCATGTAAAATAACCATGTACACACCGTGTACCCTAAAGTACACACCATGTACTTTTCCTTTTCTCACCTATAAAAGGAGGGGTCCCCTCCTACTTTCAACTCACCCCCTCTCCTCCCCTTTCCTCTGAGCAGAGCTCTCCCAAGAGACTCTAAGGATCCTTTTCTTCCATAAAATCTTTGTCCGAGATCCGATTTACGATCCGTCAGAAGCCACATGATTGTAACGACGAGGCGGAACTTCCGATCCTGGGTCCTTCATCTTTCCTTTGGCCTTTCCTTTCCGACTACCACCCGATGAGGTTTTTCTAGGACCCGATGGAAGTGACTGACGCCAACGGACTTCTTCCAAAGTGGATCCGGTGGTGCATTGCGATTGGAACCTGTTGAGGTAGGGATCATACGATTGTCTCTCTCTCTCTCTTTTGTGCATCATGAGGGGTGGGTATCCTCTTGTTTTCATGAGAAACTGGTGAACCATTGAATAAAGATAATAACTGGTCAAACAACAGGGTTGGGAAGTTTGTGATTGTTGTTACTTTATATCATGTGATAATATGTTGTGAATTGAATGAGCTCTTGCTTACTGAAGGTTCATGATATCTTTTGAGGTGATGAGGCGAGTCGACGTGGTAGCATATCAGCTGGCCCTGGCACCTCTGTTGGAGAAGGTTCATGACATCTTCCGCATCTCTTAGCTTCTTCAGTACATAGATGATGACCCCCACGTTATCGACTGGGGAGAGTTAGATATGGGAGACGACGTGACCTTCGAGGAACGACCAGTCAGGATCGAGGATCATAAAGAGAAGGTGCTCTGTGGACGAACCATTCCGTTGGTTCGTGTGTTGTAGAGGCATGGCGGCCTCGAGGAGATAACTTGGGAGTGGGAGACCCTGATGCATGCTCAGTACCCGGAGTTGTTTTGACTTGTGTTTTCCCTTGTTCTTATGAGCCTTGTGTTGATGTTGTAATGTTTACTTTTGATATATGGAATGCTTGACTTGTCAGATGTGAGACCTTTTTGTTTCCTTGTTCCCTGGTAATGTGTGACATGTCCGGATGTGTGCGGAAAGGGAAAAACCTGATCCTTAATCGAGACTCATTAATGCGGATACGATTGAACCCATGCGGGCGAGTCAGTGCCTCCTAAAGCAGATAATATCTCGACGTAGGAGAAGGAATTCTTCCCTAAACCACATGTTCGGGCAGTGTGTTGGTTGTGTGGGGTTGGGGGTAGTGTGAGTTGCATAATACTAATGTATGAAAGTGGGAAGACCCAATTCTTAATCGAGACGCATTAATGAGGATGCGATTGAACCCATTTAGGTGATTTAATGCCGCCTAAAGCGGATAATATCTCGACATAGGAGAAAGAATTCCTAACACATTTGATTAGGGTTGTTGGTTGGGTTCCTGTGATAACGAGAACCCAAAGAGGTATCTTGTTGGGTTTCCTCTGGGTCGGTTTTTGAAATTCTCGGGGACGAGAATGTTTTAATAGGTATCTTATGTAATGGCCCGGACCTCTCCAGCCCATTCCTTTTTCAAAAAGAAGGTCACGAAGTGTTCTGGAGGGTAAAATGGACTTTTCCCACACTTTCCCGATTTTTGAAACTACACATTGTGTAGTTTGAGTACACATCGTGTAGTATAATTACACGATGTGTACCACCTTTCTAGGTATACCCCATGTTTAAGGCCGTGTCCTTGCTGTGTGGAATAATGAGTACATGCTGTGGGTCTAAACTACACGCCGTGTAGTCCTTCCCCGCGTACGCGTTGCCAGTCAACGGTCGTGTACCGTATTGGAGCAGTGTCCTTTCCGTGTACTATAAATAAGTACACGTCGTGTGTCTGATCTACATATCGTGTAGTCCTTCCCTGCATATGTGTTACCCTCAAACCATGTATTGACCAGTCAACGGCCACGAAACAGAGTTGGAAGCCTCGTGGAGACCATGTAAAATAACCAAGTAATCGCCGTGTACCCAAAAGTACACGCCATGTACTTTTCCTTTTCTCACCTATAAAAGGAGGGGTCCCCTCCTTCTTTCTACTCACCCCCTCTATTCCCCATTCCTCCGAGCAGAGCTCTCCCAAGAGACTCTGAGGCTCCTTTTCTTCCATAACTTCTTCGTCCGAGCTCCGATTTACGATCCGTCAGCGGCCACGGGATCATAACAATGAGTCGGAATGTCCGAGCCTAGGTCCGTCATCTTTCCTTCAGCCTTTCCTTTCCGAATTCCACCCGAGGAGGTTTTTCCATGACCAGACGGAAGTGACCGATGCCGACGGACTTCTTCCAAAGTTGATCCGGTGGTGCATTGCGATCGGAACCTGTTCAGGTAGGGATATTACCTTTGTCTCTCTCTCTCTTTTTTTTCATCATGTGGGGTGGGTATCCTATTGTTTTCATGAGAAACAGTTGAACCATTAAATAAAGATAATAACTGGTCAAACAACGGTGTTGGGAAGTTTGTGATTGTTGTTACTTTATATCCTGTGATATTATGTTGTGAATTGAATGAGCTTCTGCTTACTGAAAATCACGATCGTTGGGGGCCTTTTCTTGCACAATTAAATGTTTCCCTATCATTATATGCTGTTTTTGTGGATATAACTTTGTGGAAATTGGTTAATCGCGTATAGTTGTCTGATTAAATGAATATCTGGAACCCTTGTGTGATCACCCCAGTTGAACAAAATGGAATAATGAATATGTGGGTGTTGTCTTGGTGGCATGTCATGGGGGTGTTTTTTGGGTTTTTATGGATAGGGTAAGCAGTGGGGCTGTAGTTGACTTGGTTGTGGGTTGGTGTGAGTGTTGTGTTAATGATGGGCTACGGGGCTACAATAAATTGTATTTAAGGGATAATGATGTACGGGTTTCGTTGTGTTGTGGTTATGGTGGTTGGCAGCGTGGCTGCGAGGATGGGTTGTTTGTGAACGGACTATGGGTTGTGATTTTTTTTTAATAAAAGTGGAATAGTTAATGAATGGTGAGACGTGGTAATGAAACAGAGTTAATTAACAATGGGGCTGGTGGGATAATAAGAAGGGCTTGGTTGTTTTGGTTGTGTTTTCCTAACTAGATTTGTGTATGGTCGGGATACGTTTTATGAATGATCGGTGTGGCTGGTTGTGGATAGTTTCCCAGTAGTTAAGGAACTAAATAATCTAATTCTACTGAAACATGAAAACCTAAATAGGGTTGGGGTTGTTTGTCGTATGCATGCTTTGTAGTAGCAGTGTTGCGTCACGTGCTCCATTTCTCTGTTTAGAAGCCATAGGTTGGGTTGCGTGGTTGGTATATATATATATATATCTGTATCTTTTGTGTTTTATCACACCCCACCCATTTTGAGCAATTAGTGCCAAACACTCCCATTTCATGGGAGAGGGTGTTATTCCCTTAGTTACTAGCTTCTTCCTGGTCCTTCGCCCCTAGGCTGTGATGGGTTGAGGTGAACTTACACCTAAGAATCTTCGGTTAGGTTTTGATTAGGGTGGATTAGGCCCAAGACTCTTCGGGTAGGTTCTACTTTTTCCTAAGAATCTTCGGGATGAGGCCCAAGTGTGTGCGGGTGAGATATGTGGTTTTGAGGCCTGGGTGTGTGGGGGCGGGATAAGTGGTTGTGAAGCCCAGGTGTGTGAGGGCAGGATACATGGTTGTGAGGCTCAGTTGTGTGCGGGCGGGAGACGTGGTTGTGAGTCCCAGGTGTGTGCGGGCGGGATAACTGGTTGTGAGGCCCATGTGTGTGCGTGCGAGATACGTGGTTGTGAGGCCTAGGTGTGTGCGGGCGGGAGACATGGTGGTGAGGCCCAGGTGTGTGCAGGCGGGGAGAGTGTGGCAGTGTCAGGACGTTCATCGTTAGGAAGAGCAGCTGACTAAAGGGAACTGGTGTGGGTTACCCAATACTCTTGTTTCTTATATACTACTACCTGTTGTGCTTGTGTTTTGGTGAGTGTGGCTAGTGAGGTTGGGTGGATATAATTCCTTGCTAGGTTTCTTCTGTTGTTCTCACGGGACATTAGGATTTCTCCCCACTTGTGCATGAGAGTTTTAGGTTTCCCTACTGAGTATACTTGTATGCTCACCGTACATTTACTTTCAGGTTTCTAGGAGGACTACCAGGGCCGTGCGGGACCCTACTAGTTGGACAGTTGGAGTTGTTACAGTTTTTGTTCTCTTGTTTTCTTTTGGTATTGTACTTTGAGCATTCTTGTACTTGTACCTTGTTATAAAATTGTTTAAACATGCATTTGGGCTTGGTTTGGTTTTATTTCTATACACTTGTTCCTTTTTTCCTTTTGTTGGTTGACTTGTCCTATATCCTTATCCTAAATAATAAAAAGGGTAATGCCTCCCATATTTGTGAAAAATCATACCCTTGGTGCTAGTCGCCACCTCAGGGCCTACTGGATGCAGGTCTCGGGTGTCATTATCTCCCTTCTACCATTTCTATCTTAGGAGGGGCATCTTTGTTGGGAGGGGGACATGAAAGATTGGTATCTTAGGCTGATGGTTGAGAGATAGGATGGAGTCTAGAGTTAGACACAGTGAGGATTGCATGGGACGGTAAGGTGACAATGTTAGTCAATATTGGTGCGTGACATAGGCCAGGGAATAACAGCTAGGACATGAGATTTTAGGGCCCCTCGTGATCCGATGCAAGGAGTCTGAGCCTACTGAATGACCAAGTGAGACAACATTGATTACAGGGTAGAGACCCTAGGGAAGGTACATGCATCACCATGACTGTGTTTTACTTTATTTGGGTGTTCTGGGAATGAAATTGAAATAAAATGATAAAATAAAACCTTGAGTTTCCTTACTACTTGGGCTTAGGTGATCCTTGTTTATTGTACAGCTATGGAACCTGGACATCGTCCCCAGGTGGCTCAGACGGCCGAGACCCATCATATTCAGGTGGTCGATCAGCTGATGATTGATCGAGAGGAGGAAGATAGCTAGTGGTAGAAGTCTCTCTGTTCCTTCCAGCGGAAGACCCTCATGAAGGACAAGGGTAGTACATCGGATACGGAGACAGAGGGGTGGCTTGAGGAGATAGGGATCTCTTTTACCTGGATCTGTGCTCCTGAATCGAACAAAGCAGAAACAAGAGTGCTGAACAAACAAATAGTACCTCTCTCTACCTCTGGTTCTGCTAGAGCTGTCAACACTACTGCATGAAACTGTCCACGCCCAGCTCCTCTGCCTCTCTGATGTCATCCACCTACACGACCACGCCCTGGTTGAGGTCCCTGAGGAGCACCTTGAGGTCGGCCTGCTCCTGCAAAATCTTGTACTGACTGGTTGTTTTCTGTTGTTGCCATTATCGATTGCTTCTGGAGAAGATTCGTGTTCTCTGACATGGATGGGAAGCATGTAGCTTTTGTTGGCGAGAGGAGCTATCAGGTGAGAAGCCGGAATGTGGAGCCTCTCCTTTACTTGTTAGGTGGTCTATCAGTGGTTCCAGCTGATACAGAGATGATGGATGTCTCGGATGTTGTTGGGGAGTTCCTCGATCTTTTTCCTGAGGAGGTTGTGACTCTACGCCCCCCCCCCCCCGCCCCCCCGACGTGAAATTGAGTTCAGGATAGACTTACAGCCTGGTGCTCGTCCGATTTCGATGACCCCTTATCAGATGGAAGCTTCGGAGTTGCGGGAGTTGCGGATTCAGATTGAAGATCTGATGGAGAAGGGTTTTGTTCGACCCAGCGTATCTCCATGGGGTGCTCCAGTTTTGTTCGTGAAGAAGGCAGATGGTGGTCTCATGCTATGCATAGACTACCGAAGGTTGAACCAGGTAACGGTCAAGAACCGATATCCCCTCCCAAGGATAGATGATCTCTTCGACCAACTGAGGGGAGCAGGTTGGTTTTCCAAGATTGATCTATGATCTGGATATCATCAGCTGAGGTTAAATGACAGTGACATCTCGAAGATGACTTTCAGGTGCAGGTATGGGAACTTTGAGTTTGTGGTGATGCCATTTGGAGTTATGAATGCACCGGCTGTGTTCATGGGACATATGAACTTTTTCTTCTGGGAGTTTCTGGACCAGTTCGGCATTGTGTTTATCGATGAAATCCTGATCTACTCAAGGTCAAAGGAGGAGCAGGTTGAGCATCTTAGGGCAGCTTTGGAAGTCCTTCGACACCACCAGCTTTATGGGAAATTGTCGAAGTGTAAGTTCTTGACATAAGAAGTACACTTCCTTGGGCACATGGTGTCTCAGCATGGAGTGTCAGTAGACCCGTCGAAGGTGGAGGAAGTTGTTTCTTGGTCAGCACCCAAGGGCGTGGCAAAAGTTCGTAGTTTCCTAATGTTAGCATGTTAATATCGGAGGTTCGTTTCGAACTTCTATCGAGTTGCTTCTCCTTTGACAGCTTTGATGAGAAAGAACCAGGTCTTCCTATAGATCGAGAAGTGCCAGACATATTTTGACTACCTGAAGGAGAAGTTGGTCAGTGCTCCCATACTCAGGTTACCAGAGGAAGGGTTTTTGTATGAGGTGTTTTGTGATGCTTCTGGCCTTGGTCTGGGGTGAGTGATGATGTAGAAGAAGGGAGTGATCTGTTATGGGTCTAGGTACTTACGCCCTCACAAGCGTAACTATGCCGCCCATTACCTAGATCTTGCAGCAGTAGTGTTCGCAATGAAGTTGTGGAGACATTACCTCTTTGGGGAGAGCTTTGTGGTCTTCTCATATCACAAGAGCTTGCATTATAACTTCTCCCCGCGTGACCTGAACATACGGCAGCGGAGATGGGTCGAGTTTCTCCAAAACTATGACTTTGAGATCTCTTACACTGAAGGTAAGGGAAACATTGTGGCTGATGCCATGAGCAGGAAGTCACATCAGGAAGTGGTTCGAGAGTCCACTGATTCTTGGAAAGTGATAGGAGAGTTGGCTGCCTTGCACTTGTATGCCAGGGTAGAAGGTGTTAGAGGCTATTTGTTTCAGATGACGATGCAGTAATCCTTGCTACAGCAGGTGGAAGAGTTTTAGTGGGGGGACTCCGAGGAAGAAGTGATGCGGGATCGTGTCGATCAGGGGAACGCTCTAGAGGGATGGTCAGAGGACAGCCGACATCGGAAGCTTTTCCATGGAAGGTTGTTTGTTCTGGAGGCAATACATGAGGGAGTTCTCCATGAGTTCCATAGCTCAGCCTTGATAGTACATCCTGGAGTTTAAAAAATGTACCGAGGCCTGAGGGATTAGTTTTGGTGGCCCGGGGTCAAATGGGAAGTGGAGGAGTTTGTGGATAAATTCCTTCTGTGTCAGCTAGTGAAGGCTGAACACCATGTTCCCAGTGGTTGTTTGCATCCTTTAGATATCCCCGAGTGGAAGTGGGATGAAATCTCAATGGAATTCATCATAGGACTACCCAAAGCTCAGGTGGTTATGATGCTATCTGGGTGGTGGGGGATCAACTGACGAAATCAGCTCACTTATTAGCAATTAAGGAGTCACGCCTGGTGATTACCTTAGCACAGAGGTACGTAGACGAGGTTGTGTGGTTTAATGGAGTTCCAAAGACTATCGTCTCAGATCGGGATACTCGGTTTACCTCACGAGTTTGGAGGGGGTTACAACATGATTTTGGAACCCAGCTACGCCTTAGTACTGCTTTCCAGCCCCATACTGATGGGCAGATAGAGCGGAATATCCAGACATTGGAGGACATGATGCGAGCATGCATTCTGGATTTTGGAGGATCATGGGTACGACACTTGCCTTTTGTAGAGTTCTCTTACAACAACATCTTCCACTCTACTATTGGCATGGAACCTTTTGAGGCTTTTTATGGAAGGCCATGTCGTTCACCCATTTTTTGGGAACATTGTTGGTGAGACAGGTGCTCTTGGGCCCGATTTAGTGCAGAGCACCACATAGAAAGTCCAGCTTGTACGTGAGAGGATGAAAGCAGTCCTGGACCGAAAGAAGACTTATGCTGATTGTCGGAGGAGGCCCTTGGAGTTCGAGGTGGGAGATCATGTGTTCTTGAAGGATTCCCCTCGACGGGGGCAGCGGAGGTTTGGGATAGGGAGCAAGCTCTCTCCTAGGTTCATCAGACCATTTGAGGTGATGAGTCGAGTTGACGTGGTAGAATATCAGCTGGCCCTACCACCTCTGTTGGAGAAGGTTCATGACATCTTCCACATCTCACAGCTTCGTCGGTACTTACACGATGACCCCCATGTTATCGACTGGGGAGAGTTAGATATGGGAGATGACCCGACCTTCGAGGAACGACCAGTCAGGATCGATGATCGTAAGGATAAGGTGCTCTGTGGACGTACCATTCCATTGGTTCGTGTGTTGTGGAGGCATGGCAGCCTCGTGGAGAGAACTTGGGAGCAGGAGACCCTGATGCACGCTCAGTACCCAGAGTTGTTTTGACTTGTGTTTTCCCGTGTTCTTTTGAGCCTTGTGTTGATGTTGTAATTTGTAACTTTGATATATGGAATGCTTGTCTTGTCAGTTGTGAGAAATTTTTGTTTCCTTGTTCCCTGGTAATGTGTGACATGTCCAGATGTGTGGGGAAAGGGAAAAACCTGATCCTTAATCGAGACGCATTAATGCAGATACGATTGAACCCGTGCGGGTGTGTTAGTACCGCCTAAAGCGGATAATATCTCGACGTAGGAGAATGAATTATTCCCCAAACCACAGGTTCAGACAGAGTGTTGGTTGTGTGGTGTTGGGGGTAGTGTGAGTTGAAGAATCATATTATATGAAAGTGGGAAGACCCAATTCTTAATCAAGACGCATTAATGAGGATGCGATTGAACCCGTGTAGGTGAGTCAGTGCTTCCTAAAGCGAATAATATCTCGACATAGGAGAAATAATTCCTAACACATATGATTAGGGTTGTTGGTTGGGTTCCTGTGATAACGAGAACCGAAAGAGGTATCTTTTTGGGTTTCCTCTGGGTTGGTTTTTGAATTCTCGGGGACGAGAATGTTTTAAGAGGTATCTGATGTAATGGCCCGGACCTCTCCGGCCCATTCCTTTGTCAAAAAGAAGTTCACGAAGTGTTCTGGAGGGTAAAATGGACTTTTCCCACACTTTCCAGAATTTTGAAACTACATGCTGTGTTGTTTGAGTACATGACGTGTAGTATAATTACATGATGTGTACCACCTTGCAGGGTATACCCCGTGTTTAAGGCCGTGTTCTTGCTGTGTGGAATAATGAGTACATGCCGTGTGTCTAAACTACACGCCGTGTAGTCCTTCCCCGCGTACGTGTTGCCAGTCAACGGTCGTGTACCGTGTTTGAGTCATTTCCTTGTCGTGTGAAATAAGTAAGTGCATGTCGTGTGTCTGATCTACACGCCGTGTAGTCCTTCCCCGCGTATGCGTTACACTCAAACTGTGTGTTGACCAGTCAACAGCCACAAAACCGTGTCGGAAGCCGCGTGGAGACCATGTAAAATAACCAAGTACACGCCGTGTACCCTAAAGTAAATGCCGTGTAATTTTCCTTTTCTCGACTATAAAAGGAGGGGTACCCTCCTCCTTTAAACTCACCCCCTCTCCTCCCCTTTCCTCCGAGCAGAGCTCTCCCAAGAGACTCGAAGGCCCCTTTTCTTCCATAACTTCTTCATCCGAGCTCCGTTTTACAATCCGTCAGCGGCCACAGGATCGTAACAACGAGGGGGAACTTCCGAGCCTAGGTATGTCGTCTTTCCTATGGCCTTTCCTTTCCGACTTCCACCCGAGGAGGTTTTTACATGACTAGAAAGAAGTGATTGACACCGACGGACTTATTCCAAAGTTGATCCGGTGGTGCGTTGCGATTGGAACCTGTTGTGGTACGGATCATACCATTGTCTCTCTCTCTTTTTTTGTATCATCTGGGGTGGGTATCCTACTGTTTTCATGAGAAACAGTTGAACCATTAAATAAAGATAATAACTGGTCAAACAATGGGGTTGGGAAGTTTGTGATTACTGTTACTTTATATCATGTGATATTATGTTGTGAATTCAATGAGATTCTGCTTACTAAAAATCACGGTCGTCAGGAGCATTTTCTTGGACAATTAAATTTTGCGCTAACTTTCTAGGCCATTTTTGTGGATATAACTTAGTGGAAATTTGTTAATCACCTAAATTTGTCTGATTAAATGAAAATCTGGAACCCTTGTGTGATCACACCGATTTAACAAATCGGAATAATGAACATGTGCGTGTTTTCTTGGTGGCATGTGATGGGGGTTTTTTGTGGGTTGTTATGGATAGGGTGAGCGGTGGGGTTGCGGTTGAATTGGTTGTGGGTTGGTGTGAGTTTTGTGTTAATGATGGGCAGCGGGGCTGCAATAAATGGTATTAAAGGGATAATGATGTACGGGTTTCTTTGTGTTATGGTTATGGTGGTTGGCAGCGGGGCTATGCGGATGGGTTGTTTGTGAACAGACTATGGGTTGTGAATTTTTTTTAATAAAAGTGGAATATTTAATGAATGGTGAGATGTGGTAATCAAACAAAGATAATAATCTATGGGGCTAGTTGGCTGATAAGAAGGGCTTGGTTGTGTTGCTTGTGTTTTCCTAACTTGATTTGTGCATGGCAGGGATATGTTTTACGAACGATCAATGTGGTTGGTTGTGGATAGTTTCCTAGTAGTTAAGGAACTAAATAATCTAATTCTAATGAAACATGAAAACCTAAATGGGGTTGGAGTTTTTTTTCATATGCATGCTTCGTAGTAGCAGTGCCGATGCACATGCTCAGTTTCTCTTTTTAAAAGCCATAGGTTGGGCTGCATGGTTGATATATATATATATATATATATATGTATCTTTTGTGTTTTATCGCACCCCAACCATGTTGAGCACTTAATGTCGAACACTCACATTTCATGGGAGAGGATGTTTTTCCCTCAGTTACTAGCTTCTTCCTGCTCCTTCTCCCCAAGGCTGTGATGGATTGAGGCGACCTTACACCAAAGACTCATTGGGTAGGTTTCGATTTGGGTGTCTTAGGCCCAAGACTCTTCGGGCAGGTTTTACTTTTTCCCAATAATCTTCGGGATGAGGCCCAGGTGTGTGCAGGCAGGATATGTGGTTGTGAGGTACATGTGTGTGCAGGCGGGATAAGTGGTTGTGAGGCCCTGGTGTGTGCGGGCAGGATATGTGGTTGTGAGGCCCAGGTGTGTGCCGGCGGGAGACTTGGTGGTGAGGCCCAGGTGTGTGCGGGCGGGGAGAGTGTGGCAGCGTCAGGTCGTTCGTCGTTAGGAAGAGCAGCTAACTAAAGGGAACTGGTGTGGGGTACCCAATATTCTTGTTTCTTATATACTACTACCTGTTGTGCTTGTGTTTTGGTGTGTGTGGCTGGTGAGGTTGGGTGGATAGAATTCCTTGCTAGGTTTCTTCTATTGTTCTCACGGGACATTAGGATGTCTCCCCACTTGTGCACGAGAGCTTTAGGTTTCTCTAGTGAGTATACTTGTATGCTCATCCTACGTTAACATTTAGGTTTCTAGGAGGACTACCAGGGCTGTGCGGGACCCTAATCGTCAGACAGTTGGAGTTGTTTCACTTATTGTTCTCTTTTTTTCTTTTGGTATTGTACTTTGAGAATTCTTGTACTTGTACCTTGTAATAAAATTGTTTAAACATGCATGCGGTCTTGGTTTGGGTTTATTTCTACACACTTGTTCCTTTTTTTCCTTTTGGTGGTTGACTTGTCCTATTTCCCAATCCTTAATAATAAAAAGGGTAATGCCTACCATATTTCTGAAAACTCATACCCTTGGTGCTAGTTGCCACCTCGGGGCCTACTGGAGGCAGGACTCATGGGTCATTATCTCCCTTCCACCATTTCCAGCTCATGAGGGGCATCTTTGGTAGGAGGGGGTCGTGACAGGAACAGATCTCGACATTCATATTTCTAGAACAATTAAATATGAAATGAAATAACTAAATTTTTAAATACGTAAATCACCAACGAAAAACTAAATAATTATAATCATTGATATAACCTCCCTCTGATACCACTTGTAGGTTTTGGGCATAGTGGAAACGTGTTGGTGGGTTTTCCCAACTTTAATTTAACATTAAACAACGTTCATTCCGAGATCCGTCACGATGTAAAACGCCGAATATTTGGAATAAAACAAGGAACGAAAAACATAAGAGGGAATCCCGGAACCATAGAGATAGGATCATCATATGTTGCTTAAAATGAATTTAATTAATTCACAATAATTACCTTGGTGGAATTCTTTCTTCATTGATGTCTTCAGACGTCACCATAGGGATCTCCGGGTGCTAGCGCGGAAGAACCTTTGCTTGCAATGTCCTCCTTCGATTGCCTTGATCTCTCGATCTTGAGAGCATTCTTGGATGAAGGAGTTCTTTTGGGCTTGAAATAATTCTTTATAATTGTTGGGCACAACGATTGATGGAAAAGTGTTGGGGTTGTGGTGATATTTATAATCAGGTTTCAGGTTTACAGAGTTATGATAATAAATAAACGCGTTACACGTTTTATTTATTTCATTACCTCTTATTGAAACCCCCATGTAGAATTATTAATTCCATGACATGCACCCATGATGATTATAATTAATATAATTTAATAAAACAATATTATATGCTCAAAATCATGACTGAAAAAATACACGCCGTTTAATCATTAATACACGGAGTGTACTTGTTTTCTATAAAACTACAAGGCGTGTATATTATATATACACGGAGTGTACTTTTTTTTCACTTTTCTTTATTTCTTCCACATTTATTAGACCTTGAGTAATGGATATTTATTTCATAAATAAATGTAACTACATTAATCACTAATAAATATATTATTTTTCCCACAATATATTCTCTCGAATAACTAGTGTCGAAATAAATTCAATCTGGAATCCTTAAATAATTATTAAACCACAGTTGGGAATAATCTTTATTTAACTTGTTAAATTAATATTTAACTGAGATACATGGACACAAAAATTGTGTGACCCTCTAGGCCTCCTTCTCAGTGGCATTAGGCGGAGCCTACCTAAAGTCCAAGGTTAGCATCTAGCAACACGCCAAGGCACCTAGAGGGAATGATGTTTACACCGCAATGACATGTCACCTCATATGAATGATTACAGTGTAATATAATCCTTTTGCCTTGATATCTCTAATCAAGCGGGTTGCATGCTAGTTCCATCAACCCATGTGCTCGATTATTCTTTCTTTGACATTATGAAATCAAACTCGCTCATACCATACCATGTACATGGATTTATTTATGCTATATTAATTCCATCAAAGGGCCTGAGATATCTACTTCCGTTATGGAACATAAGGGACAAATCCTTTCTCGCATTATCTATTAATGTAGTATTACTCGTGACGCACCCAACGTATCCTACCTCGCTGGGAAAAGTGTGTCGTCATAGTTTTCATCAATACATCTAAGTGCACGAGTTGTAATACCCATTAATAATAATCTTAAATTCCAAGGACTAATACACACGTCTTCATATAGGAACATCCAATGACACTATAAAATGTGGATTTCCTACTAGTGGGTCTCGTTCTCATAATATACTCCTGGATATTACCAAGGGCGCACACCATGAGAAGGTGCCTCAATGTTTTATGGATCCACACCCCTAATGGCCTGTATTATTTGTGTCCCTAAAATAACATCATCCAGCCATAGAAGAAATAGTCAAGAATAGTGTTATGACACTTCCGGTTTCTCATCATAGCAGGGATCCGCTATGAACCTTTAATGCTACAGCTATCTTTAGGACATTATCACATGAATTGTCACGCATAAGAACAATCATGATGTGATGAGGCTTTTATTAATGAATAATGTATAAAGTAGTTGGTTCTAGGCCACCAACTCCAACAGAACCACCCTATGAAATGGTTGTCATATCATATTCTTCCTTCAAACAGATATCCCAAACAGTACCTTGAGGTTTATTTTAAATAGAACCCACCATATTCTAAAGGTAGTGAAATAGAACCCTGATTGTGATGTTATTCATATAGTCAAAAAACCGAGTTGTGTATAAGGGTCAAGACAAAACATTAGGTAAATTGTAGTGGTTCTTCACTCATTCGATTTCAAATAGAGTACCTTTTGTATGATGGTTCAATGAGTCAATGGGAAATGTAGTTATATCTATTAGGTAATGGAAGTAATCTCCATTAGGAAATGCTTACATTAGACTCGAAATCTTTCAAGATATCCATTGGAATTTTGTCACTTTCTAGTTAGAAATGGTGGAATGAGCCCAAGTATGTTTAAAAATACTCATATCACTAATGGATATTGAGGATCAGATAACTGAGATCTGGGATATCTAGTTTTATATTAACTAAATTTTAGTAGTGTGCAACTACAATTGTAATGGACTATGGTAGTGGGTGTTGGTGTATTTGAATTGGAAATGGAAATGTAATACTAGGGTGCGTTTGACTCTTGGGCACTCTATTTGAATAATTTCTTGGTATTAGTGGTACAAGATTGACAGTTTGGTTCCAATATCATCTTTCAAGAGTTAAATATCTCATATCATTAATTAAATTCCCAAAGAAACTATCATAGTGTTATAAGAAGTAAGAGTGTCATAGTTGGTTCAAGAGATCAAATTTTGAGTAGCCATACGGATGATCAAAAGTGGAATAACTCATTGGTCAAGAATGAGTTTGAATCAAAAATGTTAGGAGACTATAAGTAGCTCATCTATGCGACAAGAGGATTCCATCACAGAACATGCAATACGAAAATTATAGTGCTTCCAGTTAATGGATGTTCAATAGATATATGGAAGGTCATTGGATAATAGTCATGGGGTTTTAATTGAAGAGAGAATTATGACATGGGTAAACTATTTCAATTTCATTTCCATGGGGAGATCTTTTAGTAGATCAGGGTTTCAAGGGTACTCTATACTAAGAGGTGTATTTGAGTAATAGTGAAACAATGATGACCATGTATGAAAGACTTTTTGGTAGCGATTGATCTTCCCTTCTAGGGTAGTTTAATATTGTAATAGTAATGATGACCTTTCCATAGGTGATATGTGAACATAGTCGATGTCATCAGTATTCTTATAGTAGTGTTGATGTACTACTTGATGATAAGTGAGGATTCTAGAAGAAATGGTTCAGTGCCTAGATGGATTAGGTACTTTTATAATAGTGGGGATCCACTATTAAAATTTTTTGGAATTGGGTTTTCCATAAAATCATACATCCAAATCATATATACTTATACTACCAGTGGGTTGAGATACACAATGGGCACAAAAAGGATAGAATCACTCAAGGTATAAAGGGAAACTATTCACTACTTTCATGGCTCATTCACAAATTCCAACTCAAGAATATATATATATATATATATATATTATGGGGGGATTGGACTTCAAGTAACTCATCTAATTGTCATTCCACTACCATCTCACCCATATAGAAGTGCAGAAGGAAGTGGTAGTTCAAGAAATCGTATGATAAGTTTTCGGCAAAAAGGGCCATGGTAGAAAAACCTGGCCAAATCCACTCCAATCACACCATCAGTATTAATAGAGAAAGTGGTTGGGCCATGGAAATCATAATCTAAAAACAAAAGTGAGTGAAAAATGTTAAATCAAGGTGTAAAATAGATGAAAGTTCCAAAAAATGATACAGGTTCACATGTATTATATATTATTTTTCTCAAGAGTAACCCATTTGTATGGAACTCATCATGTTCTTAAAAAACCATCTCTTTAACTATCATATTAGGGTATTGAGGTCTAACCTATCTCATTGAATCACCTCCAGTCCATGCGTCTAATATATGGGGAGAAATCAATGGTGGTAGATACTATTTAATATAAACACTAGACTCTTCTAATTGGTCTACCTATATATAGAGTCTGAATCTTTCCCATCACTGCAATGATGGTGGAGTTGGGTACTAAATGATAGGCACCCAAACTTATCAACCTACTAGTAAATAGTGGTAGTATCCCTAATTTTCCAAATGTTGGGAAATGTTTTTCCACATAAGTAGACACATCCATGAATGGTGTCTCTATGACCTATCTTTCTCCGAAATTTGATCTGGTGAAAATGAACTCTCAGTTTAGATTATGAGCTCCCCATTATTATATGTTAATACATGCCCCTTGAGTATTTTATTTTTTGTGATTAAGAAAGTTTAATTCCTCATGGGATAGTATTAATGGTCTTGTATCTTACCTCTATTTCTCCACAAACATGCAGGGAAACTCATTTAGTCTGTGCCCAATGATATATCATGAAGTCATTGTGAGAGAAATGGATAAACTCACCAGTTCCACTATAGGAACAACAATGACCACTATATGCACATTTTCTAGGATTTTTTTAGATAATTCATTATTATATGTGAATGTGGTTCGGTCATTCATCCCCATTGATTCAATCCATTGGGTTTCCCCTACTCTGGTATAGTCACAGGATAGTTGAATTCAAATCATCTATATATATTTGTCGTCTTGGTGGTGTCATGGATGAATTTTATCATTATTATTTCATTGGTGGTTAGGTTCATCACTTATTCATTCAATTCAAATTAAATTATATTGAACAGAGAGAGTTTTCAGTTTATTTGGGGCAGATTCCTCTTAAAGAGTAATGGGTCTTGCACAATGGACAAAGACCCCTAACTCTATAAGGCGTGTAATGGTGTTCAAAGCATGAATACAAGTTAGAAAAACTCGAGAAGGTATAGGAAATTCAAATGGAAATATGATCTGTAAGACATACTGAATCTGGAAGTTAAGTGTGGTTGGGAACCCATGAAAATGATCATTGGACTTTTATGAAAAATTGGCTCATGAAACCCAGAGCTCAGATAAACGGGTTTTTGGGACCATGATGTCAAATCATCACCTCATGGGGGTGAGGTTGTTCAGAAGTGTTTCATTGTTATCTACTTGAAAATAGTGGAATGTGAGTTGGGATTATAACCCCATGAGATAGTTTGGTTACTATATTCCATAGTGTCATGAGAAAGGAAAGGTACACACTCTAGTATGAGAGGACTATAATTAGGTGTGGGGATAACCCATTGCGATCCAAAATATGGGTGGTGGTATATGGTGAAACTAAATTGTTGGTATCATCTCTATTGTTCATGTTTACTAGTGGATGGTTCTTGGAATGCCACATAGACTCATTATCAGACTTTGTAGAAGAATAGTAACTGGTCATATAAATGATATTCGATCCATCCCTTTTACTAATAAATCTTTCTCACATGTAGTTCATATTGAAGACCTATCATTGGGAATGTGTATTAGTTCTAATTATTCAAATCAATAGCTAATCATTAGGTTGGATCTCATGGGACAACACCCCACTTTGTTGCTCGAGTCGAACCACCATGCACATCGCTATTGACATTCCACCATATCGAATACAAATGACCGGAAAAACACATCAGATTTATATTTTCAATGACACTGGAATAATGATAACAATCCAATAACACATTAGAATTATGGAATGGTTGACATTGGGGCCAATAAATTTTCCAAACTAAAGGTATAAGGTTGTTTCAAGTTCAATGGGGTTCATTCACCTCATGTGATAATTGAGGATTTGGTGGTCGAATGGTTAATATAGTGGTTCTAGAATTGGATTTGTAGTTACAATACGTTACTTTAAATAGTATTACTAAAACTATGACTAGATAGTGACATGGAATTGTCATCCTTGGGTTGATGGTGGTCAATGTGAAATATAATATAGGTCAAAACAGTTTTTTGGTGTGGTTTAATGGGGGTTGGGTAGTTGAGATGTCAGAAATGATACAATTTATAATCATGGATAATATGGAGGTGGTCATGAGGGTTGTGTGGAGGTCGTGCTTGGGTTGTGGACTGGTCTTTATAATTGGACTGATAAGAAATCCATTCTCTAGCCTCATATTCTCTTCAACAGAGAAAAAATCACTCTACCCCCTTCCCAATAAGTTCCACTATCTCCTCCAATTCCAATTGAGTGATTATACTTGAGAAAATTCACTGCATCCCTATCTTTTTCAAAATATTGTGTGAATTCTTTCAAAGTGTTTTCCACTGTAAAATTCCCCACTCAATGATCAGGCAATAGTGTTTCTCAAGTGGTTCAGGGGAATGGTGTTGACGATTGTGATTGAGTCAATCTGGAACTCTAGATATCCCACCCTATCGAACTCCACTCCTATATCACAAGGTTCATAGTCATATATCATGATACACGTTAAACTGACCATGAATGAAAATACATATGGTAGCTTTTTTCTTGGATAGGGGGTATGGTGAGTTTCACAAGGCCAACCACCAATGGAAAAATGGCCTACCAACCGGTGAAACACATACAATTGAATTTCGACAACAAAAACATCCTTATCCCACTGTATAACAAATCAATAAGTTATATGATTTATTTCATCTTATTAGTTTAATGGAATTAAGTGAATGGAAAATCCAAACATCTTGACTTTGATACTTGAATGATGACTTGACCCTACTATATACTGTAAGGTGTGATTCGAAAAACACATGGACCATTGAAAGAAGAGTTGGTGAATCACATAAAATTTCCCTCTAGTGATTATAATATGATTAAGTGTTTGGATGATGGATTTATCGAAATTTGGACACATTATGGGCTATTGGGAATGATTGAAATAGATATGGTTCTACCTTAGAGAGGTTTACTTTTCACTTATCCCTTAAAAGAATGATTGATTCCACCATGTATCCATTTTCTACTTTTGGAAGGTGGTCCAGTAGAAAAGAAGCCAGATGTGATTTTCTGATAGAGATAGTAGTTAGGGGTTTTGGTTTGGAGTGGGTGGATCCATTTCCTTAAAGGATTTCAACTGTGAGGTTCATGAAATCCTCCCCATTAGACTGTGGTTAGACCTAAGAATATCTAGGGGATGGAAGCGTTTTCTTATGTTGGTACCAGTATCCCTATAGTCAACCGCCATTTCTATTCAATCCAACCTTTCTACTATAGAATTTATATGTTCTTGATTTCCATGTCTATTGGAAATATATAGAATAAACGTTTGTTATTATAGCACCCATTGCGAATTTTGCAATAAGATCATAGCCACTAGAACAATGTTGGGAATGGTCGACTTGGTAACCAAAAAAAATACATGAAAAGAAAAAAAGGGTTTAACAATACCAGTCACACATGATATACTATGTCAAATTGACGAAAATCCATTTTTTATTGAAGTAATTCTAGACCTTGCACAATATCCGTTATCCATTGACTAAACTTGCACTTTTTCCGTTGACCACTCTCCCCCCTGGGTTTACTAGGATGGAACATATGATGCTTCATTTATTTTCATAGAAGGACTAAACATTCAAAGGTAAGGGTCATATATCTTAATAATAGGCCATGGGATTGAAACACCCATTATACATAACTGAAATGAATATTAGAGAGTTGAATTCACCCACTATACACAATGAGTACACAAATGGGGGAAACAAATAAGAAATTATTGGGCTATTTGGATTGAATCACATGTGTATTTGAGTCACATCAATTGCAATGTGGTGAAATAGTACGGTATTCTATTATTTTTATTGGTATAACATTGAATAAGGATCCATGGAATATTTTTATAGTGCTTTAGGTGTTGGATACCACCTTGAAAAAAGAATACCAGGCCACACACATGAGTTCGATCATTAATCTTCCGTAAGAGATGAGCCAATTTGGTAATGTTTTTGAATAATTGTGTGTTCCAATTGAAAATACCTAAACTATAAATTGGGAATATGAGAGTTTATGTTTTGAATAGAATGGTCCATGAACTATCATACATCAACTAGTTCACGAGGCAATGCATACTAGTCTCAATGTCGTGGATAACCAGATTCCTATCTATAATACAGAATGTGAACACATAATTAGGGACAGAAAAATGGAAAAAAACTAACATTGGGGTCAATAAAATGATTTCCCAAAAGAAATTAAAAACCACCTCATGAGAATGGTACATGATCTATTGTTTCTATCTATCAATAATACAAAAATTCTCAATGGTATCACAAGTCATTAAATTAATTTTAGACACTTCCATGATGGGGTATTCTATTAAGGTAGTTTCTACAACTTCATAACATGCTCCACTTCAATTTCATGGACTGTATTATGGGAGTGTGATGGTGGAATATTGCTACAATCATGGAATTCATGATGTGATCATATATGATGATCATTTAAAATAGACTACGATCGACATATGTCGTTTTTTTTACGCTGACCACATGGGCCTAAGTCATTCATAGGAAATGTTTTCTATTAAAATTATAATATATTAGAATGAAAATCTATATGATTAGACAATATTTCTGTCTGTATATAGACTTCCCTTTTCATTATATACACACTATCACAAGATGTCTCAATCTATATTCCCCCCAATTTGATCCAAACTGCTAATAAATTTTTTTGTTCATACATGAATCTCTTTTATCAAAGTATACTCCTAGTAATAAATGTTGTCTTATATGTCTATTGATTTGGCACAACCACTTAGGTTTAATCTATGAATAAAGTATTTTGTGATTCAAACCTAGAACTGGCACAGTAATGAGAATTGTCAACACTTGATCAATTTGGTTTAGACCAAGATGAGGCAACTTAAGATTTTTTTAATTTTGTTTCCCATCATATAGATGTTTATAGATTAATAATAAATCATCCAATAGCTCTTAAAAAACACCTATTGGTTTAATATGTAGTAGTTAATGTTTTCTTTGATCAAATTGCATAATATGAAATAGAAATCACACACCGCCTCAGATATGGATGGAATTTCAATTTGGACTGGATGTTTAGGATCATACTCATATTAATGAAGGAAGCAGATAACTTATTATATGAATAAATTCATTGATCGGCTATATATATATAAACTAGTAACAAAGGACTTGTTCATTCAACCTCCTTATAAGGAATGATATTTGGATTTGAAACTCACTGGTAGAAGATACCAATAGTCATAGTAATTGGATAGCTTTATCTCTGTGAATAGTGTTGTAGTGAATGATCCAATATTGAAGGATGGATTCTTAAATCTCTGTAAAATTATATCTTTCACCTGTACTACCTATATTATACCAACTTTTATGATACAAACTCTACTTCATATATTATATTAATAATGGACTAGTTCGATGTTACTAATTAGGGAATCCAAGATCAACCAAAAAATCTCATTGATGGTTTCAATATTAATGTAATAGTTAGTACAAGGGTGAGTGAAATGGTAAAAAATGTAATGTATAGGTTCTATACATTCTCTAAAACACCATGCTCACTGTGGAGTTAATATGACGATGATTCTTTACTAATCTACTCCAATAGTCTGGAGGTATGATGTCTCAACTTCATAATGTAGAGAAGGTGATTGATGGTAATAGGTATAGAACACTTGAGGGTATTGGTCCTAAAAATTCCCATTGAATGATTAAACACATTGAAACATTTCAATGGTGTGTCAAGGATAGTTAGTAGTATAAATCATATCAAATAATATGTGAATTCAAAAAAAACCTTGAGGACTCATGTGATCACTAGGAATGACAAGGTCACTCATATTTTGGGATACTTCATGTATCCCTTAGACATTATAATGATAATCTTGAATAATCTACTCATCCCAATTTGTACACCACAAATGTAGAACCTTCTTGAATCCAAGATGATAATTGGAAATATCAACCCCAATATGGGTGGGGGGATAGAAGGATTTGAGTACTCTAGGTGAAATGATCCTATAATGATAGGAAACCATTTTATATTTAAAATATCAATAAAAATAAATAACCATTGATGTCACCAAGAAAGATACTTTTGGTTATAATGATCATCCATGGAAATTAGGATCTCTAGAGGGAGATACACCTATCATGTAGGGTATCATTGAGTTACATAAAAATTTCATTCATATACTATTTAGGATATTGGGTTTAATTTCATGAATACTGGTCAAATAATTATGGTTTTCCCCTTGCAAGTGGACCGATAAACAGATTGATCATTCATGGAACTAATCTTGATATACTTCATACCATCATTGCAAGTATCATACCGATGTTCATTGTTATCCATTCATTTTCACTATTATACTCATTGGATTAGATCGTTGATCCAATCATGAAAATGAAACATATTGGACATCAATGGTGTCAGTTGGTGCCTCTTAACTGTGGAATTGATGGTGTTTTCTCTTGTAGATCATTTGGGACGTGAACACCGAGTGAGTGTATAATATTAGAGTATAATACTGATATGTTTGTAAACCATTTACTACAATGATTGGATGACTAAAACAAACAAGTTGGTTGAACTTTACCCCATATCAATTAAGGACAATGATATGGATTAAAGTGATAGTAATTTCTGTAAGACATAATTATTTTTCAACTACTACTAGCATGTGGGGGATTATAGTATTGGTGGAGTGGCAGGGATGATGTCTGATCAATTGGCTCGAGTCCACATAACAGAATTGATGGCATTGTAGTCTAGGGCCAGTGCGCTACAGTAATGGGAATTAGGAATCTGATCATCATATCATGTAATGAGAATTGATGAATTGGGGTGAAATTGATAAATGTGGTTATTAATGTGGTTCATTGGGCTATTCAAAAATTCAACTAGATTTTAAGGGACCATGGCTTCTATCTGGGAATTCTGAATTTCTAGCATAGTCATCCTACCTTCATACTGTTGATAAGAAATTATTAATACATGTGATCAATACAACATGAGGTTTTTATCTAGAATAGGTATGATTTTTTCCAACGGAACATGAGGTCATCCAATATATTCTACCAAAATCCCAAGGGTCTATATGGGAATGATTTTCTTTGGTGTTCTATAACATTCATGAGCCATCCTACTTAGACACCCACTTCCCTAAGGTGAGGTGAGTGTAAAGCTCAGCTGTAAGAGCCCATGAATTTTTAACCAATTATCACATGATTAACTCCTCCTATAACCAACCCCCATTTAATGAGTTTCTTTTGTAGAGAATGGAAATTCCATCTTTACAGTGCACTAGTATGCCCGAGTGGTGATACTCTACCTTAAACATGGTAGTCCACATAAGAGTATTATGGATTGAACTCCGAATCATATCCCACACCACGACATGGATTCTCTTAGTGGATGATGGAATTTGTGTGTGTGACATTCCATCATCTAACTATTTTTCTATGAATGGTCTTTAGGCTACAAAGCAGGTCATAATGCATTACCCAAATGAAAGGCTAGTGAATATGGATCTAGGGGACCTGCTTTAACATCGATTGGTTCTGAATTTCACCCATTGACCATCATTGACATCCCAGAACTAAACTTGTATCTATAGATTCGAAGCTTGACCACATGATAGGAAAAAGGGGGTTGGAAATCAAACACCACCACAGAAGAGAAGCTATTCAATATGAACTATTATGGCTTGAGACCAACAATCATAAGTAGCTCTTGTAAAACCCAATGTTTTAAAGCCACACAACTACATTCATGATATAGTGGATCCTCTTAGTTAACTACTATATAAAAATGAATTGAATCTGGATTCCTATGAAATGAGGTGGGATCCTAAGGGGCTAGCCAATACAATATAATTATTGGTCACAAATTCCATTAACAACTGCATAAATGGAATAAACAATGGATTCAAGAGAGACTAATATAGTATAGTACAAATCAATTGGATGAAGGATCCAACTACATGACTAAATGAAACACTCATAAACATAAGACCCATATTGGCCTATGAAATCCCCAAAAGTCACAAGGTCTAATATCGAAGGTGGGAACTATTTGAGTGGAGTATTGACACAAAACTTCATGCCATGGTTATTCGGTATTCATATACTACTAATTCTATGAAATCATGCATGAACCACGTGTGATTCTTGGTATTTTATTCCCACACCGTTACATTATCATTTTATCGAAAGATGAGATTATCTAATAGACTCATTAGCCCATGGAATTGTCATTGGATGATAGGTTCTAATATATGTGATCATAAAGGGACTTTCCTACTAGTTTCCACATTGCATTAAGGAATATTTGTGTGTGGTTACTCAAGAACATGGGTATGCCATACTGCAACGATTCCAATAAAATGTGGTACCTTCTGATTGAATTGTCTCTATGCATCAACAATACCAAGTTCCACTAGGACGAAACATTTTTTAGATGGTACTATGGTAGATATAAAGTGACAAGAGAGAGATTCAGGGGAACGAAAAATACCACTAAAACTATTTCAACTACCACAAGGATGTTAGATAATGTCTATCATGATAGGGGAATAACTCGTCTCATAGAATAATGTGGGATGTGTAAAAAACTGAACTTGAATTTTCATAGTTTTCATTGAAAGTGTGGTCGAAGAGATGGCTATAGGTTTCCTTTCAAATAAGAGGTGGTCATTCCTATAGTCACACTTCAATGGTGTTACAATAATAATTCTAGTGGGAGAAAGAGGCTCTTGTGGGTTGCGATGTTAGTAGGAAAACTATATTTTTCTAATCAAGTTGAACTAGTGTTGACTGTTTCATATGTGATATATAGTCAATGAAATCAAGGATCAACATATCAACCATAAATGATCATATGGGTTGATTACCATTTTATAAAAAAAAATTCAAGACTAATAAAGATGATACCAATATGGAATGGAAGTGATCCCATGATCACTATAGGACAATGGGGAAATGATTGATCTAATGCACCGCACCATCTTAATACCAATACTCATAAAGAGATTGGAAACCTACAACCATAAATTTTTCTCATACACCAAAGAAGGCCCATGTGTTTCACTAAAAAAATAAAATAAAATGAAAAGGGGGTTAAATGGAATACATGGAACAAAAATAGAAAAGATATAGGTTTAGTATGATGTTTGATACCATAGAATTGGCCTACTATGCTACTCTCACATGATGAGGTGGTTCTGAAAGAGGTATGGATGATCATTTGGATGTGTTGTCTCAAGTGATGCTACACTGATATTCAATACTCTAGTCTAATATTTTTCTAATAGATTGGTTTTCAATTTATACTCATTAGGATAGGGGTATAGAATTATGGTAGAGACCATGGATTAGTAATAAATTAGAGCTACTTGTTCAACTCGAGTATCAGGAATCATAGATAAACTAGGGTACTTGTTTTTTCTAGTATATTAATATATGCACCAACAGATATATTGGCATGGGGTCAGGGTTGAAATGAGAAATCCAATTCATACTACTAAAACTAATGCAATATGGTGATATCAGACATGAGTCACCATTTCCACAAAATATCAACACCATCTCCATTCCTTGAGACACCTACCTGAGCTCCCTATTGGCACACAATTGAAACCCTAGGAAACCACTAAGATACTTCATGTATCCCACATCTTCCCGGGTGTAACCAATCTGGGGTGGACAAGGTACACATTAGGATACATGAGTCTTGTATCCTAGGATGTCCCTAGTTATTGAGCTCCCAAAAATTACCCAGTCTTCTTTTGTACAACCTATCCTTGGATAATCCAACAAACAGTAGGATATTTGAATCACATATCCCAATAAACCCCTTGTCATTGAGAAATAGGAAATGAAAAATTTCTCCTTGATCAAATAATGAAATTAAAAGGATTTATATTGGATACATCATGTATCATAGTGAGGATCTGGTGAGTGAAGACTCTATGAAATAGAGTTTTTAGGCCTGGTCAACTACCTCCTCTAGACCTAGAAAGTGAACATACTCTGAAATGATATTAATGGACAAGCTGGTGTTTTGGGAGTAATAAAGGATTTCTAGAATTTCTACAAGGTTCTTCATCTATTTTTCTTGGAAGATTAATAAAATATATGAATCAATAACAAATCAAACTCATAGTTTATCCCATAATTCAAAAGGATGTTGCTCAACCAACAATCCCAATGAAAACCCATATAGTACGATGAAAGGAATCAAACCAAACAGAGATATCACACCAAATGGCTAGGGTAGCGTGAGATAGGCTAAATGAAATGTTAAGAATCAATTGGGATATGAATTTTGAGTTATTTAAGGAACAAGATGTTGGATGGTGAAAAATAAATTGGTGTCAGTGCTACTAATATCACTTTAGTAGGAGAAAAAAATCATAATTGGAAACATGTCTATTGTATAAGTTTAATCTTTTTCACAAAATCCATCAATGGAAAAATAATCATTTGTGTATGAGAGTTAGGGTTTTGATTCCACCAAAGATATGGCCTTATTTTACTAAATGATGGAAATTTATCTCTTATCTATGTTTCAACCCAATTCACCTTCTTCCCTATGGTAATTTTTAGGGTTACTTCATGTATTCCAGGAATACCCTAGTCACTGGGAACCGTGAAATTTCTATGAACTCACTTGGATAAATTAAGTATCAAAGTGAAGTCGTCATATTATTCATGGCCAATAATAATTTATAGGAGGTATTTTTAAAATTTAAATTCTTGATATCTCGATTATATGTCCAATTACCACAGTCTAGACACCATGCATTCCCCTATACATTCACTATTCTGTTGACACATAGAACGAAATTTTTAGATGGAATGGAACCATTGGAAAACCATAACAGAGAGACTCAACCATCCAATATAGAATTTACTACATTACAATAATAGTAAGGCTTGGTTGAATGGAGAGGCTCCATAACAAATCAATATTGTGGCATGAAATCAATCGGCTTGGTCACTGGGGAATGCCACCACTAATGCACCAACCCATTTCCTTCTCACTGGTGTACTCACGATCATAGTATTATTCACCCTTTCTCATGTCAGTACGATACCCAACACATTGGTTTTCATAGTTTATTTGTTGTTCCCCTTTCTTTATTGTAATAGAATCCTTTTTGTCCCCTTTCTATGTCAAATTTTGTTTCTTTAACAGGGGCTAGGATAATACCCTCTTTATATAGAGTGGTTAAAATATTACATGATAATATGTATGATAGGGTGGTTTAGGTGGATCCCTTATTCATTTCTGTTATTAAACTAATTATTTGAATGCCAATATTATTGAATTTCATCTATTCAAGAACTTTTGTCTATGGTCACTAACACTGTTATGCATGATCCACTAAAATTTGGTGGGATGTTGTAAATGAATTTATAGCTATTTTATTGTGATATTCCTTGGATAAAAAAGGAATATTGTTTATCATGGATCTTTTTTCCCAACCACATCATGGAAACAATTCAAAATAGAAGTGTTGAAGAAATTGGAAGGAATGTTTTGTACAGTAATAAATTATCTCTAAATCTCAATATAATATAGTTAATAGAGTAAATGGTCTTTATTTATATGTATCTATCCACTTTATATTAGTATTAGGATGAACATATGATTCATGTTCCCATGCACAAGAGATCATTATTTGGTTCATTTTTTCATACATTTTTATTCCATATGGAACTATTGGATATCAATGGAGGGTTCCATCAATGGTGATAAGCATATCAACTATGATGAAGGGGTTGGCAACACAAGAAAAGAGAAATCTATTGTTTTTTCTATAGGAAACTATATCAAGATATGTACAATAAAGTTACTAGAATATGACCTGAACCTGAATTGAACATGTGTGTTTTCTCACATATTCTAATTGATGCGATTGAAAGGGGTGATGATAGGGACATATGATTTTGTTGACTTGAATTATTCCATTGAAAAGTGGATGGCATCAATTAAAAATTGTTTTGTTTTTTGTTACTTGGTAAGTCATCAGATCTAGTATGTGTTTAATGTATTCACCCCTCCTCGATTTGGGATCGAGAGAAATGATGATATCTTTTAAAAGGGTCCCACCACCTACTTTTTCACAACATTGGATGGTGTGGTTAGTAGCAGATTAGTGCTTCCATGGTATGCCCCTGTCATTCCCAGTTTCTTTCTCACCATGGAGTACCTGAGATACATAATGTATCCCAGTGGGGACTTAGAAATTTCCAGGGAAAAAATATGTCATGTTATGGACTGAACAAATAGTGTGAATTTGGATGGTTTTGGAATTATTGAATTTCATTTTAATCAGCTATACGGCTAAGTTCAACTCCCTATCGCATCCTGACGTGATAGAAGGAAAGGAAGGCCATTGATATAAATGGGGAATTCCTAGGTGAAATAGAAAAGGTAGAAGAAATAGGTTGATCAAGTAGTTTTGGGTATGTCCAACTCAGGATTGATATTATGGGGTCATAAGGAAATTTTACTCTATCATATCCTTTTATCATCATTTTTGGTTTTATTCTAAGATCGGTAGTTCTATTGGTTTATTATGTGACACATTTTTATTAGTGGGTCATGGTCAAGGATGGTTGGAATTTAAATGAGGTTTTTTTGTTGTATTGGTGGTCTAGATATGGGGTGAATCAGAATTGTATCAAAATGCCTTATACTCAAAACATTGTATGCACAAGGGATTGAGATTTCAGTACCAACTCAACTACAGAGGGTCCTATGAGGTTGGGGTTTCTTAACATGGAATAAAAAGGGGGTTCTAGATGGTTTTAGTAGCACATAATAGTGATGGGTGTTCCTATTTGAGAGAGGAATCCTTTTAGATTCCTGTTAGCAGGATTGGGCCCTATTAGAACAGCTGCCAAGGGAAGTAGAATATAGGGCAGCCAACCTCTTTGAGCTAAACCTGGATGTTCGAGAACATCATGAATCACAGTTGAATTAAAAACCCTAAAGGTTATATTATATATCTAGTGGTCTCATATGAACTAAGAAAGCTAACCAAACATTTAGGATTCCATCACTCTATCATGTTCCCCTGATTAGTGGTGGCCAAATAATAATAGAGAGGTCATATTTTGGCCATTATTTCTAGTAGAATATATATTGATATTATGTAGGTTTCCTAGGTGTAGCAACTTTATTTTTCCATTTTTTCAACATGTGATCGATCCTCTTGGAATTGAAATGTGTGTTTGAATAGAAAGGTGGTATCTTCCAATTACCAAAGGAATCAAGGATGAAAATGGATTGTGGATTCTTTATTTTGGGAATATTGGGGATGGATGAAATCATTGGATTAATTATTCTTCTATGGATGGAAGGATTATAATTGGTGAGGTTGTTTGATCTGCTTAAATTGGGGGACCCATTCTCTACTCTTTAAAATGTCAATTCACTGGTAAATCTTCTCGAATCGTGGAATGATCTGGTCTGGAAGGGGTTTTGATCCACTCATTGCTTATGGTGTTGGTGGATCGATAACATAGAGATCATACATCTAGTTTTAAATGAGATATTGAGTGTCTGGGGAAACATATCATATGGATAAAATGGGATGAGAATTGATTTCCTGACACCTATGGGGGTCTCCCAGTGTGGGAATGTGGAACACCAAGGCACAACAAAGGAATATGGGAGTAGATGGTAGAGAGTGTAATAAAAAAAAGACAGTGGTGTATATTTTATTTCTATTTCTAGTCTAGATACACATATATCAAAGGTAATAATCAAGAATGATCCATATCCATTTGGGTTTTCTCCTACTTTTTTTATTTCGATTTCTAGTGGAATGGAAGAACCTGTATTAGTGAAACTACTTCTCTGTAGATATTTCTGGAGTGGTTAAACCCTCTATAATGGTTCTATTATTCCAATTTAAATATCAGCTGTTTACTCAATATGATCCTACCTAACTTTTAGCCCTAATTTCATTATAAAACTCCTTTTTCATGCATTAACTGCAATACGCACACATGTTTCCTTTTCATAAAAGAACAATTCATGGTACTTATATATATCAAAGCCATGGACTTTATCTTAGTATCTTGTACCACTAGGTACCTCTTTCAAGTCTAATAATGAACCCTCATGACATTCCAAACCATAAATCATTATGTTTTTCCATTTTACAAATCATAGTTCACATCATTTCTTATTAATAAGGGTTTGTAATAAGGTTTGGCTGCATCATTCTCTCTTCAGTTTGTAGTATACTCATGTTCCAATGTTCCATGGATCTCACTGAAATATTAATATTGAGTTTACATGCTTCACACATTCCTATTAGGTTTTCTATCATGTAGAAAGAGGGTGGTTTCCATTTTAAGAGATGGGAAAAAGCACCACATTTCGATCATGGGTTTTCCACTCAACCATCATGTCAACAGGAAGCATAGATGATGATCTGTTGGACCAATATCAAATCATGTGGTTCAGAGTTGAGTTACCACGACCATTTCTTAAGGCTTCTTTATGATCTCTAAGAATTCTAATGAATCATTTGATATTCATGATTTCAAATTTTGTGTGTTTTTCTGTCATTTAAAGAATGATTTATGGGTTCCCACCTATAACCCATGATAATCATATTATGTATTGAGAGGGTATTTCTATTTGTACAAGATATTATACCCATGAGAATAGTTTGAGTTCAGAGTGTAACTTCCCCTATGGGTGGATCAAATTTCCCTCGAGAGTGGATGATCATTATCGATCAACCCAGTTTTCCAATACTCTGGCTTACTTTGTTTTAATGCAATGAACATAATATGGAATTAATTTGGATCAAGTTATCTTGGATTAATATGGAAATGAATACAAGCCTCTAAAAGAGGGATATTCCCATAAGAATATTCAGTAACATCAGCCATGAATCATTTCCAATTCAATGGGGTCTAATTATAGATTCTAGGAAACAGTGGTACTAGTCATCTTCTAGGACTATTCACCATGGGAATATCTCAAAGTAACATGATCAGTTCATTGATTTTTCATTCCAACATGGAGTATTGTGGTGACCATGGTTGTTGGTGTGTACATTCAAAAAGTAGGTGTCTATGTTGTCAGATTCTATGGTTGTGTTCTAAGTGAAATTAGAACGACAATGTCAAGACTGACAATAATGTGATGTTTGGATCATGGAATCATGGAATGGATTATTGCTGTTTCAAATAACATTCATGTGAATTTACTACCTACCCACTGAGTGGGTGGAGCTGTATGATTTTCTATTAGGATCACATACAATTCTGGGGTGCTAGGATAAACCAATAGAATACTTCTCATGGACTGGCTTAGTGGTTTAACTGATAAAATTGCCATTTAAGTTCCTTCTTGTTTTACAGTTGTGTTCCAAAATCTCTTTTGAGAACCATTTTTGTTGTGTGAGAGGGAAGTATTCATGCAATGTTTCTTGGTATCATTAAATTAGTGGGAAATTTATGTACTATTCTAGCATTAGTTCTACAATACAATCAACCAACTAATTTCCAATGGAAAATTCTAGGAGATCCAACAATGTCTTGATATCATGGTGTGTGAACCATCGAAATATATATTAGAATTGTTTACCATTTTTTCTAGAGATCAAATATAGTAGATGGATTAATAATATAATTTACATGGAGATAAAAACCAATCCAATGAGTGGTCAATATGTGATGAGAGATGTTATCACTAGAGAATCATAATGGTATGATTTCAATTGACGCTTCAAGGAGGACTAATCATGTCATCTTTGAGGATAATGTCAACTTTTTTCATTATAAATGGGATGATTGGAGAAGAAACGATGGTGGCCATGCATGATTATTTATATTGGTCAAGAAGAAATGTATTCAGGGTGAGTGGAGTATATGGGTCAATGATTCATTGGTTCTAGGATGATCAAGTCGAGCATATGATGATGAATAGTGCGTATTCAACTGATTAGAATAGGTGTTTTTTGGTTTAACAGTTGAGAAACCAGTGTTGTTGATTATTTTTGATTTGAGTGGTCTCATGAAATTATGATCGCGTTCATGAGAAAAAAATCGTGAGTGAGGAAGGATGTGATATGGGTTTATTTGAGAACATGAATTCCCCCTCTGAGATCCAATCAATAAAACCTATAAAACTCAGTGGATGAGTAAGAATCTATTAACTAACTCGTCATAGTGTCAAATGTTTGATTAATTCTATAAATTCTTAAATGAAAGGGTATCAATCAAACATCAAGTATCCCAATTTTTCTATGGTCAAAACTACCCTAGGGGGACTCAGTATAATATAGGTAGTGGACCCTGGACTAGGATAATTCATTTATACCAGTACATACCTGGTGATTCTTCTGGAAGTAATCTCCTAGTTGAATAATTTTCCCCATGTGATTCTTTATGTTATGAATGAATAATAATATAATCTATTTATTTTGTAGAGAGGTAACTATGATTAGCATCAATGTGTTTTTTAGATTAAAACGAAAAATTATAGATGGATACATTCTAAACAAATAACTCAAGCCCATACCAATTTGTGAATCTCACCTACTTTGGTCAATGAACATATCTGATTTATTTAGTGTAATACTACTAGTTTAATTTTTGTTAGTTAGTTCCTCTAGTTTAATGAGGTACTATTTAATAACCTCTAGAGATAATTCATTTGGACAGGTAATCTATGCTCACCCATACTTTAAAAATATATAATTATTGATACCTTGATTACAACCATATCTAATGTCATGTTAGATTCAATTTTAACTTAACACTCACCCAAATTGGAATAGAATTATCCTACATTTTCACACCAACATTCATGTCGCTTAAGTGACATCAATGGTCAATGTTAATTTCACAAACTTCAAACTTTAATGTCTAAGTAAATGTAGTTGAAATAGAAAGAAGGTACCTGAAGCACCATAATAGAATATGTTGTACCAAAAAATGGAACAAATTTACCCAGAATCACTAGGATATATCTTGTATCTTAGGCCTGGGGGACCTGCATCAAGGTTTTATCAGTCTGTTCGGTTTCCAAACTATAATGACTCTTTCTTTTATTGGAATTCATAGAACATGATATACTCTTTGAGAAGTAATTTCTATTTTATCTGATTATAATTTTTTAATTCTTGCAAAGGGGCTTTCATCATATTATTGAAGGGTTCAAATAATTTGGTTCATTTTTATTTCTATTATATCTCAAACTTCCATCCATCCATAGCCTAGTCCTGGACATAGTCCCCACACGAACTCAGGGAGAGAAGGGTATCCTAAAAATGAGGAATTTGAAAAGCATAAATATTTGAAACATCTGACATGTACTATACGAGAGTAAAACTTTCAATTTACATGGCTGCATTAAATGGTAGTGAAAAACCATGTGATTTTACTATTCCTACGTTCTAATAACTCATTATTGAGCATTTTCTACAAAAATGAATTGGACATGAAAAATAATATGGTATCTAGTGAAAAGTGATGGTTTTTGGATAGGGGATGACTACTATAATAGTTGTGGTTTTCTCATATGACAACAAATGATAATTTATCCAGATTGAAATTAAATGGGAATGCAAGGATTTTTGGATAGATAATGAGAAGAGGACGATTGAGACTGTGTCCTAAGTGGGGACTTTCCCAAACTTGTGAACAATTATTATACAATGATCATGGACTATCATGTTCAAGGTCCCATAAGTTTCTCTATTATGAATGGAGGATCAATGAAATTGAGTGAATTAATAGGGAACCAAGCTATATAATTTGGGTGAGATGTGTCAGAAGAATGGCCTTTGTTATAAAATGTGTAGAGAGACCCGATGATTCAATATAGAAACAATGTAATAGAAATTAAAAAATAATATTGGTATAATATAAATAATATAAATTCCAATACTTGTACCTACATGTGGTGTTCATTGAAACACTCACTTATTCAATGGGGACATGTAGGGAATATATTGACATACAGTTGAAAGAAAGATATTGATTCATTCAAAGTTCTGTTGTCAGATAGGGTTATTCATAGAAAATTAGAAAGTCTCGCATCATATCCAATTACCGCTTATGATCGATAAACCAAACAAAAAAGTAATCTCCGAAAATGGTTCCCTTATCTATGGTTATAAAAGTTCAGAAACAATTGATGTATTTATTTAGAGATATATAGAGATAAAAATGTAATAGGTAATTAATTTCCTCTATTCCATTACTGTTTCCTATCCCTATTAGAGTCAGGGGATAACCAGAAGAAGCCATGTATTCCCAAAATAAGAACTAGAAAATTCATTGGGATTCTGTGTTTTGATCAAGGTACCAATCATTTCTATTTTATTTTCTCATCCATATAGTGTAGTTTTTTAATGGGTTTTAGATTTTCTCATTTATATAGTTTAGAAACTTGATGTTCTATCTCAACTGGGGTCACATCATGCATTCATGATTGGGTATTTCACTCTACAAATCTTATCCAATATGCGACTAAAGTTAAATGATCCAATTGACATAGTGTCAAAATACATCTCATATTGATGTCCCCATCACCATGAGAAAACTTAAGGTCTTCGCATAGGTTTTTATAGTTTTCAGATGTCCAACAAAACATATTTTTCTATGAACTATCTTATTTCTTTCATATAAAATAATGAGAGATATAGCCTTTATGATCTATGGATACATATTAATCATGGAAGATGATTTAATGAGTTTATATAGTCCAGTTTCTCCTGCTAGATAAAGATATGAAGATGAAATGGATTTATCTATATGGACATTCCATTCATTCACATGAAAGAGTAGTGAGAAAGAAAATTAAAGCAGAATAGATGTCTTGGATAAATGATGAACCCCAAAATGCTTTTTAGAAAATACTTCTTCTCTAACGATTGTTGAATGAAAATAATGTTCCCTGGCGAGTCCCTATTATTTTATTTGATACGGTTTAATCTTGTGATTTGTCTTTCATAATATGATTTATTTTCCCTAGTGTATATCTATTTATTTTAACAGCCTCTCCATATCTTCAAAAAGTCTTTGGAATATTTTCAAGAACAAATAGAACAGGAGAAAAAGTGGGCATGAAAGAATATATCAGTGGGTGAAAAAAGGTATTTGTGCATTTCAATTTTGACATGGAAATGGTTCACGATATAGTATGTCCATGCAGCATGAGAAATGTGGTATCAGCAAAATTAGAGTAGGGAAATTACTAGAGATCCAACCATGAATCCATTGATATCCAAATGTTAAAAAATGTGGGAAGCCTTCTATACTCATATGTTCTCTAATTGCTTCATAAAACTTTATCCATTTCAATTTTTTCCCCTGGAGATGATCTTTTTATAAACTATAAATCCCAACTTGATAATATCATTCTTTTACATTTCTGATGGAATAGGAGCATCGAGCCTATGAATGGAAAGATGGATAGAAGATGGATTTATGGAAAGGAAGGAAATATCCTCCCAACCAATATAGATAAAGTAAATAACCCTAGAAAGAGTTCCAAGGAGAACAACTACTAGAGAAACTTAGACTTTTTCTAATGGAAGATCAAATCAATAAACCACCTATAACCCATTCAATGATAATAACACTATTCTTGAGAATTTGGAAATGGTTGGGAAAAACAACAACACTTTCATAATTGTTCAATACTTGAACAACTACTTATTGGACTATTAAACATGTTGTGTTATACATCAACTAGCTATCAAGTTCTCTTTGGATTGAGCATAAAGGGAGATACACAATTCACTTTTACTCATAGATGGTTGTCTGTTTCAGTGCAATATCATATCCATATATGTATTTATATTTTTATATGGTTTCCAACTCATAGGTACTCAATGATACACTACATTACCACATCGCATACCACCATTTTTTTAGTGGGTTTTGTCCCATAATTTCATAGTTTCATCTTTGGAATATCATAAACTAGGGACAAAGATGAGGTTTAAAACCTTTTATGATCCTAATCATATCATTATTATACTTTTCATCAAAATAAAATGGGACAAAGTATATTTTCAAGCTGGCCATCGATTGGGTTTCTACTCCTCTTAGTTGTTTGTGGATGGAATTTTCTCACCATTCAATTTTGTGGTGATTTTTTTGTGTCTTCGCTTTCTGAGGTATGTGGTACTAGGATATGATTTCCTAATTGAGGAAATAATCATCCATTCTAGATCATCACACTCTGAGTTCCAATATCATCATAAAAAACATTTATTTTTATTATTGGTTGAATAGATTTCTCCATGTGGTTCCTTGATAAAAATTTGAAATGAAGACCATGTCCAATAATAATTCGTCACCTTATATGGCAATGTTCATGCCATGAGGTTAAAATATTAGGTTTGATGGTTAAGTATCTTTCTATGGGTTGGTGGTATTAGTTGTAGAGAACTTATCCATCTCACCTATAAACCACATTCTCATTCATGATAAAGATGATGGTTTACATGGTTGTGAACCATGCTACCACGATATCTGTTTTTCAGTCATGATTGACCCCTCAATTCTTATTGAAACATTGACTTGGTTCACTTTATTCAGACCTAGTGCCCCACATTTTGAAAAATATACCCAACTATTCACTATGAATCATATGGATGGAATAAGGGATATATTTATAAAAATGATACTGCCATGAAACTATGGACCATTGGGTCACATTGGATGACCTATTGGAAGGCTAGTGGAGCCTATATTATACTTGGTGAGATGTATATTGGGGAATATTGTGGATTTTGTATTGATTAGTTTGTAACCATGGACGCGACTTCCAACCATGTGTGGTTCCACCATGAGGTTTTACTAAAAGGTACCAAATTGATATTTAGAACATATACAATATTATATTATTATAAAAACTATTAATATTGGAGTAGTTAAGAATTATAAGATTTCATTCTTTAAAAGAATAAGGAAGACAACTTCACTCAATAATTTAAGGTTTCATTGTTTTATGGACTTAATTAACTATTATTAGTGTGGAATTGGATTCAATATTCTATGTTCAATGAATCAAGGGTATCAACTGGGTAGACAAAACCATGCGAATTGTGAACACATATTTAAACTTAAGATTTTTATATTCTTCCAATCCCTCTAAAAATATAAAGTACATAACTTCAATAGAAATATAAATAATAAATAATTAAAAGAATAATTCTTTGATGTGGGTGGATTTCATTTCATAACATCATTTCATATCCTTGATATTCTACTTTACTTCTTTGAGGGAGAGAATGAATTGGTATAGAATCGAGCAACAATCCTAACTACTTGGTGAGATATTCGAGTCTCTATAGGACACTCTTCACTGAATAAGGAATTGATAGAACTGATAAGAAAAATATATTCATAACATATAGGTCCCATTCAACTTATCCTGAACCTCAAAACCAAGATCTAATGGGAATATGGAAAAAGGATATAATGATTCAAGGCCACATGTTTTTCATGAAACATATGGACATGAATTGGTAATATGAGAGGAACTATCAATTTCAAAATAAGAGAATGGGAATCATAGGCCAAGCCCACCTACTATAACGACCCATAATTTACATACATGGTTAATACATCAAAATCGAAGCACACTTATTACAACATATAACAAAACCAGGAAAGGACTGTATAGGTATAGAGTCCTTAGAAGATGGGAAACATAAACAGCTGGTTCATAAAGAATCTACTTTGCCTCCCATTTATTTCATCATATCTAGAGTCCCTTTTGGCATATCCTACTTAATAACCTTCTTCCTGACCTGGGGAAATAAAACATACAAAAGGGTGAGCTCAAAATGATCAGTAAGGGTAAATAAAAGAAATATCAATCACATCATATACATAAGAACATAACTTTTGAAATCATAACCTGCAAAAGAGATCACAATTTCATAACATGGGATAAATCATAGTAGTGAAATGTAATCACAATAATCATAACTTAAAAATGAAACTTTGTGGCATTCACACATAATAATAGAAAATAATTTCTTAGTAGTCAAGACTCGTTGCCAAGACTATCTTAGTGGACAAAGTCCATTTCTGAACTGAGTTCACTCCTCGTTTCAGTCCTATTTCAATGAACCGGTTTAACCTACCGTTCCAGCCATGTCTATATCATGAGATATAAAATCTTTAACCAATGCATTGGAGGGAGATATAGGTCCCACCCATCTCATAATGACACCATTCTTATTTGTGCCACAAAATCATAAATCATACATCATTGCATAACCCATGTAACAAAAATAGGAATCTTAAACATCATGACATCATAAAACAATTCATATAAGATAAAAGAATTCATAAAAATATATCCATCACAACATAATCATATCAATTTAATAATAGGGATATAAACAGAACCCTATATTTTCTTATATGGAATATAATTTTCATAAAACACTTGAACTCCATTTTTGAGGAAAATATCCTTTCTACATCAAAAACATTTTTCCTTTCATAACATGTCATAAAATTTTAATCTAAAAGAAGTTGATTAAAAATAATCTTGAAAACTTATAAAGGAAGATTCTTGGAATTAATGTTTTAAAAAATCCATTCATGCTGTATAAGTTAAAAAACATTCTTCTCGTACTGTTGTCGGAAAAGTCAAAAAGTAGCTCGTACGAAAAACGACAAAAGATTCCTTTCATATCATTTACTAAAAACTCACCGAAGGGTAAAATTGGATTTAAACAATTGTAGGTGGATGGAAATAATATTACATATTGTGGAAACATGTATGTGGATGATAAAATACACCCCAGTAAATACCAAAGTATAAACAGTCTCAGATAAAAAAATGAGATTGTGATATTTTCCCTTACCTTAGGTCCGATATGCTTTGTACGTGTCCGGACCTCCTGTATAATGATTTAAATAATCTATTTTATTTATTACATAATCATATTTATTGTTATGATATCATATATGGTCATATTCGTTGCTTCTTATTAGTAATATTTCATTACTACTTGTTATTCTGGAGTTTATTACTTTTTGTTCTTATGCGTGTTTTGTCGAATAAATTCTTATTCCTCTTTATAGGATATAGATACTTAATTTAAATAATGTTATTAGTGTAATATATATCATATTAATTCATTCAATTCATTTATATAATCATTATTCAATGAAGATCATATAGAATGAGTCGCATCACATCGTGGAAACGGTATGCCGTACGTATGCACGAGCGATGATATCGTTCCCATGATCGTGGAATTGTATTGAAGAGTATGTATACTATTTCAGAATCAATATAACTTTTTAATAATCATATATTGTTATTATTTACACCATTATACCTATCCAAGTAAGGTGGTGGTGGAAAACAGATTACACCATGGCGTGGAGACGGTATTCCATACGTACGCACGCGCGATGATTTCATTTTTTGTAGGATGGATAAGAGGTGAAATAGGGTTGTTTCATATTTATAATAACATATCAGTATATGAGGGATACTGATGTAATTACCTCATAATTAAACAACTAAAGAAGATGGAGTAGAAGAAGAATGGAATTTGAAGAAAACGGTAGAAGGTATTACCTCTTTCTCAAAGTGCCTCCCTTAAAAATTCCATTAAGGCACTTGAGTTGGTCTTTTGATAAGACCAATACCTCTAGTAGGTTTCTAAGGAAGTGGGAAAGTGAAATGGGCAGGGTTTGTCCAAGCTTGGAGGCTCAAAGTGGTGTGAGGAAGAGAGGGAGGATTTGCCCTTTTATAAGGGAGGAGAGGGGCACCTTTGGAAAGTGCGGAAATATTATTTTATTATAAACTTATTTTCGGTTTCAAAAGGTCCAAAAATCCATAAAGATGAAGATAAGATGAATCATGGTCGAAATAAAATTATCCAATCAGAATTGGACATTTTTTGGAAAATATTTTAATCAATATAATAATATTTCTTTAAATCATTTATTAATGAGGTAAATACTTCACATTATTGTGTCATAAATAATTTAATTTATTTAGTGTCTAAAAATTATAAAAAAATATCATTATGTAGGAAATATATTTGTATTTCTAATTAATATTTTTAGTCGAAAATATAATTTATAAAACCCCATATAAAAATTAATTACTAAATGATTTTTGTTAATGTCAATTTTGTCTTTACATTAAATAAATTAATCCAAATTGTCATTGTCACTACCAATTGGCTCAATGGGGTCCCAAAATCGACCCAAGGATGCCCATGGTCGGCCAAAACTCATCCAATAAGGTTAGGACAAGTTTCAAGGTAATTTTTAATTATTATAATATTCTTTTAACCTTGAATTACCCTATTTACCTTTAACCGTAGCAAAAAAAAATCATCATAGTTACTATTCATAATATCAAAAAATAAAAGAAAACTATTAACATAATTTGGACCCACTGATTCCAAATATGGAATCCATTTTTCAAAATTCAAAACACCTAAGTTGCAGTAATTAATTTAAAATTAATCCCGTTGTTAAGAAAATGGGTTTTAATAGTTAAATCATTGGAAAAGATTGACATGTTTTTACCTATGAATTCAATGTAAAATTAATGCTAATGACCTACATAATATTAAATGATAAAAATATATTATATTTATAATTTAAAAACAATAAATATTATAATTTAACCATATAATGTATTGCGATGAAAAGAGTTTTTTTTAATTAAAATATAGCGTGTTTTTAAGAGATAATAACTATGAAAAGATTGACACTTGTTTATGTCTGGTTTAAATGTGTTATTACATCCAATGAACAAAATTGTATTAAATTGTAAAAATATATTCTAAATATAATTTAAAACCACTCCAAATAATAATTTATCCATATTAATTATTTCGATTAAAAAAGTGGGTTTTAATTAAAATTTAGCAATTTTCACTATTCATCAGAATATGAAAGTTGTCCGAAAAGTACCAAAATTTTATCCTAAGCTAATTTCGATATTCCGAATCCAATAATGAAGTCCATTTTGAAAAATAAAATTTACAAAATTTCGAAAAGTGGTTATTACTATTCATAACGGCTAGTTTTAATAATATTTTAATAGCATATCGTTGTTTAGTGAAACTCGGTATTGCGTACAACGCAAGCTATCGAGGAAAGACGCGATTGTGTATAAAGAAAACCAACCTAGTGTTGTGTGTAGTGAAAGATTCCTTTGATGATTTATAAAAACATAATATTTCTCATAAAAATCTCAGGTGTTACATTCTACCCCCCTTAAAATGAATTTTGCCCTCGAAATTCGTCACTTTGTAACAAAAAGATGAGGATACCTCTCCCTCATCATATCCTCAAGATCTCATGTAGCTTCTTATAATTGGTGGTTCCTCCATAAAACTTTCATCAAGTGAGTGGTCTTGTTCCGTAGGACTTTTTCACTACGATCCAGAATCTCTATCGGTTGTTCTTCATAAGAAAGATCTTGCTCCAGCGGTACAACTTCTGAGCTGAGTACATGTGAAGGATCAGGTATGTACTTTATCAGGAGAGATACATGGAACACATCGTGAACTTGAGAGAGATTCGGTGGAAGCACCAATCGGTAAGCTACCATTCCAACAAGATCCAGTATTTCGAAAGGACCGATATATCTAGGGCTCAACTTCCCCTTCTTTCCAAATCTCATGACCCTCTTCCAGGGAGATATTCGTAAGAACACTTTATCACCCACTTCAAACTCTAGGTCTTTTCTTCGGTTGTTGGCATAAATTTTCTATCGACTCTGAGATGCTATTATGTGTTGTTGAATAGATCGGACCTTTTCTGCAATCTCATCAACAAGATCAGGTCCTAATAGCTTTCTTTCCCCAACTTCATCCCAGCAAGTTGGAGTCCGGCATTTCTTTCCATAGAGAGTTTCATAAGGATCCATCTGAATACTGGAGTGAAAGATATTATTATAAGAAAATTCCACCAAAGGTAGGTGTTGATCGAAACCAACTTTGAAATCCATAGAGAAAACTCTCAACATATCTTCTAGAGTTTGAATTGTTCTCTCAGACTGACCGTCTGTCTGAGGATGATAAGCAGTGCTGAAACTCAACTCTGTATCCAGAGTATGCTGAAGAATTCTCCAGAACATCAAGTTAAATCTCGGATCCCGATCAGATATAATATAAAGTGGTACTCCATGCAATCTTACCACTTCCTTTACATATATCCTGGCAAGCTGATCCAGAGAGAAATCCTCTCTAATAGCAATGAAGTGTGCAGAATTTGTAAGACGATCAACTATGACCCAGATAGCATTATTTCCTTTGGATGTTTTAGGAAGTCCTGTGACAAAGTCCATAGTGATGTTTTCCCAATTCCATTCGGGTATGGGTAATGGTTTTAACATCCCCTTAGACTTCTGTCTCTCAGCTTTAACTTGCTGACAAACCAAGCATCGAGAGACATATTCAGCAACATCTCTTTTCATGACATCCCACCAGAAGTACTCTTTCAGGTCCCTATACATCTTCGTGCTTCCAGGATAAATAGAGAATGAAGAACTATGAGCATCATCCCACATCTCCTTCTTTAATTCAGGGATGGGAGGAACACAAACCCGATTCCTGAACTTTATTATCCCATCACAATCAAGGTTGAATTCAAGAATATTTCTCACCTTCTTTTGTAACTCAACATCTTCTTTATATGCCTCTTTAATCTTCACATGTATAGATGGTTGAACATTCATTTGATAAAGATACAATTTTCCCCCTTACATTATAATTCCAGGATCCATCCTTTGTAAATCCATAAATATTGGATCTTTTGTGATTCTCATCATGGATAAACTGGCATGGTCTTGTCAACCTAATGTATCTGCCACCCTGTTTGCTTTCCCAGGGTGGTAATGAATTGAGAAGTCATAGTCCTTAATCATCTCTAACCACCTTCTTTGGAACATATTCATCTCCTTTTGTGTGAAAATGTACTTTAAACTTTTATGATCAGTATAAATGTCACACCTTTCTCCATAAAGATAATACCTCCAAATCTTTAATGCAAAGATTACCGCAGCTAACTCGAAATCATGTGTTGGGTAATTTTTCTCATGGACTTTCAACTGTCGTGAGGCATAAGCTATCACCATATCATTTTGAATAAGAAAACACGACAGCCCCTTCTGGGATGCATCACTGTAGATCACAAACCTTTCTCCACTACAAGGCAGTGTGAGCACAGGTGCACTAGATAAACTTCTTTTCAAATCCTTGAAATTCTCTTCACATTACTCCATCCAATCAAATTTAACTCCTTTCCGAGTTAACATGGTGAGTGGATTAGATAATCATGAAAAATCATTCACAAAAAGTCGATAATATCCAGCCAAACCAAGAAAACATCGGATCTCGGTTATTGTTGTTGGTCTCGACCATATTTTAATAACCTCTGTTTATGCTGGATCCACAAATATCCCCTCTTTTGAGATTATGTGACCCAATAATGCAACCTTTTGAAGCCAAAATTCACACTTGGTAAATTTGGCATAATGATTCTCCTGTCTCAGGGTCTTCAATATAATTCTCAAGTGATCATCATGTTCTTCCATACTCTTTTAATAGACAAGAATATCGTCTATAAAGACTACCACAAATTGATCAAGATAGTCTCTAAAGACTCTATTCATCTGATCCATGAAGATATCAGGGGCATTAGTAAGACCAAATGGCATCACTATAAATTCATAGTGTCTATACCTTGTATGGAAATCCGTCTTTGGTATATCCTCCCTTTTGACCCTTAATTGATGATACCCTGAACGAAGATCAATCTTGGAAAAGTACTAAGCTTCGCATGGTTGGTCAAATAAGTCATCAATGCGTGGGAGAGGATATTTGTTCTTGATAGTGATCTTGTTAAATTCTCGATAATCAATGCAGAGTCTCATTGATCCATATTTCTTCTTAACAAATAGAATAGGTGCTCCCCAAGGTGACGCACTAGGGCATATGAATCCCTTATCAAGATTCTGTTGGAGTTGCTTCTTCAATTCCTGCAACTCAATTGGGGCCATTCTATAAGGTGTCTTTGAAATAGGTAAAGCACCTGGTACAAGTTCTATTAAAAACTCAAATTCACGATTTGGTGGAAGACCCGGAAATTCCTCTAGAAATACATCATCAAACTCTCGTACAATGGGCATATTCTTAATCGTGAGTTTATCACCAACCATTTGAGATAAATAAGATTCATTTAGTGGAATCAAGACCCATGAGATGGATGAAATTTCCGCTGGAAGGTTATGTTCGTCCTTGCATCGATAGACGATCATAGATTGATCTGGAATACGAAATGTGACTTCCCTTCTCTGGAAATTGATATGAGATCCATATAAAGAATGTCAATCCACACTGTGAATCACATCAAATTCCACTATAGGAAGGATCACAAGATTTGCAGGAAGCACTTTCCCACAAACTTCAATCGGGGAAGAATTATAAAATTTTGATGCGACTGTTGTTCTATTAGGAGTTGTCACAGCCAAATCAACATCTAATTTTTGAGGTAATACGGTGATACCCTTTGAAAATTCTTCAGAAATAAAAGAGTGGGTGGATCCAGAATCAAATAAAACATTTTCTACTTTAGAGTGGATGGTAAGTGTACCTTTCACCACATCGTTTTAATACTCCACATCGCTGTTAGAAATTACATGTGACTTTCCTTTGTCTTTATCTTTAAGAGTTTTTTTGATGCCGACCATCATCATCAACCCTTGGATTTGGGCATTGATTAGAATAATGCCCCATCTCCTTGCACTTGAAACATTGAAGTGTAGTAGGTTCATTCTGTGAATCCCTTATTTTGTTATCATCATTAGACATCTTCTTCCCATCATTGAGGAATTAAAATGCCCGATGACCTTCCTTTCCACATTTGAAACATTTTCTTGTCCTTTTAAGACAACTCCCTCCATGTTTCTTCCCAAACTTTGAGCATAAGGGAAAGCTCATCTTCTTTTCAGTGTGCTCTTTAGATGTTCCTTTGAATTCCATTTTCCTCTTCTTATCAAACCCATATGACTAATGGGTTACTCCAATCTCCATCTCAACTTTGATAGCACATCGAACGATTTCCTCGTATCTATTAAAGTCCCTTATAGCTATGGCCCTTCAAAGATTTGGTTTTAAGCCACTAAAGAATCGATCGATATTACTCTCAGGTTGGATAATAATACCAGAAGCGTACCTTGCAAGTCTTGTAAAATTTTCTTCATAGGTACCAACAGATTCATCATCATTTTGCTTCAGTTTAAGAAATTCTTTCTCCATCTTTGTTCGGAGAATACGAGGGAAGTACTTATTGAATAATAAGTTCTTGAACTCATCCCATTCCATAGACTCAATTTCATCCCTTTGCCTCATATTCTTAATAAGATTCCACCATTGATCAACATCTCCTTCCAAATGATACACTGCTAGGATGAATTTATCATGTTCAGAACATTGAAGAACTGAAAATATCTTTTCATTAGTATTAATCCATTGTTCATTAACTAATGGATCAATAGACCCGCTAAATGAAGGTGGACGCTAACTCATGAAGGATTCAACAGAATGTTGCTACTTCCTTTTCTCGTTCGGAAGTCCTACATGATTCATAGCTTGAGAATGTTTTGTGAGCATGGCTACAAGATTTTTCATTCCAGCTCCCATAACGTTTGGTTGCTTAGGGGGACAATCATTGCATTTCCCGTTGCATTCCGCATTAACACGGTTCTTTTGGGTTCTAGCCATTGACTAAAACCAAGAAGAATAGTGTGAGAAACACAAATTATAATAGGGAAACCACATAATCGTGAATAAAATTTCACACTTAAGGTCTTATCCAAGGTTATTCATGGACATTTCTAAAACACTAAGATTGTGTTCTATGCATAGACTTATCCTTAGGGTTCTTACTAAAGCTTTCACATCCTAGTTTCCAAAGGTTGACTATACCTTTCCTCTGATACCAACTATAACGACCCATAATTTACATACATGGTTAATACTTCAAAATTGATGCACACTTATTACAACATATAACAAAACCAGGAAAGGACCGTATAGGTATAGAGTCTTTAGAAACTGGGGAACATAAACAACTGGTTCATAAAGCATCTACTTTGCCTCCCATTTATTTCATCATATCTATAGTCCCTTTTGGCATATCCTACTTAAAATCCTTCTTCCTGACCTGGGGAAATAAAACATCCAGAAGGGTGAGATTAAATGCTTAGTAAGGGTAAACAAAAGAAATATCAATCACATCATATACATAAAAACATAACTTTTGGAAATCTTAACCTGCAAAAGAGATCATAATTTCATAACATGGGATAAATCATAGTAGTGAAATGTAATCCCAATAATCATAACATAAAACATGAAACTTTTTGTCATACACACATAATCATAGAAAATCATTTCTCAGTAGTCAAGACTCATTGACAAGACTATCTTAGTGGACAAAGTCCATTTCTGAACCGAGTTCACTCCTCGTTTCAGTCCTGTTTCACTGAACCGGTTTAACCCGCCGTTCCAGCCATGTCTATCTCATGAGATATAAAATCTTTACCCAATGCATTGGAGGGAGATATAGGTCCCACCCATCTCATAATGATACCATTCTTATGTGTGCCACAAAATCATAAATCATACATCATTGCATAACCCATGTAACAAAAATGGGAATCTTAAAAAACATGACATCATAAAAAAATTCATATAAGATAAAGGAATTCATAAAAATATATCCATCACAACATAATCATATCAATGTAATAATAGGGATATAAACAGAACCCTATATTATCTTAGATGTAAAATAATTTTGATAAAACACTTGAACTCCATTCTTGAGGAAAATATCCTTTTCACTTAAAAAACATTTTTCCTTTCTTAACATGTCATACAATTTTAATCTAAAAGACGTTGATTAAAAATAATATTGAAAACTAGTAAATGAAGATTCTTGGAAATAATTTTTTAAAAAATCCATTCATGCCGTATAAGTTAAAAAAATATTCTTCTCGTACTTTTTTCAGAAAACTCAAAAAGTACCTCGTATGAAAAACAACAAAAGATTCCTTTCATATGTTTTACTAAAAACTCACCGAAGGGTAAAATTAGATTTAAAAAGTTTTAGGTGGAGTGAAATAATTTTACATATTGAGGAAACATGGATGTGGATGATAAAATACACCCCAGTAAATACCAAAGTATAAACAATCTCGGATAAAAAAATGAGATTGTGATATTTTCCCTTACCTTAGGTCCGATATGCTTTATACGTGTTTGAACCTCCTGTATAATGATTTAAATAATGTCATTGAAATATTACAGAATCATATTTATTGTTATGAAATCATATATGGTCATATTCTTAGCTTTTTATTAGTAATATTTCATTACTACTTGTTATTTGGGTGTTTATTACTTTTTGTTCTTATGCGTGTTTTCTTGAATAAATTCTTATTCCTCTTTATAGGATATAGATAAATCATTTACAGAATGGTATTAGTGTAATATATATCATATTAATTCATTCACTTCATTTATATAATCATTATTCAATGAAGATCATATAGAAAGAGTCGCATCACATCGTGGAGACGGTAGGCCGTACGTACGCACGAGCGAAGAAATGGTTCCCATGAACGTGGAATTGTCTTGAAGCGTATGTATACTATTTAAGAATCAATATAACTTTTAAATAATCATATATAGTTATTCTTTACATCATTATACCCATCCAAGTGTGGTGGTGGTGGAAAACAGATTACACCATGACGTGGAGACGGTATTCCTTACGTACGCACGCGCGGTGATTTCATTTTCCGTATGATGGATAAGATATTAAATAGGTTTGTTTCATATTTATAATAACATATCCGTATAAGAGGGATACTTATGTCTTTAACTCATAATGAAACAACTAATGAATATGGAGTAGAAGAATAATGGAACTTGAAGAAAATGGTAGAAGGTATTACCTCTTTCTCGAAGTGCCTCCTTTAAACTTTCCCTTAAGGCACTAGAGTTGGACTTTTGATAAGACCAGTACCTGTATTAGGTTTATAAGGCAGTGGGGAAGTGATATGGGCAGGGTTTGGATGAGCTTGAAGGCTCAAATTGGTGTGAGGAAGAGAGGGAGGAGGTTCTCTTTTATAAGAGAGGAGAGGGGCACCTTTGGAATGTGTGGAAATATTATTTTATTATAAACTTATATTCGGTTTCAAAAGGTCCAAAAATCATTGCAGATGAATATAAGATGACTCATGGTCTAAATAAAACCATCCAATCAAAATTGGACATGTTTTGGAAAATATTGTAATCATTATAATCTTATTTATTTAAATCATTTATTAATGAGGTAAATACTTCATCCTTATTGTGTCATAAATAATTTAATTTATTTGGTGTCTAAAAATTATAAAAAATATATCTTTATGTAGGAAATCTTTTCATCTCTCTAATTAATATTTATAGTTGAAAATATAATTTATATAACCCCTTATAAAAATTAATTACAAAAAGATTTTTGTTAATGTCAATTTTGTGTTTACATTAAATTAATTAATCCAAATTGTCATTTTCACTACCAAGTGGCTCAATGGGGTCCCAAAAGCGACCCAAGGATTCCCATGGTCGGCCAATACTCATCTAAAAAGGTTAGGTCAAGTGTCAAGATAATTTTTAATTATTATAATATTCTTTTAACCTTTAATTACCATATATACCTTCAACCGTAGTAAATAAAAAAAATTACCATAGTTACTATTCATAATATCAAAAAATAAAAGTAACCTATTAACATAATTTGGACCCATTGTTTCCAAATATGGAATCCAGTTTTCAAAATTCAAAACATATAAGTTGCAGTAATTAATTTAAAATTAATCATGCTGTTAAGGAAACGAGTTTTAAAAGGTAAAACATTGTCAAAGATTGAAATGTTTTTACCTATGAATTCAATGTAAAATTAATGCTAATGACATAAATAATATCAAATGGAAAAAATATATTCTATTTATACTTTAAAAACAATCAATATTATAATTTAACCATATAAAGTATTACGATGAAAAAAGTTGTTTTTAATTAAAATATAGCGTGTTTTTAAGAGATAATAACTATCAAAAGATTGACACTTGTTTATGTCTGGTTTAAATGTGAAATTACATCCAATGAACAAAATTGTATTAAATTGTAAAAATATATTCTAAATATACTTGAAAACCCCTCAAAATAATAATTTATCACTATTAATTATTTCGATTAAAAATTTGTTTTTAATTAAAATTTAGTAATTTTCACTATTCATCGGAATATGAAAGTTATCTGAAAAGTACCAAAATTACATCCTAAGCTATTTTTGATATTCCGAATCCAAAAATGAAGTCCATTTTCAAAAATAAAATTTAAAAAATTTCAAAAAGTGTTTATTACTATTCATAACGGCTAGTTTTAATAATATTTTTATAGCATATCGTTGATTAGTGAAACTCGGTATTGCGTACGACGCAAGCTATCGAGAAAGGCTGTGGTTGCGTATAAAGAAAACCAAGATATTGTTGTGTGTAGTGAAATATTCCTTTGATGATTTATAAAAACAAAATATTTCTCATAAAAGTCTCGGGTGTTACACCTACATCCCCAATCAAAATATCCATTGAATGCATGACACTATTCAAGTCCATGACAATAGTGTAGCTATTGGAATAAACTTCTCCCATTATACAAATGGACTATCAGAAGATATTATATTAGATAGTAATCCTTTTGTTTTATTGAAATGGGGGTTTTATTGATTAGTTTTTTTACTCAGTCACCTATTGTCTAAACTAGATCATGTATATTTGATCCCTTCAGCCATAGAGAATCATCCACTGAATTCTTTTTCTTTGACCATATCCTAACAGTATCCCTATTTTTATGAATATACCTATCCCAAGGAGTCATATTACCAACCCTAACCATCATAAACTCACCTATGAGTACATTATCATGCCCAACATCCTTTTCCAAAAAGTTTCATCCCTATGACTGCATGTTATTCCCAGGACATGTCATATTAGAGAAGACTTGTTCATTTCTTTGTTCATAAAAATAGGTATTTCAAGGGATACATGAACTAATTATCCCAATTAGTACCTGGTCCTCCTAGGATTGTTCAGACTAGGTAAGACCTATGATAAATTAATTATCCTAGTGAAAACATGGGGAACATGAAATTTTGACAATGCTATTCGGATGAACGACCATACAACTACTCTAATGCCAATAGTGGTGCAGAACCCTACTTCAGAACAAGTATCAACACCATCATAAAGAGATAAAAAAATTTATTTGAATAAATTTTATTATCATAGAATGTTGAACACTCCATTGACTTCAATAGCTTTAGGTTTTTAAGATTCCATTAAAATGGAATACCGAGAATGAAACAGGTCCCGAATGACCGCCTCCTTGAAACCAATTACATCTCATCAACCAATATGCCAATACACCCTTGGGATGTTGGGAACACCTAGGTTCATAAATGATGTCCATAGTGATAAAATATCACACCAAAATTTATATGTGGGGTTGGGGTGTTCAGTTTCCCTGGTGGTTGAATTGGAATATGAAACCTCAATTCCGAGTCCTCAAACATGGTACGACACCAATACAATTTTTATTCCTATAACACTATGCTTCTGAATTAGATAATGTTATTAATAGGGTGTGATGATTGTTTTGTGGATAATGGTGGTGGGACTTGGGTTGTTAGATGATTTGGTTCAAGGACCAAACTATCAGATGATTTGGGTCATTTTAACCACCATTTCACCAGATAAAATCCATAGATTAACTCCTTTTGGGAATTGTGGACATTGGTGCACCAAGAAAAATCAGGGAATATAGAGTCAATGAAGATTCTCACATGTTCTCTTAGTTGAGTATATGTAGAATGTGGGTCTCCAAAACCCAAATCACATAGGTTCAATTCCAACATTTATTGGGTACATATTGAAATGTATGTGGGGTTGTTTCATGAGTAAATGGTGGGGGATTTTAGTTTATTGACTCGGGACGTCTAGGTATACTAAAAAATAGGAATGGTACCCACATACTTATTGGATGATTCATCATGGGGGATAAATGGGAGAATTATAGAAATAGGGTCATGGACTCTAGAGCCCATGTGGGAAGGTACAAGTCGGTATACTATGTTAATGGAATGAATGGGCATACACTGTTTTATAACGATGGTGTACATGGGACTTAGGTGAATAAAGGTGGGAAAGACAAGGGATTGAGAATGGTAGGTGGTGCGAGTTGAGTTGAAATAGAGGTAGGAAATATGGGGGCCATCAACGAATAGAACTAGAAGTACTGGAATGGTGAATGTTGATCATCGACAATTCCAGCGCTAAATTTTGTTGGCATTTTGAGAACCATAAAACATAAAGAAGGTGTTCTGTATGGATGGTGTATGGATCCTATGATACCAAAACACTATAATTTCGAATGGAGATCAATTAATTGAATGTAGGAATAACTATATCAATTGATAGCCGAGGTTCCAACATAGGTCTGTTAAAACAGTTAGAGGGGGTTATGGTGGCGATGGAGACCTAGGAACGTACTCAACAAAATAACATTAGAACATATATATAGGATTGATCCACGAGTATGACTATGTGTGTGATTCATGCTAGGAGTGTGCTGAATAGGAATATCTATTTCTCTCTTGTATTTGGATTTGGTCCTACCCCAACATGAATTGTATTTTTATTTTTTCCGAAATCAACCAATGCCCAATAAATAGGGGGAGATATTCATTTCACCTATTTGGGTGTGATAAAGTGGTAGATCCGTTGGTATTATATTATGTTGTGTAATAATGTGTGTTTTGGGATCTCATAATGAATATCCATGGGGGTACATGGTGTCAGAGTAACACCCCAATATTTCATAGCATGTTATCTCATTAAAGTAATTCAATAGCTTGCACTACACGCAACACTGAGTTTGAGTGCATCACAGCTTACCAAACTAGACGTTTAAAAAGTGGTTATGAATAGTATTAACTACATTTTAAATCTTATATAGTATATATAATTTTAACTTCCATATATTGTGTTTCATAAACCTAATATAATAATAAATTCATTTTTTCAGATAAAAGAAGTATTTTTCAAAAAATGAAATTTTACCACCTTTTAATGGTGAACCTATTTTTAAATATAATATTTGGATATTTTATATATTCAATTTAATAAAATTAATTCTTATTTTTAATTGGGTCATAAATATTTAGTTTTGATAAATTTTTGGTACTTTTCTGATAACTTTCATATTTTGACGAATTGTGAAAAATACTATGCTTTAACTGAAAACAAATTTTTTAATCGAAATAATTTAGAGTGTTAAATTATTCATTTGAAAGGTTTTCAGGTATAATTTGATTATATTTCATAATTTAATAAAATGAAGTTCATTATAAGTAATTTCACATTTAAATTTGACATAAACACATGTCAATCTTTTGATAGTTTTAACTTTTGAAAACCCCGTTTTTTTGGTTTTGACAGTGTGAATTAATTTCAAATTAATAAATTAAACTTCTATGCTTTAAATTTGGTAAAATATAATTCATTTTTGAATTCAGAATATCAAAATTAGCTTAGGGTAAAATTTTGGTATTTTTATGAAAACATTCAATTTTTGATGAATTGTGAAAAACAGTGTGTTATTATTTAAAACCAAAATTTTATTTAAATAATTAATTATATTATTTTAATTTATTATAAGTGAAAATCGATATATAATACCTACATAATTTCAATGTAATTCATTGGAGTCATTTTATAATAAGTTTAGATATATAAAATTTTATCGAACATTTTTCCATTTTTACTCTCCTCCTAAGAACATTTACAAATCTGCATAAAACCTAATTATACCGCTTTTGTGAGTTGAATTTAAAAAATATGAGAGACACGGTTAATATTAGTAATTACAATGTGCTTTAATAAGATGAAAATAATTTTAAGTGAATTGTAACTTTGGACTCTTATTTACCACAGTTAAAAGTAAATAGGGTAATTAAGGGTAAAAATTGTATCATAATTTCCCTAACACATGTCTTAATTATATTGATAAGTATAATTCGACCCAAAACAACCTTAGGAATATTATATTACTACCTTTGGTCAACTTGGATATGATTAGGACTTTTATTATTATTTTATTTAAAGAAGAGTCAAAAGAGTTAAATTCAATGTTTAATAACTAAACCATTTTTAATATAGGGTTATACATAAGATAAATTCGACTATAAATATTCATTATAAATATAAAACAATTTAATAAATAATGGTATTTTATTTATAATTTTTATACATTAATTAATTTAATTTATTTATGACACAATGATGATGTATTAATTACCTTATTAATGAAAGATTAAAATAATTGATATTATAAATATCCAAATAAATGAAAAAATTGAGACTTCTAATATATTACACTAATTTTATAGGTTAATATGTCATTTTAAGGTTGGTTAAATAAATTTTATACAATGTGATAAAGTTTATATGGCTTTCAAAAAAATCATGTACTAAATAGTGTCAAAATTGACATAATTGAGTTATTAAAACAAATATTATATTATTAATTGATATTCTTTTCCTAAAAATATAGGGATCATCCAAAGGGCTTAAATAATTTTATATATGTCATTAATGTACCACATTAGGTTCTCAAGTATTTTTATAGTAATTTTATTAACTGTATAATATAAAAATACAAAGAGATGCGATAAATGTCAAACTATTTAACTAAGAGTTAAATCTAAATGATATGGTTAATATGATGGACAAAACCTGTCTAAAACCTATTGGTTGAGAGGATTTAAACCCATCCCCATCATAGAAGTTAAATAATTAATTTTTGATCCATTAGAATCCAAAAATTATTTTATTATAAAAAAATATTTAATGCATTTCCTAAAGTGACCCTCACCCCTCTTATAAAAGGGCACTTCCTCTACTCTCAAATTCACACCTCCAAAGCCTTTTGTCTCAATGAAACCCTACCCAAATATCCTCCTAGAATTTCTTACTTCATCTAAGAGTCCTTACTTTGTTCATAAATACAACCTAAGTATCCCTTTTGATCAAATCAAAAATTAGAACCCGAAGAAGAGGTAAATATTTCATCACATCTTTCAAGTTTATTTCTTCTTCCACTTCCTCATTAATTGTTTTTTCCATTATAAAATAATAACTCTAGTATCTTCTATATATTTTGATGTTATTATAAAAATGTCACAACCATATTTATTATTCTATTCGTCCTATAAATGACAAAGTAACCATACGTGCGTACGCACGGATTACCGTCTCCATGTCATGGTGTAGTTTGTTATTCAAACACTTCATTATTTGGATGGGTATAATAATGATTATAACTGATGTAAATAATAAATATAAAATGTTAATTATTATGTATATAAGATATACCATCCAATTACATACTATTTCTCCGTCAATATACTTACATTTTCGCTCGTGCGTACATACAGATTACCGTCTCCACGACGCGATGAGATTCATTTCCAAGTTCACGAATCAATGATAATTATAAAATATATATCAGGGATAAGTATATAATATATGAAATAATAATTCTAATGGATAGATATATATATATATATATATATTTATTTATTTATGTACTTACATATATCTTATTCACTTAGTTCCATTCAATACGTTATGCAAACAGAAATAGCATTTATGCGTACGTACGGCCTACCGTCTCCATAAACTGTGTTTTTATTTTATTATATATTTCTATTATAAATATTTATATTATGAATATATATGATATATAAAACATGTTTTATATTATCTAATTATTTAAATCATGATATATGTGATACAATCAAGAGTAACAAGTTAAAACACGTACGACAAAGAAAGCGATTATTACCTGAAATGTTAATTTAACATGAAAATGATTATTAAAGGGGTAGTATAAAGTCATAAATGAATCATTTATGATATAGGAAATATTAATATGGTTCTTTTATAATTTAGTAACATTATATGGTAAATATATAGTAGGTTAAACGTACCCACAACCAAAGGAAAGTGCAAGGTAAGGGTTAATATCACAATCTCTTTATTATCTGAGGTTGTTTTTATGTAAGTATCTTCTGGGACATATTTATTATCCATGTACATGTTTCATAAAAGAGTTTTCAAATGGAATATTTTTAAGGGACTATTTTTTACTAAAACATCATTTTAAATGTTTTAAATACTTATTCTTTTAAATCATTCTAAATAATGTTCATGTTTTGAAAATGGGTTTTAAGGATTTATTTATATTGACATGAATGTTTTTAAAATGTTAATTCCTCTCAAAAGAGTCAAATAGGTATGGGAGAATTTGATTCAAAAATGACATTAAATGACTTCCTTTCTAAATTGTGTGAGTTTTAAATGTTTTCCTGAAAAAATGGATATTTCTCTCAAAGAGTTTTAAAAATCATTTTCATCTATGTCAATATCTTTTGATGGATTTTAAACATGTTTGAAGTTGATTTATTATGATAAAAAATATTCCATATTGTATTGAAGGTTTAGTGATATGTTTGACTATGGATGTGTTATTTTTATACAATTCAGAGTTTGTAGATAAAGTGTTGATATTTCATATTCTAGTTTTAATACGAATGTTTATGTTATGTTTCATCATTTTCATGTGAGGAATGCATTGGACTGAGTAAGTTGTGGGTGGAGACCCCTATTGCTCCTCGATGCACTGGTAGGTATCATGAGACAAACTAGTGTCTTGGCACAAGGCCTTGACAAAATCATTTATTTAGTCTGGGAAAAAGGCCTTGACTATTTGGTTATGAAGTATGGAATTATGAATTCTATCATTATGAAAGTGGCTATTGATATTGCATTTTATTATTAAACTAGTATAATATCCATGTGAATAAGTAAATTAAATTATTTTATTGTATATTTTCCATATTATGCTGAATTTTAAGTTTAAGAGGATTTTGTTTTAGTCCTATAAATTTCCGTAAATGTTAATTCTTATTTATGAAAGTTTACGCTATATTGTTATCCTTACTCGGAATCTGAGCTCACCCATTTCTATGTTTTAATTTTATAAGGATTATAATAAGTGTATTATGATTGATTTACAAGGTTAAGCTTTGGGATTAATTTCATTATCAAAGGATCATTTTGTTGTGTTTTTTTCTAATGTGTAATGTAACGTTCATTTATGTAATCTATTTTTCAAGAATGCTAAACTGATCGGTCCTTCGGTATTAGATCCCTTGTGATAATGCCAATTTTATGTAATAATTAATCAAATCTAGGTAACTAGGGTCGGGGAATTACAGTTGGTATCAGAGGATGTTTAGTAAAAACCTTGGAAACTAGATTTTCAGAAACTATTATTTGAAAACATTACCCTATGATATGATTTGAGGATTTGTATATAAGAACATCCTAGAATTTTGGTACTATAGAGATTTTGTACGTTCTACAAGAAATACATCACTATCTGGATACGACCAGGTAGAGGCGGCTCTAGAATAGATGTACCTAGGGTTAAAACCCAAAAACAACACTTTGAGCTAGACTCGAACAGGAACTGGTGCACGACAACGGTCCTTTCTGCACTCTTGGTTAGGACACTCCTAGGGGATGTGCTTAGGATAATTCACATTTTCATTACAAGCCATTGTGAAGGATTTAGGAGTAAATACTTTCTCATAGAATACATTTGTTTTATTTTACAGTATATGCATAATATTTTCAATTTACATTAGGTATTTTACATGTTCAGAAATATGCATTGCAATTCATAAACTAACCAAGTGTATGACATTGTTTAGAAATGGTGCCCAGTAGATAGAAAAAAAATCCAGAAATACGGATGATCCAAAGAGTAACAAGGATCATATCTTTCATTGTATTAAGCCAACATTTAGAATGGAAATAGTCTCCCACATATTATCATCATATGAAGAAATAATATCATGTGTTAATAAGATAAGTAAATAATTTTTTGAGTCTTATGGCTTTTATGGGAAGCCAGAGAAAAAAAGGATGGTAGAAAGAAAGATGAATAAAGGGATTAAGGGAAAGAAGAATTTTCCCATATGTGATAACTGTGGAAAGAATCACCTTGGAAAATGCTTAAAGGGAATGGGATTTTGTTATAAGTGTGGAGAAAAATAACACCACGTATGTGATTTCAATGGTAAGAAAAAGTCATAAAATGTAAAACACTTCATCTACATGGAGTTGGGACACTATGCGCATCAATGTCCAAATCATCAGAGTATACCACAAATGATGTTGTTGGACAATAATGAAGTTATGATATTACCACAGATGAAGAGTAATGACTAATGTTATTATGTTGATATTAAAGAATTATTTCATTTGAGTATTGTAATAATGATTTTCTGATTATAATAATTATGGAGTATATAAGGATTGTACTGTAGTACTATCTCATTGAGGACTTTAGATTGTGTGGAACCAAGAAAAGTGACTTAATAGCAGGTAATGTTTTTTGGGAAAATATATGGTTGAGAGAAAGATAACACATAATATGGTCTTGATAATGAGGAAGTTATTTTGGAATAATATATGATTGATTTGTTTAAATTATATTGTATATTATGGACTTCCTTGAAACTGATTAATGATTTGTTTATTCCATCATTGTTGGAACTTACAACATTTTTTGATAGAAGTAGTATATCCATTATTCTATAATAAATAAGGGTGCATGAATGTAATCAATAAGGTTTTATGGTAATTCGGGGTGTTACTGTGTTTTAAAAGAATACATGATGAAGGTATTCACATGTTATTATGTGTAAAAAAGGATCTTCATTGTGTTTACCTTCCCTATAAATTTTGGACTGTGAGTTTGGATATAAGTATTTTGGATAATTCTAAAGGTTGGAATTGATTAATTTTGACATTGGATACTATTGTTAAGGTTAAATAATTTCATGATATTATTTTTGTATTGTCATTAAAATGATAACCCAAAGGTCGGGTGACAACTCGTCACGTCCGATAAGGCCGTGAGACCTGAACCCGCAACCAAGGGGCGACAAGGGTGGATCACCTACCACTAACATACATGATGTCCTGGTTTGTATAATGTAGTTTTTCTAATAGTATGTCAAATGAATTATAAATTCATTTTTTAGTAACCCTATATGATTAGGATAAAAAGAATATTTTGGAATTCTATTATCTTTTTGAGTAAAATATGAGTTTGTAGTAGGAATTAGTTGAAGGAAAAAACTCTACATGTCAATTATATTTCTCCCTCTTATTCTATGAGTAAATTAATTATTAAAATTTAGTTAAGGGATCTTAAAACAAATTTTTTTTATTATAATACCTTATGTTTTGTTGAGCCGATGATATTTTAAATAATCATAGATTGATGGCTTTGAGACCTTCAATTTTACGCTTGTTTTTGATTGATGACCTCAATGTAAAGACCCGTAAATTTGAAGGAAACTTTTTTTCTTAAACTCTTTAGGATTTTATGAGTACGCATTTTCTGATGGCACCTGATTCTGAGTCCCAGTGTTCCTGGAATCAATTTACGAAGTTTAGCTCGGGTACGTTCTGTGAATGAATGAGCGGGTTTTTCTAACCTTTGAACTAGTGCTCGGAATCGAAATCCAAAGGCACCAATGAAACCGCAACGCCAATATTTTCTTAGGAAGACCTTTTCTAGAGTTGCATTTTCTCGGGATGTGTTTTTAAATAAATGGATTAATTGAGTTGTGAAATGAAATATGTGTTAAAATTTTATTTCTACTCTAAGTAATTACAACCTATGTGAGGAAGATGGGTTGGGACCCACTACATCCTAACTCCACATGATATGATATTTGTGAGGTGGGTCCCACACAATCCCCACCCCTTCAATTTTCCCTAACTCCTCTAAACCTCCCCTCTTAAATTATGTGACTCACCCTCACATTAATGTTGCCAACGTAGCACACCATTAATTTTGACAACTCAAAATAAATTCGGTGATTCTAAATTTTGAAATTTTGAATTGTTGGAATAAGTAAATAAAATAAGGCAAAGCCTTATTTTATTTTTGTTTGGCTTTTTCTGTGCGAAGAAAAGGAGAGAACCCTTTTGTTGTTCCTTTAAAGAGCTTTAACCTTCTGGGAAGAAAAACACTCTTTTTGAAGAATGCCGACACAACAAGAAGAGATCGATGCGTCGTTCCTTCTCCTCTCCACAGCCGGTGTGAAACGTCATTTCATCCTCGGACGTCCTTTGTCGGCGTATACGGAGCCACACCCAACGACGCCGTTTTCCACGACGCTAGCTTCGGAAAACTACATTGAGGTAGGGGTTGTTTTCACGTTCCTGATTATTTCAACGTTCATCGTTAATATTGGCCACATGTTATCAATATAATGGGAGGAGGTCGGACCACACAAACACGGCCAAACCTCATCCCCCTTTTTTGAATGATTTTCTTCATGGCTTGAAACAGAGGCGAACCGTTGCACCATGCGAGGAAGAGAGAACCGCAGCCGGAGCGGGCCGTTGCGCCGTCGTGCCGCACCACGCCAGAGCATCAAGGGGCCGCGGTGTGGTGGCGCCACGACCGTCGAACAGGGGCCGCGGTCTTCGGCCGCGGAAGAGCAACAGGAGGCGGCCGACGTTCAAGGAGGTGGGACCCCCCGCATGTACCGCATGGCACAACCTGCCGGCTTTAATGGCCGACCGTTTCTAAAAAAGCCGGGGGGTTTGAAACGTCCAGCAGTAACCTAGGTCGGACCCCACAGGGGTCCGCTGTTTCAGGAAAATAGGGGGGCAGTGCCCCCCTCCGCGTCCTGGTCTGCCTCAATCTGAGCCGCAGCCCGCGCTGGGCCAGACCGCCTACGCCGGGCCACCCGCGCCGGTCCAAGCCGCCCGCGTGGGGCTGGTCCACGCCAGCCGGGCTGGGCCGACCTGGGGAATCGGGCCAGGTCTGACCGAGCCCGAACCCCCTGATTTCTGGACAGATCCATTCAAAGGCCCATAACATGGGATAGATACCTCTGGTTGACACACCGTTAGATGTGTAGCGATCCTTGGATCGAGTCACTCCTTTCAGTATATTACACTAAATGTTTCGGAGAACCTTGGGTACGGCTGGGTTGGTTCAAACACGAAACCAACCGAGCCCTCGGAGCGAAAACACTTATAACTTGATCACCAGACATCTGATTGGCATGCTGTTGACTTTGTTGGATTCCTCTTAGTGAGATGGTTATTTTGGATTACTCCTATCAAGGTTTGGATGTATTTTTAGTATGGTCGGGTTGGTTTTGGCTTAGAAAACCAATCGGTCCTCTGGGACGAAAAAACCAACAACTCTCAGACCGGGCGTCTGATTGACGTGCCGTCTATCGCGTTGAGTTCATTTCGATGAGGCAGAACTTTGTGATACATCAACTCTGGTCTCCGTGACAGTTGAGGTATCGACCCCTTGTCTCCTGAAGCGAACCCTCCTGGAATCGAGCATGCCGTGTGTGGGAACCCTAGAGCTCGTTGCGACTGTGACGACGATGACAACTGTACTGGGTTCCTCTGTGGGTTCGGCAACGACAATGACCGTACTAGAATCCTCCATGGGTTCGATGGAGATGACTAATGTTCTTGTATCCTATGTGGGTCAGGTAGTATTTGACTACTGTTCTTGCATCCTATGTGGGTCCGACATTATTTGACATTGTACATGTATCCTATGTGGCTCCGGCAGAGTGGCTGGCCTTGTATCCTTTGTGGGTCCGACAGCTTCGCTAGTCTTGTATTCTATGTGGGTCCGACAGCTTAGATGAATCAGTGGATACGTCTGATCATCTCTATAATCTTACGAAGTGTATACCTATGTGAGTTGTGTCTTGACTTACAATGTTTTTCATCGATATGATTTTTTTGCTTTCCTGTGTGGATTGGGTTGTGATCTCCTGTGTGGATTGGGTTGTGAATTCCTATGTGTAATGGGTTATATTTTCATGTGTGTACTAGGTTGTATTTGGGCTCGTGTGCTGGAGACGAGCTAGAATAGATGACTGAGGTATATTAATGGGCATATTCCTAAGTAGAGTTGGGTGTTACTTCGTGATTGTATCTTTCCTTTGTGGTTTATCCTTCGTGGATTTTGGGAGACCATCGGGGGTCTCGGCATCCCTGCTCAGTAGCGTATACTCAAACCTACACGGGATATGCCCGCACTACGTTGTGTTGGATGCATATGACAGATACTGTTGATCGAGGTGGGAGCTCGTGGAGCTGGACGGTACCTAGTGGTGGATCACTGGACAGGATGTACACAGATTGGATGGCTGGAACCGAGGGGAAGAGTAGACTATATGTACCCACCCTTTAGGTGAAATTTCCAGAGGACGACTCGTAGTTTCTACTTTACTTTTTTGCTGTTGTACTTTCTTTTCAGTTGTACTTACTTTCAGTTGGATTTGTATTCTGGCCCATTTACTTTCCAGCACTTACTTTTGTACTCAGTTTACTTAGTCATTACTTCATCTTGCATACTCTGTGGTATTTGTTTACTTTCTAAAGGCAATTACTTCCCTTTTTATCGGGATTTTTGCCTTTAGTGCTAGTCTCCAGCCCTTGGCCTATGGAAGGAGGGCTTGGGGTAGTCACGACAGGGGCCCCGAGGATGGGTTGTGACAAATTGGTATCAGAGGAGTCGGTTCTACTACAGAACTCAGGACTCTGATAATTTCTTCTGTGTGAAGCAATAGTGTTTAGGATATTGAGTGGGTTTATCAGTCCAGGGAGTCCAGTGTTGGTGCGGTGTCCGACGTATCAATACACCTGGACCCTGACTTTGGATTTCCGACTCAATGCATGAAAAAATTGATTGCATGTGTGTTTCAAAAGTATTCCTTGTGATTACTTTGTGTCAGCTCACAAGGTATACTGTATTTACTATGGAACACCTGTTTCATTCCAGGATGGCCCCATGAGGAAAGCCAGCTAGGGTTCCTAGATTTGTGCGAGACGACAACACATCGAGTGATGAGGCCTCGGTGCAGGGCCCTATTAAAGAAAAGGCACTGGCGGAACCTCTACCCACCGAGAAACCGATTCCACCAGCCCCAGACACTGAGAATGCATGTTTCTGTAGTGCACTGCACAAGTTTCTGCGTCAGAGACCGCCCAGTTTCCGCGGGTAGAAGGACCCTCAAGAAGCCGATGATTGGTTGGAGGCTGTTGTATGGGTTTTCAGATTAGTAGGGACACCAGCTGACCTCATGGTGATCCTTATGGAGAGTATCCTTCACACAGCAGCTGGTAGATGGTGGAGCATGATGATCTTGGTGCACGATGAGCCATGTTTTATTTGGATGGACTTCGAGAGCCTCTTCCTCTCGGAGTTCTTTCCATCAACCCTCCGTGCGGTGCGCATTCAGGAGCTACTATAGCTGCGATAGGGCAGCATGATAGTAGCCCAGTACTCGGAGAGATTTACCGACCTCTTGCGCTACTCCACAGACATGGTACGAGACCCATTCTTCCGGGCCTAGACCTTCAAGCAAGGACTGAGGCATGAGATCAGGGCATCGATGATCTCCCTCAGCATTTCGACGAAGGCAGGAGTACTAGAGCAAGCCCTTCTTATAGAGAGCTTTCTTGCTGAGCCTACACCAGCTGTGAGACCTACCGCAGGGTGACACGTAGCGGAGTCTTCTATATCTGGAAGTTGACGAATGTCATAGGGGTCCAAGCAGTCCAGACCATCAGGCGGACGACCTCAGGATACTGGCTTAGAGGTGCGGGGAACACGATGCAAAGCCAGCCTTCCGAGGAGCAGACAGTGCTTTTCATGCGGCGGGCAGGGCCACATGGCCCGTGACTGCCTGACTCGCCATGCAGAGGGGCAGCTGATGGTTGAGGAAGCACCCAAGCAGAGGCATAGGTTCGACCGTGGCTGTCCGCGGGGAGCAGGCGGATGAGGTAGAGGAGATGGCCGAGTGGCAGGTGGTGGACGACGTTTTTAGGCTCTACCACAACCAACAACAGGAGGTCCACCCCGACCACAGGGAGTTGGCAGATAGAGGCAGGTGCAGCTTTAGGCAGTGGAGGCCTACGACCATGGCACACCAGAGAATATTTGAGGTACTATCTGTGTCTACTCCAACCTTGCTGCAGTTCTTATAGAAATAGGAGTGAGTCATTATTTCATTTCCGCTTCCCTTGTTTGGAGCTTGGAGATTCTAATGGAGCCTCTGGCCCAATCCTTGTGATTAGAGACTCCTACGGGATCATACTCGATGATTACGCACTGATGCCAGAAGTTTGAGATTACTCTAGGAGGAGAGATATTCGGCTGAGATCTTCTTGTAGCGGCGTCGAGGCCTTACGACGTCATCTTGGGCATTTATTGGTTATCTACGGTCCATGTTCAGATCGACTATATTAGGTGCAAGGTGCGGTGTGTCCGCACCGATGGGAGTAGGTTCACCTTCACCGGCGAGAAGGGATCCTTTACAGCGCAGGATGGACTCACGCAGAGGATAGGACAACTGATCACTAATAAGTTGGCTAGCCTCATCCTAGGAGCAGTGGACGTGCGGAGTTCGAGTTTTCCTATAGTGGTGGATCAGTATGCAGACGTATTTACTAACGATGTTCCAGGACTACCTCCTCGCAGAGAGGTAGACTTCTATATTTACCTGTACCCCGGGACAACCATGATATCTACTCTAGTATATTAGATGGATCCTGCTAAGCTTCAAGAGCTACGGGTACATCTGGAGGACTTTCAAGGCAAGGGATTCATCTGACCTAGTGTTTCACCCTGTTCTTCCCCAATTTTTTCGCCAAGAAGGTGGACGGGAGCTTGCGACTCTGTGTCAATTACCGTCGCCTGAATCAGGTGACCGTGAAGAACAAGTATCCACTTCTGAGGATTGATGACCTCTTCGATCATCTCAAGGGATGATGGTGGTTCTCAAAGATAAACCTCAGGTCAGGCTATCATCATCTCAGAGTTCGAGACGGGGATGTGTACAAGACGGCCTTTAGGTGTCAGTATGGCCACTATGAATTATTAGTTATGCCTTTCGGTGTAACCAACGCTCCAGCAGTGTTCATGAGTCTCATAAATAGGATATTCCAGCCTTACCTCGATCAATTCGTTGTAGTATTCATCGAAAATATATTGATTTACTCGACTACTGAGGAGGAGCACACCTACCACTTGCGGGTTTTATTGGATACACTCTGAGAGAACCAACTTTATGGTAATCTCTGTAAGTGTCCGTTACGGATTCGAGAAGCCCAATTATTGGGGCACGTCATCTCTGAGGCGGGAGTTGCAGTGGATCCTGGGATGATCGAGGCAGTGCTATCTTGTGAGCCACCCAGGAGCGTGACGGAGGTGTGATGTTTCCTATTTCTGGATGGGTATTATCAGAGATTTGTTCCTCACTTCTCCAAGGTTTTAGCACCTCTTTCATCTTTGACGAAGAAGGGGAAACCCTTCGTGTGGTCAGATAGATGTTAGCAGAGCTTCCAGGAGCTGAGACAGAGATTGACGAGTGCACCCATCTTGAGGCTACTAGAGGAGGGAGTAGGGTACATAGTCTACTGTGATGCATCAGGGACCGGAATCGGGTGTGTTCGGATGCAAGAGCGAGCAGTGATCACCTATGGATCATGACATTTGAGGAATCACAAGAAGAATTATGCTACCAATGACCAAGAGCTAGCAGCAGTGGTATTCGCTCTGAATATGTGGTGGCACTATCTGATGGTTGAGCTCTTTACAGTTTTCACTGACCACCAGTGTCTTAGATAAATCTTCTTACAGAAGGACCTGAACCTGAGATAGCGAGGATGGATTGATTTTTTCTAGTAATATGACTTTGAGATAGTCAATACTCATGGGAAGGGGAATGTAGTAGTCGATGCTCTCAGCAGTAGGACGAGAATTCAGCTACTTGGAGAGGTGACAGAGCAGCTAGCCGCTTTGGAGATATCCTTCGTGGATAGAGATGGAGCAGCCTTTCTTCAGTCACTCACAGTCACTCCTCCACTTCTTCAGCGAGTCAGAGAGGCACAACGTGGGGACATTGACTGTGAGATGAGGCGTGCACATATTTCCTATAGACAGGCACCTGATGGATTCTCTATAGGAGGAGAGAACAACTTCCTTTTTAGAGGACGTACCATGTTACCAGTTTCTTTACAGGAGGAGGTTGTGAGAGAGTTTCACACTTCCCCATTAGATGTACATCCAAGAGTTGTAAAGATGTACCAGGATCTCAGACGACATCACTGGTGGCCGGGTATGAAGAATGTTGTGCCAGAGTTTGTATCTTGATGCTCCAACTACCAGTAGGTGAAGGCAGAGCACCAGGTACCAGTAGGCTTAGTACAGCCCTTGGAGGTCCTGGAGTGGATGTGGAACATGATATCTATGTATTTCATGACTGGGCATCCACGTAATTCCAGAGGACACGACTCCATTTGGGTGATCGTCAATTGACTCACCACGTCGGCCCACTTCTTACCCATCAGAGAGCAGGGCTCTGTGGAGAGTTTGGGATGCCTCTACGTTCAAGAGAATGTACGACTTCACAGTGTGCCATCATCTATCGTCTCTGATCGAGATTTTCTCTTTACTTCTCGGCTTTGTAAGGTGTTACATGAGACATTTGGGACGCAGCTATGCCTGAGCACCACCTTTCATCTAGAGACGGATGGTTAGATGGAGAGGACCATTCAGACTCCCGAGGACATGATCTGTGCATGTGTCCCCGACTTTGGCCATAGTTGGGAGGATCACCTACCTTTGGTAGAGTTTTCATACAACAAAAACTACCACTCCACCATCGGGATGGCACCATACTAGGCATTGTATGACCGATCATCCAGATAACCTCAGTGCTGGACAAACCATGGGGAGTCATCACTTTGTGGAAAAGAGATGGTCCAGGCCACGATGGAGAAGGTACAAGTCATCTAGGAGTGGATGAGGACCACTCAGAGCTGACAGAAGTCTTATGCTGACAGGATGCAGGGCCTACTGGAGTTCGAGGATGGCGACCATGTTTTCTTATTGGTCTCACCTTGACGTGGATTACGGAGATTTGGTCACGGCGGCAAGTTATCTCTGCACTTCATCTGACCATTCCAGGTTCACAGCAGGATAGGCGAGGTGGATTATTGCCTGGATCTACCACCTCAGTTGCACCGGGTGCACGACGTCTTCCATGTATCTCAATTGAGGAGGTACGTGCATGACCCGATGCATATCATCGACCATGGGGAGCTGGAAATAGATGACGAGGCAACTTTTTCGGAGGTCCTGATGAAGATAAAGGATCGACCGGAGCAGGTCCTACGTGGGCGGTCGATTCATCTAGTACACATGAGGTGGCAGCACGGGAACCTCCAAGACACCACATGGGAGCAGGAGGCTCAGATGCGTGCCCAGAACCCACATTTGTTCCCCTAGTTGTGATGTATCTTTATGGGGACGTAATGACCTAAGGTTGGAGTAATGTAAAGACCCGTAAATTTCAAGGAAAATTGTTCTCCTAAATTATTTTGGATTTTACGAGTACGCAGTTTCTGACAGAACCTGATTCTGAGGACAGGTACGCCCAGAATGAATTTACGATGTTTAGCTTGGGTACATTCAGTGAATAAACGAGCTGGTTTTTCTAACTTTCGAGTAGGTTCTGGGAATCGAAACCCGAGGGCACTGATGAAACCGAAGTGCAGTTATTTTCTTAGGAAGACCTTTTCTGGAGTTGTGTTTTCTCGGGAGGTTTTGTTAAATTAATGGATTAATTGAAGAGTGAAATAAAATATGTGTTACAATTTTATTTCTACTCTAAGTAATTACAACCTATGTGAGCAAGCTGGGGTGGGACCCTCTACCTCTTAACTCCACATGATAGGATATTTGTGAGGTGGGGATCACCCGAGCCCCACCCCTTCAATTTTCCCTAACTCCTCTAAACCTCCCCTATTAAATTATGTGACTCACCCTCACATTAATGTTGCCAACATACCACACCATTAATTTTGACAACTCAAAATTAATTAGGTGAATTCAAATTTGGAAATTTTTAATTGTTGGCATAAGTAAATAAAATAAGGCAAAGCCTTATTTTATTTTTGTTTGGCTGTTGATGTGTGAAGAAAAGGAGAGAACCCTTGTGTTGTTCCTTTGAAAAGCTTCAACCTTCCACGATGAACAACACACTTCGTCGAATAATGTCGACACGGCAAGAAGATATCGACATGTTGTTCCTTCTCCTCTCCGCAACCAGTGTGAGACATCATTTCCTCCTCAGATGTCCTCCTTCTGCATATATGGAGCCACACCCCACGACACCGTTTTCCGCGATGGTAGGTTCCACGAACTACTTTGAGGTAGGGGTTGTTTTAACGTTCAAGATTATTTCAAATTGAATCGTTAATATTGGCCGACTGTTATCAATATAACGGGAGGTGGTCGGACCGCACGAACACGACCGAACCTCCTCGCCCTTTTGTTGATTGATTTTCTTCGTGGCTTGAAATGGAGGAGGAACCATTGCACTGCATGGGCATGAGAGAACCGCGGCCGGAGCGGGCTGCAGCGCCGTCTCGCCATGCCGGTGTAGCCGAAGGAGGCCGCGGCTAGGACCGGGCCGCGGCACCATCGCACCATGCCGGTCAGATAGGGGTCGCGGCCTTCGGCCGTGGCGGAGTAGGAGGAGGCTTCCGGCCAACCCGGCCGCCCGCGTTCAAGGAGGCGGGGCACCCCGTGGGTCCTGCGTGGCAAAATTGGCCAGTAATGGCGGCCCTTTCCAAGAAATCCAGGGGTTTGAAACCCACATCATCCACCTAGGGTGGACCCCACAGGGGTCTGCCATTTCCGGAAAACAGGGGGGCGGTGCCCCCCTCTGCATCCAGCTCGGCCTCAAGCCAAGCCACGGCCCGCGCTGGGACAGACTGCCCACACCGGGCCAGGCCGCCCGCGCTGTAACACCCCGACCCCAATTACCCAGATCCAGTGCATTATTACCTAGCATTGGCTTGATCACAAAAGATCATGTCTCGAAAGACCGATTAGTTTAGTAGCCTTGGAAACCCTAGATACATTCATAAGTCTTACATTACATCATAAAGTAAAACAAAACTACAACAACATCTTGTCTTCATATCCCCTCATACTATCCCTGAATGCCATTCATAATATACTTCTTCACATCCTGGAAAAACTAAAACATTGGAAGGGGTGAGCTCAGATGCTTAGTAAGGATAACAATATAGCAGAAGCTTTCATAAATAAACATAAACATTTATGGCAATGTATAACTAAAAAAATCCTTTTAAACATGAAATTCAGCATAATATGGAAAAATAAAATGAAATAATTCCATTTACTTATTCACATTGATATTCTACTAGTCGAATAATCACATGCAATATCAATAACCACTTTCATAATGATGGAATTCATAATGCCAGACTATCATAACCACGTATCCAAGGCCTCGTGCCAAGACTACAAATAAGATTTTATCAAGGCCTCATTCCAAGACACTAGTTTGTCTCATGAGACCTGCTGATGCATCGAGGAGCTATAGCGGGCTCCACCCGTCACTTATTAAGTCCAATGCATTCCTCATATGAACAGGTTTAAACATATCATAAACCATAACATAATCATATCACATAAAATATGCATAAAGGAAACATAAAATTTCCACATTTCAATCAAAAGATATCAATACAATACATTGATATAATAAAAAAAACTTTCAAAACCATTTTCAATACCAAAATAAAAGAAAATTAAAACTCTGTATTTATTTTTCATTTAAAAAAGATATGGCTTGTAGAGGAAGCCGAAACTCAAATAATGGTCACGGCGGCGGGGAAGTCGTTGTTTCCGTATACGTAGGAAAAAAAATTCCTTTTGTCATTTAGTAAAAACGATTCGTATAAAAAGACTTCTTTGAATAAAAGTAAAAGTAAGAGGGGTTTATACACCGTATAAAGGAAAGTTGTGTATAAAACAAAATATGCCTCAATGAAAGGAGATTGAGACGAAGTCCCTTAAAACGATCATTTTTTAAATAAAATAGATCTATTATGTGTATTTACTATAATTACACATAAATAAAGTAAAAATACATGATAGGTCTTAATAATACCATGACATAATTTGAATGTAGGAGATTAACCCCAAGAATGGAAATTGGGTTAAGAAGTTCCCTTACCTCGTGTCCGACTTGACTCGATCGTCTTTTAACCTCCTGAATAATAAACTAGAGTTAATTTCTAATTGATTAAGTACCTTTTTCAAGTTCATTATTCCTTTTATATCACTTATTACCATGTTATGAACATTATGTAATTATTTAATTTAATAACAGTCATTTTGTCGATCTTTGGTACTTGAGTAAAAAATAAACTTCTTATAATTACAAGTTGTTTATGTGGTAGAATATCCATTATCTCCAGAATTATATTATTGATGTAGATATCATATATATCGTATATATTCAGTTTATACATTCATTCATAATATTACATAACATTTAGAGGTAAGAAATGAAATGCACCGTTCATGGAGACGGTAAGTCATACATACGCATGAACGCTACTTTCATTTCTATTTCGTATTTAATGGAATGAAATCATAATGACATAAAGATGTATTATAATTACATTATAATATCATATTTAATATCATTTCCTCTATCCTTTATACGTCCCACATATGGCATTAACGATTCAAATCACTTGGAGGGGGCGGTAGTCCGCACTTCCTAAAATGAAATTATCGCGTTTACCCATAATGGAAATCATAAAGGTATTCCATTAATGAGAAATACAGAAGCATAAGGAAAACATAAAAATAATATATATCATATATATAAATAGTTTCATCTTAATGGCCACTGTTAGAGGTGTTAAAAGAATATTGAACAATCATCGTTTCGTGAGGCAGTATTTCGCCACCCACAGAAACAGTATGTTCTTTAACCAGTAGACGAAGGTGTGTGTATGTGTAAATATAATAATTCTCATAAAAACATCCAAGTATATTGAGGATACTGGTTTTGTTATAAATGAAAATAATAAAATGAGTTTAGGGGGTTGGAGAAGCAAAATAAAACAGAACAACGTAAGAGAAGGCATTACCTTTAAATCGGGTAACTCCCCTCGGTTTGACCCAAAATGTTTTCTTGAAGAGATTTCTGCCTAAGGTAAGGCTTCTATAATGAAGGAAGGAATTTTGAGATATTATTTGGGCAGAGGTTGGCCGATCCAAATGGCTTTGATGATGTGAGTAAGGTGGTAGATATGGGGGCCTTTTATAAGAGGATAAGAGGGGCACTCTTGTAAAGTTATGAAATATTACATTATTATGAAATGCTTTTCGGATTTTAGAGATCCCAAAATTATATATTTAGAGGATAAGGTGATAAGGGTTCTAAAGATACATATACAATATTTTTTTGACAATTGTAAGTCTTAGATTTTACATTATCTTTTCATTTTATTTAAATCGTTAATTAATGAGATAATCGTTGCATCATCATTGTGTCATAAAAAATTTAATTCCATTAATGTATAAAAATTATAAAAAAAAATATCATGATATAGGAAAAAACTTTTTATTTCCAATGAATTTTTATATTCTAATATTTAACTTATATAACCCCATTTAATAATTGTTTTAGTAAAACAACACATGTTTGTGACAATTTTATTTTTACTTTAAATAAAAAGTTATTAATGTTATTTTATTACCCAACTGGCTCCATGGGGTCCCCAAGATGACCCATGGATTTTCTTGGTCAGAAATTACTCATAAAATAAGGGTAGGACAAGTTTAATGATATTTTCGTATTTTTATAATATCATTTTTACATTAAATTTCACTAATTAACTTTAATCCCGATTAATAAAACTTAAAAGTTACTATTCACCAAAAAATTATTTTAATCTCATTGAACCACATTTTACATCCTAATGAAAACCATGTATGTTGGATTTTTGAAATTCAAATCATAGAAGCAGTAAAGTTTAATTTAAACAAAAAATCATTTTTTTAACAACCACTAAGTGGTTTCACTATTCATCAAAAATTGATGTTTTTCAGAACAATGCAAAAATTTCACCCTAAGCTATAATTGATATTCCGAATTCAAAAATGATGTCTATTTTAAAAGATTACAAACATATAATATGCATTAATTAATTTTATAATTAATTCCTATTGTCACAACAAATAGCGTGTTTTTAGGAAACAATATATATCAAAAGATTGACAATTGTTTATGTCCAATTTCAAAGTGAAATTAATTTTAATGACCACCATTGGATAAAATGGTAAACATATATTCTAATTATACTTTAAAACCACTCAATAGTATAATTTATCATTGTTAATTATTTTTATTTAAAAAGTTGTTTTTAAGTATTTTTCACTCTTCATAAAAAAGTGGAAGTTCTCAGAAAATTACAAAAAATTTAGCTTAGGATAATTTCGATATTCCGAATACAAAAATGATGTCCATTTTGAAATATAAAATTTATATAATTTCAAAAATTGGGTATTACTATTCATAACTTCTACTTTAATTGGTCGCGCTGTGTTAGAACTCAAACTTGCGTACAATGCAAGCTATTGCATTATTGAAAGAGAGGCGTGTCGTGGAAGCTCAGGGTGTTACATTCTCCCCTCCTTTAATAAATTGCGTCCTCTCAATTTGAAATTTTTCTTCTAGAATATAAGCTTGAAAATAGAAAATTCCTTTGTGGAAAACCCACATCAGAAATAGGGTTAATAAAAATATAACTTTAAAAGAAATAAAGAGAAGTACAAAGGTCAACCGAGATAGGCCATACTAGGATTCTATGAAAATATGGATAAGGAGGAAAAAAACCATCAAGGTATGATGAAGAGTTCTATATTACTAGATTAGGAGAAAGTTAACTACAAGAAAATCACAAACTTGTGATTGGTTAAACGGTCATTGATTCCCCAGTTGGAAAAGTTTACCGACAAATTTTTTTGTTTTAAGTTACCTTTCATAAATTAGAGGAATTTAATTTGGAGATTTACTAAGAATGTACGGAAATATACTTACTTGTCATGTAGACTTTCATTCTTTAATAAATTTTTACCACAAAACCATCATTCACTCCAAAAGGTAATAGAACTCAAATTATTCTATTTATCATAATTGTATAAGGTTCCAAATATTAACACATACCATTTAGATTAGGAAAACTATTTTGTAATAACTAGGGACTTCCTGTAGGCTAGTGGTAGGTAATAAAGGAATGTCACACTATAGTTGTGGGTTCGATTCCTATAGCTTTGTCCGACATGACGGGTTATACCCCGACCTGCAGGTTGTCCTTTTCCTAAAACTATAGTATTATAATATTCCCAAAATAATCTTCATAAATGTTTTTACCATAAACAATACTATACAATGTTCAACTTAATCCGTTCCAACCTTTATAGTTCTCCAAAATACCTTCGTCTAGACATTATCTAAAAGGTCTCTAAATTCCAAAATAAATTTTATCATCAGATTCCTCAAATAAAGTAAAGTTTCTCTTATTATCACATATAAAAAATATGATTACCTTTATCATATTGAAACCTTAATGAAAACAACAAGTCCTGCAGTACAATCCTTATATATATCACATTATTCTTATAACCAGAATATATTCCTTGAGTCCAAAAGCACCAATAAATTAATTATTCCACTTCAACTGTAGTAACAACATACGATTGTCCTTGACCACTTGGACTTTTCTGAGGTAAGTTTCCCTGATGATTAGCATATTCATTTGCATAATGCCCCATTTCCCTACAATTATAGCATTCAATATTGATAACCTCTTTCTTTCCCTTGCAATCACGAGCCTGGTGACCATTTTCTCCACATTTATAACAAACTCCCATTCTTTTTAAGTAAGTATAGGGGTGATTGTTCCCACAATTATCGCATTATGGAAAATCATTCTTTCCCTTTTTCCCTTTATCTATCTCTTGTTCCACCGTTCTATTCTTCTCTTGAATTACTTTGTTGTAATAAGACTTAGAGAATTCCTTTTCTGTCATGATAGCACACGAGACTATATCTTCGTATGTTGAGAAATATTGTGATACTAAAGATCGATGGAGAAATGGTTTTAACCCATCAAATAAATTATCAATCTTACTTCTTGGGTTACGTATATAATATGCTACATGCCTTTCTAACCTTGTAAATTTATCCCTATACTTTGCGACATTCTCATCCTCCTTCTGCCTTAGACTCAGAAATTGTCTTTCCATATCTACTCGATGGTCATGTGGAATGTATTTTTCTGAGAAAAGCTCGTTTAACTCTCTCCATTCCATACTTGATACTTTTTCATCTTCATTTGTGTTTTGAATCAGCGACCACCATTGATCGGCATCTCTAGTGAGGCGGTACACTACCATGACAACCTTCTCCCTTTCTCTACTCCCCAAGGCATGTACTATTTTCACTAAGGAGTTTATCCATTGCTTAGCTACTAATGGATTTGTACCCCCATTATATATTGGCGGCTATTGCCTCATGAAATGGTCTAACATTGATCCTCCATGTTGAGGATCAGGGTGCTCCATACGAGTAAGGTTATTATTCATAACCTGAGTGAGTTGTCCCAGTATGGTTATAAGTTGATCAGCACCAGTTGTATCACCAGCTCCACTCTAATTATCTTGAGCAGGGGGGAAATCCCTACATGGAGTGTGTGCCTTGATACGGTTTCCCTTCCTTCCAATAGGTGCCATTTCTAAACAATGGCATAAACTAGTTTAGTTTATGAATAAAATAAATAATTCCATACTTGTTAATCACTTAACATGAATTGAACTATAATCATAAAAATGTTTTCGTTGAGGAAGTATATACTCATAAACCCTTCATAGTGGTTTGTAAAGAAAATAATATTTATCCTAAGCATATCCCCCCTGGGTTGTCGTAACCAAGAGTGCAGCAAGGCCCGTTGTCGTGCACTAGTTCTCATTCGAGTCTAGCTCAAATCAGTGTTTTTGGGTTTTACCCCTAGGTACATCTGTGCCAGAGCTGCCTCTACCTGCTCGTATCTAGAAAGAGGTGTATTGCTTGGAAAACTCATAAAATCTCTATAATACCAAAATTCTAGGAAGTTGTTCTATACTAATCCTCAAAGTCTATCTTTGGGCTATGTTCTCTAATGAGATTTTATCTAAATCTAGCGTTCAAGGTTAGTACTAAACTGCCTCTGATACCAACTGTAACGCCCCGACCCCAGTTACCCAGAGTCGGTGCATTATTACTTAGCATTGGCATAATAACAAAAGATCATGTCTTGAAAGACCGATTAGTTTAGTAGCCTTGGAAATACTAGATACATTCATAAGTATTACATTACATCAAAAAGTAAAACAAAAATACAACAACACCTTGTCTTCATATCCCCTCATACTATCCCTACAGGTCATTCATAATATACTTTTCACATCCTGGAAAAATGAAAACATTGAAGGGGTGAGCTCAGATACGCAGTAAGGATAATAATATAGTGGAAGCTTTCATAAATAAACATAAACATTTAAGGCAATTTATAACTAAACAAAACCCTTTTAAACATGAAATTCAGCATAATATGGCAAAATAAAATGAAATAATGCCATTTACTTATTCACAAGGATATTCTACTGGTCGAATAATCACATGCAATATAAATAACCACTTTCATAATGATGGAATGCATAATGCCAGACTATCATAACCACGTATCCAAAGCCACGTGCCAAGACTACAAATAAGATTTTTTTCAATGCCTCATGCCAAGACACTAGTTTGTCTCATGAGACCTGCTGATGCATCGAGGAGCTATAGCATGCTCCACCCGTCACTTATTAAGTCCAATGCATTACTCATATGAACATGTTTAAACATATCATAAACCATAACATAATCGTATCACATAAAACATGCATAAATTAAATATAACATTTCCACATTTCAATCACAAGATATCAATACAATACATTGATATAATAAAAAAACACTTTCAAAACCATTTTCATTACCAAAATAAAATAAAATTAAAACTTTGTATTTATTTTTCATTTAAAAAGGATATGGCTTGTAGAGGAAACCGAAACTCAAATAATGGTCATGACGGCGGGGAAGTCGTTGTCACCACATATGTTAGAAAAAAACATTCCTTTTGTCATTTTGAAAAAACGCTTCGTATAAAATTATTCATTTTGAATAAAAGATAAAGTCAAAGAGTTTTACACACCGTATAAAGGGAAGTTGTGTATAAAACAAAATATGCCACAATGAAAGGAGATTGAGATGAAGTCCCTTACAAAGATAATTTTTTTAAATAAGATTGATCTATTATGTGTATTCACTATAAGTACACATAATGAAAGTACAAATACATGATAAGACATAATAATATCATGACATAATTTGAATGTAGGAGATTAACCCAATGAATGGAAATTGGGTTAAGAAGTTCCCTTACCTCGTGTCCAACTTGACTCGATCGTTCTTTAACCTCCTGAATAATAAACTAGAGTTAATTTATAATTGATTAAGAAACTTTTTCAAGTTCATTATTCCTTTTATATCACTTATTACCATGTTATAAACATTATGTAATTATTTAAGTTAATAACGGTCGTTTTGTCGATCTTTGGTACTTGAGTCAAAAATAAACTTCTTATAATTAAAATTTGTTTATGTGGTAGAGTATCCATTATCTCCAGAATTATATTCTTGATGTAGATATCATATGTATCATATATATCCAGTATATACATTCATTTATAATATTACGTAACATTTAGAGGTATGAAATGAAATGCACCGTCCATGGAGATGATAAGCCGTACGTACGCATGAACGCTACTTTCATTTCTATTTCGTATTTAATGGAATGAAATCATAATGATATAAAGGTTTATTATAATTCTAGTATAATATAATATATAATATCATTTACTCCATCCTTTATACATCCCACATATGGCATTTGAAGTGCCCAGATCAGTGTGAATCACTGAGAGGGGGAGGGGTGAATCAGTGATCCCTTAAAACTTTTTACTAATTGATTCTTAATCAATTAAACCTCTATGGCTGGTTAAAGCCTCGATCCACTCTTCTTGTATCTCTCACATTTCCACGAATGATGAGGTAAATGTAAAGGCACTGGACACAAGGATTTACAAGGTTCGGCACCAAAGGCCTACATCCTTGCCATGCTCTCCCAGCATGGATTCTCCCATTATAATCTGTTAGTATTACAATGGTCGATACAGCTTCCCACCGTATCTCTCCTGAGTCCCACAGGAGGGTCTTTATACTGCTTCACACAGTGTTACCAGAGTCCCACTGGCCTGCTCCAGAATCCCACTGAAGACTTCTTCTCCCTGAGTCCCACAGGGTCTTCTCTTGGCTCCTCGAGTCGCACGAGTAGCTCTTCTTCACTTTAAGCTTCTTCAAGTATCTTCAGCAGTCTGGGATAAAGACTGCTGGCCTTGCTCTGTACCTCTGATCACTTGTGATGATCAGGTCTTCTCGTCTTGCTCAGGCTCTATCTCCTTCTTCTAAGGATGACCTGGCTTCTCTCCAGCTACTGAATACTCAGACAATTGATGTCTTTAACTTCAGTCTGGTCCAGTCTCACTTCACATCAACTTCATGCACTGAGTGCAAGCCATCTCTTCATCCTCATGCACTGATAGCATGGCCTTCTCAATTCTTCAAGAACCTCCTGGTCTTGGACAACTCAAATGCACACAAGCAAATTTGACTTGTTTCACATGTGCACGTGCATGCATGCATGCATGCACTTTCCTTCTCTTTCTTCTTGGTGCAATAATCCCACAAAAGGGTGTAGTCACTTTAAGCACACACCTTCTTCCTCCTTCACACACTTTATCCAATTTGTTTACACACTTAGAGTGTGTTCTACTTTAGTGTGGGTCACTCCTTATTTTACTTCTAGGTGTTTACACTTTTAGTGCACACACTAGGTTCGGCCTTTTAGTTCTTTTGCACACACAAATGCCTATGGCCTTCTTCCCTTATTGTGCACACACCTAGGCTTCGGCCAACTTCTTGCTCACTTTGCACACACACTTAATGAGTGTGGTCTTCTAACCACTTGGCACACACTTGGCCTTCCACTTTATCTTGCACACAAAAATGCACTATGCCTTGGGTCTTCTTGCTTTGCACACCTACTGCCCGTAGGGTGTTCTTTCTTCACTTTGCACACAAGCACAAGGCTCGGCCTTCTCAAAGTTCACACATGAGGCACTGCCTCGGCCTTCCACTTCTTGCACACACCCAAGGCTACTGCCTCTTCTGTTTTTGCACACACAGCCCGAACTCCACTTGTGTGCAGGCGTGCAAGGGTTGCGGCCAAACTTCTCAACACTATGCACACACACTGTCCATGGCGTGGGTGTTTTCTCCTTTTAGCACACACACACTTGGTGTGTAATTCTCATCACCCGAATCTCCTACTGCCCATATGAAGGCGTGCAAGTGCTTGATGTGCCGCGACCTCCTCTTCTTCAACACTGTCGCGCAAGTCACAACAAACCTTGAGGGCGCGCAAGGTACTTGCGGCCTCGGGTACTTCCTGTCGCGCAAAAGAAAGACGCGCAGGGGACTTCACCCTTCTTGTCGCGCAAAGGTGTTGCGCGCAAGGAACTCCAGCCACGCAAGTTTACTTGCGCGGGGCTTCAAAATCTTCGCGAGGTAGAGCACTCACGGGTCTTCAAGTTTTCAGTACATCAGCAAGCTTCTTTGGAGCCTTGGTCTCTTCTTTTATAGGCGAGGCAGAGGCGGTTCATCCACGTAGAGATACAACTCAAATCCCCGAGTTTTTCGGGTTTTCAAGATTCTGTGAATCTTGTTTTTCTTTTTATTTCACGCGGGTACTTTTATTTTCTCTTCCCTCACGTTCATGCTCGGCCGAACGTGTGCATGCCTCTGTCTAGGCCTATCCATGCAAAACATGAACACCCGATGCCTCGGCAACTCCGTTTGCCTCGGCCTTCTTCGGATTCTTCCAAACATTACATGCATGGTCATTTTCGTGCATGGATTGGTTCAGAAGGGCCAGATGATCTCAATGGACCCTTAAGCTTCAACAATGGTGGCCGGAATCTTCAAAACTGTCGTCGGGAAGGAGCCTGGTTCGAACGGAGGCTGCGGGAATGCGCGGGGAGGCCTCGGCATGGCTCAAGGAAGGAGACGGACGCAGGGCCGTTGGATCAGGCGATCAAAAGGCTTTGGACGGCCTGGATCAGATCGGGGGCACGGCGGATTAGATGAGCGGCGCCGATCGTCCGTGAGATCAGATGAGCGGCTGGGATTCGCTCCCGGGAATTTTTCCGCGTCCCACATCGAAACGGGCCGCGGAATTCTCGCGCTTTATCACCCTGGCGCTGCCCGCTACTCGCCAGTTGAATCTCCTCCCCTCTCGGTGCCTCCCCGCACCGAGTTCTCCCTGCGGGCGCGCTCTGCGCCCACTTATGCTCCCTGCGGGCGCGCTCCTAGCGCCCACTATGCACCTCGGGCGCGCGGGTTTCACCACCGCGTGTCCTCGGGGGCTTACACACGGCCCCCTGCCACGCTCCTCCGGGCGTGCCCCAGGCGCCCATGCGGTGTCCTACGGGTGCGCCCTGCCGCCCTGGCTTGCCCCACGGGTTCCCCCGGGCGTGGTGCCCTAGTTCCCATGCCTTGGGGTTGAACCCTCAAGGTGCCTTGGCTGGCCAAATTTTTTGGCAAAGGAACAGAATAATACTTTGTATAGAAACAAAGTACTCCCAAGTGAAATATGCCAAATGCCACTTAAGCCATCTTCCTCTTCATTTATTCTCATCTTCTTCTTAAGAATTCCATTACTTCTCTTCATATGATCTTCACTTAGGATATGGAATTCAAAATGTTTCTTCTTAATCTTCTTCATCTCCTCTTCCATATGTGTTCAATACTTAGGAGGGACTTCAACTGAATCTCATAAATCACACATGTTCTTCAACATTCTTCATTGATCTAATCAGAGATCAATTGGATCTTCTTCTGATTCACATGCACTAAGAGTTAGTACATGGACTTTATTAATGCACATCATCCACTTAGTAGTTGTGGATGGATCTTCTTCAACTCCTCATGCATTGTCACTACAATGCATGGTATTCTAATCATGTTGTGACATTGTATCATCTTGATACAAGTTCTTGGAACTTAATGATCAGCTCAACAATCGTCAGATATCCATGGAGAATGTTTCAACCACAATTTCCAATACCACTTAGTGAATCTCCTAAGTGACATGCATCTTAGTACAATGGCCATTCTCCTTCATCTCCATCACCATCACATCCTTTGACATTCACATCTTGACTCCTTGACATCCATTCATTCCAAGACAACTTCATGCCTCATTGACAACAAATGCAACACAATGCACTTCAATCTCCCCCTTTGTATTTGTTATCAATATCACAACTTCAGCACATATGAATGGGTCAATATGTGTGCCAATATTTCTCCCCCTTATTGGCAATCAAATGAAAAGGTGTGGTGTGGTTCTCTTCAAAATATTTCTTCCTCCCTTCGAATAGCATCTTCTTGAAAAGCACTAAGAGAGGGATGATGTCACATGTTCTTCTTTAGCAAAGAACCTTTAGTAAATCATCTCTAAGTCTACTTGGGCTAACCCAGTGTAGAAAACAAGAGTGATATAACCAAGATTTTTCAATGTTGTCCACAATTCTCTACACATGTGAGATCATGCTTCAGGGGTTTGAAAATATTTCAGATATAACAATGAATTGCTAAATCCTGCACATACTTCACAAAACTCATTAGAAAGTTCAGTGCAATGATAAATCTCCCCCTTTCATCCATTTATCTTCAATCCATACTCCCCCTTAATTGACAAGATAAACTCAATTAAGAAACAAGGGATGATAGTATGATTGGAATACCTTCACTTTTCTTCTCAAGATGGTATTAATCTAAGAATCCCATCTTCTTCAGATTGGCTCCCCCTCAAGGGGTGCACTCCATTCTGTCCAAACCATCCTCCAGATGAGAATGATCATCATCTTCAATTCCCTGCAATGTTAGCACATGTAAATACCAGAAGTATTAGGGAATAAGATGGAACCTCCTTGGTTCATCAATGTGAACAACAAGGTTGAGAAGATTCTCTCAACCGAGATGCCCCATTTTCACCAGTCTTCACACTTGCACATCTGATCTTCTTTGATGTTTGTGCTGGTGTGGATCTCAACACATCTTCATGTCAAACCTTCTTCTTCCCTTTTGCTTTAGAAATTGACAGAGCTTCATCTTCAACTCTTTGTAGTTCTCTGGCAAGTTGCAACTGATGTGGCCATATGACAAGTAAATCATTTGGAAGAGTGGCCCCAGTTTTGGAAGTTCCACATGGTTCCTTAGATGCTGTAAAGCTACCTTTCTTAGGCAACTTGTTTTCAATCAATCCCTTCTTCTTCTTCTGGATTGATTGTCTTTTTGAGTCCAGTCTGCTTCTTTTTAATTTCATGGCTTCTTTACAAAGATCCATGATATGTCCTTTCTTTCCACAGTAGAAGCATGTTTTCTTGGTGGTCCTACTGGATGCATCACCCTTCTTGGACTCAGACTCCAAGGACTTCTCTTCATTTCTCAAACACTTCTTGGGAGCATTTTCTACTTTCTTCTTTCTTCCCAAGGAATCTTTTTGAGCCAGGTTCAGTGATCTTCTCTTCATTCCAGCTTTGGATACAGTTGGAGATTGACATGTATCATTTTGACCACTTTTGCAATCATCCCAGATGTTGTCAAGTAATCCAAATCTATTTGCAGTAAACAGATGTCTCTGGACCTGTGGATGCTGCTTCTTTTCTTCTGGCTTACTCCCCCTTGGCATGGGCTTCCTCTGTGCTTTGGCATTCAGTGGATTGTTCCAACAATCCTTTGCAAAGTGCCCATACTTATTACAACACCAACACTGACCCACAAATCTTGACCTCTTCAGTCCTTCTGATTGTTGGGTACTTTTCTTGACTTGCTGTGTTGTTTCAGGAGAGCTCTGGTTCTTCATTTTCTTCATCCATACTTGTTTGGAATTATTTTTCCATCCTGCACTTTTTGTGGAAACACATTTAGAAGCATGAGTACAAGATGGTATGGATGGTACCTTCTTTCTAGAAGTTGTTGCCCTTTTATTAGAGGATGTCTTTCTTTTAGAATCATCCTTCTCAAAGCTCACTTGAGTGGCAACATTTCATCTTCCAGCTGTCTGGGAGGCTTTGGCTTTGGGTGATTGCTGATTTGTCAATATCACCTCTAGTTCTAAGCATTTCATGTTAAGGGAGTTCTTCTCATCATCAACACTTCTTAGCCTTCCTTCCCAATTCTCCACCAGTTGTTTCATCTGGTCTTCATGCACCTTCTTCAATTCTTGCAATGAATTGTCCAGCTCCTTCACCCTTTTGACTTTGTCTTCTAGTTGAGCATCTTTGACAACCATTGACACTTTGTGCCTCTTTTCCAGTGCATGGAAAACATCTCGGACCATTATTTTAAAGAAATATTTCTCAGAAAGGCTTCTTTGCAATTCTTCAGCAGTGTCTTCATATATTTCATTGCAAAGAGAAACGGTTTCATCTTTTGCCTTCACCAGCTTTCTGAGAGTGTTGGTTATGCCAACCCTTTTAGCCAATTGATCTTCCATTGCATTGGCTTCTTCTTCTAACTGTGATTTTTCTTCATGAAGATCATGGATGCCTGTAGCTATACACTTTGCCACTTCCATGGTAACTGTCTTCTGAAGATATTTGAGTGCACTCTGAAGACCATTCATTGTTTCAACTTCATCACAGCTAGGACAGGATTTCTTCATCTTCTTGGCCTGTTTCTTCTTTCTATTTTTCTGAGTCTTGGCAGATATCTCCATTTGAGGCTGGTCGCTCATTTCCTCAAATCTGCACTTCATAAAAACTCCCTTGGATCTTTTAGAGGTAACCTCCCTCTGATACCAATTGAAGTGCCCAGATCAGTGTGAATCACTGAGAGGGGGAGGGGGTGAATCAGTGATCCCTTAAAACTTTTTACTAATTGATTCTTAATCAATTAAACCTCTATGGCTGGTTAAAGCCTCGATCCACTCTTCTTGTATCTCTCACATTTCCACGAATGATGCAGTAAATGTAAAGGCACTGGACACAAGGATTTACAAGGTTCGGCACCAAAGGCCTACATCCTTTCCATGCTCTCCCAGCATGGATTCTCCGATTATAATCTGTTAGTATTACAATGGTCGATACAGCTTCCCACCGTATCTCTCCTGAGTCCCACAGGAGGGTCTTTATACTGCTTCACACAGTGTTACCAGAGTCCCACTGGCCTGCTCCAGAATCCCACTGAAGACTTCTTCTCCCTGAGTCCCACAGGGTCTTCTCTTGGCTCCTCGAGTCGCACGAGTAGCTCTTCTTCACTTTAAGCTTCTTCAAGTATCTTCAGCAGTCTGGGATAAAGACTGCTGGCCTTGCTCTGTACCTCTGATCACTTGTGATGATCAGGTCTTCTCGTCTTGCTCAGGCTTTATCTCCTTCTTCTAAGGATGACCTGGCTTCTCTCCAGCTACTGAATACTCAGACAATTGATGCCTTTAACTTCAGTCTGGTCCAGTCTCACTTCACATCAACTTCATGCACTGAGTGCATGCCATCTCTTCATCCTCATGCACTGATAGCATGGCCTTCTCAATTCTTCAAGAACCTCCTGGTCTTGGACAACTCAAATGCACACAAGCAAATTTGACTTGTTTCACATGTGCACGTGCATGCATGCATGCATGCACTTTCCTTCTCTTTCTTCTAGGTGCAATAATCCCACAAAAGGGTGTAGTCACTTTAATCACACACCTTCTTCCTCCTTCACACACTTTATCCAATTTGTTTACACACTTAGAGTGTGTTCTACTTCAGTGTGGGTCACTCCTTATTTTACTTCTAGGTGTTTACACTTTTAGTGCACACACTAGGTTCGGCCTTTTAGTTCTTTTGCACACACAAATGCCTATGGCCTTCTTCCCTTCTTGTGCACACACCTAGGCTTCGGCCAACTTCTTGCTCACTTTGCACACACACTTAATGAGTGTGGTCTTCTAACCACTTGGCACACACTTGGCCTTCCACTTTATCTTGCACACAAAAAGGAACTATGCCTCGGGTCTTCTTGCTTTGCACACCTACTGCCCGTAGGGTGTTCTTTCTTCACTTTGCACACAAGCACAAGGCTCGGCCTTCTCAAAGTTCACACACGAGGCACTGCCTCGGCCTTCCACTTCTTGCACACACCCAAGGCTACTACCTCTTCTGTTTTTGCACACACAGCCCGAACTCCACTTGTGTGCAGGCGCGCAAGGGTTGCGGCCAAACTTCTCAAAACTATGCACACACACTGTCCATGGCGTGGGTGTTTTCTCCTTTTAGCACACACACACTTGGTGTGTAATTCTCATCACCCGAATCTCCTACTGCCCATATGAAGGCGTGCAAGTGCTTGATGAGCCGCGACCTCCTCTTCTTCAACACTGCCGCGCAAGTCACAACAAACCTCGAGGGCGCGCAAGGTACTTGCGGCCTCGGGTACTTCCTGTCGCGCAAAAGAAAGACGCGCAGGGGACTTCACCCTTCTTGTCGCGCAAAGGTGTTGCGCACAAGGAACTCCAGCCACGCAAGTTTACTTGCGCGGGGCTTCAAAATCTTCGCGAGGCAGAGCACTCACGGGTCATCAAGTTTTCAGTACATCAGCAAGCTTCTTTGGAGCCTTGGGCTCTTCTTTTATAGGCGAGGCAGAGGCGGTTCATCCGCGTAGAGATACAACTCAAATCCCTGAGTTTTTCGGGTTTTCAAGATTCTGTGAATCTTGTTTTTCTTTTTATTTCACGCGGGTACTTTTATTTTCTCTTCCCTCACGTTCATGCTCGGCTGAACGTGTGCATGCCTCTGTCTAGGCCTATCCATGCAAAACATGAACACCCGATGCCTCGGCAACTCCGTTTGCCTCGGCCTTCTTCGGATTCTTACAAACATTACATGCATGGTCATTTTCGTGCATGGATTGGTTCAGAAGGGCCAGACGATCTCAATAGACCCTTAAGCTTCAACAATGGTGGCCGGAATCTTCAAAACTGTCGTCGGGAAGGCGCCTGGTTCGAACGGAGGCTGCGGGAATGCGCGGGGAGGCCTCGGCATGGCTCAAGGAAGGAGACGGACGCTGGGCCGTTGGATCAGGCGATCAAAAGACTTTGGACGACCTGGATCAGATCGGGGGCGCGACAGATTAGATGAGCGGCGCCGATCGTCCGCGAGATCAGACGAGCGGCTGGGATTCGCTCCCGGGAATTTTTCCGCATCCCACATCGAAACGGGCCGCGGAATTATCGCGCTTTATCACCCTGGCGCTGCCCGCTACTCGCCAGTTGAATCTCCTCCCCTCTCGGTGCCGCCCCGCACCGAGTTCTCCCTGCGGGCGCGCTCTGCGCCCACTTATGCTCCCTGCGGGCGCGCTCCTAGCACCCACTATGCACCTCGGGCGCGTGGGTTTCACCACCGCGTGTCCTCGGGGGCTTACACACGGCCCCCTGCCGCGCTCCTCCGGGCGTGCCCCAGGCGCCCATGCGGTGTCCTACGGGTGCGCCCTACCGCCCTGGCTCGCCCCATGGGTTCCCCCGGGCGTGGTGCCCTAGTGCCCATGCCTTGGGGTTGAACCCTCAAGGTGCCTTGGCTGGACAAATTTTTTGGCAAAGGAACAGAATAATACTTTGTATAGAAACAAAGTACTCCCAAGTGAAATATGCCAAATGCCACTTGAGCCATCTTCCTCTTCATTTATTCTCATCTTCTTCTTAAGAATTCCATTACTTCTCCTCATATGATCTTCACTTAGGATATGGAATTCAAAAGGTTTCTTCTTAATCTTCTTCATCTCCTCTTCCATATGTGTTCAATACTTAGGAGGGACTTCAACTGAATCTCATAAATCACACATGTTCTTCAACATTCTTCATTGATATAATCAGAGATCAATTGGATCTTCTTCTGATTCACATGCACTAAGAGTTAGTACATGGACTTTATTAATGCACATCATCCACTTAGTAGTTGTGGATGGATCTTCTTAAACTCCTCATGCATTGTCACTACAATGCATGGTCTTATAATCATGTTGTGACATTGTATCATCTTGATACAAGTTCTTGGAACTTAATGATCAGCTCAACAATCGTCAGATATCCATGGATAATGTTTCAACCACAATTTCCAATACCACTTAGTGAATCTCCTAAGTGACATGCATCTTAGTACCATGGCCATTCTCCTTCATCTCCATCACCATCACATCCTTTGACATTCACATCTTGACTCCTTGACATCCATTCATTCCAAGACAACTTCATGCCTCATTGACAACAAATGCAACACAATGCACTTCAGCATTAACGATTCATATCACTTTGAGGGTGCGGTAGTCCGCACTTCCTAAAATGAAATTATCGCGTTTACCCATAATGGAAATCATAAAGTTATGCCATAAATGAGAAATACAGAAGCATAAGGAAAACATAAAAATAATATATATCATATATAGAAATATTTTAATCTTAATATAAACCATTAGAGGTGTTAAAAGAATATTGAACAATCATCATTTCGTGAGGCAGTATTTTTCCACCCACAGAAACAGTATGTTCTTTTACCATTAGACGAAGGTGTGTGTATGTTTCAATAAAATACTTCTCATAAAAACATAAAATTATATTGATGATACTGGTTTTGATACAAAAGAAAATAATAAAAAGAGTTTCGGGGGTTGGAGAAGCAAAATAAAACAAAACAACGTAAGAGAAGACATTACCTTTAAATCGGGTAACTCTCCTCGGTTTGAACCAAAATGGTATCTTGAAGAGATTTCGTCCTAAGGTAAGGCTTATAGGATGAATGAAGGAATTTAGAGAGAGTATTTGGGTAGAGGTTATCCGAGAAAAATGGCTTTGATGTTGTGAGTAAGGTGGTAGAGGTGGGGGCCTTTTATAAGAGGAGAAGAGGGGCACACTTGGAAAGTCATGAAATATTACATTATTATGAAATGATTTTTGGATTTTAGAGGTCCCACAATTGTATATTTTTGAGGATAAGGTGATAAGGGTTCTAAATATACTCATACAATAGGTTTTTGACAAGTTTAAGTTCTAGAATTTACATTATATTTTCATTTTATTTAAATCGTTAATTAATGAGGTAATCGCTGCATCATCATTGTGTCATAAAAAATTTAATTCATTTAATGTTTAAAAATTATAAAAAATATATCATGATGTGGTAAATATTATTATATTTCCAATTAATATTTATAGTCTAAATTTAACTTATATAACCCCATGTAATAATTGTTTTAGTAAAACGACACATGTTTGTGACAATTTTATTTTTACATTAAATAAAAAGTTGGTAATGCCATTTTCTTACCCAAGTGGCTCCATGGGGTCCCCAAGTAATGGATTGTATTGGTCGGCCATGACTCATCCAATAAGGTTAGGACAAGTGTCAGGATATTTTAATATTTTTATAATATCATTTTTACCTTAAATTTCACTAATTACCTTTAATCGCAATTAATAATACATAAAAGTTACTATTCACCAAAAAATTATTTTAATCCCATTGAACCACATTTTACATCCTAATGAAAAACATTTAAGTGTAATTTTTTGAATTCAATTTATAGAAGCGGTAAAGTTTAATTTAAACAAAAAATCTGTTTTTTAACTACCACTTAGTGGTTTCACTATTCATCAAAAAATGAAGTTTTTCAGAACAATGCCAAAATTTCACCCTAAGATATAGTTGATATTCCGAATTCAAAAATGATGTATACTTTAAAAAATTCCAAACATATAATTTTCATTAATTAATTTTATAATTAATTCCCGCTGTCACAACAAATAGCATGTTTTTAAGAAACAATATATATCAAAATATTGACAATTGTTTAAGTCCAATTTCAAAGTAAAATTAATTCTAATGACCACCATTGAATAAAATGGTAAAAATATTTTCTAATTATACTTTAAAACAACTAAATAGTATAATTTATCAAATATAAATTATTTTTTAAAAAAAGTTGTTTTTAAGTATCTTTCACTATTCCTAAAAAATTGGAAGTTATTAGAAAATTACAAAAAATTCAGATTAGGATAATTTTGATATTCCGAATACAAAAATGAAGTCCATTTTGAAATATAAAATTTATATAATTTCAAAAAGTGGGTATTACTATTCATAACTGCTACTTTTATTGGTCGCGGTGTGTTAGAACTCGAACTTGTGTACAATGCAAGCTATTGCATTATTGAAAGAGAGGCGTATCGTGGAAGGTCGGGGTGTTACACACGCTGGACTAGGACGCCTGCGCGGGACTAGGCCACCCGCACTGGTCCTAGCCTCGCCCTAATGGGCCGGACCCGGACCTGTGTTGGATCGACCTGGTTCAGGCCGACATAGGGGTATTGGGCCGGGTCGGATCAGGCCCGAACCCCCTGATTTCCGGACAGATCCGTTCAAACGCCCATAACATGGGCTACAGACCTCCGGTGGACACACCGTCAGTTGTGTAGAGATCCTTGGATTGAGACTGTCATTTTGGTATATTACACTCATGGTTTTGGAGAACTTTGGGTATGGTCGAGTTGGTTCGAACACAAAACCAACCGGGCCCTCAGAGTGGAAACGTTTATAACATGAGCTCCGGTCGTCCGATTGACGTGTCGTCGACATTGCTGGATTCATCTTAGTGAGAATATTATTTTGGATTAATCCGCTCGAGGTTTGGATGTAGTTGTAGTATGTTCGGGTTGGTTTTGGCTTAAAAAACTAACCGGACCCCTAGGACGAAAATGCCAATAACTCTCAGACCGGGCGTCCGATTGACGCGCCGTCTGTCGCGTTGAGTTCCTTTTGAAGAAGCGGAACATTGTGATACATCTAATCCAGTCTCTATGATAGTTGATGTATCGACCCCTTGGATCATGGAGCGGACCCTCCTGGAATCGAGCGTGCTGTGTGAGGGAACCCTAGAGCTGGCTATGACTGTGACGATGATGATGACTGTACTGTGATCCTCCGTGGGTTCGGCATCGATGATGACCGTTCTCGAATCCTTCGTGGGTTCGACGGTGATGACTGCTGCTTTTGTATTCTTGCTGGGACCGACAGTATTTGACTACTGTTCTTGTATCCTATGTGGGTCCGACAGTATTTGACTCTGTACTTGTATCCTATGTGGGTCCGGCAGAGTAGCTGGTCTTGTATCCTTTGTTGGTCCGACAGCTTAGCTGGTCTTGTATCCTATGTGGGTTCGACAGCTTAGATGAATTAGTGGCTACAACTGATCATCTCTATCATCTTATGAAGTGTATACCTGTGTGAGGTCAGTCTTAACTTACAATCATTATCATCGATATGATTGTTGTGTTTTCCTGTGTGGATTGGGTTGTGCTCTCCTATGTGGATTGGGTTGTGACTTCCTGTGTGGAATGGGTTATATTTTCCTATGTGTACTGGGTTGTATTTGGGCTCATGTGCTGGAGCCGAGCAGGATTAGATGACTTAGGTATATGTATGGTAACATACCTAAGTAGAGTTGGTTGTTACTTCATGATTGTATCTTTCCTTTGTGGTTTATCCTTCGTGGATTCTAGGAGACCTTCGGGGGTCTTGGGGTCCCTACTGAGTAGCGTATACTCACCCCTACACAGGCTATGCACGCACTACATTGTGTTGGATTCAGACAACAGAAAAAACTGATTGAGGTGGGAGCTTGTGGAGCTAGATGGTACCTGGAGGTGGATCACTGGACGGGACGTACACAGAGTGGACGACTGGAACCGAGGAGCAGAGGAGACTATATGTACCCAATCTTCAAGTGGGATTTCCAGAGGATGGCTCGAAGTTGCTTCTTTACTTTTCTACTTCTGTACTTTCTTTTTAGCTGTACTTTACTTTCAGTTGGGTTTGTATTCTGGCCCATTTAATTTCTAGCACTTACTTTTGTACCCAGTTTACTTAGTCTTTACATCATCTTACATACTATGTGGTGTTTTCGTACTTTCTAAAGGCGATGCCTTCTCTTTTTATCAGGATTTTTTCTTTTGGTGCTAGTCACCAGCCCCTGGCCTATGGAAGGTGTGCTTGGGGTAGTCAAGGCACGGGCCCCGAGGACGGGTCATGACATCAATCCCTCTCTATAAATATTTACATTTTCCCTCCAATTATTTTTCTATGATTTCCTCCAATGTTCTCCTAATCGAGACCATAATATTGTGGTGACTTTTTCATTTCCCTATCCCACTTATTAAGACTAAATTTTATCAACCTAATTTCTGATGTGGGTCTTCCAAAAAGGTATTTTCTATTTCTAACCATTTATTTTTGAAGAAAAATTTCAAATTGTGAGGACACAATTTATTTATGTAGGGGAGAATATAACACCCCAAGATTTCATAGTACGTTATCTCATTAAATTAATTCAATATCTTGTGCTACACGTGACACAGAGTTCGAGCACACCACAACATACCAAACTATCAATTAATAAAGTAGTTATGAATAGTATTAATTTCATTTTGAATCTTATATACAATATATTATTATAACATCTATATTATGAGTTTCTTATACATAATATGTGAACAAAATAATTTTTTTCAAATAAAGGAATTTTTTTTTAAAAAAATTAAATTTTACCGCCTTTTAATGGCGAACCATTTTTTAAAACCAATATTTGACAATTTTTGTAACGAACCAAATTTTTTTTAAAGGAAACTCTTTTCATATAAATATGTTATAATCACCTTAAATCACATCATAATTAACTAATATGTGCTCTGTGACACTTAAAACATATGTTTTTCACTTCTGTGATGTGGATTTCAAAAATCCAACTTACACAGTTGTGATCAGTAAGTTATTTAGAGTCCAAAAAGAAAAACTTAATCGTTGGTGAATAGTAACTTACCCTTATGAATAGTAAAATACCCTTATGAATATTTATATACCCTAATGAATAGTAAACTTACTTATGATATTATATAAATAATAATCAATTGTAAGTATGATATATCTATTCTTTAAAATAAGTAAACAAATGCTTTAAAACTCTTGTTTTTAGAATATTTTATGATTTTAATTAAATATTAAATTTATAATATTTAGTAAATTATTTTTGAAAAACGGTATTTGTTTTTTTATTCTACATGTTGAAAAATGATTGGGGTAAATTTTTGGTATTTTTCATAAATACTTGAATTTTTTATGAATAATTAAACATGGTAAAATACGGTCTATGCATATTATCAGTTAAATACACTATTCATGACATCACAAGTGATGTAAGGCCACTTGGTTTGAACTCACATGATAAAAATACAATTATTGTTCATGGAATACTCACTATTACTTGTCTTGAGGAGATATAATAAATTAATGAATTTTATATTAAGAAATCTCCTCTCTCCTCCGCTATAAAAACCCCATCTCACTCCCCCTTCTCCTCACTCCTCTCAAGCCTTTATCCTTTTTCAAATTCTGTCCAAATACCTTCCCAACCTCCTCCTCCAAGTATAGAAATCCTTTTTCTCATATAAACACCAAAATATCTCCCTTAAGGAGGCTCTCAAGGAAGTTTGGTTCAAGAGGTAAATTCCTCTTTTCAATTCTTTGTCTTTCCTTTCAATTTCATTTGTTTAAATTTTCTATTACATATCCTTATACAAATATTGTGATGACTCCAGTACCTTATATGTACTAGAATTTTTTCATGATAGGGGAATAATTCATCATCATCTCTCCCTTTTACCTTCTTTAATACTAGTAGCAAGAACACCATCCGAGATGTGTCAATTTTCTACATTCAAGGACAATGGGCTTTCAATTTCTATTATCATTCTAAATTATTGTCATGAAACCATTATTATTTTGATTTAACAGATTATTATATATAATATAACCTATTTAAGGTTATGTAATCCCTATGTACAAATGGTTATATGTTATAAAGAAAAATGAGTTCGATGTAATCAAAACCCACAAATTAACTGAAATAATTATCATTAAATTTATATATAAGAATTCATCCTATTTCCATGAAACCAAGTTCTATAAATTACCAATAACACATTTTTATGTTCATAAATAATATATAATTTCAATTATTCATATTTAAATACATTCAACATACATAAAAAAGATGAAAATAATGAAAATTAACACTCTGAAACAACGAAATTCAATACAATAACTTATCAATAGGAACATAAATGAACTAACCAGAATTATGATAAACTAAATACATGTCTAATAGGTTACTAAATAAGTTATTAATATTTATAATTTCATATTCCAGGATCTTATGTTCGAGATAGGAACACGTTCGAAGTTAAGGTATTTGTTTTTCCACCCGAACATCCATTTTCATTTGGGATACTTTCATTGTCTAATTACCTCAGTGAAATTTTTATGTATTGTTATGTACTCATCATATATTCTGTGTGAGTATCATATATATGTTTAAAAACCATAATCCTTCCTTATTTTATGTATACTTACATGTTTAAAAAGGAATATTCAAAATTGTTTCCAAAATAAAGCTTGATTCATGTGAGTTTATCAAATTCGTACCTATATTCAAGGGCACTCTATAATCTGTTTTTGGAAACCATTATCTTTATAAAATCACTCATTTTATTTTGAAAATACTATCTTACTTCACTTCTGGTTTTATACTAATATTTTTTCAAAAGAACTCTTCTTTTCAAAATAAAAGTTTATTTATCTCAAGAATTGCTTAATGATTTTATAAGAGTGTTTTCATCTAATTCAAAACCTTTTTTGATTCCATGGTATTATTGGGTTTAATCATTTTTGAATTCATATAACACCTTTCATTTAATGGTTTATTACAAAATCTATTTTGGATGATCTATCCTAAAACCATTCAACATATTACTCAGAATGGTTAATGTTTTATGTTTAATGATAGGGGAAAGACAGTTACATTTAATATGATAGTTTTAATATAAATGTATATGTTGTTTTATGTTTATCCCTTATCATATGAGGAATTCATTGGACATATTTTCTGATGGGTTGGACCACTATATCCCCTCGATGCATCGGTAGGTCTCATGAGACTACTAGATGAGGAATTGGCTGAGGCCTTTCCCAATGTGATATGGATTTTGGCCGAGGCCAAATTATTAGATGTCTTGGCCGAGGCCATGAAAAAATCTTTTAGAAAGTTTGACATATGAACTTTCCTCATTATGAATATTTTAATTGAACGTTTGTGTGGTTATATGACTAGTATAATACCCATGATTATGTTTTGTTATGGCATTATTTACTAATCTCATATTCCTGCCATAATGTCTTCAAGATTATTATTAAAGGCATGTGTTTTAAATTATTAACCATGTATTATGTTTATATAATATTCCACTGTATTGCTTACTCTAATTGAGCGTTCAAGATCACCCCTTTCTTATGATTCATTTTCTCAGGACATGAAAAGTTTATTAGGAATGACATGCTGAAATAACCTAGGAGTTGTGGGTGTTGTCTAAGGAGTTTCTATGTTGTATTTATCTTCATGTTGTAATATTGAACTTATGTATGTATCTTTTTTCCAATAATACTAAACTACTCGGTCCTTTGGGATTTGTATTCCTTGTATTTATGACAACGTAATCAAATAAGGCAATGGCTCTGGGCAACTGGGGTCGGGTCATTACAATTGGTATCAGAGGAAGTTTAGTATAAAACATGGAAACTAGATTTAGAAAACATATATTAGGGATGATTCCCTAAGATAGTATTTAATGATAAACATACAGGAACATCCTGGTATTTTGGTACAAAATAGATAATGTGGATTATTCAATCAATACATCCCAGTCTGGATAAGAGCAGGTAGAGGTGGCTCTGGCACAAATATACCTAGGAGTGAAAGCTCTGACAAGGAATTTCGGGCTTGAATCGGGGTATCTTGGTATACGACAAAGGGCCTTGCTGCACTCTTGGATACGACACTCTCGAGGGATATGCTTAGGATAATTCTTGTTTTCATTACAAGCCATTATGAAGGATTTAAATGTAAATTTTTCCTCAAAGACCCTCTGTTTATGATTAAGAGAATAGTTATGCCTAGAATTTCAATTTATGCTTAGTATTTTTCTACATTGAGATTATAAATTATGATTCATACCTTAATCTAGTGTATGACACAATTTAGAAATGGAACCTAGTGGACGGAATGGAAACTGCATGAATGTGCGTTTCCCCTGTAGGGATTTTTCTCCAATGCAAGATAATGATGTTGGATCTGGTGCTCTGACTAGTGCTGAGCAACTCATAACTATACTGGGACAACTTACTCAGATTTTGAAAAATAAACTTACCCGTTTGGAGCATCCGGATCCACCACGTCAAGGACTACAAACCCATTTGTAGCTGAGTAGTGGATACGTTCCCTCTAGAAGAAATTTCATGCATTGGAATATAATGAAAGATAGAATGTTTTCATGGAAGTATATTGTCTAATGGGAGATGAAGATCAATGGTGGTCATTAATCCAAAACACGAAGGAGGAGGAAGAAATAAAAGAGATGGAATGGAACGATTTTAAGGAAATATTCATAGAAAAATATTTCCCTCGTGAGCAGCGAGCAGTTATGGAGAGAAAATTCTTGAACCTGAGGTTGAAGTAGGATGAAAATGTTTCCAAGTATGGATCCAACTTCACAAGGTTATCAAGACATGTTGTGGAATACATACGAAATCAAAGGAGTAAAATTGATCGATTCTTTGATGACCTAAATCCATTCCTCTGGTGGACACTGGTATCCCAACATTTTTTATCTTATGAGGATGTAGTTTCATGTGCTATCAAGATAGAAAAATAATTCTCTAAGTATTATGACTTTAAGGGAATGTAAGAAAAGAAGAGGGCTACTGAAAACTCTGGGAAAGGAAATAAGGAAACCTGGAAGAAGGGGAGAGTTGAATTTAAACCCTGTCATAATTGTAGATGGAAACACTCTAGTTCTTGATTAAAGGGAAAAGGATTATGCTATAAATGTGGTCAGAAAGGACATCTTTTTTGTCATTTTAAGGGAAATAAGGAGGCTAATGATGTTCAATGATATAACTATCGGGAGATGGGACACTCTGCTAATGATTTTCCTATGCGTCAAGGAAACATGCCACAAAAATATCTAAGGGAGCAAGGGAAAAGTTTATGCAATCACAAATGATGACATTGAAGTTCCTAATGATGTTTTGGCATGTAATTTAATCGTTTCCTAAAATTTAGCAAATACTTTATTTGATTTTGGATCATTTCATTCATTTATATATTCTGAGTCTTCTAAGAAAATTAGATATGTCCAATTTGATTTAATAAAGGAGTTATTAGTCAAAACTCCTAGTGGATGTATCATTATAACAAAGGCATGTCGATTAGTCCCCCTCGTGACACATAAATGTGCTTTAGTTGCTAAAAGTATCATCATACCAATGATTGACTATGATATAATTATCAGTATGAATTGGCTATCAATTTATTATGCAAAAATCTTTTGCAAGAGGATGGAAGTTACAATCTTTGAGAATAGTGTAGAATCCCTTATATTTAGAGTAGAAACCTATCCATTTTATTATAATCTAAATCCCCTCCAGTATCTCAATTGAATTCAATTATTTGGTAGGAAGATAATGAAATAAATATAGTTGAGGAAAATAATGTTCATATAAAATATGTACCTCTTGTGCAATAATATATTGATGTAATTCTAGAGGATTTACATAGACATCCTCCAAAGCGTGAAATTAAGTTTTCTATTGACTTAATTCCTGGTTCACTGACCATATGAAATACCCCTTAAAGAATGGCCACTGTGGAGTTAGTGGAAGTAAAGAATTAACTAGGGGAATTGAGTGATAAAGGATTTATTTGACCTAGTGTTTCTCCATGGGGAGCCCCTGTCCTCTTTGTCAAGAAGAAAGATGGATCCATGTGGCTGTGCATTGATTACGGGGAAATCAATGCTATTACAATAAATAATAAGTATCCTCTTCCACGAATTGATGATTTATTTAATCAAATTCAAGGATCCCAACATTTTTCAAACATTGATCTTTGATCTGGATATCATTAGTTACTTGTGAGGAAAGAAGACTTTCTAAAAACAGCATTCTGAACCAGCTATGGGCATTAAGAGTTTACAATAATGCCATTTGGACTAACTAATGCATTATTTGTTTTCATGGATTTGATGAATTGTTTTTTCAAGGAATATCTTGATGAGTTTGTGGTGGTGTTTATTGATGATATCATGGTATACTATAAAATACATGAAGTTCATGAAAACACTTACACACTATTCTGATGATCCTTAGAAGAAATAAATTATATGGTAAGTTTAGAAAGTGTGATTTTTGACTTTAATAAGTCTCCTTTATGGGCCACATTGTCTCTAAGGATGGAATATATATAGATCCTATGAAAAAAATGCTTTTCCAGAATGGATTTCTCCAACAAACGTAATTGAGGTACGTAGTTTTATTGGTTTAGCAGGTTATTATCGGCGTTTCGTTCATAACTTTGCCCGTTTAGCCAACCCAATGACCTAGATCACATGAAAAGGAGTTAAGTTATTATGGATAAAAGAATGTGAAGAATATTTTGATGAATTGAAGAAGAGGTTAGTGAATGCTCTGATCCTAACCCTTCTATTAGGGAATGATGGGTTTGTGATCTATAGCAATGAATCAAAGAAAGGACATGGTTATGTCCTTATGTAGAATGATCGATTGATTGTCTTTGCTTCTATGAAGCTAAAAATTAATGAACAAAAATATCCAACTCATTATCTCGAGTTAGCAGCGGTAATCATTACTCTGAAGACTTGGATAAATTACCTCTATGGGGAAAAATGTGAGATATATATAGATCATAAGAGTTTGGAATATATATTCTCACAGAGATAACTCAACATGAGACAAAGGAGGTGGACGGAGCTACACAAAGATTATGATTGCACAATACACTACCACCTGGGGAAGGCAAATAATGTGGAAAACACTTTGAGTAGAAAGGATGATGGAATTCTAAACAAGATGAGAGTTGAAAGGGATCCTATGTTCATGGATCTAGTTAATATGGATATGTGAATTATAAAGGATGGTATCACATCACTACTTTTTCAAATGGTTTACCAACCTTATTTAAAAGAGAGGATAAAATGTTATCAGGCTAATGGTGAGGAGTTTCAAAAGATGATTAAAGCTATAAATGATGGTAAACTAACTGACTTCTCATATGAAGGTGGCATTTTGAAATTCCGGAAGAGGCTTTGTGTTTCTACTATTCTTGAGCTAAATAGAGTACTGTTGGAAGACTCTTATAGCTCTAATATCTCTATATATCCGGGTAGCACAAATATGTATCGATATCTCTAAGAAAACTTTAGGAGGAACAATATGAAAAGGGAGATAGTTGAATATACCTCAAATTGCCTGGTATTTAAACAAGTGAAGATGGAGAGGAAAAATTCTAATGGGATGATGCAACCACTACCCATACCATCTTGGAAGTGGGAGAACATTACCATGGACTTTGTCACTAGACTCCCAAGGACATCTAGATGAAACAATGGTATATGGGTCATTTTGGATCGTCTTACAAAGACAGCTCACTTCATCGCGATTCGAGAGGAATTATAAATGGATAAACTTGCACAGATTTACATTAATGAAGTGGCAAGGTTGCATAGAGTACCACTCTCTATTGTATCTGACGGTGATCCTAGATTCACTAAGATGTTCTAGAAAAGTCTCTAATATGATTTACGCACTGAAATAAACATCAGTATGGCCAATCATCCTCAAACTGATGGCCAATCTTAGCAGACCATTCAGACACTGGAAAACATGTTGAGAGCTTGTTCAATGGAATTCAAAAGCGGATGGGACCAACTTATTCCCCTGGTTTAATTCGCCTAGAAAAATAGTTTCCACTCGAGCATATGAATGGATACATATGAATCCCTTAATGGGAAAAGGTGTAGAACACCGGCGTGTTGGGATGAAGTCAGTGATCAAAAACTGCTAGTACCTGAATTAGTTGAAGAAATGGTGTAGAATGTGAAAACCATTCAGCAGCATATCAAGGCAGCCCAAAATCGACAAAAGATTAATGAGGATAACCGTTGATGAGACCTTCAGTTCAATATAGGAGACTTGGTATTTCTACGCATATCTCCAGGAAGAAGGTCGTGCGGGTTGGGAAGAAAGGAAAGCTAAGTCCCATGTATATTGGCCCCTTCGAGATCCTTGATCGAGTCAGAGCTGTGGCATATCGACTGGAACTTCCACCAACCTTATCAAAAGTACATTATGTATTTCATTTATCCATTTCACAAAAGTACATACCAGACCCTTCACTTGTACTCTCTTCAGAAGTGGTATAGTTGGAGGATGATCTTTCCTATGAGGAGCAGCTAGTGAAAATCATGGATCATAGACACAAAGTTCTCCGTAACAAGACTACTCATCTTGTCAAGGTACTATGGAGAAACCATAAGTACGAAGATGCAACTTTGGAACTGTAGGAATCTATTAAGGAAAACTACCCCCAAATATTCTTGGCATAAATTTTAAAATAAAATTTAGAGTGCAAAAATTTTGTAAGGTGGGGAGAATGTAACGACCCAATATTTTTTGTAAATGTAACTCTTTTCTTATAAATATGTCATAATCACATGAAATCACAACATAATTAACTAATAAGTGCTATGTGATAATTAAAAACTATTTTTGTCACTTCCGTGATGTGAATTTCCAAACTCTGACATTCACAGTTATGATCAGTATGTTATTTAGAGTCCAATAAGAAAAACATAATTTTTAGTGAATAGTAACCTACCATTATGAATCGTAACATTATCTTATGAATAGTGATATACATTAATGAATAGTAACCTTACTTATGATATTATATAAATAATATTCAATTGTATGTACGATATATCTATGCTTTTAAATAAGTAATCAAATGTTTTAAAACTCTTGTTTTTAGAATAAATTACGATTTTAATTAAAATTAAAATTAATAATATTTAGAAAATTATTTTTGAAAAATGGACTTTATTTTTGGATTTTATATGTCAAAAAACGGTTTGAGTAATTTTTTGGTATTTCTCTGAAATACTTGAATTTTTTATGAATAGTGAAATACGGTAAAATACCATATGTGCGGATTATCAGTTAAATACACTATTCATGACATCACATGTGATGTAATCCCACTTGGTTCGAACTCACAAGATACACTTACTATTCGTGGTCATGGAATACTCACTATTCCTTGTCTTGAGGAGATATATTAAATTAATGAAGTTTATATTAAGAAATCCCCTCTCTCCTCCACTATAAACCCCCCTCTCACTTCCCCTTAACTTCACTCCTCTCAATCCTTGTTCCTTCTCAAAATTATTTCAAAATACCTTCCCAACCTTCTCCTCCACGTCCAGATATCCTTGGTCTCATAAAAAGGCCAAAACCTTTCCCTTAAAGAGGCTCTCAAGGAAGTTTGGTTCAAGAGGAAAATTCCTCTTTTCAATTCTTTGTCTTTCCTTTAAAGTACATTTTTTTTTCATTTTCTATTACCTATACTTATCCAATATTTGTGATGAATAAATTTCCCTATATTTACTAGAACGTTTTCATGATAGTGGAATATTTTATCATCATCTCTCCCTTTTAACTTATTTTATACTAGTAGCAAGAACATCATCCAAGATGTGTCAATTTTCCACATTCAAGGGTGATGGGCTTTCTATTTCTATTATCATTATGAATTATGGTAATGAAACCAATATTGTTATTGTTGAACCATATTATTATATATAATATAACCTATTTAGGATTCTGTAATCCCTTTGTACAAATGGTTTTAAGTTATAATGAAAATTGAGTTAGTTGTAATCAAAACCCACAAATTAACAGAAACAATTATCATTAAAGTTATATATACTAATTCATCCTCTTTCCATGAAAAAATGTGATATAAATGACCAATAATTACTTTTTATGTTCCTAAATAATATATAATTTCAATTCTGGAGATTTACATCCATTCCACATACATAAAAACAAGTGATCTAAAGATGACAATGACTAAAATGAACACTCCGAAGCAACAAAATTCAACACAATAACTAATCAATAAGAACATACATGAACTAACCAGAATTATGATTAAATAAATACATGTCTAATAGGTTATTAAATAAGTTACTAATAAGTATAATTTCATATTCCAGGAGCTTATGTTCGAGATAGGAACACGTTCGATGTTAAGGTAAGGGTTTTTCCACCCGAACTTCCATTTTTCATTTGGGATACTTTAATTGTATAATTACCTCAATAAAATTATTATGTATTTGTTATATACTCCTCATATAATATGTGTGAGTATCATGTATATGTTTATAAACCATAATCATTCCTTATTTTATGGATAGTTACACATTTTCAAAGGAACTTTTAAAATTGTTTCCAAAATAAAGCCTGATTCAAGGGAAGTTATCAAATTATTACCTATTTTAAAGGGAACTCTATAATCTATTTTTTGAAATCATTCTCTTTATAAAATAACTAATTTTATTATGAAAATACTATCTTACTTCACTTATTTTTTTAAAAATGATTTTTTCAAAATAAATCTTCTTCTCAAAATAAAATAGTATTTATCTCAAGAATTTCTTAATGATTTTGTAAGAATGTTTTCATCTAATTCAACACTCGTGTTGATTCCATAGTATTATTGGGTTTAATAATTTATGAAGTCATCTACCATATTTGATTTAATGGTTTATGAATAACTCTATTGTGGATGATCTATCCTAAAACCATTCACCATATTACTCTGAATGGTTAGTGTTTTATGCTTAATGATTGTGGAAGGATAGTTACATTTCATATGATAGTTTCAATATGAATGTATATTTTGTTTATGTTTATCCCCACTCATATGAGCAATGCATTGGAATTATTTTGTGATTGGTTGGGCCCTCTATATCCCCTCGATGCATCGATAGGTCTCATGAGACAACTAGACGAGGAATTGGATGAGGCCTTTCCCAACGTGATATGGATTTTGTATGAGGCCTTAATCGTTAGAAGTCTTGGATTATGCCATGAAAAATTGTTTTATAATGTTCGGTATATTCCCTTCACTCATTATGAAGCTTGTAATTGAATGTTCATGTGGTTATTCAACTAATAAAATACCCATAATTTTGTTTTATTATGGAATTATTTACTCATCTCATATTCCTACAATAATGTGTTCAAGATTATTATAAAAGGCATGTGTTTTAAATTATGAACCATGTATTATGTTTATATAATCTTCCTCTGTATTGCTTACTCTTATTAAGCATTCGAGATCACCCCTTTCTTATGTTTCATTTTCTCAGGAAATGAGGAAGTTTATTACGAATGACATGCTGAAATAACCTAGGAGTTTTGGGTGTTGCCTAAGGAGTTTATATGTTGTATTTCTCTTCATGTTGTAATATTGAACTTATGTATTTATCATGTTTCCAATAAAACTAAACTACTCGGTCCTTCATCATTGATATTCCTTTTATGAATACCAAGGTCATCAAATAAGGCGCCGGCTCCAAGCAATTGGGGTCGTGTATTTGAAATTTTATATATGAAATTTAATGAAATTAAAATCTTATTTTGAAGCTGGACATAAAAATTTTGTTTGGGTAAATGTTTGGTACTTTTCTGATAACTTTCATATTCTGAAGAATAGTGAAAAATACTATGTTTTAATTGAAAAAATTATTTTATATCGAAATAATTTACATTTTTAAATTATTATTTTGAAAGATTTTGAGGTATAATTAGATTATATTTTTATCATTTAATAAAATTTAGGTAATTATAAGTAATTTCACAGTTAAATTTTACATAAACACAAGTCAATCTTTAGATAGTTTTTACTTTTTTAAAACCCACTTTTTAGTTTTGACAGCTGGAATTAATTTTAAATTAATAAATAAAATTTCAATGTGTTTAATTTGGTAAAATAGACTTTATTTTTGTATTCTAATTATAAAAATTCTCTTAGATTACTTTTTTGTTATTTTTCCGAAAACTTTCAATTTTAGATGAATAGTGAAAAACACTTTGTTATTATTTAAAACCGACATTTTATATAAATAAGTAATTATTTTATTTTAATTTATTTTATGTAAAAAGAGATATATAATACCTATATAAGTCAAATGTAATTCATTGGAGTCATTTTATAATATGTTTAGATATCTAAAATTTTATCGAACTTTTTATCGCCTTTTACCCACCTCCTATGAGCATTTGAAAATCTTCATAAAATGTCATTTTACCACATCTATGAGTTAAACATAAAAAATATGAGAGACAAGGTTAATATCAGTAAATAAATGTTGTTCAATAAGATGAAAATAATTTTTGGTGAATAGTAACTTTTGACTTTTATTTACCATTGTTAAATGTAAATGGGGTAATTAAGGGTAAAAATGATATAATAATTACCCTAACACATGTCCTAGTTCTATTGTATAATTATAATTCGACCAAAAAAACATTAGGAATAAAATATTACCCACTATGGTCCACTTTTATAATATTAGTACATTTATTATTATTATATTTAAAGAATAGTTAAAAGAGTTGAATTCATTGTCTAATAACTAAACCATTTTTAATATAGGGTTATGCATAAGATAAATTCAACTCTAAATATTCATTATAAGGAAAAATCATTTCCTAATTAATTATAGTTTATTTATTATTTTTATAAATTAAATAATTTAATTTATTTGTGACACAATGTTGATGCATTAATTACCCTATTAGTGAAATATTAAAATAATTGAGATTATAAATATCGAAATAAATGTAAATTGAGACTTTGGATAAATTAAACTAATTTTCTTGATTAATATGAAATGTTAGGGTTGGTTAAAATAAATTATTTCAAATTGATAAAGTTTTTATGGCTTTCAAAAAAATCAAATACTAAATAGTGTCAAAATTGACAAAATTGAGTTTTTAAAACAAATATTCTATTATTAATTGATATTATATTCCTAAAAATATATGTTTTGGTGAAAGGGATTAAATAATATTATATATGTCATTGATGAACTACTTGAGGTCCTCTTGGATGTTTATAATAAGTTTATTAACCATATAATATAAAAATACAAAGAGACTTGGTAAATGTCAAACTATTTAACTAAGAGTTAAATCTAAAAGAAAAGGTTAATATTATGACCTAAACCTGTATAAAACCTATTGGATGAGATTTTTTCGAACCATACCCACCGTAGACTTTAAATAATTCATTTTTTATCCATTATAAACCGAAAATAATTTTAATATAAAATAATATTTCCTGATTTTCCTAAAGTGACCCTCACCTCTCTTATAAAAGGGCACTTCACTTTCTCTCAAATTTACACCTCTAATGCCTTTTGTATCGACCAAACCCTGCCAAAATATCCTCCCAAATATCCTCCCTTCATCTTAGAGGCATTAAATTGGTTAGAAAGCCAACCTAAAGAGCCCTTTTCATCAAATCAAAAGGAAGAATCTGAAGAAGAGATAAATATTTCATCACCACTTTCAAGGTCGTTTCTTCTTACACTTCCCCTTTATTTGTTGTTTCATTTATAAAATAATAACTCCTATATCTTATATATATTTTGATTTTATTATAAAAAAGGTACAACCATATTCATTATTTTATCCATCCTATAAATGACAAAGTCACAATATGTGTGTACGTACAGATTACCGTCTCCACGTTGTAGTGTAGTTTGTTATTAAAACACACCATTATTTGGATGAGTATAGAAATGAGTATAACTGATGTAAATAATAAATATTACATGTTAATTATTCTTTATATTTGATATACCATCCAATTATATAGGATTACTTCATTAATATAATGATATTTTCACTCGTGCGTACGTACGGATTATCGTCTCCACGACGCGATGAGATTTATTTCCACGTTCACCATTCAACGATGATTACAAAATATATATCAGAAATAAGTATGTAATATATGTCATAATAATGAAACTGGATATATATATATATGTACTTACATATATCTTATTCACTTGGTTATGTTCAATACGATATGCAAACGGAAACAATGTTTATGAGTACGTACGGCTTAACGTCTCCAAAAATGGTGTTTTCAATTTCATATATATTTCTAGTATACATACTTATATTCTAAATATATATGATATATAAATCTTTTTTAATATTCTGGAAGTATTTAAATCACGTTTTAAGTGATAAAATCAAGTGTACCAAGTTAAAACACGTACGATAAAGAAAGCGATTATTACCGAAAATGTTAATTTAACATGAAAATCACTATTAAAAGGGTAGTATAATGTCATTAATGAATAATTTATGATATAATAAATATTAATATGGTTATGTTATAATATAATAACATACTATGGTCACTATATAAGATGTTAAATGTACCCACTACCTAAGAAAAGTTCAAGGTAAGGGTTAATTTAACAATCTCTTTATTATCTGAAGTTGTTTTTTCGTAAGTATCTCCTAGGAAATATTTATTATCCATTTTCATGTTTCATAAAAAATATTTCAAAGGTATTATTTTTAAGGGAATTATTTATAAAACATTATTGTAAATGTTTTAAATATTTATTCTTCTAAAAAATTCTCATTAATGTCCTTGTTTTCAAAATGGGTTTTAAGGAATTATTTATATAGACATGAATGTTTTTAAAATGTTAATTCATTTAAAAAGTTTCAATGTTCTATGAGAAGCTTTGATTCAAAAATTTCATTAAATTTCTTCCTTTTTAAATTGTGTGACTTTTAAATGTTTTCATGAAAAAGGGATATTTCCCTCAAGGAGTTTTACAAATCATTTTCATCTATGTCAACATCCTTTGATTGATTCTAAACTTGTTTGAACTTTATTTATTATGATACAAATCTTCCATACCATATGGAAGGTTTTGTGATATGTTTGATAGTGGAATGGTTATTTTTATACCATCCATGGTTTTTGGATAAATTATTGACATTTTGTATGCTAGTTTTAATATTAATGTTTATGTTATGTTTCAACATTTTCATATGAAGAATGAATTGGACTTAGTTAGTGATGGGTGGAGCCCGCTATAGCTTCTCGATGCATTTGTAGGTCTCATTAGACAAACTAGTGTCTTGGCACAATGCCTTGATAAAATATTTTTTTTCTTGGAACAAGGCCTTGACTACATGGTTATGAAGTAGGAAATTATGCATTCCATCATTATGAAATTGGCTATTGATTCTTCATGTGATTATTCTACTAGTAGAATATACATGTGATTAAGTAAATGTAATTATTTTATTGTGCCTTTTCAAAATTATTCTGACGTTTATGTTTAAAAGGATTTTTTTAGACTTGTACATTTCCTTAATTGTTAATGCTTATTTATGAAAGTGTCCACTCTATTGTTATCCTTAATAAGCTTCTGAGATCACCCCTTTCTATGTTTTAACTTTCCCAAGATTCCAAGAAGTGGGTTATTGTTGATAAGAAAGGTTAATCTAGGGGATTAATGGAGTTCTCAAAGGATCATTTATGTTGTGTTTTTTTCTACTGTGTAATGTAGCGTTCATGTAAGTAATCTATCTTCCAAGACTGATAAACTGGTCAGTCCTTTAGGAATTGATCCCTTACGATCATGCAAATGTTAAGTAATAATACACCAACTCTGGGTAACTGGGGTCGGGGTGTTACAGTCAGGGATCATAATGAAGACTAGTGGTTTGGTGGAACTGAGTGTCTATAATAAAGGCATTGTACAGTGTGTTTGGAATACGGTGAGGAATGAAGGTAATTGCGTGGGAATATCAAATATGGTTTGTGAAATTGGTAAAGTATTTAGAGGTTATCATCCCAATTTGACACTATAAAAACACCTTAAATCCCGAGGTCCATGACCTTTGGTATGGTTGGGAGTTTTCATTATCATCATGTGTCTATATATTATATTTTAAATGTTGGATGAACATTTCATATGAGAAGATCAGTGTGGAAGGTTGGTGTTCATATGTAATCTTGGGGAAACATCAAAATCTTACAACTCTAATCAAGCTCAAGGGGATCAAGAAAGTTAGGAATGGTCAGATGAAGGATGAGACAATCTAGTGGTCTAGAATGGTGTGGGTTTTTGACTATTGTATACTGTCTGCATCATGGGTTGAAGGATGAGACCGTTGAGTAGTCTAGAATGGTGTAGGTTTTCGTCTATTGTAAACTGTGTGCACCATGGGTGGAATTATGGAATTCAATGGATGAAATAGCATGGGGTTAGCTACTACACCTAGTTTGATACAAGTACTTATGTCTGTAGTGTGAAACATAGTTGAAAGTATGAAAAAATATGTGGATACTACTGGTTACTCATGTATGATTGTAAACTAGCTTCTTCTCTACTATGAAATAGTCACTACACCAGCTCGCTTGTCGATGATACTCTTTCATTTAGATAGACTTCAACAACCAGAAGCTAGACATAGATTTATGTGTTAAACTTTATTAATGAGTCAGAAGAATTAATAGGATGAGTTTTTCTGGGAGTGACATATCCATAGGTGATATTACGGGATTACCATACACATACAAACATATTATATTGGTTTATGTGTGGACTATCAGTTCATCTCCTTAAGGTCAACTCCACCCCTTGTGAAATAGATACCGAATGAATGGTTTCCATGTCAACTCTCCATATTTACAGCAATGGGTGTGAATTTTCCAATAGCCATGATGGTTTTGGATCAATCCATAAAGAATAAAAATGGTTCACAATTTTCAACCCTTGATGAAAAATTTGTGAACCAGTTTAACTACATATACTATGATGAACCCCTTCAAAACTCAACATGTAGTATGGTGTGTCATGATAGAGATCCATCTACAACAGTGGTTCATAATGATCATCTTCAATTTCTTCTAGGAATATTGAAGATCATCCCACTAGTATGCACCCATCCATTGAATGAATCATTGAGGTTACATCTGATATACATGAAACATTTGGTGAGTTGTTGGAGAACAATAGTTAAGAACATTTTCTAGAAGTGACCCATTCAAAATGAAATGATATCCCCTTTATTGAGAACCTAATTGATTATTTGAACATCAATGATAGGGGTTGTAAGTGAAGCCTTTAACGATGATATTGTTTGATTGGGGATCATTCTTAGACCATTAGAACAATATTCAATTCCCAATAAATTCCTTTGTGTTTCTAAAATGTCTATGACTTTTTCACAACTCCAACCATATTTTTACTGTTATCTCTTTCAGAAGTCATATTAGTTCATTCCTTTTTCACTCGAAAGGGGGGAACCATAGTACATAATGGTGTGAAATAATTTTCAAAGATGGTTTGTGATATTGTGTGAATTATAGTCAATGAAAATATATGAGGTAGGAGCATCAATGTGCAATAATTTTTTCCCCCCTCATATCTTAGTCACTTTTAATTTCTCATTATTTTTTAATACCCTAGGTATGGTTCTATTTAGCCTCACAATCACTAGTCACCATTAATGTATGTGGTAACTATATTTTTCATTTCCCATTGGCATCACCCAATTGGGATTTTAGAGTTATGGGATTCATTTTTTAAGCATCCACTTACCAGAAGGCATGCGCCAAACATTTTCACCAGTTCTCATACCTTCTGAGCTCATCCCTCATTGTTTTCCAAAATTGAACTCAAGCATCAATTTATTTTTCAATATAATTGTTGGAAATATTTTATTCTAGATATTCAGTGGTTTCACGTTGAGGATTACCCTACTTCAATATAAATGATATTTGATTGGTGATTTGAGAACTCTACTTGGGGTGCTAGAGTTATGTGGGATAGAACATGGTTTAGTGATATTACAAGATCATTTTTTTACTATCTTAATCATTATATACTTTAATGATTCCCTAAATATCCATATATTCTGATTTTAGGCCTCAATCCCTTTCATTCCACTACATATGATTCCATATGGTAATATGTAGATTAATGTATATTTTTTATATTCCACTAACATTGAGTGGGAATATTGGTAAATAATTTAGATTAAATTTTCAGTAGTGGACGGAGGTATTTTGATCACATATATGAATTTACATGTCCAATGGTGGATGGTATTCCACCTTGAAGATCAATTGTAAAATAGCTAGTAACAGTGTCAATACTCTACGCTAATAGTCTCAACCATCAGAATCCTTTAGTGGTCCAGACTATGAAATAGTTTTCTCGGAATCATGTACCATAGTAGAAAGTAGTGGTATGTGTTTGGCATGGAAACTATGATACAAAGATAAAAATTGGTTGAGTATAGGAAATTGGATTTGAATGCACAATTTTTCTTCGGTCATATGGAATTATTGAATTCATCATCTAAGTGAGGTCTTTTAGAAAAATTAATATGATCTGGTCTAATATTAGGGAGGATTAAAATAAATCTCGAAGTATTGAGATATGGTACCTTGTAGGAAATGGACTAGATGATTATTGGGAATGTCCAACATAGCCACTATGAACTCCATGATCAATGGTGATATGGGCTCAGTATACTATTACATGTTATGATAGTTTTTATTAGGTGATCAAGTGTATACATGGTGTAAGGAGTGATGCATGGCAGTTTAGATCTTGGGTGAAGAAAAAAGGTTAGTAATTTAATGATGTTACTATGATTCTTGATGTTGAAACAACCTAACATATGAAATCTACATCGGGGCATGATTTCTTATCTAACCATGATCAATCTGTCATATTATTGGGGACTTTGTAATTTATCAAGTTTATGTTTAGTACTGTAGATGATCCCTAACATTTTGTTATTGATGAATCACACATGGAATGTCGATCTCATTTTCCCCTACATGAAAACCATAATGAGATATATATTTTGGTATGGTATCCCTGATGTCCCCATTTTAATGGGGGATATTATTTTTAACTTATTCATTCACATATATCTCGTAAAATGTCTATATATTTCTAGATTTAGTAGTCCACAGAATGCGTTTTGGGTTTTGGTGTGTCGATTATAGTATTGTTGGTTAGAACAAAATTTCTAGGATATGTTCTTCTTTGGGGGAAATTATTTTTTTGGAGAAACTATCATAAATAGCTACATGATAAACATACTAGTTGTGGGAAACCACATTGTCTCTTAACTATGTGGTGGGATCGTCATTAACAATCCAAATTTATCATGTTTTTATAGTTTTCATCTTGTACATCAATTTATGATAGTAGGATCCACATTGATTCATCTTGCATCATATCATCAATTTGGCTCAAATAATCCATTGGGTGTGTATTTAGAGACAGATAAAATACCATTTTCACTATTTCTTTGTGAATTATATAGTAAGATTGCTTGGTTGTTACCTTGGGCTCATGTTGGTGGTGTTTTTTGACCACCACTTCTTATTTAATCTTGAAAACTCAATCACATCTAATTTCATGTATTCCCATAACCAAATTTTCAATTAATGTTATTCCCTATAGCTTTATGACCTACCACATAGTATCCCTTACAAACCTACTAGTGTTGTCGTAATCGATCATGTATTTCTCTAACTATTTTAACTCATTTTCCCCATGGTTGTAAGAAGTTCCCGTTTGTATAATATAGACCAAGGATTAGTTTTTTAAGGTTTTCATATTACTTAATTCACAGATAGATCAGATTTCATATTATTGAGTACACATATATTCCAATAATTAAATTGACCCCATTGGAATTCTTGTGTATTTCAATCACCCCATACCTCCATGGACTTGTTGGAGGACTTGATTTCTACTTAGCTACATACAAACCATATATTGATCACCCATGGTATTATACAATTTAGATTAAAGTGTGACAATATAAGAGTAGATTAATGATGGAATCTTCAAGTCATGAACAGACACCATAGTTGCCTCAATGTAATTCCTTGGGACTGGCTCTAACTAGAGTCCTCGATCGTGAAATGTACCATTTGAGACGGATCCCCAAAATCCAAAAAGTCTAATACCAAATGATATTTTTACATCATTCATGAAATCCAATATTTCTTCCCATTCAAGTGTCGCTAGATGTTGATAGTCAATGTCACCATCGATCATTGGTCACTCAGTTAACCAAAAACTCCAGGAACTAGAAGGGCCAAATCAAGGTGGAGGTGTTCGAAACAACAATAAGAGTATTGAATACCTTGAGAAAGACATTTAGAGTGTAGTACTGAGACTCATAAAATTCATATCAAATGGAATGAATAGATGAACCATCCCATAAAACCACCACAACCTCATCATATTGCTACCTCCTCAAAATAATAACTTTTCTCAATTAAATGTTCATTATTATTTTTCATGTAAGCCTTGATCTAACCCATTTATGGTTCTTGAGGTGTTGATTCAATTGGAGTGAGGCATCACATTTAGTTTTTGTGTGTGTAAAATAACCATGATTATGAGGCTTTAATATTGAATATGTAGATTAGATATTTCTTTCAGTACCATTGAAATTAGACACATCAACTCCAAAGGGAGACCATACTTCCATAATCAAGGAATTTAACCTCTCAGATTCTAAATCATGGATTACTGTTTCCTATTGACCATTCAAATTTTTGGTTCTCTATTAATGTCTATAGCGGCACACGGCTCGAATTATCAGCCATGGTACTTTTTTTAACAGTCGGTTGTTTTATATTTGTATTTTTAATGGGGGATGTTTGTATAGATTGAATATATTTATTGGTGGATGATATTCGAATTAAAATGTTGATAAGTTTTTTGGGTGAGTTCATTATTGAGGATTTAATCTAGTGATTCCATTGATCTTTTCTTTATATTTCATTAAATTAACACCCACTTCACAAGACGATTTTGATCGAAACACCCCAATGTTAAGACTTTAATCAAACAATTAACAGAAATATGGTTTTAATATCAATAAATTATTGATCATGGTAGTGTATTTAGGTTTCAAATATTCCATGGAAATAACACGTTAAAAATTATGTAATTAATCCATGAAATTTTAAGTTTAACTAACACAATGTTGACCTGGATAATATTCCATCAGAAAAATCCCTCAATCACTTAATATCCAAAAATTATGACACGACACAATGAATGCATTAATCATAAATTTATATTCTTATTTCAATTGCTTAATATGTTTTCAATGATGAAATATAATGTGAGAGAAAATAATAAGATAAGAGAATAGTTGTGCGCCTGTCACACCCATGGATGATGAAGAGAGTTAAAAATGTACATTCGATTGAATGAGAAAGAGAAAGAGGGGAATTAATTTCATATTTATTTTAAAAAAATTAAGAACATTAATACTAAAAAAATAGGTTGGATTATTATATGTGATAATGAAAAATAAACATTCATTAAATCATAATTACAACCCAAACACTTATGAGATTTCAAAAAAATAAGAACACAAAACAATATGAAAAAAAGAGAGGCGGAAAGGTATATCAAGATAAAAATTGAGTTTTTCAAGTCCTCCCAATAATCTTTAGATTCACTGGTCATTCCAATATATCCTCCTCTATTCTGAAATACCAACCCCTTTCATCGAGAATATGGGTATGTATTTATAGCCCAATGTGGTGGACTTTTTTCATTCCAAATCATCCCCTACACATGGCTCACCAATTTGGACATCCAAAAATAGAAATATCAAGAGATATTATTTTTAAAAGTTTTATATAATTATGTGTACATTAAACAATAAAATGTTCCTAGCCAATGGACTTTTGTAGAAAATGTTATTACTATTTTACTAAACAATGTCAATCAGTCCTTTTTCCGATTGAGTTTTTACTTAGAATAAAATTTAATGAATTCTAAGAATAGAGGATGCCCTAAAATTAGAACCCCATATTATAATATAACTTCCAACTATATATTATCTTCCGTAAAAAAATCTCAGATCATTTGGAATATTTAATTCGGAGAAAATTCAATAAATTGTGGGATATTTTAAAATCCCTGACAGAATGGTGGGAATGACATAAATGCATTAATTGGGATAATTTGTTGCTGATTTGGGCCTTAAAATCTTTATACAAGATTAATTTTTGTTATTAATGGATATAGTAAGGAGTTTTATAAAATTTGGGCATCTATATATATTCCATAAATTCTATCTTCATGGCTGGTCCAGTTTTCTCAATAGATTTTTTGGTCCTTCTTTTGTGGTCCATATGTCCCTTTCGATGGCTGAATTAGAAAACGATAACCTCTAATGGTATGTTTGAATTTTAATAGGGAACAATAAAAAATACGAATGAAATTATTATTATAATTATTATTCTTAATGATATTATCATGACATTAAACTATATTTTAATTAAATTAACTCGAACAATGGACTTCTTATCTGTTTTATGATCGAAACATGAACATTAATTGGAAATTAATCTTTATTAAGTGATAATTATATAATGGAAGATATGTAAAATTATGAATGGATATTTAATATCAAATCCCCACCCTTATTATTCTTCATTTCCTCATGTTCATCAAATAAAAACAAAAATAAATCATTTTTACTCACCAAAAAATATTGGATTTTTATTTTCTCCAATCAACGGTTTCTACACTAGTTAAATAATACATAATGATTTCCACCAGAATATTCTATATAAATAATGTTCCTAAATAAATTCATTTTTTGTTATCAAAATTATAAATGGAAAATGTTGGCACTCATAACTCAGTCCTCTCATGATGATGAAAATTTATTTATAGAGGGTCACTCATTCACCAACCAGAAGTGAAAACATAATGATGGTAAAATATATAAGCTTAAATTACATATTATAAGTTGAAAAATAATCACGATATATTTTAAGGGGTTTACAGGGATATGGGATGGTAGGAATATAATGTCTAAAGGAGTGGAAAAGAGGTTTAAAACACTGACATGAGAAAAACAATGCCAATTTTCTTTAAATAAAAGATGGTATGAAAAGGAAAAACATATTTATAAGGGCATGATTTTGTGAAGGAAGATACAAAAGTATAATATACTTTTAAGGGGATTAAAAGATTAAATATTTACATAACACAAAACTTATCCCAATGAAAAATGTGTTCTTATTTTTATTTTCCTTTTAATATTTTATTTATGGAATGTGTAACTTGAAAAAAATCTCACACTCATCTTCTGACCCATGTTTAATCTCATCATGAAACTAATTTTAATAGTTATAACAAGATAAATGGATGATGAAGAGTGATTTTTGATCTTCCCAATATAGAACCAATTATTTTTATTTGTTTTTTTATATATTTTTTCAATTTTTTTGAATCCTTTTCAATAACGTTTATACAAGATTTCATAAACATATATATTTTACCAAAATTAAATGAATAACAACTGCTATCCCAAATAGAAATGGATGATTTCACTCAATAATAATATAACTCAATTAAAATCAATGAAATAATACCCAAAATAAAATTAATCCCCCCAAAACAGTTAAATTTACCTTTATACTCAAATGAAAATACATGTAGATGTTTGGTGGGATAAGGATTTTGGTGTGTAGTACGGTTTAAAAAAAATCATATGATATAACGGTTTTTTCAAATGGATGATCTATGTCTGTTTAATGGGAGGCTATTTGGTTATTGTGATTATAATGTGGTTCAGAAAATACATCTATCATATTAATGAAAAGATGGTGGTAGATTACCATGGCATGAAAGCTACTATTGTTCCTCATAGTTGGAAAAGAATCATTTTTCCAATAAAAAATTGATCATTAAAAATTTATTTTTCTTAACAAAAAATGTTTTATGCATATTTTAGATTAAAATAAAAAATGTTTGTATTGATAAAAAATCATTGACTTCCCCAAAAGGTAGGAAATTTTTTGAAATTTTAAAGGTGAGTAATTCGATCACTTTTTTTTGAATTTTTGGTTTTTCATTGTTTTCTTAAAACACACTCACACAAAATAGAATGAGAAAAAACGGTTTGATGAAGAAAGTGGTAAAAAAATAGAGGGTAATAAGAAGAACGAGTTAGAGAGAGAGATCGAAGGAGGATGAAGAAAGAAATATGGAGTTAAAGGGAAAGAGGTTCTGTTTGGATTAGATTTGGTGGTATGTTATATCCATTCAAAGTTGGGTTGGTGGAAGTTGATGTGGTTCTTGGGGCATGTTTCATCTCTAGTGATGATTTGACAAATGAGAATTACATAAAAAAAGTAAAAAACACAAATCATTAATCATTAAATAAATAACTAAAAAGAAGTTAAAACTTCATACATGTAAAAGAAAACCTAGGGGAATTTTTTTTCAAAAGCTAGACAGATACAGTGGACTACCCATCATTTTATGGGGACCAACATATTTTCTCCACACCTGTGTGCTTCATGAAAAACTTCTCCTTTGGGTACTGATTGTTTATTGGAAAATTTATTATCATTCTTGTTATTGTGCTAGGAATTAAATGGGGTTGGAATGAGAATTTGGGTATCCTCCCATAGTTCATCAACTTGAGAAATGATGCAGTCCATTGAGGGATGTTTTTTTATGTTTGTTCCATGAAGATTCTCTAATTTTTATGGGGAATTTATATATGATTTAGATAATATGAAATTAGAGTATGGGATCCCAGTTTTTTTAAAATCATTTTTTCATCTCATTCTAATATGAAGTAATGAGTATAAAAGTGGACATGAGACATAATATATATTTTCCAAATAATTAATATCAATGTATTTTTCTAAATAATGGTCAATTTCTACCACAACAGTGATCAATTTATTAATCAGGAAAAAAATATTAAAAACCTAACTACCATCGGGGAATGATAAGAAAATTTGATCAGGGTTCTCCTCACATATAATAAAACATTTAGAAGCATGCATTGGTCATGATGAATGTTGGAAAATCTGATCTTATTCAACAAATGAGTAAGATAGTTTATTTTCATCATTACCATCCAAGATAGAGTAGTGTCGATTCATGTTGAGATTGGATTCTAATGAGTTTTCAAGATCCTTTAGATCGATGGAGCTTACATTTGAAATTCCAACATCAACATCTCTATTTATTACTTGGTTAATGAGGATGAGGAATTCAGAAACCCATTTATCCTTAGAACAAAAAGAACCTGGTGGATCAGGGTTCAACACACTCCTAGATGGAATTTTAGAATCATGGATTTAGAATGAATATTAATCCTCAGATGAGTATACCATGGATTACAAAATTTCAAACGTGAAATGTTTGTCACCAAATTCCATGGATAATATGATAGAAAGTACATCAATTTTGATTTGAGATATCATGAGGAAATATCTTCCTAGAATTAGAGGATATTGACAAGAATTAATATCAGCTGGCATGTCGAGGACATAGAAATCAAATGGGAAGATATTATCATTGACTCAGACAATGACATCCAAAATTATTCCCTCGAGACTGGTGGTGCTTAGATCAGACAACTTGATGATAACAACCATCGGGTGTACGGAACCTAGACCATGGATGGAGAAGATGGATCTGGACATGACATTTATTGATCCTACTTGGTCTATGAGTGCATCATCAAAGATTGAACTCCCTATTTTTCATGGAACTGTAGATGTCCCTAGATCTTTTCACTTTATGGGAATAGACTATTTGGTCAAAAAATTATCAGTGATCCTTAGTTTCCTCTTATGGATGAATAATTTGGTAAGAAACATGATGTACATAGGATTTGTTTTGATGGAATCTAAGAGGTGAATGTTGAAATGAACATTTCTAAACATGTAGATAATTTTAAGATCATGTTCAATGGACTTATTTATCTTAGATATAGCTTTAAGAAAAAGAATTATATTTTTAGAGGAATAGATGGAGGTGAGGGAGTGGATTACTATTCCTTTTCTAGACTTTTTGACTTATTCTTTTTTTAGAACTACATTTAATGGGTATTTAGAGGTTTCACCATGAGGAAAAGAGACTTTCTTTCCCGATCTAAGTGAAATGGAACTAACATTACCCTTGGGGTTGGGAAGTGGCTGATCTAGGAGTTCAGAATAATTGGATCGTTGCTACTGGTTGAGGTAGGATGAAAGTTGACCAATAAAAAATTCAATTATTTTGAGGGTAGAACGAGCGGAGGATAGATTGTTCACTGTTCCTTCACATGGTTTCTTGGAAGAAGAGAATTTTATCGATTAGGATTACCTTAATATGGGTTCTTTGGAATGTTCTTGTAATGGGTTGAGAATTGGTAAGGATCATTGGGATAGTATATTTGAGGTGGAGAAAGTGGAGTATTGCTTGTTTAAGGATGAGGTACAAAATGATTAGATCATTTGATGTTACCATGAACTTGACCATATTGAAGGTGGATTGGATTTTTAATATGGGGATATGTTGTATGAGATATGATATTAGCATACCTCAAGATATTGTTATAGGTAGAATAGAAGGGGTTAGAGTGAGGTTTGGTGGAGGATCTAATAAACTGATTCACTTTTTGAGGGATGGTGTTCCTCTGAAAAAATGTTGTTTTCAGTTCTATTGGATTAAAAGAATCAGATGGATCATCTTGTAGTTATGGAAATATTTTAATTGGATGATCTAGTAAGCTATAGATTCCATAGTTTTGAAAGGTTTAGGGAATATAGATTATGGGGAAGATGAAGTTGGGGATTGGGTATCTACCTCTAGTTGATGTAAAAGACATATAATTTCATTCATCCATTCGGTAACATTATTAGGATCTATGGACTGATTGTATTGGACCTGTTGGACATGAGCATGTGCTAGAGTATGGAATTGTTCTGTGTTTACAACCATGTTTCATATGATATCTTATGAATTTATAGAAGTTTTGTTAACAAGATAACCTCTACCTGGGGTAAAAATTAGAGTCTTCTCCATAGCCAATAACCCCTCATGGAAGTATTGGGTCAAGAGTTGTTCAAGGATTTGATTGTGTGGGAATGTTTAGACAATCTTTTTGAACCACTCCTAATACTAATGGTGTGATTCAGTGGGGAATTGATGGATATTACTTATTTCCTTTCAGATATAATAGGTTTAAAAAGTGGGGAAATTTTTCTAAATATATATGATTTATTTCAATCCATATGGTTATTAAACCAGGAGGGAGGTAGTAGAGGCATGACTTGGTAGCGTCAGCTAGGGAGAATGGGAATGCCTAAAGTTTGATATGTTCATCATAATCCCCTTGAGGATTTAGGGTAAAGAACACAACATGGAACTTATTGAGGTTAATAGGTGGATCCTCATTAGTTGGCCTGTGGAAATGAGGTAGAAGATGAATCAAACCCGATTTGAGTTCAAAATTGTCCTCAATGTTTGAATATTTAATACTAAGGGCATGATAATTTGTATCAGGGTTGGCAATTTCATTAAGTGTTTTTTCCTTGGTTTGCAAACTTCTAATTCAATTGGATGGGAAATGAATGGGTTTTGGGTGATTTCATTATCCCTAATGTTCCTCTTAAGTCCGCTAAGATTTCACTTGATTTCCAATTCAACAAAATTAGATGGATTTTTTGGGAGGCTACAGAGAATTCAGAGAAACTTTTAATGGATAATGAAGGTTGGTTTTTTCAGGGTTTTTGTTTGTGTTTCTTTGGTTAATTATTTTTTAAAGAAACTAAAAACAACCAAATACATAATGCACCAACCTTGGAAAACCCCCCATTTGAAGTATGACCTATTGTCACCAATCAACTTTTCAAATTTATGGTGCTCTAAAATGTGTATAGCGGCACTTGGGTCAAATCCTCTACGATGATACATTTTTTTAACAGTCTACTATTTTTTTGTATTTTTAGGGGGGAGGGTTGTTTGAAAAAAAAAATTATTCATGTATGATTTTTGATATAAAAATTTTATAATGATTGGGGTGATTTCATATTTTTATTTAAAGCTTATGATATCATTGATATTCTCTTTATATTTCATTAAATTAACACCCACTTCACAAGACTGTTTTGATTGGAATTCCCCGATGATAAGAATTTAATCCAAGACTTAACATAAATAGGGTTTTATATCAATCATTTATTATTTATGGTATTTTATTTATGGTTCCAATAATCCAATGAATCCCCATGTTAATCAAAACATGTCAATAATCCATGGAATTTTGTGTTTAACACACACAATGTTATCCTAAAGAATATAAAACCAGAGAAATATATTAATCACTTAATATCCCCAAATTTTGAATCACCACAATTAATTATTTACTCAACCATTTATATGTTAATTAATCTAATTTAATATTTTATTATGTTTTATTATGAAGAGAATAAAAAAATGCGATATGAATATATTTTTGTTCCAAACACACACCCGAACATTGAAGAGAATTAAAAATGTAAGTTAGATTGAATGAGAAAGTAAAATATGGGAATAAATTTCAACATGATTTAAAAAACTATAAGAACATTAATATTATTAAATAGTGGGTCGATTATTATATGAGATATTGAAGAAGAAACATTAATTAAAAAATTGAAACACAGACACTAATGAGATTAAAAATAAATAAAAACAGAAAATTAAATGAAAACAAAGAGAGGAGGAAAGGTATCCCATGTTTAAAATGAGTTCTCAAGGTCATTACATGACATTGGAAAGTCCTTTTTGATGCCAATATATCATATTCTATTCTGAAAATCCAACCCCTTGCAATAAGAATAGGGGATGTATTTAAAGCCCAAGGTGATGGACTGTTTGCATTCAAAATATGTCGTTCTAATTGGATCATCAATTTTTCCATTTATAAAGCTTAATACTATGATATATTCTTCTTAAATGCTTTAGATATTTATGTGGTTATCGAAATTAAAAATATTCTAGCTAGTGGACTTTTTTATCCAACGTTGTGGCTATTTTCATAAACAGTGTCATTTTGACCATTTATATGTCATGTTTTCATTGGTCTAAATGGGATTTCATTTTCGGCTAGGAATATGACCTCAAATTAGAACCCCCTTTTCTAAAAATTCGGCCTCATATATCTTAGAATTCATATCACAAACTCTCATCCCATATAGACAATTGTATTAGATGAAAATCCAACAATTGTAAGTTGTTTTAAATTCCTAGATAAAATGGTGGGATGTACTTCAATACATCAATTGGGACACATTTTGGTTGTGATGGGCCTTAAATTTTTTGTCCCTGATTCTTTTGGATATTCAAAAATATATTCATGAGTTTCAACAAATTTGGGCATCTATATTAATCCCATAAGTTTTATCTTCATGGATGGTCCAATTTTATGAACAGATATTTGGGGCCTTCTTTTGTGGTAAATATTTAGATTCAAATGGATGAATTTGAAAAAACTTCATGATAATGTAATGATTTAATTTTCATCAGGTATGATAATATAGTATAATAACATTTTTTAATTAATATGAAGAAATATATGTTCAAAACAATAGATTATAGTTTAATTAAATAAACCTAAACAATGAACTTATTATTTGTTTTTGATCAAAAAACGAACCTTGATTGGAAAGTAGAGATTTTTATACCAAAATAATTGATGGAAGTAATGTAAAATTATGAATTAATATGTAATATCATCCTCATGATAGTTTTTTATAGAGGTTCATTCATAGAATTATTGTGTATGATGATCTGATGGGATAGTACTGAAATTGGAAACACCCAACATCCATGCATGTCATTTAATGTTGATTGGACATCATATACTATACGAAAAACATTGCCCCTTTGGAATTTTCACTAAACTAGCATTGAAAACTCAAAATATCCTCTATCTTTGATGACATCAAGAATGATGTGAATGTTTTCTAACTAACATTCTGTATTAACTATTACTAGTCTAGTATAGTACTATGGTGGGGGTTCATGGTTCTTTACCAACTACTGTAAGAAGATGTTTTAATTTTTATATTTCTTATGATGCATCATGGTGTGTTTGTTTTGAAGAAATTTGGGTTTCATACCATTACTAGGACTATCCAATCCAGTGTAATAGATAGCTTTTTACATTGGACCATCCTCTCATATGGTTCATCAAGAGTAAACCCAAAATGGGTACCATAATGACTCCTTTTAGAGGTGGATCCTTTATTGTGTGGTATGGTAAATACGTCATTGATTAACTAATAAAAACATGATTTATCCTATTGGGTATTGACTCTGATTAGTGAAATGCACCATTGTCTCTAAACCCCACTATGTATTCCAACATGACCAACCTTCGTCAAAAAACCTGCTTTCATTCTTTACAAGGAGATCAGTGTGTGCCTACATAATGAAAATGTTTGAGCACACTATTGGAACTTGGGAATTTTTGGATCAATTAGCAGTAGGAAAAAAGGAAATTATATGTGGTGGTTCCACCTACCGAGTGACCACCGTGATCCCCAACTCTTGATGTGGCAGTGGGGGGTTGATCCATAAGATTTCCAAAGACACCACCTTGATCATCTAATTGCAGTTATGTAGAATTGTGCACTATATTTTTTCTAATTGGTATTTCAAATCGATATTACAAATTATTCTCTAGAAAACTTTGATCTGTCCAATTTAAACATACATATATAATTCATTATTCAAACTTTTGTCTTAATAGTCTATCCTTTTTAGCCATGAGGAATTATGGTAAACTCCATAGAGAGAGTTCCATGTACATTGTCTTAATGGTATAACTTAATAACAAGACCATACATCCACTCAATCATAACAGGATTCTAAAATGTTTTTTTAATGGTAAATATGATGATGCAGGAATAAACACAATCGTATATCTATTTTACTTGGCATAGCGGTTCATAATAAATAAAAATTCATTGCAAAAAAGGGAATCTATCTTTCATCATGCAGTTTAATCCCAACCAGATAAGGAATTTCATTCCATTCATATGGTATTGTAAGGTATTACAATTCATCAATGGGAACACAACACCTCAAAAAAACCCATTAACCTGGTTGTTCATTCATGAGATAGATATACCATTTTCCCTTTGACATCATTTTTTTGGTATGTTTTTATTCAATAAATAGTTCACTAAAGGGGATTTGGTTAGCTAATGGATGGGGAAAATGGGGACGGGGTAATATGGTCAATTGGATATTATTTTCTCTAAAAGTGAGAGGTGAAAGTGTTCCCATCTTCCATCTAGAAGGTATAGAGTTTATCAATATGAGGGTGTCCTTAATACACTATAATAATTGTGATAACCCAACTATTATTTTCCCACACGATTATAGGAAGATAAGAAAATCAATTCACTGGGCCTCAGGTATTTCCTAGTCTAACCTATCCGGGGAGGACTAGCGAATCCCTAAATAGAAGTCTCACCATGCCATTGTTAGGTGTAACCTAGTCATTTCCTTTCCTGGTCATTTCATGGTTTTCATTGACATGGTGTATTCGGAAGATATGATGTATCCCATTGTATTTCATTCTAATGCATTGATTGAGCCTCACTATTTTAATAGGCATCTATAATCAAATCTAAACTATCATGATTATTTGACACATAACAATCTGAATGTGACCTTGAATTCCCAATTGGATAGGAAAGGTCAGTCATAGGATCAACTACAAGTATTATAGATAGGCTATTCATTATGGTATGATGCACTATATTCATTCAGTTAGGGATGTTTATGATTTTTATGATCCCCCAATTATTGTTATAAAAGGTAATGGCTTTTCTAATACCTCTTTCTATGATATAAAAACAATGTTCCGTTTGATTCTAGATGTGTTTCAAATGACTAAAACAAGGTCAAGTATACAATCCATTCAATGCCACTCATGATCAGAATGAGTGGATGAAAAATGACAATGAAGTGAACAGAATAACACCATTCAAGGAAAAGTGATCAAAATTGGTGGTATTGAAAAGGATATATCATAATGTGTAATGGATTTGATCAAAATGGTGTTTCCTGGTTGACAAGTATGGATGTTAGACTATTTGAGTAGAGCCCTGAACAACCATGATACATTGATATGTACTGTGTCTCAAACTATGTATTTGGGGGGAATTTTGGATGGGGTATGTATACATGGAAATGGGGAATGGAGGGTATACGCTAGTTTATATACCAGTTCTACGTTTCACGCACTCCTTTAGCCTCCTACGCATACCCTATAGTACAAGTTTGATTACATCATAGTAGGCTCATGATAATATATATTTTCATACATGTGTTATGGGTTTGGTGGAGGTAAGTTAGTGTCTCTATAAGGTGTTCTAATGAATTTGTGCTATTTTTTGGAAGGGTGTAATGCTCAGGGGAGGTCTATGTCACCACAAAACCATTCACTCTATTCAATGGGGTTGAATTGTTGGACATTCTATCATAATGTTTTTAAATTGTCTCCAGACGTGACTTTCAAACCCCCCAAACTCCTACCTATCTTATAAGAATATAGGAGATCATTTGGATCGGAAAACATGTTCCACTTTCATTTACAATGGACCAAAGATTATTAATAATAATTAGTAATCCCATAATATTTAATGAAAACAATATTCTACTTTTTAACCAGCCCATAATTTCTAGTGTATAGTCTTGTTATCATTCTACTAAATTGAGCTATGTATATACTATATCATCTCAGGCACAACTATAAATATGACTTCTTACCATGTTTCACTTTGAAACATTCCACATTTCTGATTTGGGTGATCCCCATTCCGGTTGTTCTCAATATCCCATATCTAAGTCAGGTTTCCATGAACACTAGTTGGTGTTGTTTCCATACAAAAGGTCAAATTCTAGCATCAGGTCATCCTTGGTTGTAAAATCAACCCCCACCCAGAGCATCGATGGCATTCCCCACTACTAGTAGTTGAAATGAAAATTAGATTTCATTTTCTACTCTAGCATAGAATTTAAAAACAACCAAAAATATGAAAGGGGGAATGTCGAACCTAAGGGATATGGTGTGGCTCAACATACAATATTAGGGGTGTTTCATTGAATCATGGAAGATATCAAGTTGAGATGCGGTAATGGTCAATTTTTGTGTGTGGTGGAGTTCACATACTACTTCCCTAGGGTGAATCTAGTCTATTGATAAGTCATTGGATCATCCTGAGATTAGAGTTTTTTGACCATTTCCATAGTATCCTCCTATATCATCCTCAAACACCACCAACTGTGTATGTGGGGAAGGTAGAAATACGGAAACGAGCTAGTTATGCTACGTTGGATTTGACTTCACCTTCACTTGTTCAACTACATACTCCAAATTGGTGTTTGTGGTTGAGATATTTTTTATTTCATTCTGACTTTGAAGTGGAAGTACATTTCATTCAATATACTCTTGTATCAATATGGATATATCCACACACTGGGTTTGCATTGTTGAAATGACCTCCTATGGTCCGGATGTGACCCAACCGCTTCAACAGTCACCTCAGAGACCACCAATTATGCACATGACACGTGGATACTTTGAGAAAATATAGAAACTCAAACATCATCATTTCCAATTACAACTAGAATAATTTTCATCGGTATCATCCTATATCTATAGAGTTTGATGTTTCCCCCTTTGGCTCCGAGAAGCTGGTCAATGGAATGGAAGGTCCAATAAATATGTGGTTTGGAAATGTTATTACTAACCTAGGGGAAATTGGTAATCAAGGTTTTTATGCACATTGGATGGGGTTGTAAAAGAAGAGATATTCCCATATGACTTAATTGTGAAGATAATGGCATTGTAGTATAGGCCCATGTTCCACTGAAATTCTACATAGATGGTTTTGTGTTCGATTTTAGAGTTAGCTACAAGAGAGAACAATATAATAGGATACCAATTCCAAATTTACTACTTTTTTAATTTTGAGTACTCTAGTATAATAGTGACATCATGTGTGAAATCCGATAGGATATATGTGCTCAGTAGTTTGAGGAGTGACTCAAAACCCATGGGTTCAATAACTAACATAGGGTAATGCACTTTTTTCAATGAGTTTAATATGCACCCTGAGGTATAAGATGGTAAATGACCTTGGATTTTATTTTTTCATGCTATCTAATCCTTTACTATCCCCGTAACCCCTTGTAAAAAAGTTGTATCGATGGTGGCACTCATTTCAAACACAATGATACCCCCATTAAACTTGACCCATGGGTTAATGTAAGATACTAGCTGGTGGATTTGGCATGTCATAAATTGGTGTATCATATGATATCCATTCCATGAAAAATATATTAAAACACACATCATTGGGTGGGACTTATGGGAAAGAATATAGATATCCATAAATGAATCTGGTTCATTTTCATACCGTAAATCCATTTACACTAAAGGGGTATTAAAAGGACCACTACTGACCAACAAGCTGCATTGATGGTTTGGTCATTTTATGGTTTCAGTTCTGATAAAAATGATAGAAATGTAAAATAATTAAATTAGATTAACATGAGGTTTCTTGAGTATTGGATTATGAGAAATATAAATTGGGTTTGTCTTTGAGGGGTTAGGGGCTTGTTTATGGGAGCACAAGAATGCAGTTGGGATTATGTGTTCCAATAGAAACCATTTCTATTATGGTGGTTTCCAAAGTTTTTCATTGACATTATGAATACAGGGTTGGGATGATGGTGGATGAAAATAATGTTTTCTTTGGGATTGATATTTTTTGATACTGAGGTCAATAGTTCATGAATGGTTGGATTTATTTAATATGTGTTTGGAATGTGAAATTCTCTTGGGACACTTGGCTGATCATGTCGATGGTGGTACCTTGTGTCATTCCATGGAGGCCACTCTGGAACCGCCCCCCCCCAAATAAAATAGCCTTATGCAATTATGATTTCAATTACCATAGTCTATTGTAAATACCTATGTAGGGTGTGATTTCTATATCCATTGGAGGAATTTAATGGCATGTGACATGGGCTTTTAACTTATGGATAGTCACATAGGAAGATTGGCTGAGTTGGTGGGTTCTCAATGGGGGTGGATAAGACCAATAGATGGATCAATTCACCTTGAAAGAGGATGCTAGGATCCTTGAAAATGTGCGGACAAAATGGAAATTTATTTTACATCAACGGAGGACTTTATAAAGAGGGATCTGTATTGGGGTTCATAAAGGTCTCTATTTATAGTTCATTAGACGGTTTAGTAAATTTTATTATCATAGAGATGTTGGTGGTCATATAAAGATAGAATGAAATAAGTAACCACATACTCAATGCGATAAATTAATTATCCCAAGAAATACTTGGTATGTGAGCATTGAGAAATTACTTGGTCCTCTTAGGGATACTTCTGGTATCCCAAACCTTGGATAAGTTAAGTATCCCAATGAGCTCTCAGTCCTCCCATGATAGGTCACACTAAAGAAGACTAGGTTATTTCCTCATTCTCACTGACCAAGTAATGCATAAGAGGAACTAGGAAAACATATAATGAATTATTTATCCCATGAATGTCCATGGCCCACTCTAGTATAGGTTAAGAGGGAGAAAAGGGAGAACATAGAATATATAGAGCTCAAAACAGCACTCTTATTTGTTTGGGGATGGTTTTATCTGGTCATCACTTTAATATAATAGTTAGGTTGATAAATCATTTATTTGGAATTGGAACTCCCTACCACTCATGAGGGATGGGAAACTACCATGGGAATGGCATGGAACACGCACAGATCATGGTTTGTGGGAGAAAAAAGCTCATAATTCGGTTTAAAAATTGGGTCCAATTAGTGTTTCTGGTGGTAGGGAAGAGAAAATGTCTCGGTTGATGGAAGTGATATCGAATCAGGAGGATGAGTCAAGGTATTTCCTCTTTTATAGGTTAGGTGGTAGAAAAAACTAGAGGTAAGGAAGTGTGGGACATGATTTTCTTGATATAATTCCAATGCCAAAATAGTTTTTATTCACCTATTGGACACATTTCACCATTATGGGATTTGTAATCTTGACATACTATATATATATGTTCCTGGTTGAAGTTCAGGTGTAGTTATTTATTCAGATTTTATGATTTCTCCTAAAAATAATAGGAAGGACCATATTGTTAAAATATACATAAATGGTGTTTATCTTTCGACATTAATTCTTCCATGGGGTTCAAACTTGTATAGAAAATCTATTTGAATATCGATTCCATGTATCCAATTGGTTTACGAACATGGGTTGGTACAGTGGAACTAGATATAATGACTAATACTCTTGGGAATCATAGAAATACTTGAGTAGATAGTCATAGGATTCTATATAATTTGGGAATAAATGTCAGATATCACTAAGAGAGTGTCTCCATATCAGAGTGAGGTTTCATTAAACTATAATCTCATTGACCACAACATTCTATTTTACTAACATGTGGAATCTTAATGAAAGGTGATGTGACTTTCTCTTGGATCTAGACATTGGGTCAGGGTTTAGGCATTCACATATATTTGAATCATAATACAAAGTGGTGGGAATATATTAGATTTGCTGGATGTCGATGTTGGTGTTGAGGGATTCTCCATCTCAAGGGTGGTCATGAAGTTATTTGTATTGGACTACTGGAATCTGGTGGAGAGCTTCTGAATTCCAATATTGAGATGGGACACATTGTCATGCGCGGTTCACACATGTTTGAATGGGGAGTACCTTAAAATGGAAGTGGGATGAACTAATATTCATATATATATATACTGTTGTCAAATTCACAACTTTTTAATTGTCATTTCATTGGATGGTCACTTGTTCTTTTTTATGAGTAACTCTTGAACAAATACACTAAAAAAGGGCACTCTTTTTGCATTAAATTTATATCTCATATGGGTTGAACTTCATATCTATATTATTTACTTACACTTATCTATTCCTACTAGCTTCAGTTCCTTATCCTTACCAGCATGGGAATTGAAATGGTGGCGGAGGTTGTATTGTGGTGGGGGTATGTAGTGGAAGGAAACTGAGGTACCAGACTAGCATCGTAAATTAGGTTGTAGATGTATATTGACTTTGGAAAAACATGTGGAAGGGGTAGAAAGGATTGGATAACTGGAGAAGGTTTTCAAAAATTGATGGCTCTCTATCAATGCATGTGGTTTTTTAGAATAATGGAATAGATAGATACCGATGTGTTGTAACTCAATTGAACCATTGGAGTACCATTTATAGAAACATATCAAGATTTATGATGACTATTGACTGTATATAATAAGATATATGAGGTATTAATGGGGGATATAATGAAGTGATAGGTAGGGGTAGTGTTGGGTGTTCTGTAATTCTATCCTGGTAATGAGTACATCTAATTTAGATAATTGGGCAGGTGAGGAAGGAAACTTGAATTCTGGTGATAGGGTTTGATTAGATCAAACCCTACATATACCACTTCTTACCTAGTATCTTGAAGCAGAAGGGATTTCATTTATTATTCATGAAACCTCTTATGATGGTAAGACATTCTTGATTCATATATTCATTCAAATTGTTTGGTATATCAAAGTCCACAGATAATGTTGGGAGCTATCTGTGATGGGGCTAGTATAGTTGGTGGTGTTTTATACCTGAATCCAAGTCACCAATGTTCCACAGTTATTAATATGGTTATAGTTGGGATCATATAAACCTGGTTCACTTTGTGGAACAATAATCTATGTGAAGAGAAAGAAGGGTGGGATTACCCAATAGTAAAAATAGGCTGAGATATGTTTCTTCTCTATTCATCATCTCATAGGTTATGTTCCTAATATCTATGTTTTTGTAATCTTATCATTTTACATTGGATCTAGTGGTAGATCATGGATTGATCTATCCATCCTAAAAAATCATACATTTAGATCCTCGGGTTCTTCCAATGATGAATACCCTAATAACCCCCAACATCTAGAGAATCAGTAACTTTTTCTCATCATGATCTACTGAATGGTAGGTACAATCATTCTGTTTTTTCTTTACTCTATACCATTTCACTATATCTTGTTTACATTTGGTTGCAAGGGTTGTAATATTTGCACAACTACTTCCCATTATCAGATATCATATGTGGTTAATCTTTTTTCTTTATAAAGTACGTTCTATGGGTTTCATGTGATCATTTATACATTATAAATGAGAATCTATTGTTATCAAAAATTTATTGGGTAGTTTGGAATGGTGAATCATGTTGTATTTGAAAGGAAATCGTGATAATTTATTTTTTTTGGAATTGTTTAGTTTACACTATTTATATAATTATATTAGTGGAGAGGATAGGGGTAATTTCATCAAAATAAATAAACTACTCAAACAAGGGTTCCATATCTATAGTTGGTTTTTTTAATTGGAGTATTTAGGTAATCTACTCTAATAAATTGTGTCATTACCGAAAATAGAAGTTGTGGTTTTTATAAACAAGGTTGAATCCATGGGTTTAGGAATAAAAATATCACTTATGAAATATTGGTTTGTTTTAGTTGAGATGTTGTAATATCATTTCATGGTCGCATTTCAACAGATGCTGCTCTTGGTCTATTTGAGATTTTTCAAAGGATTTCACATCAAATATGATTTTTTATGAATCTTCTTAGCACGTTGTTGTTGGAATTTCATTAATATGTGAGTCAAACAGATTTTTGAATTGATAAATGTATAGGTAATTTAGGTTGATGGTTTCATGGACTAGTGAATTAGTCTAGGAACAAATCAACACAAAAGAACACCAATCCAAAGGGTTTCAAACTTCATTTGAATTCATAGTGATACTCTGATTTTAATTCAGGTTCATTGTCCCAAATTCATTTTTGGGCAACTATGTGGTGGTATGGAATAGTTGATGCTGGGGTATGGAGGTCAGAAATATGATCTTGAATACAGGTGTAATGTGTAGTTTTATGATATGGGATGGAGAATACATATTATATTGAATACAATAGTTTATGTTTGTATGATTGGACTTCCATATCTATTAAGATCCATGCATTCATGTAAAGTTGAACCACTAATATGAACTCCATTAATTCACTAATTACACATACTATGGAATGGGATTGAGGGTTCTCTAAAGACACCTTCACTTAACACCGAATGAGTACCTATGGCCTCATGATGGAAGATGTTTACCGTCTCTCTTCAGACTATCTCCACTCACACCTAGTGGTGCTTCTGTACCTACCTTTAGAGAATATTGAGATTGATTTCTAGGACTTTCTCATATTGACATAGGTCAAGACAATGGAAATTACATATGGATTATTCTCTCATTTGGGGAAAAAACTTGTTGTAATTTAATCATCATGTTTATAAACCCTTCGACCTATAATCCACTAGGACCAGTCATACAACATGGAGATGGTGGTCTGGGTGATATCATAGTCATTGGAATTTCCACCGGCACTAGGGGAACAATTATTATAAGGAACCTGTCATAATACATTACATAATCTTAAAATTAGTCAAGAAATTGCATCATTTTACATTAAATATATTTTCATGTTTATAGATTAAGATAATTTTGACATATACATTCATAAAATTAAAAATTATTACATAGTGGATACAACAAAAACAGTATTCATTTCTTGCAAAATATAAAATTTTTCACATAAAAAATGATTTCTTCAAAAAATATTCTAACATTTAACATAGCTTCCATATTTTTCATGCATACCTTTATAAGGTATCAAAATCATTTAAAAACACTGTATGAGAACAAAAATCTCATTAAGGGATATAAAAAGATGAAACGAACACATTAGTCCATGAACACTTGTAATGTATGAAATCATTTTCAAAAGACATACTTGTCACCCATATATACATACATTCTGAAACATGAAATTTAAAAAAGATCAAAAAAACATAAGAACATAAATATAGCCATTAAGGTATCTTGGGTCATTAGTTACAAAATATTGTAACCCTCTCGGCTACCTTATATTTATAACCATCACGACTACCTTAGAATTTGTGTAACCATTGCAGTTACATTTGGAGTAACCGTACGACCGACGTCCAACATACACATATCCAATGAATTAGAGGCAGATATATGCCCCAAATTTCATCATAAAAAATTACCAATAACCATAACATAATTACACAACATGAATAATTTCATAAAAGCATTGCTTTTGAATTTTGTAAAATAGAATTTCAAAAGATGATTTTAAAAGAAAATCCCCTTATAAATATCATAAAATTGAAGAGAGACTGAATAGAGTTTATGTAATATGTATATACACTATAAATACACACAATTAAACATAATATAAAAATAACACATCATAAAAACAATTTTAATACCACATAAATAATGATGTAGAAGGATAACCCAAAGAATAAAAATCGGGTTAAGAATTATCTTACCTCATGCTTTTCATACATCCAAATTGTTTAAACCTCATGTATAATGGTTTAAATAGTGTAATTAATATCATACATAAACATATTGATCTTTATAATACATTATATGATCATTTAATTACATCATTTCACCCTTTAATTGTTAGTTTTTTTCCTTGTACTGATTTGGGTGAGTTCTTTACATGATTTCCATGATTGGTTCGTGATGGTTGTTCTTGAAAATTAGAAGTGAAACTCCAAATTCAAATATAATGGTATTTAAATATTTACATAATCATAAATTATACCATTTATCATTTTTAATTATTACATGATGATGATTCATAATTTAAAACATTATTAATATTTGTTTAGGTTATTTTAGTGATTCTTTGACCGTAAAAAAACACATTTTCATTCATAAATTAATAACATGTGTATAAAATGATTCCAGAACCATGGATGAGACATAATACATAAACCATAACCTTTTTCAACCATTAAAATGTTTTAAAGACCAGACTTGAAGAAATTGAAGCAAATTGAATTCATATCTTCCATGATGTCGGTAATTCGACACATCACAAACAATGTTTTTTATATTTTGAATCAGTGGGAGAGAAGAAGAAGATTCATGATGAATTTTCCATGAACATAAGATCATCTAGACTATAAAATATTTTATACCTCTCATTCCTCTTGTATAAGAGGAGGTTAGGAAATAAGAAGAAAATAATGTAACTCAAAATAAAAGAAGAGTTGGAAATCCCTTATAAAATTTTGGCAGCCTAATGGCGTCGCTTAAAATTTCAAAAAACAAATTGATGAGATAAAACGGGTATCTCCTAATTATTATATAATATAGGAAGTATAACAAATATGGAAATACATATACCAACCTAAGCCTAATGGGATGAAAAATAAATACATAAAATGAAAGAAAAGAAAGAAAATAAAAGTGGATGTTTACCTCATGATATCTTCTCTATGAGATCCTTCAGAAGGCCTTGGGTTTTGGCCTTTTGGTGAGACCAGAAGCTCTAGGACGTGGGGAAGATCCTTTGGATGATTTTTGGGTAGATCATCGGTAATTCTCATGTCTTGAGAGGTTTGGGTGGATAAGGGTAATGAGGGTGGAATTTATAGGGGAGGAGAGGGGGTATTTCTCATTATTTTTAATCATTATTATAATATTTTTGCTCAAGACTATGAATAATCGTAATTCTTGTGACCCCAAATTGGTATAATGACATTTGAGTTCGAACCATGTTGGATTTAATCCCTTATGATTTTATACATATTGTATTTAACTGATAATTCGAATATACGGTATTTGACAATATTTTACTATTCATCGAATATTCAATAATTTTAGAAAAAACCCAAAAAATCAAACATACCATTTTCAATGTGTAGAATTGAAATATGTAGTCTATTTTTTGAGGATAATTTTCTAAATATAATTAATTTAATTTTTAAAAAAAATCATACTTTATTAAAAAATAAATAATTTAAAAACTATAATTGCTTTTATATCACATTGAAAAATTAATAAAGGTGTCATTATCTTAAATACTTAAGAAAATTAAATAATAACATAATTTTCTATTCATTAGGGTCATATTACTATTCACATTACTATTCAAAAGGGTATGTTACTATTCACCAAAAAAAATAAGTTGCCTCTATTGGACTCCAAATAACTTACTAAACACATCTATAGATCACCATTTTTGAAATTCAAAACATATAAGTGACAAAATTAATATTAGAGGCTAGTTAAAAATATCTACATAAAACAATTTTTCATGCATTTCAAATTATTTTTAAATCCATGGGATGTTTCCCTATCCCCACCTTCTAAAAATTGCATCTACGTAATTTTATTTACTTATTAAACAAGTAAGTGTACCTTTATCTCATAGAATTTTCAGACACTCGTGTTGCTTCTTCTACCATGTGGTTTCTCCAAAAAAACCTTTACCTAGTAGATTACCTTATTATGAAATACTTGTTCCCTTTGATCAAGAATCTGAAATGGTTTCTCTTAATAAGAAATGTTCTCTTCTAGCTGAACTGCTTTTGGGCTCAAGACATGTGATAAATCTAGAACATACTTCCTCAACAATGAAACATAAAACCATTATGTACCTGAGATAAACTCAGAGGCAAATATACTCAGTATGAAACTGGTCCAACTTTTTCCAAGATTTAAAAGGGCCCGATGAACCAAAATCATAGATTTTATTTCTTTTCAAAACATATCACACTTTTACAAGGAGATATTTTACGGAAAACATGGTCACCTACCTCGAGGGAGAAGCCTTTCCTTCTGCTATCTATATAAATTTTCTGCCTACTCCGAGCTACCATCATGTGCTGCTGGATCATCTTCAATTTCTCAGCCACTTCCTTTAAAAATTCTAGCCCCATCAAATTTCTTTCACTGACTTCATCCCAAAACGCTTGAGTCCAACCTCACTTCCCATACAATTCCTCAAAATGTGTCATATGTATACTAGAATAAAAATTATTATTATAAGAAATCTCAACTAGAGAAAGTTGTGGATCCCAACATCCCAAATAGTCCATTGGAAATGTTTGAAGCATATCCCCCAAAGTATAAATCTTTTTTTTCTGACCGCCCATATGATTAAGGATGAAAAGATATATTGAAATTTAATTCTATGCCCAAAAATGACTGAAGTACCTTCCAAAAGATATAAATGAATATGGGATCTGGATCAGATACAATGGAAAGGGGAATTCCATGTAACCTAACAATCTCCTTGAGGTATAGTCGAGAAATATGATCCCAAGATATTGTATCTCTAATAGAAAGAAAATGTGTAGATTTTATCAGTCGACCAACAATAAACCATATCACATTATTACTTTGAGATATTATAGTTAGTCCCACCATGAAGTCTAGGGGTATATTCTCCCATTTCCACTATGGAACTGGAATAAGATGAAGCATCCCCTTTGGTAACTATCACTCTACTTTTAACTGTTGACATGTCAAACATTTCATGTTAAATTCAGCAATTTCCCATTTCATTCCATCCCACCAGTAATACTCATGAATGACTATGTACATCTTAGTACAGCTAGAATGAATTGAAAATAGAGAACGATGAGCTTCATACAACAAATCCTTCTTCAACTGAGAATCACAAGGCATAGACAATATTTCTCCAAATCCTAAAACACAATATTTATCAAAGTTAAATTCAAGAAACATACCCATTTTAACCAAATCTACCTTTTTAAAGCTCATGGCCTTCCTTCTACACTTGCTTAATTCCATATGATAATAATGACCACACATGAACTTGAAATAAAACAGAGGTATTTCCTGCACCAAAAACTTTTAAGACAAAATTCATCAAATCATTAATCAATGGATCATGTTTCAAATGTAACATGGTTAATGATGCATGATGTTTTAAACTCAAGGCATCCACCACTTTGTTTCCTTTTCCTAGATGATAATTAATCATTAAATCATAATCCTTTATCAATTCAATCCATATTCTCTACATCATTTTTAATTATTTCTGAGTTAATATATGCTTTAAAATTTTATAGTCAGTATATATTTGACATTTGGCCCCGTATAAATGATGGCTCGAAATTTTCAAAGAAAAAAACAACAGCTAACAATTCAAAATAACATGTGGGATAATTTACCTCATGAGGATTACGTTTTCTTGATTCATAAGATATTACCTTATCATTATACATCAAAACAAAACCATGTCCCTTCAAAGAAGCATCATTTTAGATGACAAACTAACCATTTCGGGAAGGCAAGGCCAATACTAGAGCATTCTCCAATCTGTTATTCAGTTCTTGAAAAAAAACATCACATTCTTCTGTACAAATAAATTAAACCCCTTTTAATGTTAACTTAGTTATTAGGCTAGATAACCATGAAAATTTCATAACAAAACATCATTAATAACTTTCTAATCCATGAAAACTACAAATCTCTATAACATTTGTGGGCCTTGTCAATTCATCAACCACTTTTTTTTGGGAAATATCAACTTGTTATTCCATCCTTAATTACAATGTTCCCATGAAGATAAATTTTTTGCAACCAAAAATCACAATTTCGGAATTTTCCATACAGTTTCTTTACCTTTTTGTTTTTTAAAACAAGCCTTATATGTTTTTCATGCTCTTATTTATTCCTAGAGAATACCAAAATGTCATCAATAAACATGAACACAAACTTATCCAAGAACTCAAGAAATAATCTATTCAAAATATTCAGGAATACAATAGGTGAATTAGTTAACCCAAACAATATAAAAACAAATTCATAATGACTATATCTAGTATGAAATGTTGTTTTCGGTATTTTATCCCCATTGACCTTTAGCTGATGGTATCTAGATCTGAAGTCAATCTTGGAAAAGTACCGAGCTCCTTGGAGCTGATCAAAGAGGTAATCGATGTGAGGTAAAGGATACTTGTTTTTAATAGTGATGTTATTCAATGCTATGTAATCAATGCAATGTATCATGGAACCCTATTTATTTTTAACAAACAAAACAGAAGAACCCCATGGTGATGTTCTAGAACTAATGAAGCCTTTATCAAGAAAATCCGGAAACTAGTTCTTCAATTCACTATGTTCTATTTCAACCATACGATATGGGGGTCTGAAAATTGTCTTAGCATCAGGAACTAAGTCAATTGTAAATTACAATTCTCTATCAGGTATGACACTGGGTGACTCATCATGAAAAACATCAAGGTATTCATTTAGCACTAGCACATCATCAATCTGAACAGTTCCATTATTTTCAACAATATGAGAAAGACAACATTTATTTCTATATTTCAATAGTTTCCCATGTTCCTAATATGTTATCAATTTTATGGGTTAAATATTATATAAAAATTGAAACTCCTTCTAAAAAACTACTTCTTTAGCTCTACAATAAATCATAGAATGATAAAAAAAAGCCAAAACATTCCCAAAATAACATCAAACTTGACTAAGGGTAAAACAAAAAGTTTTTAAGGGAAATTCTTTCCACAAACCATAATAAAATTTCTTATAATTCCTTTTTTCTATAATACTTCCCCTTGGTGTTTTAAAAACAAGTTCTGCTCTCATTTATTGAGGTGATATTTCAAATTTACCAGAACATTTCTTAGAAATAGAGGAATTTGTAGATCCTATATCAAACAAAACTCTGTAGAAATATGAGTAAAAAAACAAAGTACCTAATAAAACATCATTGGATGGCTTGAAAGATGTTGACATAATAGAAAAGGCTCTCACTACACCTTTCTACTTATTGTTTGGATTCTTTCCATCATTCATATCTTTCTTTGGGAAGGCATTTTCATAATCACCCATCTCACCACATTTAAAACAATTTACAATTTTCTTATCAGGATTAGTCTTAGGATCATTTTCATTACAATCTCAGGCCATATGTCCAAACTTACCACTTTTAAAATAGTTCCCAGGTTTTCTAAGACATTCCCCTTGGTGTTTCGAGCCACACATTTCATAAACTGGAAGCTGGATTTTCTTACCATCAGATTTCTTTTATAGATTCTTACCCATCGCTTTCCAAATATAACTCTTCTTATCCTTGTTTCAAAAATGAACATGATCATCAGAAAGTTCCATATCAACCCTCTCATCACATCAGAAAAGTTTCTCATAACTTCTGAATTCAAGGTAGGCCAACGCCCATCGATACATTGGATTCATTCCTGAGTAAAAGCGATTGATTTTGTTATCAAGATCCAGAATACAATTTGGAGAATATCTCTCCAGTTGGATGAAGTTCACTTCATACACAACCACTTAATCCTCTTACTCAATTCGAGGAGTTTCTTCTCCATCCTAAGCTGCTCCTGCTTAGGAAAATATTTTTCAAGGAAAATACCTTTAAATTTAACCCACTCTAAGGCATAAAAATCTTCTCTATTCCTGATATTCCTCACCATTGACCACCATTGATCAACTTCACCTTTAAAATAATAAATTGGAATATTTAATTTTTTATTTTCAGAACATCCCATATCATCTAATATCTTTTCAAGAGAATTTATCCATCTTACAACTACTATAGGGTGAGAAGATCCAGAGAAAGTAGGAGGGTGTTGTCTCATAAAATGTTCCACTATTTTCATGTTCCATTGTGGAACCTCTAGTTGTTCTCATGCATGGATGAAACCACCATTTATTTACTATGTTAGCTGAGCCATTACTATTACAAACTTCTCTGTTCCAATCCCTACCATTTCGGGCTGCATATTTTGAAAGATGTCATTTTGTCGGTGCCTCTCCTATTTAGCATCCTTGTTTCTTCTGACGACAACCATTCTTAAAAAAACATATCTTAGGCGAAGAAACATTGTAATCATAAAATAATAACACAATTCAAATTAATCATAGAGTAAAAATCATTTAAGGTATTATTTTAACTTCAACCTAACCCCTAATGTTACCTAAACCATCCTCTAATACCAACTATAAGGACCTGACCTTATTACATTACATAATATTAAATTTAGTCAAGAAATCATATCATTTATATTAAGGATCTTGTCATGTTTAGTTCTTTAAATAAATGGAATATAATAAATTCACAAAATTAAACATGATTACATTGTGGATACTATAAAAACAGTATTCATTTCTTGAAAAATATAAGACTTTTCACATAAAATAGGATTTCTTTAATAAATATTCAAAAATCTAACATATATTTTTTCTTTGTCATTAAAATCCTAATTACCTAGAAAAATAATTTAAAAAATTTCGATGGGTAGAAAAAGATAAGTGAGGGATATAAAAAGAAAGTAAGGACATATTAGTCCATGAACACTTGTAACGTCTAAAATCATTTTAAAAATAATTACTTGTCACCCATATATACTTACTTTATGAAACATGATAATAACAAAACATACACACTATATATAAGAACATATATATAACCATAATTATTTATTGGGGAATTACCTACATATTCCTGTAACCCTCTCAGCTACCTTACAATTTGTGTAACCATCATTGTTGCATTTGGAGTAACCATACGTCCGTCCTCCAACGTTCACATACCCAATGAATTGGAGGAAAATATATGTCCCAAAATTCATCATAATCAATTACCAAGAACCATAACATGACCATACAACATGAATAATTTCATAAAAACATTTCTTTTGAATATTTTAAAACAAAATTTCAAAACACGATTTTAAAAGAAAACCCCTTATAAATATCATACAATTGATGAGAGACTGAATAGAGTAAATGGAATACGTATATACACTGTAAATACAAATAATTAAACATAATATAAATATAACCCATCACTCAAAAAAAAATTAATACCACACAAATAACGAAGTATAAGGTTAGTCCAAAGAATGGAAATCGTGTTAAGAATAACCTTACCTCAGGATTGTCTTACTTCCAACACATTTAAAACACATGAATAATGGTTAAAGAGTGTTATTAATATCTTAAAAAAACATATCCTTCTTTATAATTCCTTATATAATAATTTCATTACACAATTTCACCCTTTAATTATTAGTATTTTGTTCCTTGCACTGTTTTGGGTGAGTTCATTACATGATTTATATGATTGGTTCATGAAGGTTTTTCTTATCAATTGGATGAGAAACATCAGAATTGGAATGGAATGGTATTTAAATATTTTCAGAACCATAAATTATTCTATTTATCATTTTTAATTCTTATATGAGGATGATTCATAAGTTAAAACATTGTTGATATTTTTTAGGTCATTTTAGCGATTCTTCAACTGTAAAGAACTCATTTTGTTTCATAAATTAATAACATGTGTATAAAATGATTCTAGAACAATAGATGAGACATAATACATATATCATAACATTATTCAACCATTAAAATGGCTTCTTGACCATACTTTAAGTAATTAAATCAAATTTAAAATCACATCGTCCCTGATGTTGGTAATTCGACACATCACGGACAATGTTTTTTATTCCTTGAATAAGTGGAAGAGGAAAAAAAGAATGATGATGAATTTTTCATGAACATGATAACATACATAATATACAGGATTCTAGATCTTTCATTCCTCTTGTATAAGAGTATATGAGGAAATAAAAATAATACAAGGGAACTCAAAATAAAATAAGAATTGAGAAATCCCTTATGAAATTTCGGCAGCCTAACGACGTCGCATAAAATTTGAGAAAATATTTTGAGGAGAGAAAAGGGGTCTCTAATAATTCTTAAATAATATGAAAATTAGTGGGAATATGGAAAGTCATAGCCCAACATAAGCCAATGGGAATGAAAAATAATAACATCAAATGAATGAAAAGAAATAAAATAAAAGGGGATGTTTACCTCTTGATCACTTCTCCTTGAGATCAATCTTAAGGCCATGGGTTTGGGACTTTAGGAGAGACTAGAAACTCTAGTACGTGGGGAAGATCCTTGAGAGGAGTTTTTGGTAGAACATTGGTAAGGCTCCCGGCTTGAGAGGTTTGGGAGGAAGAGGGGAATGACGGTGGTATTTATAGTGGAGGAGAAGATGTATTTTTCATTATTTTAATAATTATTATAATATTTATTCTCAATACATTTTATAATATTAATTCATGTGACCCCAAATAGTAATAATGGAATGTGAGTTAGAACCAAGTGGTATTACATCACTTATAATGTCATACATAGTGTATTTAACTGATAATTTGAATATATGGTATTTTACGGTATTTCACTATTTATAAAAAAATCATGAATTTCAGAAAAATCCCAAAAATTCACCTTTACCATTTATCTATGTGTTAAATTCAAAAATGAAGTCAATTTTTTGAAAATCATTTTATAAATACCAATAATTAAGTTTTTAAATAAATGAATACTTAATTCAAAAATTAATAATTTAAAATCTACAACTGCGTTTATATTAAATTGAAAAATTAATCATGAATCCATTATCACAAATCCTTAAGAAAATAATATAATAATATAATTTACTATTCATTAGGGTCATATTACTATTCATGTAACTATTCATAAGGGTATGTTACTATTCACCAAGAAAACAAGTTGGTTCAATTAGACTCCAAATAACATACTGAACACAATTGTAGATCACCATTTTTGAAATTCAAAACATAGAAGTGGAAAAATTATATTTAAAGGCTAGTTATAAATATCTACTTAAAACAATGTTTCATTAATTTGAAATTAATTTTAAAACCATGGGGTGATACAATGATTATGGTAGGGTGTTTCACTCGATATCAACGTCAGGCAACTCAACCAATTGATCTGTTGAATTCAGATTTTAAATGAGATTAACACTTATGTATAAAAGGTCGACCACTTTCATCTATCACAAAAGCGTTCCTTGGAAGGTATGATCATACAAATTAGTTTCTCTTTTGAAAAAATGGAGTTGGTTCTTATCCATTATCAGACCATTCCGTAACTCCCAAAGGGCCGACTCAAAATACCTAAGGTGTTTAGTTGAGGGACAATCAAATAGACTAATAAACTCCACATTCTTCTATAAAATCACATTATGTTGTGAAAATAGCTCTTCATTATTCATGACTTTATTCTTATAGTGCAGAATGACTCTTTAACCTTGCTCACTCTATAACTAGTGGTGACTCATTGGCTAACTCTGAATCTTACTCATACAAGGAAAGATTATATAATAGCCTTCTCTAGATGACATAGAATCACTTGGGTGACCCGTTATCTATAGAACCCTGGGATGCCCTGAGATGGGAGTGCTGAATTAGGGTGTCAAATTATTCATTTATAGTGATGGATCTTGTCCCCAAATTGGTAGGAATGAATTAAAACTTTATGATGGATATGACCAAATAATAAATAATTACATAAAAAGATACCACACAACACTTTTACTTGGATACCACAAAGGGATACATCTATAGAGCATACGCCGACAGTGTGTCAGTTGTACCGAAATCCACTAATATTCACTAGTTGTGGAGTACAAGAGTTTGATCACAATCACCCTATTCCAGGAACACCGCCTTTACAATATTTTAGGGATATCTCAATAGGTCCCTTGGAACACTTTCGTCATCTCTCCCTTGCTCACATCCCTGGGAGAAGTCTTACTCAGTTTATTGACATGAGGGTCTCTTCAAAAGATTTGCATTGAAGGCAATGCCTCATTCTACTATGAGACACATATTGCATCGATGTCTTGAATTGATGCACTTGAAATTATTGATCAAACAAAAAAGATATTCAAAAGCATGTCAGAAGCATAACACCACACTAGTGCACAATACCTCAACTTGGGTGCGAGATAAGGGAATTGTCATGAAAGATGAATTTCATGCAACCCCAAATTTCCTCTTGGCCCTTATATTTCATACAACTACACTGAAGGGTTCACTTACTCTTTTTAGACTGAAGGAACACCTTGTTCTCAAGATTATCTCTCTTCCAATATTTTGTGTGCCAATCATTCACATAGCAAAGCAACCATATTTTTGTTGAAAAATTATTAAGTCTTATATGGGGGTAGCCACCAATTTATAGGCCACGATGACCCTGCACGCATGTTTCTGACTTGTCTTTGTCAGTGCGCGTTAGATTTTTCATGAGCATGAAAAAACCATTTTGAAGTCGTATCAGGCGCGTAATATTCTTCCATGCAACCTCATCTTTTTTTCACATTTAAGACCTTCACACACTTTTTTTCCTTTTCCATATTTTGAATTTTTGTTCTTTTCTTGAACTGTATGATCCATTTCCTAGAAAAAATTCTGAACATATAATGATGATTGATAATAAACACAGACCATACTCCATTTCCAGTATAGAACGACCATGGCTTTGACAATATCCCCCTATGGGTTTGTTGTAAATCTCCAGATAAATTACAAAGAGCACCAGCCTCATGGAAAACCTGAAATTCAAGAATCAACTTAGCCAACACTCTAAGACTATGTGAGTAATTATCGGTGTAGAAAACCAGAGGGAAGGCTTGAATTGGGTTCTCAAGTTTTTAAATTATTAGAGACATCCAAGTTATTCTCATACTATGTTAGAGAAGCATTACATGCACTGAATGAATTCATTATACTCTTAACACTGAATTCTTATCGTGTCATAGAACCATTACATGTCCATTGTATTCCTTCTACTCCTATCACTAAATTGTCCTTATGACACAATATAATTACATGTCCATCACATGTACGGAATATATTCCTTCTCCACCATTGAGAATAAACCCAAAGACATGTATTTATTCATTGTACAGCTCACAACACTCCCTTGATAGTATCTCCCCCATAAACCTACATCACATCCAGAAAATAATTAAAAAAGATAGAATAACAGCGGAGAGAGGAACTTTATAACCTCCTTATGCACTGGAAGGTAGATGAACACCGAGGTTCTACCAATGTTCCTCAAACACAGCCGCTTACAGTGGGTTTTTAGGATATCATCCACTATCTTATCAGTTCCCACATGATATATTTTAATCATTACATGTTATAATTTTTACTTGATCAAGTGATATCCGATTTACATATGTTTTTCACAGGAATGTTGAACATGATAATTCATAAGATCAATCACACTCTTGTTATCACACTAAATCACCATTGGTTGTTTCACCACATCACCAATATCTATCAGTTATTGCTTCAACCATAATAGTTGAGTGCATTCCTTGGTAGAGGATATATAACCAGCATTATTAGTACTAAGATAAGTACTTTCTTGTTTCTTACTCAACCATAAAACACATTTCAACCCAATATAAATTCTCCACCACTAGTGGACTTTCTATCCACTACATATCCCTCCTAGTCAACATTAAATTTTTTTTAATAATTCATTATCCCTTCCTGCATCAAAGTATAACCCATACTTAATAGTACATTTAATGTACCTCATGATTCTTGTTACTGGTTTTATATGTTTTTCCTTCGGACTACTCTAAAAGCTGGCCACTAATCATGTTACAAAGAAAATATCAGACCGTATCGATGTTAGGTATAGTAAGATTCCAATAATCCTTATGTACTAAAATTAGTTCAGAATCATGCATATAAAATTTCTTCAAAAGCTATCTTGCCTACTTTTCTTGAGAAATGATTGTGTAATCCTTATTTTGAATCACTTTCATCCCTAATAATCATTTGATTTCCCCAGTCATAGACAATTCAAATTCTAATTTCATGTGATTGGAAAATTTATCCACTGATCGCTGCCTACATCCACCAAATATAATTTCATCTACATAAACTATAACCATGAAATGATATTTTGGAGAAATTATCACATATATATAGTGATCTACTCCTCCTATTTTAAATTCATGCTTCTTTATATAAGAATCCATAAGGTAATACCATGATCGTGGTGCCTACTTCAAACCATAAAGGGGTTTCATTAATTTGAAAACCTTCTTGTCATCATTTCCAAAAGGAAAGACCACTGGCTATTCAATGTAGACTTCTTCTTCAAAAACACCATTAAAGAATGATTTCTTGAACTCCATTTGATATTATTTATACCCACTTTGGATTTCAATGGAAAGAAAATGCCTGATTGACTCCAGTTTAGCCACCGGAGAAAATGATTCTTCAAAATCGACGCCTTTAATATGTGAATATATCCTTTACATACCAGTGATTCCATGTTTCTAATAGCACTTCCATGTTCATTGAATTTGTTCTTGTAAATCCACTTTGTACCAATCACTATGTGATCTTCGGGTCTCTTAACTAGGTCCCATGTTTGGTTCTTATCAATCTAATCCAAATATTTATTCATGGATTTAACCAACGATTCGTCCTTTATAGATTATTCAAATGAGGATGGTTCCACAACTTAGAGGAATGTAGATTGTGAAATAAGATTCATTATTCTTGTTTTGGTTTGTACAGTTCTAGACCCAATGATATTGGATAGATCTATTCCAGCTCTTAGCTGTTTCCTATGAGGTTCTAATAGGGATTCCTCATGCATTGTTTCTCCTTCTGATTCTTCTTCTTAATCATAAATTATTTCGACCTCTAAATTTTTTTCACTATTTCATCCACTTCATCATTTGTATATGTACCCTGTCCACATTGATCCCCATCTTCTATCACATCAGCATAAGAATTATTCGATGAATTTGTGGGTTTTTCTTCAATGATCATTACATCACTACTTTCCACAATTTTTCCAAGATTCTTATTGTAGAATTTGTAGGATTTTATTTTCATTGAGTATCTAAAGAATATTCCTTCACCTGTCGCATCATCATACTTACCATGATTTATTTATTTGTTTCTGGTAAATCATTTAATTCTGAAAACATAGAAATACTACAAGGAGGGATTTCTTCCATACCACAATTCATATGGTTTCTTGGTTTCACCCATATAGATCCTTATTCAATTTTGAATATATACTGCTGCTTGAACTGCCTATATCCAATAATGGCAAACGACAAGGATCTCAATCAGTATTGTTCTAGCCATATTGTTTGCTTGGATATTCTTATTCTCCACATCTTCATTCTATAGTGGGTTTCTCATATCATCTACTTCATGTGGTATTCCATACTTCTCCAAGTAATTATCAAACTCAATGGATGTGCATTACCCTCCATTTTCAGACCTCGGAACACTAATTTTCCTCCCAGTGTCATTTTCAGCAATTCAGAGATACGTTGTAGAGACCCGAAGCTTGACGTACATGGACATTACATTACTTTTGCGGAATACTTAGTACATAACAAAAACACACACACAAGGATCGTAATAGTTTAGTGTCTTTGGAAACTCGGAATATAATCTTCTAATCGTGATGAAAGATCTTCAACATCTCCCATAAAGATCTTCCCTTTTTTTTAACCTAAAACCTTTCTTTATATCCTGGGGAAAAGAAAACATAAAAGGGTGAGCTCAAATGCTCAGAAAGGGTAAACAAAAGAAATATCAATCACATCATATTCAAAAGAACATAACATTTTGGAAATCGTAACCTGCAAAAGAGAGCATAATTTTATAACATGGGATAAATCATGGTAGTGAAATGTAATCACAATAATCATAATTTAAAACATGAAACTTTTTGGCATTCACACATAATCATAGAGAATAATTTCTTGTTAGTAAAGACTCATTGCCAAGACTATGTTAGTGGACAAAGTCCCTTTTTGAACCGAGTCACCCTCGTTTCAGTCCTGTTTCACTAAAACGGTATAACCTACCATTCCATCCATGTCTATATCATGAGATATAAAATCTTTACCCAATGCATTGGAGGGAGATATTGGTCCCACCCATCTTATAATGAATCCTTTTTTATGTGTTCCACATAATCATAAATCATACATCATCTCATAACACATGTAACAAAAATGGGATTCTTGAAACATCATGACATCATAAAACAAATTATATAAGGCAAATGACTTCATAAAAATAATTCCCTCAAAACATAATCAAATCAATTTAATAATAGGGATAAAAACAGAACCCTATATTATATTAGATGGAAAATAATTTTGATAAAACATTTGAACTCCATTCATGAGGAAAATATCCTTTCTACTTCAAAAACACTTTTCTTTTCTTAACATATCATACAATTATAAACTAAAAGAAGTTGATTAAAAATAAACTTGAAAACTTATAACGCAATATTCTTGGAAATAATGTTTTCAAAATCCATTCTTGCCGTATAAGTTAAAAAAAAATTCTTCTCGTACTTTTGTCGGAAAAGTCAAAAAAGTACCTCACAGAAGGGTAAAATAGGATAATGGAAAAACGACAAAAGATTCCTTTCATATATTTTAATAAAAACTCACAGAAGGGTAAAATAGGATTTAAACAATTGTAGGTTAATGGAAATAATATTACATATTGAGGAAACATGGATGTGGATGATAAAATACACCCCAGTAAATACTAAAGTATAAACAATCTCGGATAAAAATGAGATTGTGATATTTCTCTTACCTTATGTCTGATTTGCTTTGTAAGTGTCCGAACCTACTGTATAATGATTTAAATAATGTCATTGACTTATTAAAGAATCATATTCATTGTTATTATATCATATACGGTTCAATTATGACTTTATATTACCCGTTCTTTTGTAAATTCATGTTAAAGTAGCGTTTTGGGTAAAATCGTCTCATTTGTCGTTCGTGTTTTAACTTGTAATTATTAATATGATTACTTAGATCATTATTACTTAATTATAGAATATAAAAAAATGATTTATATATAATATATATTCAGAATATACATATATATAATGGATCGATAAATGGAGAGAAATACACCGTTCATGGAGACGGTAGGTCGTACATACGCATGAACGATGTTTTCTTTTCGTTATAGAATTGAGTGGAATTAAGTAGATGACATACATATATATACACATAAATCAAGTAGATTTATAATTTCATATATTTCATTATTATTGCTTATATATACTTTATAATCATTCTTAAATGGTTAACATGGAGAATGAATCTCATCGCGTCGTGGAGACGGTAGTCCGTACGTACGCACGAGCGATGATATCATTTCCATAATTATTGAATTTAATTGGAGTGTATGATAAAATATATCAGAATCAATATTATGTTCTAATAACTATGTATAGTTATTATTTACACCATTATACCCATCCATGTAAGGTGGTGGTGGAAAATAGATTACACCACGGCGTGGAGACGGTATTCCGTACGTACGCGCGTGCGGTGATTTCTTTTTCAGTAGGATGGGTAGATGGTGAAATAGGGTTGTTTCATACTTATAATAACATATCAGTATATGATTGATACTTATTTTATTACTTCATAATGAAACAATCTAAGAAGAAGAAGTGGAAGAAGAAATAAAGATGAAAGAATCGGTAACGGACATTACCTCTTCTTTGAAGTGCTTCTTTGAGACCTACTTTTAGGGCACTAAAATGGGTCTTTGATGAAGACCAGAACCTCTAGGATGATACTAGGGAAGTGGAGAAGATATTTTGGCAGGGGTTGGCAGAGATTGAATGCTCAAATTGATGTGATGAGGAGAGGGAGGAGGTTCCCTTTTATAAGGGAGGAGAGGGGCTCCTTTGGAAAAACTAAAAATATTATTTTATTATAAAGTCAAGTTCGGTTTTAAATAGCTCCAAATTGATTTATATCGAGGATAAGGTGGGGATGGGTCGAAATCCTCTCATCAAATATAATTTAGACAAGTTTAGTTTCCTATTTTAACCTTATCATTTAGATTTAACATTAAGTGAAATAATTTTACTTTTACCGTGTCTTCTTGTTTTCTTACACAATAAGGTTAATAAACTTACTATAAGAAGCCAAACGAACCCCAAATTGTTTATTATTAATATATATAACTTTATCTAAGTCATTTGACCGATCTATATATTTTAATAATAAAATAACAATTAATAATATAATATTTGTTTTAAAAACTAAGTTATGTCAATTTTGGCACTATTTAGTAATTGATTTTTGTGAAAATCATAACAGAATGAAAAGTTCAAAAAACATTAATTAAATAAATAATAACATGTCATATTAACCTAGAAAATTATTGGAATTCATAAACAGTCTCAAATTACATTTATTTTGGTGTTTATAACATCAATTATGTCAATATTTCATTAATAAAATAATGACTGCATCATCATTGTGTCATAAATAAATTAAATTATTTAATGTCTAAAAATTACAAATAAAATACCATTATGTAGAAAATATTTTTAGCTTTCTAATGAATATTTATAGTCTAATTTATCTTATTTATAACCCCATATTAATAATTATTTACTTATTAAACTTTGATTTTAACTATTTTAACCCTTCTTTAAATAAATTAATAATAAATGTCCTAATCTAATCCAAGTGGGCCTAAATGGTCATATTTTATTCCTATGTTTGTTTTTGGTCGAATTACACTAATCCAATAGAATTAGGACATGTGTTAGGGTAATAATAATATCATCTTTACCCTTAATTACCCTATTTACTTTTAACCGTGGTAAAAAAAGTAAAAAGTTACTATTCACCAAAAATTATTTTCATCTCATTGAACCACATTTTAGTCCTTGATATTATCTGTGTCTCTCGGATTTTCGAAATTCCACTCACAGAAGCGGTAAAATTATGTTTTATGAAAAATTCAGTTTTTAAATACCACTTAGTGGTTTCACTATTCATCAAAAATTAAAAGTTTTCAGAAAAATACCAAAATTTCACCCTAGGCTATTTTTGATATTCCGAATCCAAAAAATGTAGTCCATTTTAAAAAATAAAATTTCAAAAAGTGGTTATTTCTATTCATAACGGCTAGTTTTAATAATATTTTAATAGCATATTATTGTTTAGTGAAACTCGTTATTGTGTACTACACACGCTATCGAGGAAGGTCGTGATTGCGTGTAATGCAAGGAAAATCAAGGATGCGTGTTGTGCAAGCTCCTTTTGGTGTAGCATACAACACAAGACATTAATGAAATTAAAAAGAATATTTTTCATAAAATCTCGGGGTGTTACATTCTACCCCCCTTAAAATTAATTTCGCCCTCGAAATTCGTCGGGGTTATAAATGGTTTACTATTCGAAAGTTTCTTTAATAGAAACCCACATCGTAAAAAGGAATACCAAAACCAATCTTTAAAAACGAATGTATGAAACGTAACGGTTACCCAAATAAACTAATCACTGGGTTTCCACATAAGTGAAAATATGGATATGGAAGAAAAATCTAACCATCATGTTCTGATGGAGAGTGGTAGAGAACATGGCTATGGAAAAGCCAACAATAACAAATCCATAAATTTGTGACGATATATGGTACCATCTGATTAATCAGATATAAGAGCACTAGGACAACATTTTTGCTTTTCAAGATCATTTCCCTAAAGTTGAAGAATTTGAATAAATACTTAATTAATTTTGGTACAATCTCACTGTTGTTCGTGCCTTGAACAATTTCCACTTCATCTCTTAAGTAAATGAAGTTGAATTTGTTATTCGTGAAGTGTTAGCATATCATGTGATAGAATGACGGGTCATTCCATCTGTCTCAAACAAAAGGTTAACAGAAGTTATTAAATATACATAAGTCATTCTATAGTGAGATTAATCATATATGGTACCTCAAATGGACTTATACTTCATATATCATACTTCTTAATATAATAAAACTCGTTTCTACTAAACAGGGACTTACTGTAGGCCAGTGGTAGGCGATAAAGGCTAGTCGCACTTTGGTTGTAGGTTCGATTCCCACAGCCTTGTCCGACGCGATGGGCTGTCGCCCGTCCCGCAGGTTGTCCTTTTTCTAAATCTATATTAATATAATATCCCATCAATAATATCGAAAAATGTTTTATCCTAACTTATGTCCAACATAATCCATTCTAATCTTTAGGCTTATCTAAATTACTTCGGTCCAAGTTCATAGTATAAAGAAAATAATTACTTGAAATGTCACAGAATAATCATGTGAATGCCATCATTTATCCCCCATATATCATAAGATATGTCAAATTACAAACATGTGAATACCTTAATCATGTATTCTCGTGAAGAATGAATACCCATTGAACCTTAGTGAAAACATGAATGCAGTTAAAAGTTAACACTTTCCACATACCAAAATCCTCAAAATTCTATATACTCAAACCATGATATCACTTAGTCCTTATATCAATCATGAGCTCATGAATACAATCAAACATCTCATTATCTTCTTATCCCTTCATTATGATCATATCATCTCTTTACCAAAAATGTCTCAATCACTTTTCATGGTCACCGGTACCATAAAATTATTGAAAACCACAATAGACCAAAACATAAATATTCCAATATTCCATGATACTATATACAACATTATTTTGGAATCCTATTACATAAACACTTAATCATTCCACCACATCGCTGTCATATTCAACATCGCCAATAGTGATCGCATGTGACTTCCCTTTGTCCTTTCCCTTAAGTGGTTTCTCTTGTTGATCATCACTAACCCTTGGATTAGGGCATTTATTAGCATAATGCCCCATTTCCTTGCACATGAAGCATTGAAGTGTTGGTGGTGTGTTCTCTGCAGTGTTTGCTTTTTTCACATCATTAGAAACCCTTTTTCAATTACCTTGACACTCAGCTGCTCGATGACCTTCTTTTCCACATTTAAAACATTTTCTAGTCCCTTTAAGATAATCTCCACCATGTTTCTTTCCACACTTTGAGCATAAGGAAACATTCATCTTCTTTTCACCATTATTCTGAGATTTCTCCTTGAACTCCATCTTTCGTTTCATGTCCAAACCATGAGATGGATATGTAACACCAAATTCCATTTCTACCTTGATAGCACAACGTGCAATTTCTTCATAGCTACTGAAGTCTCTTATAGCTAATTCCCTTCGAAGACTTAGTTTAAAGCCACTGAAAAATCGATCAAATTTACTTTCAGGTTGAATGATAATGCCAGATGCATACCTTGCAAGTCTTGTAAAATTCGCTTCGTATATACCAACAGATTCATCATCCTTTTGCTCTAGTTCAAGAAACTCCTTCTCCATCTTTGTTCGAAGAATACGGGGGAAGTACTTACTGAAAAATAAGTTCTTGAACTCGTTCTATTCCATGGACTCAATTTCATCCCTTGGCCTCGTATTCTTAATAAGATTCCACCATTGATCATCATCACCTTCCAAACGATACACTGCAAAGATGACTTTATCATGTTCAGAACATTGAAGAACTGAAAATATCTTTTCAGTGGTACTGATCCTTTGTTCGGCAACAAGTGGATCAAAAGACCCACTGAAAGAATGTGGACGTTGCCTCATGAAGGACTCAATAGAATATTGTTCCCTTCTCTGCTCATTTGGAAGTCCAGAATGATTCATATCTTGTGTAAGTATAGCAATAAAATTTTTCACTCCATCTCCCATAACATTTGTTTGTACAGGAGGACAATCATTGCATTGTCCATTGCATTGATCAACACGGTTCCTTCGGGTTCCAGCCATCGTCTAAACCCAAAAAGAATAGTGTGAGAGGCAAAAATCATAATAAAGGGGGAGTAACTTCAATATCTAACATCTTTGGTTAAATTCTAAGATCGTTAGCGCAATTCTAGGACTATAACCTATACGTATACTTAACCTAAGGGACATCCCTAGACATACCATTGAAATATCTCTAGGGATCTCACTAACGTTTTCGCATCCTAGTTTCCAAAGGTTGACTAAACCTTTCCTCTGATACCAACTGTAGAGACCCGAAGCTTGACGTACATGGACATTACATTACTTTTGCGGAATACTTAGTACATAACAAAAACACACACACAAGTATCGTAATAGTTTAGTGTCTTTGGAAACTCGGAATATAATCTTCTAATCTTGATGAAAGATCTTCAACATCTCCCATAAAGATGTTCCCTTTTTTTATCTAAAACATTTCTTTATATCCCGGGGAAAAGAAAACATAAAAGGGTGAGCTCAAATTCTCAGTAAGGGTAAACAAAAGAAATATCAATCACATCATATTCAAAAGAACATAACATTTTGGAAATCTTAACCTGCAAAAGAGAGCATAATTTCATAACATGGGATAAATCATGGCAGTGAAATGTAATCACAATAATCATAACATAAAACATGAAACTTTGTGTCCTTCACACATAATCATAGAGAATCATTTCTTGTTATTCCAGACTCATTTCCAAGACTATCTTAGTGGACAAAGTCCCTTTCTGAACCGAGTCACCCTCGTTTCAGTCCTGTTTCACTGAACCGGTATAACCTACCATTCCAGCCATGTCTATCTCATGAGATATAAAATCATTACCCAATGCATTGGAGGGAGATATAGGTCCCACCCATCTTATAATGAATCCTTTCTTATGTGTTCCACATAATCATAAATCATACATCATCGCATAACACATGTAACAAAAATGGGATTCTTGAAACATCATGACATCATAAAAAAAATCATATAAGGTAAATGACTTCATAAAAATAATTCCCTCAAAACATAATAAAATCAATGTAATAATAGGGATAAAAAAAGAACCATATATTATCTTATATGGAAAATAATTTTGATAAAACATTTGAACTCCATTCTTGAGGAAAATATCCTTTCTACTTCAAAAAAACTTTTCTTTTCTTAACATATCATACAATTATAAAATAAAAGAAGTTGATTAAAAATAAACTTGAAAACTTATAAAGGAATATTCTTGGATATAATGTTTTAAAAATCCATTCTTGCCGTATAAGTTAAAAAAACATTCTTCTCGTACTTTTGTCGGAAAAGTCAAAAAAGTACCTCGTACGAAAAACGACAAAGGATTCCTTTCATATATTTTACTAAAAACTCACAGAATGGTAAAATAGAATTTAAACAATTGTAGGTTAATGGAAATAATATTATATATTGAGGAAACATGGATGTGGATGATAAAATACACCCCAGTAAATACAAAAGTATAAACAATCTCGGATAAAAATGAGATTGTGATATTTCCCTTACCTTATGTCCGATTTGATTCGTAAGTGTCCGAACCTCCTGTATAATGATTTAAATAATGTCATTTACTTATTAAAGAATCATATTAATTGTTATTATATCATATACGGTTCACTTATGACTTTATATTACCCGTTCTTTTGTAAATTCATGTTAAAGTAGCGTTTTGGGTAAAATCGTCTCATTTGTCATTCATGTTTTAACTTGTAATTATTCATATGATTACTTAGATCATTATTACTTAATTATAGAATATAAAACATGATTTATATATAATATATATTCCGAATATACATATATATAATGGATCGATAAATGGAAAGAAATACACCGTTCATGGAGACGGTAGGTCGTACGTACGCATGAACGCTGTTTTCTTTTCGTTATTGAATTGAGTGGAATTAATTAGATGACATACATATATATACACATAAATACATTAGCTTTATAATGTCATATATTTCATTATTATTACTTATATATACTTTATAATCATTCTTAAATGGTTAACATGGAGAATGAATCTCATCGTGTCGTGGAGACGGTAGTCCGTACGTACGCACGAGCGATGATATCATTTCCATAATTATTGAATTGAATTTGAGTGGATGATACAATATATCAGAATCAATATTATGTTCTAATAACTATGTATAGTTATTATTTACACCACTATACCCATCCATGTAAGGTGGTGGTGGAAAATAGATTACACCACGGCGTGGAGACGGTATTCCGTACGTACGCACGCGCGGTGATTTCTTATTCCGTAGGATGGATAGATGGTGAAATAGGGTTGTTTCATACTTATAATAACATATCAGTATATGAGTGATACTGATGTTATTACTTCATAAAGAAACAACCTAAGAATAAGAAGTGGAAGAAGAAATAAAGATGAAAGAATCAGTAACGGACTTTACCTCTTCTTTGAAGTGCTTCTTTGAGACCTACTTTTAGGGCACTAAAATGGGTCTTTGATGAATACCAGAACCTCTAGGATGATACTAGGGAAGTGGAGAAGAGATTTTGGCAGGGTTTGGCCGATCTTGAATGCTCAAATTGTTGTGAGGAGGAGATGGAGGAGGTGCCCTTTTATAAGGGAGGAGAGGGGCTCCTTTGGAAAAACTAAAAATATAATTTTATTATAAAGTCATGTTCGGTTTTAAATAGCTCCAAATTGATTTATTTCTAGGATAAGGTGAGGATGGGTCGAAATCCTCTCATCCAATATAATTTAGAAAAGTTTAGGTTCCTATTTTAAACTTATCATTTAGATATAACATTAAGTAATATTATTTTACTTTTACCGTGTCTTATTGTTTTCTTACACTATAAGGTTAATAAACTTACTATAAGAAGCCAAACGAACCTCAAATTGTTTATTATTAATATATATAACATTATCTAAGTCATTTGGCCGATCCATAGATTTTTAGGAATAAAATAACAATTAATAGTATAATATTTTTTTAAAAAACTATTTTATGTCAATTTTGGCACTATTTAGTAATTGATTTTTGTGAAAATCATAACAGAATGATAAGTTCGAAAACAGTTAATTAAATCAATAATGACATGTCATATGAACCTAGAAAATTAGTGTAATTCATAAAACGTCTCAAATTACATTTATTTTGGTGTTTATAACATCAATTATGTCAATATTTCATTAATAAAATAATTACTGCATCATCATTGTGTCATAAATAAATTAAATTATATATTGTCTAAAAATTACAAATAAAATACCATTATGTAGGAAAGCTTTTTAGCTTTCTCATGAATATTTATAGTCAAATTTATCTTATGTATAACCCCATATTAATAATTATTTACATATTAAACATTGATTTTAACTATTTTAACCCTTCATTAAATAAATTAATAATAAATGTCCTAATCTAATCCAAGTGGGCCTAAATGGTCATATTTTATTCCTAAGTTTGTTTTTGGTCGAATTACACTTATCCAATAGAATTAGGACATGTGTTAGGGTAATAATAATATCATCTTTACCCTTAATTACCCTATTTACTTTTAACCGTGGTAAAAAAAAGTAAACAGTTACTATTCACCAAAAATTATTTTCATCTCATTGAACCACATTTTAGTCCTTGATATTAACTGTGTCTCTCAGATTTTCGAATTTCCACTCACAGAAGCGGTAAAATTATGTTTTATGAAAAGTTCAGTTTTTTAACTACCACTTAGTGGTTTCACTATTCATCAAAAATTAAAAGTTTTCAGAAAAATACCAAAATTTCACCCTAGGCTAATTTCGATATTCCGAATCCAAAAAATGAAGTCCATTTTGAAAAATAAAATTTCAAAAAGTGGTTATTACTATTCATAACGGCTAGTTTAAATAATATTTTAATAGCATATTGTTGTTTAGTGAAACTCGTTATTGCGTACTACACACGCTATCGAGGAAGGTCGCGATTGCGTGTAATGCAAGGAAAATCAAGGATGTGTGTTGTGAAAGCTACTTTTGGTGTAGCATACAACACAAGACATTAATGAAATTGAAAAGAATATTTTTCATAAAATCTCGGTGTGTTACATTCTACCCCCCCTTAAAATGAATTTTGCCCTCGAAATTTGTCGGGGTTATAAATGGTTTACTATTCGAAAGTTTCTTTAATAGAAACCCACATCGTAAAAAGGAATACCAAAACCAATCTTTAAAAACGAAAGTATGAAACGTAACGGTAACCCAAATAAACTAATCACTAGGTTTCCACATAGGTGAAAATATGGATATGGAAGAAAAATCTAACCATCATGTTCTGATGGAGAGTGGTAGAGAACATGGCTATGGAAAAGCCAACAATAACAAATCCATAAATTTGTGACGATATAAGGTACCATCTGATTAATCAGATATAAGAGCACTAGGACAACATTTTTGGTTTTCAAGATCATTTCTCTAAATTTGATGAATTTGAATAAATACTTACTTTATTTTTGTACAATCTCACTGTTGTTCGTGCCTTGAACAATTTCCACTTCATCTCTTAAGTAAATGAAGTTGAATTTGTTATTCGTGAAGTGTTAACAGATCATGTGATAGAATGATGCGTCATTCCATCTGTCTCAAAAAAATGGTAAGCAAAAGTTATTAAATATACATAAGTCATTCTATAGTGAGATTAATCATATATGGTACCTAAAATGGACTTATACTTCATATATCATACTGCTTAATATAATAAAACTAGTTTCTACTAAACAGGGACTTCCTGTAGGCCAGTGGTGGGTGATAAAGGCCAGTCGCACTTCGGTTGTGGGTTCGATTCCCACAGCCTTGTCCGACGCGATGGGTTGTCGCCCGTCCTGCAGGTTGTCCTTTTTCTAAAGATATATTACTATAATATCCCATCAATAATATCGAAAAACGTTTTATCCTAAATTATGTCCAACATAATCCATTCTAATCTTTTGGCTTATCTAAAATACTTCGGTCCATGTTCATAGTATAAAGAAAATGATGACTTGAAATTTCACAGTATAATCATGTGAATGATATCATTTATCCCCCATATATCATAAGATATGTCAAATTATGAACATGTGAATACCTTAATATTGTATTCTCTTGAAAAATGAATACCCATTGAACCTTAATGAAAACATGAATGCAGTTAAAAGTTAACACTTTCCACATACCAAAATCCTCAAAATTCTATATACTCAAACCATGATATCACTTAGTCCTTATATCAATCATGAGCTCATGAATACAATCAAACATCTAATTATCTTCTTATCCCTTCATTATGCTCATATCATCTGTTTACCAGAAATGTCTCAATCACTTTTCATGGTTACCGGTACCATAAAATTCTTGAAAACCACAATAGACCAAAACATAAATATTCCAATATTCCACGATACTATATACAACATTATTTTGGAATCCAATTACATAAACACTTAATCATTCCACCACATCGTTGTCATATTCAACATCACCAATAGTGATCGCATGTGACTTCCCTTTGTCCTTTTCCTTAAGTGGTTTCTCATGTTGATCATCACTAACCCTTGGATTAGGGAATTTATTAGCATAATGCCCCATTTCCTTGCACTTGAAGCATTGAAGTGTTGGGGGTGCGTTCTCTGCAGTTTTTGCTTTATTCACATCATTAGAAACCCTTTTTCCATTACCTCGACACTCAGCTGCTCGATGACCTTCTTTTCCACATTTAAAACATTTTTTAGTCCCTTTAAGACAATCTCCACCATGTTTCTTTCCACACTTTGAGCATAAGGAAACATTCATCTTCTTTTCACCATTATTCTGAGATTTCTCCTTGAACTCCATCTTTCGTTTCTTGTCAAAACCATGAGATGGATATGTAACACCAACTTCCATTTCTACCTTGATAGCACAACACACAATTTCTTCATAGCTACTGAAGTCTCTTATAGCTAATGCCCTTCGAAGACTTGGTTTTAAGCCACTGAAAGATCGATCAACTTTACTTTCAGGTTGGATGATAATTCCAGATGCATACCTTGCAAGTCTTGTAAAATTTGCTTCGTATATACCAACAGATTCATCATCCTTTTGCTTTAGTTCAAGAAACTCCTTCTCCATCTTTGTTCTAAGAATACGGGGGAAGTACTTACTGAAAAATAAGTTCTTGAACTCATTCCATTCCATGGACTCAATTTCATCCCTTTGCCTTGTATTCTTAATAAGATTACACCATTGATCAGCATCACCTTCCAAACGGTACACAACTAAGATGACTTTATCATGTTCAGAACATTGAAGAACTGAAAATATCTTTTCAGTGGTACTGATCCATTGTTCGACAACAAGTGGATCAGAAGACCCACTGAAAGAAGGTGGACATTGCCTCATGAAGGACTCAATAGAATATTGATCCCCTCTCTGCTCATTTGGAAGTCCAGAATGATTCATAGCTTGTGTAATTATAGCAATAAGATTTTGCACTCCATCTCCCATAACATTTGTTTTTTCAGGAGGACAATCATTGCATTGTCCATTGCATTGATCAACACGGTTCCTTCGGGTTCCAGCCATCGTCTAAAACCAAAAAAGAATAGTGTGAGAGGAAAAAATCATAATAAAGGGGGAGTAACTTCAATATCTAACATCTTTGGTTAAATTCTATGATCGTTAGTACAATTCTAGGACTATAACCTATACGTATACTTAACCTTAGGGACATCCCTAGACATACCATAGAAATATCTCTTGGGATCTCACTAACGTTTTCGCATCCTAGTTTCCAAAGGTTGACTAAAGCTTTCCTCTGATACCAACTGTAGAGACCCGAAGCTTGACGTACATGGACATTACATTACTTTTGCAGAATACTTAGTACATAAAAAAACACACAAGGATCGTAATAGTTTAGTGTCTTTGGAAACTCGGAATATAATATTCTAATCGTGATGAAAGATCTTCAACATCTCCCATAAAGATCTTCCTTTTTTTCACCTAAAACCTTTCTTTATATCTTGGGGAAAAGAAAACATAAAAGGGTGAGCTGAAATGCTCAGTAAAGGGTAAACAAAAGAATTATCAATCACATCATATTCAAAAGAACATAACATTTTGGAAATCTTAACCTGCAAAAGAGAGCATAATTTCATAACATGGGATAAATCATGGAAGTGAAATGTAATCACAATAATCATAACATAAAACATGAAACTTTGTGGCATTCACACATAATCATAGAGAATCATTTCTTGTTAGTCAATACTCATTGCCAAGACTATCTTAGTGGACAAAGTCCCTTTCTGAACCGAGTCACCCTCGTTTCAGTGCTGTTTCACTGAACCGTTATAACCTACCATTCCAGCCATGTCTATCTCATGAGATATAAAATCTTTACCAAATGCATTGGAGGGAGATATAGGTCCCACCCATCTTATAATTAATCCTTTCTTATGTGTGCCACATAATCAGAAATCATACATCATCGCATAACACATGTAACAAAAATGGGATTCTTGAAACATCATGACATCATAAAACAAATCATATAAGGTAAATGACTTCATAAAAATAATTCCCTCAAAACATAATCAAATCAATGTAATAATAGGGATAAAAACAGAACCCTATATTATCTTAGATGGAAAATAATTTTGATAAAACATTTGAACTCCATTCTTCAGGAAAATATCCTTTCTACTTCAAAAACACTTTTCTTTTCTTAACATATCATACAATTATAAACTAAAAGAAGTTGATTAAAAATAAACCTGAAAACTTATAATGGAATATTCTTGGAAATAATGTTTTAAAAATCCATTCTTTCCGTATAAGTTAAAAAAACATTCTTCTCGTACTTTTGTCGGAAAAGTCAAAAAAGTACCTCGTACAAAAAACGACAAAAGATTCCTTTCATATCTTTTACTAAAAACTCACAGAATGGTAAAATAGGATTTAAAAAATTGTAGGTTAATGGAAATAATATTACATATTTAGGAAACATGGATGTGGATGATAAAATACACCCCAGTAAATACTAAAGTATAAACAATCTCGGATAAAAATGAGATTGTGATATTTCCCTTACCTTATGTCCGATTTGCTTCGTAAGTGTTCGAACCTCCTGTATAATGATTTAAATAACGTCATTGACTTATTATAGAATCATATTAATTTTTATTATATCATATACAGTTCACTTATGTCTTTATATTACCTGTTCATTTGTAAATTCATGTTAAAGTAGCGTTTTGGGTAAAATCGTCTCATTTGTCCTTCGTGTTTTAACTTGTAATTATTCATATGATTACTTAGATAATTATTACTTAATTATAGAATATAAAACATGATTTATATATAATATATATTCAGAATGTACATATATATAATGGATCGATAAATGGAATGAAATACACCGTTCATGGAGACGGTAGGCCGTACGTACGCAAGAACGCTGTTTTCTTTTCGTTATTGAATTGAGTGGAATTAAGTAGATGACATAAATATATATACACATAAATCCAGTAGCTTTATAATGTCATATATTTCATTATTATTGCTTATATATACTTTATAATTATTCTTAAATGGTTAACATGGAGAACGAATCTCATCGCGTCGTGGAGACGGTAGTCCGTACGTACGCACGAGGGATGATATCATTTCCCTAATTATTGAATTGAATTGGAGAGGATGATACAATATATCAGAATCAATATGCTGTTATAATAACTATTTATAGTTATTCTTTACACCATTATACCCATCCATGTAAGGTGGTGGTGGAAAATATATTACACCACGACGTGGAGACGGTATTCCGTACGTACGCACGCGCGGTGATTTCTTTTTCCGTAGGATGGATAGATGGTGAAATAGGGTTGTTTCATAATTATAATAACATATCAGTATATGAGTGATACTGATGTTATTACTTCATAATGAAACAACCTAAGAAGAAGAAGTGGAAGAAGAAATAAAGATGATGGAATCGGTAACGGACATTACCTCTTCTTTGAAGTGCTTCTTTGAGACCTCCTTTTAGGGCACTAAAATGGGTCTTTGAAGAAAACCAGAACCTCTAGGATGATACTAGGGAAGTGAAGAAGAGATTTTGGCATGGGTTGGCCGAGTTTGAATGCTAAAATTGGTGTGAGGAGGAGAGGGAGGAGGTGCCCTTTTATAAGGGAGGAGAGTGGCTCCTTTGGAAAAACTAAAAATATTATTTTATTATAAAGTCATGTTCGGTTTTAAATAGCTCAAAATTGATTTATTTAGAGGATAAGGTGGGGATGGGTCGAAACCCTCTCATAAAATAGAATTTAAACAAGTTTAGGTTCCTATTTTAACCTTATCATTTAGATTTAACATTAAGTTAAATAATTTTACTTTTACCGTGTCTTCTTGTGTTCTTACACTATAAGGTTAATAAACATACAATAAGAATCCAAACGAACCCCAAATTGTTTATTATTAATATATATAACATTATCTAAGTCATTGGGCCGATCCTTAGATTTTTAGAAATAAAATAACAATTAATAATATAATATTTGTTTTAAAAACTATTTTATGTCAATTTTGACACTATTTAGTAATTGATTTTTGTGAAAATCATAACAGAATGATAAGTTAGAAAAAAGATAATTAAATAAATAATAACATGTCATATTAACCTACAAAATTAGTGGAATTCATAAAAAGTCTCAAATTACATTTATTTTTTTGTTTATAACATCAATTATGTCAATATTTCATTAATAAAATAATTACTGCATCATCATTGTGTCTTAAATAAATTGAATTATTTAATGTCTAAAAATTAAAAATAAAAAACCATTATGTAGGAAAACTTTTTATCTTTATAATGAATATTTATAGTCGAATTTATCTTATGTATAACCCCATATTAATAATTATTTACTTATTAAAATTTGATTTTAACTATTTTAACCCTTCTTTAAATAAATTAATAATAAATGTCCTAATCTAATCCAAGTGGGCCTAAATGTTCATATTTTATTCCTAAGATTGTTTTTGGTCGAATTAAACTTATCCAATAGAATTAGGAAATGTGTTAGGGTAATAATAATATCATCTTTACCCTTAATTACACTATTTACTTTTAACCGTGGTAAAAAAAAGTAAAAATTTACTATTCACCAAAAATTATTTTCATCTCATTGAACCACATTTTAGTCCTTGATATTAACTGTGTCTCTCGGATTTTCGAAATTCCACTCACAGAAGCGGTAAAATTAAGTTTTATGAAAAATTCAGTTTTTTAACTACCACTTAGTGGTTTCACTATTCATCAAAAATTAAAAGTTTTCAGAAAAATACCAAAATTTCACCCTAGGATAATTTCGATATTCCGAATCCAAAAATGAAGTCCATTTTGAAAAATAAAATTTCAAAAAGCGGTTATTACTATTCATAACGGCTAGTTTTAATAATATTTTAATAGCATATTGTTGTTTAGTGAAACTCGTTATTGCGTACTACACACGCTATCAAGGAAGGTCGCGATTGCGTGTAATGAAAGGAAAATCAAGGATGCGTGTTGTGCAAGCCCCTTTTGGTGTAGCATACAACACAAGACATTAATGAAATTAAAAAGAATATTTTTCATTAAATCTCGGGGTGTTACATACGTCTTCATGCAATCAAGAACATTTCGTTTCCTGTATATAACTATCACACAATCCATTATACTATAATCATCTATGGAAAGTACAATGTACCTTTATCCATGCGTTCCAACAATATTTATCAGGCCAAATACATCTGTATGAATGAGGTCAAGAAGATTAGATGCTCTTTTATTCTTTGGATAATAGGAACTGAAAAATAATTTCCTACGAATGCACGCATCACAGACATTTTCATGTTCATGCTTTTGGTTAGGGATATCCATTAAAACATTCAGTTTTGATATCTTTTCCATGTCTTATTGATTTATGTTCCACAACCTCTGATGCCACATGTTTTTTTTCTCTTCATTCATTAGATACCAATTTTTTTTACTTTCATCTTGATATAGGTTTCTATAAGTTCTACAACCCTTACAGACAGAATTTTATTTCCTTCCAATTATAGTTCACCTCCTTTTCATTGAAAGTCACTATAAGTATCATTTCACAAAGTTGACTCACAATTAGAATATTGTGACATAGACCATCCACATAAAAGAACATTCATATTCTTTAGCTCTCTGTTAGCCAGTTCAGTACATCTACTACATTTGATCTTGAAATCACCATCATTACCAAACATCACTATTTCATTGAACTATTTCTTAATATTTCTTAATAGTTCTAAATTTCTTATTATATGGGATGATCATCCGTTGTCAATAATATAGGTGCAACTATTCTAGGTAGCTTTGCGGGTGACTTCAACAAGATTGGATTTCTCAATCTTCTTGTTTCCTTCTATGAATTATTAGATCGAGTGAAGGATAAAAAAGGATTTTCAAATATAATTTTACTATGAACAAGTTCATTATACTTACACCGTTCTTCTAGAAGAGAAAAAGTTTTTGAATGAGAAACACCATATGGTTGGAAGGTGATGAATTTTCTTTGAGCACTGTAGGAATTGTTCGGGTCGTTCCTTTGACTGCAATGCACAGATTTGTGGAAAAAGATAGAGTAATTAAACCAATATCCATTGAACACATTTCTTTTATAATAAGTTGGATATGAACTCATTATCTACTATTGACGTCCTAGCTCCCCCATTCAAATAACTCATTTCCTTTTCACAGTATGACATGGTATGGCCTAGATATCCATAGAATTGATATTTCATAAGCAGAAACATATTTTCACTTTGATTCTTTTTAATGTACCCTTCTTAAAGATAAGATTATGAAATTTGATTATTTCTAAAATATTTTACATATATTTCAGTTATCCATTATGTTTTTCTTTGGAATTTCTTTATTTGGAATTCAGGTGACTCTACAACATGTACAACTTTCAGATTTCCATTATTTTGGCTCATCTTATTCCCTGTATTTGATGACTCAACATCACAACCAATTCTATTGTTCCCCAACATGTGGGTCTTTGATATTTTAAAATATTCTCAACTCCATCAGATACATGCTTATCTCTCAATAGTAATTATTCAAATGAAAATCTTCCAAACTGTATTTTCTTATTTCCTCTTTTGATTTTGATTTAATTTCATGTTTACATAAAAGAGTAACAAATTCTTATTCATTACCCTCAATAGTTGTGGACCTATATTTTAGTTTATAGGTAAGATAACTAATGACCATGGCCGGTTCTTCAATTCTCAGATTTAGGTGCACACCATCTTCTGTTCTTTCTATTATTGAATACTATACTTTGTCAAATTCTTCTAGTTGTTCTATTTCTGCTTCATGCTGATCAACATAGTCAGATGATTTTTCCACAACTGCTATCCATTTTTTGAATCTATTACATTGATTCTTAGGATTATGAGGATCATCCCTCAATTTAAGGTTGGGATTGACATCAGTGTTCAACTGATTTTTTATTGGTTTGTTACATGATGGTATTGACTTTTCTATGGTTGCAATCATGTAAGCATGTTTCTAATATTTATATTCTAGTTCTTCTTCCTTAATGAATTCATTATCACCATAATAATATTCTTAATAGTGGGAACATTTCCTCTATATTTTCTTCCCAGACATGAAGTCTCCCTTTTGAGAGAACCTCTTCTTAAGCTTGTTTGAGTTTCCACCTTTAGTTTCATTATCATCAAACTTCATTGAGCACTAAGAAGCAATGTGACCAACTCTACCACAACGAAAACATGCCAAGGGTAGCTTCCCTTAAAAATTTTATTTTCCTCTATTTAATTTCATGGAAAATAGAGAGAGAAACTCACCTTCATCTTCATCATCATTAAATAACTCTTCTGAAATATGGAGGTTTTCCATTTCTTTGAATGCCATATCCTTTCTAACATGCCTTCTGGAATCTTCCAGTTTTACACTCATATCATATTTATTAAAACTTCTTATAATATCATCCATATAAATAATGGAAGAAAATTATTCTTCAAGGGAAGATATTTTGGGATCGTAGAGTGGTGGAAGCCTTTCAAAATTTTCTTCCTAATGTCTATGTCTTTAATTTCTTCTCCAAGTCCTCTAATTTCTCCTACAACCTCAGTAATTTGATTGATGAAGTAATCTGCATTTTCATCTAGAAAAATCATCATATCATAAAACCTGTTGTGCAGAACTTGTAGTTTGGCCTCCTTTACATTGTTTTTCCCTTTATAAATATATTCTATCTTATCCCACATAGACTAATCTGATTTACAACTCATCAATGTAATATAAATTTGATTATAATGTGATGCTGTAAGCGAATTTTATTATTTGATGTCCGTTACAAGTATATTTCTATTTGTATCTATCATTGAATGCCCTGTAGGATCTGTGACATGTATTCCATCAATATTAGAAAATAATAAATTCATTCCAAGAGATCTCAGATGACATCTCATCATTTTTTCCATATTTGAACGATTCTCACAACGAAGAGAGGGACTCCCCTAAGATTGACTAAATTATCCTTGACAATTAAAGACATATTCAATACTATAAACCTTTACCCTTTATACCACTTGTAGAACCTTGGGATGCCCTGAGAGGGGATGGGTGAATCGGGGTTTCAAATTATTCTTTTATAGTGATGGAACTTGTTCCCACATTTTTAGGAATGCGGTAAACATGTATGATGGATATGAGAAACAAATAAATAATCACTCTATTCCAGGCATAATTCCTTTAAAATAATTTAGGGATTGATCAATGCGTCCCTCAAAACACTTCTACAAACTCTCCTTTTCTTAGTTCCTGGGGAGAAGTAGTACTCAATTTATTGACATGAGGGTCTCTTCAATAGATTTTCATTGAAGTATTTTCCTCAGTATTGCATGAGAAAATAATTTCATTAAAGTCCAGAATTGATGCTATTGAAAGAACTGGTCACATAAATAGATATTCAAAATTATATAAGAATCATAACACCACAGTTGCACGCAATACCTCATCTTGTGCGCAAGATATGGAAATTGTCGTGAAAGATGAATTTTTCAAAACCCCAACTTTTCGTACAACCCATATCTTTCACACAACAACATTGAAGGGTTCACTGCATTTGTTTAGAATAAAGGAACACCATGTTCCAAAGATTAACTCTCTCCAATCTTTAGTGCACCAATCATTCGCACAGTAGAGCAACCATATTTCCATTTAAAAATTATTATGTCTTCCATGGGGGTATCTTCCTATTTATAGGCCACGATGACCCTAAATGCAAGTTTCTGATGTGTCTTTTTCAGTGCACGCTATATTCCTCAGGAGCACACAAAACCCCATTTGACATTGCAATGGGCGCGTAATATTATTCAATGAAACCTCATCTTTCGTGCACATTTAACCCTTGCACACACTTTTTTCCTTTTCCATATTTTTCCATTTAAATCCCAAAATAGGCCTTACATGCAACTTTCCAATGAGGATTGTAAATAAACACAAACCATACTCTATTTCCAGCATATAATGGCCATGGTTCCAACATTATCTTGGGTGACACGTACGGATGATTAGGCTACATATATGAGTTTTTTTATTCCTTGATAGTGGAATTGAAAGACCTAAATTACATTATATCCTTAGGGTTAGATTTTAAAATGATGGTGTTAGATGTGGGTTAGAGAGTGGAGTAGTTATCATACTACAATAATGCTTGAGAAATTGACTCATACACCAGCACTAATGGTGAGAAGTTCATGACTCTTAAATTTTCTGCTGTAGAGTTTTATCATGGGATTACTTGAGATATAATCCTACAAGGATGTTAATTGTCTTCCCTTACTCGTTGAATACTATTTGAGTCGGTATACTGCACTAATGATATTATACTAAGAGATATTTTGTTCTAATATTTGGATTTAATTTTGGGACAAGGAACGATATGGTTATTTACTCATTGATAATATATGATACACCATGTTCCACCCAAGAATCCCTAAGTGCATTGCATTAAAGAATGGGGAATCTATAGGGAAAAGTATGAATGAATGGGTCTTGATAATTTGAAAGAAGGCTTAGAATGAATCAGTTAATCAACTTTTCAATAGGCTATTTTCTCTAAAGACAACTCATTTTTTATTCCCCAACATCAATACGAACCTTTTTTTAAATTGATTTGATAGTAGGAATGAAGTTTGGAGGTCTTGTTAGCAAATAATATGTTAGAAGAGAGTCTAGGTAAAGGTAATTGACTTTGTATTGACTTTAATTGAGTTCCTATTATAGTATAGAATCAAATAGATTTCATTTTGGGAGAATTTAAATCAATATAATAATGGTAGTATATTATCTCATTATGATATTGGTTGGCAACTATTATGCTATTTCATGAGTATTATATTTAGAACTCAATCGTCTAGAATCCTCTATTGTAGATGAAACCATACCATAATGAAGGTTAGTTCTAGGTCCCTTCCTATACCACAAACATAGTCGGATACTAAACATACTAATCAGATATGTTCCTATCATATCCTTCCATATACATTGGCACAATCAGTAGGTCACCGAGGATGTTACATTCTTCATGTGTATCTAATTAACATCATCTAGCTCTAAAAGGGTACATTTTAGAGACCTAAAACTTATTTAGTGGGGGGAATCAATGATGAAAAAACTGACAGGATATACCATAATTCTTGTCTCATTCACAAGGATGTGATGGGATTTAAGGTAGAAACATAAAGTCACTTAGGATGGTGATGTTAATCTACTATAGACATACATATGCTTCATAAGACTATACTAATGAAAACGGATAGTGTACTAATAAGTACTTACTCATGAGATGATAGATTTTCATTTTTTTATTGCACATCGATTAGACATGATGAATCTGTCTGTGGTCTTTGAGGTTGAGTGGAATGAATAAAACCGGATTGATTTCAAAGTTGGATCAAGTGAGAAAATGTAAGGGAATTCTGTAAACTATATCTTCATATTATTGTAGACCTCCCAAAGACATAAAAATTAAAACACCTTGAATGAATGGTATGTAAGTGTCTGGGATAGTTTATTTATCCCAGTTACATCATGGATAGAAATTGTCTTGGGAGGTCTCAATCACATTTATCAAACACCATTCAAATAGAGTCATAGGCGGAAGCACTGGGACCTGCGGCTTATGAAATTGTATTGTTCTTAGAGAAGGTGATTGTGAGGTCTAAGATCTTTGTGTTTATATTAGAAAATGTTAATTCCCTCAGTAATAACAAGTATAGTAAGAAATTGTAGAAAATTTTTATCCAGACAGATATCAAATGATTCTATTATCTTAAAAAATGTTTGAAGGATTGCATGAATGTTACGTGGACCAACCAATGTCCCCAAGTGAAAGAGTATCTTACTTGATACAGTCTCACATAATTGAGTTTCTCAGAATGCAAAGTATGGTTAATGATACAATTTTTCTATCCAAGCTTTCACAAATGACGGAATACAGGATGATCAAAGCCTTACTGGGAATGGACATTTACTAGTATACTTAATGTATCCCATGGAGGACTTGGTCATTTCCTATTTCTCATTGACTATAGAGTCTGAGGGATGAAATATTCAAGTATCCTAGTGTGTACATGGGATAAACGAAGTATCTAAATGATCACATGCTCATCCCATGATAGATATTACAAGGAATGACCTAGTTATTTCTGGATTCCTATATAATAGGGAGTGCTTAAAAGGGATTGTGAAATCATGTGATGGATAAATTATCCCATAAATGTCCTAGAAATGTCCAAGACATATCAGGGCCCCATCCATTTCACTAAATTGTAAATAAAAACGTTTAATTGAAACTACTCATTGATTTAATCCTTTTTTAAATCCTAACACTACCAGAACCAATGGAAGGATAAAACCCACTATAATTTCATTTGAACAACCATGTTCTTATTTATTAACCTTTTCATGACCAATCCTAACCCAAGAGTTCCAAATCATTAATATCATTTTCCTTTAACACCGCATATGAAGAGGTACGCCTCCTGTAGACACACAGTGATGCCCATGGTGTAGGAAGGGAACATCCTCTATTTGGTGGTAGTGGTGAGTAGCCCAGGGTTTTTTAGGTTTTGCGGTTTGGTAAGAAATATCTTCTGCCAAGTTGGGGATATCACTGTAGTACTATGTTTAGCTCCATCAAGTTGAAGAATCCACCCATTGGAGCTCAAACCTTCTATTAAAACTGTAGCAACCTTGGACAGGTTGATTTATAAACCATTCCACAAGAAATATAATGCTTTTTCTCTCGTATACATGGTGCCCAATACAAATTCAGTCACATCAATAGTTCCTTATATATAGTCACACAAAGCTACATGGTTCCTTAAGGTACCTTTCAAGTCGTACTAGCATAACTGCAAATCTCTATGCCTTGAGCCCACCGACACTCATAGGACACCATTTAATATCGACTCGTTGTAATGTTTTTTACCACATACCTCCTTCAATGATATCCTCTAGTGTCTACTTCTACGCTCTTCAATGATGGAGAATATTCTACCATATTCTCATTAATCTTTTCAACATCACCTATCTGTATACTTATTCATACCAACCAATAGGATTGATAGTGGTGGAAGGCATTGTTCTGGACTGATTATGTATAAATGATGTGATAGGTTTAAAAAACTCATAGAGGAATTAACTACACCAATTCCCAAATTTTTATTGCAAAATAACTTCACCTTCACACCCCTTACCCAACAAGTTGCTAGGTATCCATGGTATGCATGTTTGTATAACCCATTCAGCAAACATAAGGACAACCAGCAGAAACCATCAGGTTGATAGGGGGAAGACAACCCACCAATGGCCCAGGAATGTCATAGTAACCCCATACATATAATAGTAAATCTCATGGTTCAAGTTGATGGTTAGTTCTCTATGAATATAAATGAAAATAATGAGAGAGTGTTTGTTTCTGTCGAATTGTATTGGTTCCCATTAACCTCAATCGTGCACTATTTTCTTGTGTGTTTGTGCCATGTTTTCAGCTTTTTTCACTAATGGGCATGTTTTCCCTAAATTCCAACATTCCAAAGTTGAGAAACATTCATCACTCTCTCATAAATGTATTATTGTTGATCTAAATGGGATTATGGGATGACAGTTCGTCCTTCATTGATTCTTCTTTGTAATTCATCACCTAGTACAAGTCACCCACATATATTTGATTCATAGTTCATGAAACACATTCTTCGTTCCATAACATTGTGAAATATAGAAAATTGTTATTTTTTAACTATACATTCTAGGGTTCTAGTTAGGGAATCCACCTTTTTTAGGAGAGTAGTCACATTGAGCATCAATATCATGTATTGGAAATGGAACATTGAACACCTATATTCTTCCTCATATATGGGATTCTCTTGGGTGTGGAACTCGATGAATTTTGTGGTGATCATAGTGTATCTTTAGTCAGAGGCATGTCTTCAGAGTTTTTTCTTAGGAATCCCATGTTTAGGATTCTGTATGACATGAGTTGAATGTCTTACGAATAAGGGATGAGGTTTATTTGGACATCCCAAAGAGACAAATTAGACAGGTAGATCTCTTGGAAGGAAAACGTATAAATTTAACAAAATTGATGGATAAGAACTCCAATTGAGAGAATTATTGGGATAGTGAATCTCATAAATATAAGGTTTCACACCATGAAGGCAGATTTTAACACCTTTAAGGGTTGATTAGGGAAGTGAAACCCAAAGAGGGAGACACCAAGGTATACCATTGCCCGGGATTGAACACTAGGGAGTCATCCTATGTACCATGTGTAGAATACAGGTATCAAAACCCATGCAGATCAGAATGGATGATGGTCCAGGGAGATAACACATGGATAGATACCAATTTCAAGAGGATAACCCTTTGTTTTAAGATTCTGGATTGTGTAAGGATTATGCATGGTTACCTTCTCGAGTTCTACAAAGAGCAGTGATAAGGTGAATGGTGCTTATGCACAATGATGGTCTAGATGGGTGGAATGATTTCACTGAGGCATGGAGGCTCTAATATGAATCAACATGGATATGAAGGAATTATAAATTTAAATGACGGAATGAATTGATTTTAAGGGGAGATTTCCTGGAACCTTATATAGGATTCCTACATACCATGGGTAGTGGACAGAAATCAATGTCCACATAAGTCAGATGGGGGAGATGGGATGCCTATAAGAAATCCCATGAGAATGGAGCATATGGATGGGAACCTTAAGTAAGTGGAACTTGTTGGATAGGGCATGATACTTCTAAGATATTGTGACATGAGGGAAAAACTTGGATGAGAATATATGACAGGCTCAATACCCAATAAGGATTCTTATGTAACCTATGTTGTGGGAAGGGATCAATGTCCACAACGTTTTGGAATGGGTTATAGAATTAGTTATTACACATGGCTAGGACCTGGAAAAATGTTGGGGATTATAAATGGTTAACAACTTAGATGTCAATGAGGCATGTGGTTGGGGATGATGCACTAATATGACCCAAATGGATGGATGTGGATGAAGTTTTCTCACTGGGAGAAGGGTGAGGTGATGGATGATGTGATAGAGGAAGCATAAAAACACCCCATAGAGGTAGATCTGCGGGATATTCCCCATAAAGAGAAGATGCCACATCATGACGGTACTTATCAAAATGTTAAGAAAAATAAATTTGAAGTTTAGTTTTAGTAGAATTTCTACAGTATAATAGTAAACCTAGGTCATATCTTGATGAATCCCTATATAATTAATGTCAAAATTAGTTATTTACTATGAAAATAATATGGTAATGTGGTTTTATAAAACATTGGTTTTTTTTCATTTAAAAACATAAATCGAAACTACATTACTGTGTGATAGAAACAGGTTGGAGAAATCATGATCATCTCGGGTAACTGTCCCTTGATGCTCAATCTTTCATTGCTCTCAATGGAATGGTAAGGATAATTTTTTATTTTATATTACACAAACTAATACTATTAATGGTATGTGAGTACATACTAGGATACCACCTAGGATGTGATTGATCAATGATATTTATTATCGGTGATCACTCGAAATGGACAAAATTGAATCAATGTAAACAATTGAACTCAATCAAGGAATACAATCAACCACATGATGAGATGAAATGATTTTTTTCAATGATTATATTTCCACATGAAAATAACATTCATATTCATGGGATCAATATTCTATATTTTATCAACCAGCATTGTCTGTTTAGGCACTCATGAATGGAATAGGGGTGAGAAAAGAGGCAACCACACTCAAATCATCCCAAGATTTGAGTTATGCATGGAATAATGGTGATTCATATTCATTTGATAAGAATTTTATCATAACATAATATAAATAAATTAAAAAGGGAAAAATTATTAACAATATACTAGAATCTTGGAAATTCAGTTATCCACCCAAGATTACAGGCATGGATCTTGAGATTACAACCATGAACACCCTCAAATTTAGCATTTTTAGTTTAGAATTACATGTTATTTAAGTGGAATGAAATGGGGGAATAGTTCTCTCAACATTTAATACCCATACCCTTTGTCTTGAAACATGAGAGGATGAGGTGGAAGAGTGATATGTGAAATTACTTCTAAATTTCCACAAAAGTGGTCATGTTTTTAGGGACTAGGTCACTATTCAATATAGAATTTTTACTCCATATTTATCTAGATGGATGACAGATAAAGAAGCATTAAATTGTACCAAAATTATGTGGATCTGTGGGTATTCAAGATAAATGTATAATGGAGGTGGAATCAACCCAATTGGGGGTCTTATGTTGGAGTTATGGAACAAATATAGAAGGGTGATCCAATCTGGCCTGCCCATAATTTCTTCACTTTGTTGGCCTATTTTGGTCCTCCAAATGGACAAATAGGGCTCCCCGGTATTCAAGGGAATTTTTTCACAAAGGTTTTTTCACTAGACCAATTTTTTTAGAATAATTGGACGCACATATTTCCCACATTATATATCGAACTCCAAAAGTATGTTTGGTCTCCTGTGCAGTTTGGCCCGTTTTGCTTGAATTCCATCACGGGTGCTCCAAATCGTCTATTCCTATACTTTATTCAATAAAACAAGTAAAATTTCAAAATTTTATTTTGATAAAAATTAAATCATTGAATCTAAAATATAGTTCAATTTCTTATTATTTTAGGGATATTCAATTCAAAAATATTTTAAAACATTGGTTTAAGGGAGGAAATTAATTGTGAATCGTTATGTGATCACTCCTCGACACATAAAAATTTTCCCTCTTGGGAAAATTATTATATATTCATCAATTAACATTCCTAAATAAAAGGTGATAAAACAACCACGGTTTTTATAAAATTAAATTCATCATGTCTCATTTATGAAATCCATTTTCCAATTATTTTTCTTCTCTAACATTCAAATTTTTTCAGCATCATTTGTTCTCCCATGAACATGTCATAACCTAACTCATCTATAAATTTCACCTATTCAATGAAGAAACATTTTAAAGTGAAGTTATTCTCTTTTCTCATAGTTTATGTGATCATATCATGTTATTTCCATGATTCTAGTTTCTCTACTCACAGAAAATAGTGTGCTACTGAAGAGGACTTCTAATAGGTTGTTCTAATGTTCAAGGGTTGGAAGGATTTTATGTTTAATAATTTTGAGGTAGAAGATGAGTTATCAATCTCTTAATTAAAAATAATGTCAAAATCTAGGAAGTGTTAAAAATAAATTTACTCACTCAACCCCTCCAAGAGTGTATCACTTCCAACTTAATCTCCCCTTTTTTCCATTTGTGTGTCACAACCCAACAGTGTTTAATAATTAGTAAACATCATATTTTCTCATTTTTTATATTTTTGTTCAATTTTTTATGTAAAAAAGTATATTTTTTCATGTAATATATTTTGAATATAAATATTGAAACATGAATAAATCAATGATATAATATTTTTTGTGGACCCACTGCCCAAAAAAATGTAAGAACACTTTCTAAGAACCCATAAAAAAATTATTTCCTGAGAATTACCATAGAAACACTGTCTCTCCAAAAGTTTCTAAAAATTAAACAATAATATTACCAAGATATGGGTAGGTATGGATAAGTTTCTTAGTAACGTTTATACCTAATTTGAATCACAGGAACATTAAGGTATAAGAATGGTAACATGTAAAGGTGGCCAAAATAGAGGTCAATTGAATAATGGGATTTTAAATAAATGAGGGTCTCTCTCATGAGTATATCACAATTTCAATCATATAGATTCAAATAGATTCAAGGAAATTTATAGTTTCACTACATGACCTGAGACTCTCATGAAAGTGATTAAAATGAAGAATCTTCAATAAAGGTTTTACAATGTCTCTAAGTTAACGGATTAAAAAATTGGTAAGTTCTAATGAGGTATGGGTTTCAAAAATCCATTAAACAACAAATAATTACTTGAAAATACAAATTATATGAAAATATTATATATCAATATTCATTTGTAAAACATTTTTCAAAAAATAGTGGAATTTAAGACACAATTGACTAAATAATGAAAAATGATTTTGGATATTATTTTTAAGATAAATGTTCATCTAAAAAAATGAAGAAAAATAAATAAAAAAATTATATCATATTTTTTTGTTTTGTTATTGTTTTTTATATAATTTTATTTTGTTTTTATATTAAAACTATGATATGTCACCCTCCCCCACACCTAATTGTTTTTGACCTCAATGTAAGTATTTTAAATAAATAGACATGTAAACAACGGTAGGTAGAAGGGAATGCCTACTATGTGTTTTCATATGTGGCATCCATCAGTTGGATTTCCTTCATGAGATGCTTTCGAAAATCCACATAGAATTTTTGAGCCTTTTCCCATTGAGAGTAAACCTAACTCAACTCTTCTCATGCATAACCCATATAGCACCAGAAGGGTAAGCATCAGTAACAATATAAGGACCAAGCCATTGGTAACAAAGCTTATCTGGGTAAAGCTTTAGCTTGGAATTGTACATGAGGACCTCTCACGATTATGGAACATCTGATGATGAATCATACCATCATGGATATAATTTTTCTTCTCTTTAATGATCCATGAGTTCTTATATGCTTCACGTCGAATCATTTCTAACTCTTAAATCTGTAGCTTCTTATGCTCTCCTGCATCTGAAAGATTCATATTACATTTTTTAACAGCAAAATATACACAATGTTCTACTTCCACTAGGAGGTGAAAAGGCTTTCCAAACACAATACCATGTGGTGACATTCAGATTGGGGTTTTAAAAGCTATATGATACACCAAAAATGCATCATCCAAGGGAATACTCCAATCATTACTATTGGGTTGTACAATTTTTTACAATATTCTCTAAACTTCCCAATTTATGATTTCCACTTTACCATTTATTTGGGGGTGATATGTAGTGGAGACTTTATGAACAAGACCATACATAAAGACCGAGTTTTTCATCTTATGATTGAAAAAAATGTGAACCTTGATCACTGATGATGAATCTTGGAAAACCAAACATACTGAAAATCAAGAAACTCAAAAAATCAACAAAAAATATGGATCGGTCCTGGTGGCCTTTTTGTCCACCCATTTAGATACATAGTCAATATCCGATAATATTTACACATCTAAAAATTAATTAGGAGATGCACCCATTATGGAAATGCCCCACGCATTGAATATCTCATAAAATAACATGGGTTGTTGGGGTATTTCATTCCTCTTGAAGATATTCCCTATAAATTTGATTTGAGTAAATGACTTGAAAAATAGATGGGAATCCCTATAAAATTTTATCCAATAAAGACCTGAGTCAAGGAGCTTTCAAGTAATACATTGAGAGAGAAAGTGGACCCCATAAAAAAGTGTGGTAAAATGTCAAAATAGAGGTGAACTGATGGTCGAAGACACACTGATTAATGATATGGTAACTACAAACATTCTAAAAATATGGGTCATCCCAAATCTACCATCTAGAGTCATGAATAAGTATATTGGATTGTGAAGTGATGAAATCAGTGGTGACCCTAGATGTTACTAGAAAATTCAAAATATCCTTTTACCAGGGGATAAGGTCCATAATAATGTGAACAAGGACTGACATAAATGGATATTAAATCATTTTAGATGAATATTCATCACATTAAAAAAAAATTCCCAAGGACCGTAATAGTTCAGTTTCATTGGAATCAGGGAAATAAAAGCTTCTATCAAGGTGAAAGATATTCAACATATCCCATTAAGATCTCCAAAATTAGTACTTCTACCTAAAACAATTCTTCATAACCTAAGGAAAGAAACATAAAAAAGTGTATGATCGCAAATTCTTAGTAACTGTAAACTAGGGAGTTATGTAAGAATAATTATGATAATAAGGGTGTTAGAACGTGATCATCGAAATAGAATATCACACCCAACATATAAAAGATAATATACATGAATAATTTAATAAAGCATGCAACTCATGACACATGAATCATAATGAAATAAAGAACACAAGGCATTAAATTATAACATTGTAATAAAACATGGAATTATGGGAGACACAAAAGAATATAATAATTTCCATATTACCCATTTCATTTCTGCTAATACCATCGTAGTATTAGGGGTTCACTCCCCAGGCCACCTTAGTAGTAATGGTTCACTCCCATATACATCTTAGTAGCATGATTTCACTCCTCATACCATCTTGGTAGTCACGGTTACCTCTCATGGCCATATTAGTAATCATGATTTATACCCAAGACCATATTCGTCTATCTTAAGAGATTAAAATCCTTAACCAATGCATTGGCGGGAGATAAAGGTCTCAGATATCTCATAATGAAATCATACATACCTATTCCACAAGATCATAAATAATCATATCTTTACCCATGAAATTAAATGGGTATTATAAACATGAAATCATTTCATAACCTGTATAAAGTGGCATGTTTCATAATCATTTCTTCATAAACATCATAAATTAAAAGAAGTGGGATTCCAAATCATATAACCCATGAAATTGAAATGGGTTCCATAAGCATCATCCATCAAAACAGAATCCATTAAAAGAAATAATATTAATGTAAAAATTGAAAAAATCCATCATTAATAAATTATAAACACCAATTTATGTTATCTAATATGGTAAATAATTTTCAATGATATTTTGAAAACATTTCTTAAGGAAAATATCCTTTCTTATTTGAAAATTGATTTTTAAAACATAAAACCTTTTGAAAAACTTTTTCCTTGAAAATATATTTGAAAACATATAAATTAATATTTAAAATCAATAAAACATTTTTAAAATCCTTTTTCCTTGAAAACTATCTTCAAGGATCATTCAAAATCATTTTTGAAAACATGGTTTTTAATACAATATATTTCTATCCAGAGAGAAATATGGCCATATTTTATATAAAAATATTATCTAAAGTACCAAAGAGTGTCAAAAAGGTAATAAAAATGAGGATATTTTAAATAAATATAGGATAAGTAATCTCAAGAGTGTACTTGAGAGATATTTTATAATATTTCTTCAATGTAAAAATAAACATAAAAAATCTCGAAATATGATGAGTTTGTCTCAAGAAACTCTTATAACATAGAAATGTGTATCATAATCCATGTAATAAAATGAAATTAAATTAATCGTAAAATGTAATTAAATGAAATATATTCATGATATAATATTTAAAATGGAAATATATACACCTCGAAAAAAGAGTTTCGGTTTATAACAAAACATGAGTCTCAAAGAAGGAAAAGTGATGATTTTTTTTTCTGATTTGGTAACTTTTGAAACATAAACCCCATGAAACAAATATTATAAAATTTATATTTTAATACCCAAAAATTTAAGAATAATATACAATTAATAAAATTATGTTCATTATATACCCCACACAAAATGAAAGAGTGGCGAACATAGCATATATCCCATGGAATGAAAAAGTGAGATGAAATCCCCCTACCCTGTGTATTGACTCTCATCATACTCATCAAATCCACTTATAAAACTAATATAAATATATTAATAATATTTTATATAACATTATCAGTATATCTAAACACATATATGGTTTAATGATTACCATATATTACCCGCTTGTTAAACATCATATGTTATGGTTTCACTTCGAGTAATATTCACTCCGTTTTGTGTATGTGTCTTAATTTGTTATATTGTTGGTATTTATACATATATCATGATTAAAAAATGTATTAAATCATATAAATATCATTTATATACAATATAATATATAATTTTGGAATGGAATATACCCTTCATTGAGACGGTAGGCGGTACGTATGTAGGAACAATATTTGTGTTAAAGTGTTGTGTTGAGAGAATGAATGTAAAATAAAAACATATATATATATATATATATATTAGTATTAAATTATTACTTTTATATCATATATATCATATAAATTCAATAAAACCATCATTAATACAATCAATGTAGTTTAGGGATGAATCATATCTCTTTGAAGGGCTGATAGTCAACTCTTCCTGAACCGAAATTATCATTTTTACATTAGATGGAATGAATAAAGGTATGTTCTAAATAAAAATTATAGAAGAATAAAGAAATTGTAAATATAATATATATCATTTATAAACATAGTTTCCAACATAATTTCCACCATGATAGGTGTTAATGGAAAAATGAACAATCATCATTTCGTGAGGCAGTAGTTCGTTGTACATAGAAATAGTACGTTTGTTTCCCATTAAAGGAGTCATGTAAGTGTAGTTCGAAACATTTACATAAATAAAACCTATTTTATTGAGGATACTATTTTTTTTAATAAAAATATAATAAAGATAGTTGTAGGGGGTGGAGAGGGAAAGTAAATAAAAGGACTTGAGAGAAGACATTACCTCTTAATCGAGCAACACCTTTTGGTTTGTGCCAAAAGTTTTTATTGGATTTACATCATCCCATGGAAAGGATTATAAGATTATGGTAGGATTTTCTAGAAGTTTATTGGGAGGGTATTTTGAAAATATAATATGTTTGAGATTTTTGAGGAATGGGGAGAGGCGGTGGCCTTTTATAGGGAAGGGAAGGGACACACTTGAAATTTTTTAAAACAAGTTAAGTGTACCCACGCTTTTACCTAAACAAATTCATAAACATCCAAACCAACTAAAAAAATGAAGGTTAATGGACTAATAATGGATATAAAATGGATTTTGGACATGTTTATATAATGTTTGAGGTCTTAAATTTATGTTTTAGTCCTTAATAATGATTATTTTTACCTTAATCGATTTAATTAATTTTAATTACATTCACTAATATTTTTGGACAAAACTAAGTTGATATTATTTGAAATTATAAATTATGGTGATTCCAAATTTTTAATCCCTTTTTTCAATTTTCAATCACATAAGTGGAAAAAATTATTTTAAAAAAATAATCCTACATACAGAACATTAGTCTAGGTTTTTAATGTAGCAGTGATCAAAACATTGTTAGATTTTTATAACCAATTTGATTGTGGAGATTGTTCAAATGACCTAGATTGGATAAATTGATAAAAATAGTATATAATTAAAATTTTAAACATATTTAAATTTTAAATTATCCTTATAAATAATTCAAATGAAAAATAAGTTTTGAATTAAAATATAGTATTTTTAAGTATTTATTAAAAAATTAAACCTTAAATAAAAATACCAAACAATTATCATAAAATAATTTTTATATTTTCCTTCCCAATATGAAGATTATTTTTACATACAAAATCTATAAATGTTCCAAAATTTGGATTTCAAATGAGTTATCCATTAAAAGGGTTTAACACTACCATTATAATGATATATAGGTTTTCATGGATGAAATTTGGTTTTTTCTTATATTATGTTTATAAAATATATTAGATGAATATAAAAAATATTTAATTTAATATATAACATATATATTACAATAATATCACTCAATAATGGAAATTAATTTAATTTGTTAGTTTAAAATAGCTTTGTGACTCTAATAATAATAATATTTTCCTATATATTGAATCTACTTTCATATTTATGTCAAATTAATTATCAATCTATGAATTCATATTATATTTGTGTAAAACATAAATTATAATAATTTGTATATTAATATTTATAAATTATAAGTCAACGAATCAGTTATATCTTATTTTTTTAATGACACATTGTTGTTATAAAAAAAACGGGCATGTGTGTTATGCAAGCCCTCAAGGAAAGTCCTTATTTTACGTAAAACAAGCTACCATAGATGTTATGTGTAGAGTATGCTAATCTTTATTTAGTGTGTAGTGAATTATTAACTTGGTTATTCCCATTACAAAATCCAAAAATAGTTCTTTAATATAAAATAAACTAGTTTCTTTGTTTTATGAAATGAAAAATATCAAAATGATTAAATTAATTAGAAATAAATAATTCACAAAATCTCAAGGTATTACATTCTACCCAATGTAAAATTAATTTCACCCAAAAAATTAATATGGGTTAACAATGGATTAATACTTGAATGTTTAATTAATATAACGCCACATTAAATAAGTAATTCTAAAACATCCCTTAAAAATGGAATGTTAGAACCATAACAGTTACCCAAAGTAACATATAACGAGGATTAAAAATAGAAGAACATGGGTTGGGAGTGAATATTGTACATTGGGGAAATGTGTAAATACACAAAGGGAGTTATTGATGTCATAAATAGCAAAATAGTGAATAATAATGAATTGTCGAGGGCCTCAACGTCATAAATATGTGATTATTTATAAGGACAGCGGTTCAAAAACAATTATGGTATGTGGACAACACATTTTACTTTTTGATCATTATATAAAAATTGAATAATTGTTTTATTGACTAAGAATACAAAAAAAATCCATTCTTTGGTTGTTTCTTATCTCTTTATAAATCTCCCATTACTTTAAAAAATGGTTATATAGAAATTAGTTTTGACGCCTGAAGCCATAATATAAAAATTTACCAGATATTTAGGCCCATAAAAGAATGAAAATTATTATTATTTCTCTATAACAATTATATAAAATCAATATAGTCAATAAATTAATCTATAAAAATAAATAGTAACACTATAGTATCTTCATAAATAATTATTCATAAAAATTAACTATACATAAACTATGACATTGTGTAGGCTAGTGGTAGCCATTAAACCCTTGTCATCATTTGACCAAGGGTTCAAGACCCCCAACCTTACCCGACCGGATTGGTTGTCATAAAAAATGGCGTCCTTTTATAAAACCACACAAATATAATTTCCAAAATAAATATGAGTTATATCCTTGAAATAAGTTTAATCACTAAATAACCTTTTATACAATATTTTTAATAAAACTCAATACATAAATCCCTCCGCCGAAATTGAATTGAATTTAAAAATAAATAGTTAACCATATAAACCTTCTAAAATATGGAAATCCAAAGCTATATAATTATATTCATGAAATCATATTAACATTAATCCCACATATATCATGATGTACCACGTGGTTGTCACATTCAAAACATGTGAATAGCCACTTTGTAAATTACATTGAAACATGGTAACAACCTTAATTACCATAAAACCCTTTATAAATCATGAATTATTCCTTTTTTTAACGTATATTAGATCTATTCCTAAAATCCAAAAAATGTTATAAACTTCATCCATGATGACATAGAACACATTTTCAATAATAATATTTTTGATAATATGTACCTGCTAATTTTCTTATTCATAACCCATATATATTAATCCAAAAAACATTATCATAACATAATAAACATATTAATGGATGAATTTATATTCCACAATAACCATTCAATGTGTTATTGTTAATTCATAGAAAAAAACATAAACTGAACTATCCTTATATTTTTCACCTTTCATATAACTTACATATTGAACCCAAATACATAAAAACATTGATTACATAATTCTTAATAACAGTGATACCTCATCATAATTCCTACTTCCACTCAAATTTCACATGTTCTCTCTTATTCATCAACAATGTGACCATTACTTACACAAAAGTTCTTATTTTCCTTAGGATCATTCCTCTTGGTCCATTGAGTATAATAGTGACTATTTATTACACACATAAAACACTTAAAATTTGATGAAAACATAGGGAGGAGAATATTCTCATCTGTTTATTTAACTGAACCCTTCATTTTTCCCTTGTTGTCACTAGATTTGTGTCCTTCATTTCCCCTATCAATTTACTTTTTATTTTTCTTAGACATTCTCTCGGGTGAATGATTCCACATTATTGAAACAAAGGAAACCAAATAAAAATTCCACGATGGTATCCATTACCTAGAATCTCAGTTAAATCCTTTTTTATCTTACTTGGTGAGTCCATGTATTGGTGAAGGTATTCATTGTTAATCATGTACCCTAAAACAGATTAGGACTAGTAAAAAAATATCTCACAATAGTGATCAAACCACTTGAATGCACCTCAAAAAATCATCCCTCACATTAAAAATTAATCCAGTTTATCTAGGTTCCCACTATTTAATAAAACCGAAATCACTGTGTGAGCATTACTTATCATAAAAGAAAATCACTTAGTCATAAAAATAATTAGTTTTTGGAGGACTAAATCATGAAACCTTTTTTAATCTATGACTTCATAGGTTCATCCTAGTTTATTCGTAGACAACATATATTTATATCCTTCATGATGGATTGTCAAGCATTTATTTATTCCCAAAGCATATCCCCCAAGAGTATCAAAATACGTGTGAAGAAAGGCCCAATTTAATGTACGAAAATACCCCAAGTTAGGCCCAGAGCATCAGGTCATAGTTGCTACCCATAAGTACATATGTGCCAGAGCCACATCCACTTGTAGAATGTAGACATGGATGCATTTCTAGAAAACCAATCAGTCTACTCTTTAACAAAATTATAGGACATTTTTGAAAATGTAGACTCATCCTTATACTTATTCTTAGAGACATCCATATACATGACCTTATAAATATACCTAGTTATCTAACAATAGTTTTATTAAATGAGTTTCTAAAGTTTGACTAAAAATTTCCATTTATACCAAGTATAGTGACCTAGGATTGACATATATAGATATTACTTCATTTTTGATGAATATTTAATACAATATAAAAATACATTACTGAGGACTGTAATAGTTTAGTGTCTTTGGAAACATGGAAAAACAATATTCTATCTTAGTTAAATATCTTCAACCTCTCTAATAAATATCCCCACCTTTAATACATCTACCTAAAGTCGTTATTCATAACCTAGGGATGGAAACATAATAAACGGTGAGATCAAATACTCAGTAAGGGTAAATAAGGGAAATATGTAAGCATAATTATGAGCATGAGGTTATGATACCATTATCATGAATATAGATGACCATACACTACATATCAAAGATCATATACATGAATCATGGTATAAAAATGACGTTCATAAGACATGAATAATAAGTATATAAAGAACATAACCCATGAAATCATAACATAGGAATAAAAAATGGAATTGTGGAAGACACATAAAATATAATTATTTCCATAGTAGCTAAGGATTTGCGGCCCCGACCAACTTAGTATTATGGGTTCTCTCCTCATACAATCTTGGTGTTCATGGTTCAATCCCATGGCCATATTAGTAGCATAATTTAACGCCTCATACAGTCATGGGAGTCATGGTTCACTCCCATAGTCATCATACAGGTCATGCTTTATTCCCAGGAGAATCTTAGTCTTTCTCATGAGATATAAATCTTTACCCAATCCATTGGAGGGAGATATAGGTCCCACCCATCACATAATGAAATAATATAGGAATTTTTCAGAAGAACATAAATAATCATATCACTACCCATGAAAGGAAATGGGGATTATAGACATTTAATCAAACCATAAACTACAGAAAGAGACAGGTTTCATAATCATTTCATTATAAACATAACACATGAAGATAAGATGGTTTCAAAAACATCTAACCCGTGAATGTTAAATGGGTTCCATAAAAATCATGTCATCAAAACATAATACTTTTAGGGAAATAACAAGAATGGGAAAATTGAAACAATTCCCCATGAGGGAGTGAGTTTCACCAATGTATGTTATCCTATATTGAATATAATTTTGAAAGTTATTTTGAAAACATTTCATCTAGAAAATGTACTTTCTTCTTATGAAAAATGATTATTATAACATAATTATTTTTGAAAACATTTTTCTTTGAAAATATCATTGAAAAAATATATTGAAATCTTTTAAAACAATAACATACTTTTAAATCCATTTTCCTAGAAAATTATCTTCAAGGATCATTTGAAATCAATTTTCAAAACATTTTCGAAAACATAGTTTTTGAATAAAATAGATTTCGAACCATTGAGAGATACATTCAAATTTTACATAAAATCATTATATTAAGTAACAAAGACTAGGAAAATGGTACTAATAAATGAGGATATATAGAATAAATTAAGGATCGACAATATCATGGTTTTTCTTGAGATATGGACCTTATTATTTTTTCATAGGAAGCATAAACATAAACAATCTCAAAAAACAATGAGATTGTCTCAATAAACTTTTATTACATGGTAACTTGGGATCACAGACCATATAAGAAAAGAAAATTAAATGAAGCATAAAAAATCATGAAAATAAATATATTCATAATATAAAATGTAAAATGGAAATATATACACATTGAAAAAGTGTTTAGGTGCATAAAAAACATGAGTCTCAAAGAAAAAAAGATTGACCAAAAATATTTTTACCGATTTGGTAACTTTTGTGACATGATACCAATTAAAGAAAGATCATAAAATGAATATTTTTATTCCCAAAAAATTATTTATAATATAAATGGAATAATATAATTTTATATACATACACCATATAAAGTAATGAGTGGAGAACCTAGCATATATCTCACCGAAATAAAAAGTGTGACAAAATCCCCTTACATTGTGTCTCGGATCTTGTCATACACTTTCAAACAAACATTATAATAAATATAAATTTATTATAAATACTTTAAAATACCATATTCATATATTTAAAACCATATATGGTTTTATTAAGAATTTATATTCCCTACTTGTTAACCATCATATGTTAAGGTTTCACAACAGGTAATAGTCGCTTTGTTTTTCATATGTGTCTCCATTAGTTATGTAGTTGACCCTTATACTTATATCAGAAGTAAAAAATGTAAAAAATGATATAAGTATATTTTATATATATTATATTTTATTATAACAATCTATATATTACATATTTATGAAATATAAAACACCATTCATGTAGACGGTAAGTCGTACGTGCGCATGAAGGCAATTTCGGTTTAATTGTCCTTTAGAGAAAAAGAAAGTAAAGGAGAAATATGTATATATATATATATAATTATTAAAGTTGATTTATAATATAATATATATCATAAATATAATCTATAACCATCTGTAATACAATCCATGTAGTGTATGAATGAATCATGTCGCTTTGAGGGGAAGGTAGTCCACACTTCCACAAACGAAAGTATCGTTTTCACAAAACATAGAATTCATAAAGGTATGTTCTAAATAAAAAATTTTGAAGTGTACTGAAATTTAAAATATAATTTTTATTATATATGAAAATATTTTCCATCATAATTTCCACCATGATAGGTAGTAATGGAAAAATGAACAATCATCATTTTGTAAGGCAGTAGTTCGCCGTACACAGAAATAGTATTTTCTTTACCCATTAGATAGAGATGTTTCTAAGTGTTGGTAAAAATATTTACATATAATCATCATATTATGTCTAGTATACTTTTTTATATAATAATAGAATAATTTTATTTTTATGGGGTTGATAATTAATATAAAATAAAGGACGTGATAGAAAATGTTACCTTTTAATCGGGTAACTCCTTTTGGTTTGTGCCAAAAGGATTACTTGGATTTCCTTATTTCCAAGGGAAAGATTATTGGAAGAAGGGAGGATTTATAAGATTTGGATTTTTATAGTCTTTTCTGATCCTAATATGTTTCAGAGTTGTAAGGAAAGCGTAGAGGTGGTTTCCTTTTATAGGGAATGGAAAGGACACACTTAGCATTTTTTTTAAAAAAAGCTATGTGTACCTACATTTTTATCTAAAAAATGTATACAAGAAAACAAAAAAATAAAGAATTTAAGGCTCATGGATGAATAATATATAGAAAATGGGTGTTGGTATTGTTTCTAGTTATTTTCAGTTCTTAAATTTATGGTTTATTCCTTAGTTAAACTTATTTTCTCCTTAATCGATTTAATTAGTTTAAATTACATTCACTAATCATTGTGGTAAAAAAAGTTGTCAATATTAGAAATTAGAAATTATTATGATTCCAAATACGGACTCCATTTTTTCAAAATACAATCAAATAATTTGAATAAATTAATTTTAAAAAATAATCTTGTTGATGGAACGACACTACAGGTTTTTAAAGTAAAAGTGATCAAAGGTTTTCTAGGTTTTTACGACCAATTTAAATGTGAAGTTGGATCCAATGAAATAAATTTGATTAGATGAAAAAAATAATATATTATTAAACATTTAAACTAATTTATAATATAACTTAAAATTATTAATATGTTAAATAAAAAATATGTTTTGAATTAAATTCAGTATTTTTAACTATTTACTAAAAAATAAAACCTTAATAAAATATCAAAAAATTATTATAACCTAATTTTTAAGTTTTTATTCAAAATATAAAGTATATTTTTTATATAATAAATCAATATCGGTTTAAAAATTTAATTTAAAATAGGTTCTTCATTAAAAGGCATTAAAATGACCGTCAAAAAAATATAGGTGTTTATACATAAAATTAGGTTTGTTCTTATCTTATATCTATTAAATATATTGGCTGAATAAAAACCTTTATAGGATATAAAACGTATATATTACATTATTATTAATTATTAATGTTAATTAATTTAGTCTATAAGGTTAAAACAGCTTTGTGACTCTAAAAATAATAATATATTCTTTTATATTCAATCTACTTTCATATTTAATTATAATTAATTAGTAAACTATGAATTCATTTTATATTTATGTAAACCATATATTTTAATAAATTAATTAATAATATTTATAATATTTAAATAAACTTCTAGGTTATATGTTTTTATTTTAGTGATACACTATTTGTCAGTAAAGTTTTGTTATGCGTGTTATGCAAGTCATCGAGGAAAGTCTGCATTTCGTTTAGTGCAAGCTACCCTCGATGTTACATGTTGTGTAAGCTATAATTTATGATTCATAAAGTAAAAAATTTAGTTGGTTTTGTACATAACTATATTCAAACATAGTTATTTAATATTAAAAAACTATTTTCATTGTTGGGTGAAATGAGAAAATTCTAGAAGATTATATTGATTCCAAAATAAATTAATTAAAAAATATCAGGGTGTTACTAACAACAACACAACAGTTCTCATGATAAAAGAATTCTCCAAAAGGGATATTTGAGTCAACATGATGATCAAATTTTGGTAAAATCCTACTAATGTGGTTAGCTACCACATTTTCGACTCCTCTATTATCTCTTTCCTCAAGGTCAAACTCCAGGAGTAAGAGCCCCCATCGAATGAGTCGGGGCTTAGATTCAAGTTTCAATAAGAGAAAATTAAGGGAATCATTATCATAAAAGATAATTTTTCTTGACCCAATAATATATGAATGTAATTTTTACCAGACAAACACAATTGAAATATGTTCTTTTTCAGTGGTTGTGTAGTTTTCTTGATAAGGATTAAGGGTATGCATGGAATATGAAATGACACGATGAGACTTCTAAACACTTTATGAATAAACTTCCAAAACAAAAATGTTAGTGGTATCACACATAATTTCTAAGGGAAGATCCCACCTTGGTGTTTGGATAATTGGAGGTGATGTGATACTCATTTTTAGTGAATTGAATTCTTCCAAAAACATTTTATCAAACACAAACTCCGAGTCTTCTTTTAATAACTTGTACATGGGAATTGTGATATTAAAAGAGTATTTAATGAATAAATGTTAAATGAATACATGAATAAAAAATGATCACATCTTAAAAAAACATTTTGGACATGGAAGGGATGAAATTAATTCAATGTTTGATTTATTCACTTGAATACCCACATTTGAAATAACATGCCCAATAATTATCCCCCACTCAATAATGAAATGAAATTTATAATCATTTAATATGAGATATTTTCCAATGAAACAATAGAGGATATAATCTATGTGTGACAAACAATTATCAAATTAAGTTCCAAAAACAGTGAAATCATCCATAATAACTACCATAAAATTCTCAGTGTACTATGAAAAAATACTCTTAAAACATTGATGAAAAGTATCATGTAAAATACACACACCAAACGGAATCCATATATATGAGATTTTGTATAATGAACATTTAAATGATGTCTTTTCTTGATCCTCATGGGGCTATATGGATTTGTAAGTAACCAAAATATCCATTAAGGAAACTATAATGGGACATACTAGCTAATATTTATAATATTTGATCAATGAAAGGTATAGTAAAGGGGACCTTTTGTGTGGATTTATTCAGTTGATAGTAGTCAACCTAGACTGTCTAAAGATTTGGACAACATGTTGGAACCATTTAATTACATTCATTTAAAACAACTGTAATTCTAGATTTTTTTAGAACAATTTTCACTTGGAAAACCCATTTACTACCAGATATAGGATAAATGGTTCTAGAATAATGTAATTTACTGACTTCCAATTTTCCCACTTCATGAAGAGTAGATTTTAACCGTCATTGAGCTTTCATTTTTTAGTTACCCTCATCATCTAAAAGTATATTGTGCATAAAAATTGATGGTCTAATCATTGTAATATCATCCAATGTCCTTTATAATGCCTTTTTAAACTCTCCCAAAAGATTTGTCAGTTTTGAATCCTATTATGGAGAGAGGTTATTGGAAATAATAATGGTAAATTGGTCAATATCCTGAAGATATAAATATTTTAAATTTGAGGGAAGTGGTTTTAATTACATCAATGGTGGTTTTTGGATTGAGGGATGGGATTTGTGGGATTTGAGGTCTATGAAACCATCTATATTCTCATGTTTATTCTATAAGGAAAGATAATCTATGGGAATGGGATTTTCAGAATCATATATGGTAATGGGTAACTCAAAATGAACACACTCGTCAATTAAAGCACAAATTTACACTTTTCAAAACCCACACAACACTAAAAACATGAATCAAAACTCAAATCATCCAAGTGTGAGGAAGAAGAAAATTAATTGATTATAGGTTAAGGAGAGAATTTTGTTTGTGTGAGTCACTAATGAGAACATCCATTGAAAATATATGAAGTGTATAGTTCACTTCAATGTGGTTCTTCATATCTTCAAAGATATTAATATAAACCATCCATCCACCGAACTCCATGGATTGAAAACCATTGTGACCATTTATGATAAACTTTACTATTTTCAAGAATATACATCCAAGTATGAGATGTGTATGTCCTTGGGTATGGGTATTCTCCATCTCAAGAAAGTATAAAATCGTCAAGGAAGTTGAGATTCTTCACTTTTAAGAGGATGTCCTCGACCACTCATGTTGGGTGTGTTGTGCTTTGGTTGGCATGTTGCACTATGATTCTTGTCAGTTGAAGCTATCCAACCTAAAAAAAGTGTACATAGAATAAAGAATTATATTAATTGAAGCACCTAAATCTATCATAGCATATGAAAATAATGTCTCACCTATGGTGTATGGTATTGTGAAAGTTCTCGGATCCTTGAATTTTGTTGCCATTTCTAGTTGAGTCAATTCTGAGATATTCATTCCCATGTTGAATATATCTTTCCCCTTCAAGAATCTTCTATGGGTGCACAGTTCATTAGAAAATCTGGCATAATGAGGAATTTTCCTAACTACATAAAATATAGGAATGTTTACATGATGTTTTACAAATGTATCCATTATTTCATTATCAATATAATTATAAAAAAATTATTATGTTTATAGTGTTTTGGGGGGAAATAAAGATGAATGGATTTTTCATGGGAATCCTCAATGTTAATTTTACTACCTGTTTTATTTTTTTCATTGTTTATTGGAATCATTTTTTTGTGGATAATGAATGTTTTCAAGTGGGGGACATACATGTTGTGTAGAATCCTTGGATGAAGAAACTTATTTACCACTACAAAGTGTGATTGAACAAAAAATACCATTTCCTTTTTTATTAGAAACATGTTGGGAAGGTTGTTGTCTAGAACCATTCATCATTATCTCACCGATGGTTTTTTTCCAATTGCCCTAGTTGATTTTGAAGGTCCGGAATAGTCGATTGTGTGGTCTATTCAAATTATAGGTTTTGGTATTCTATTTTTATCACTATATCCTTGAGACATGGTTCATACTATAAAAAGGAGGATAGTTTTTATAAGGTTATGGATAAGATAGATTTATACCTAGTCCTTGTTGATACCAGTTCTGCTTGGGGTAGCTTGAGTTCCCACCTTATTGGTACAATGGTTGTGATTGCCTCTAGAGGATTCAATTTGATGTGAATGGTTCTTTCTTCAATGGATGTTCTTGTAGGAATGGACTCCCAAGGAATAATTCTACACAATACTCAGATAAATCCCAATGTTTTGGGAACTAGTTAGAAAAATGAGTGTTATCAGAACAAATACCACTCTATAATGGAACATGAGTAGGGTGAGAGTGTCCTTGTGAGTCGTATAATTACCTTATAAGAGTATGAATATCAAAAAGTCTGTTATCTACTTTTTTTTATAGATGAATCCCTTACCTCCTGAACTCCTCGAATGGGTGAATGTGCTCATGTATGAAATTATTATGCATTTTTATTCATACTGGCTCTTATGTCATGAGCATCAGAAGGAGTTTTATCTACTAGGGAACCACTAACTACAACATATATCATTAAATGATCCATGGGGACAATTACCTCATAGAATTATTGAATTATAAATTTTTCACTAATTTTGTGTTGGGGGAATCTTGAACAACATCTTTTGAAACATTCCCAATATTCATGAAGTGTCCCACCTTGTGATTTTATAATTCCAAATATTTCTCTTCTAATTAATGTAGTTTTGGATATAGGGAAAAATTATCTATAAATATTGGTTTAAGGTCATTTTTTCTCATAATTATGGTAGTTGGGTAGTACAACCAATCTTTGGCTACACCATCAAGGGATAGAGGGAACTCGCTAAACTTAATTAGGTCCTTTGATGCATTTTTTGGCATCATGGTGAAGACAACTCAATGTAACAAATTATGATTATTGTGAGGGTCCTCATTGATAATATAAATGAATTTAGGAAGTAGGTGGATGAGGCCTGATAACATCTCAATGTTTTATACTTTCTTATGGTATGGGATTTATGTAGGTTGGTACTTTGCATATGGGGTGGTTAGTTCATTTATGGTCCGATTATTTTAATCCACGATTTATAGGGTTTGGTATAGTTCAATTTTTTATTGGTATTGGAAAAATTGAGGTTCCAAAAGGGGTTCCTTAGCATTACATGAATGTCCTACTCTAGATAACTGAATTTGTGAGTGAATTGATTTTCAATATCTGGGGTGATATTCAAGTGGTTTTATTTTTTCTGATTGGGCCATGAAAATAAATTATGATGTTTTTTTTTGTTGGTATATTTTTTTAATTTTTATGAATTTGTATGGGTAAAATAAAATCACATTTTAAGGGTTAAAGGATAAAAGAAAATATAATTTTGTAATATACAATTATAAAGAGAGAGAGAACAAGAAACACATAAAATCAGACAAAAGAAAAAACAAAACCAATAATAATAAAAACGGATGGGGGGAATATTGAAAAGAGTGCTTATTAAAGGGGTAAAATAATGAAATAAAAATAAATAATGAAAAAAAATGATCTTTTCTATCTAGTAATGGCGCAAAAAATATGATTGCGTTATTGAGCACTCCAAATTAGATGTTTAGTTTTACTATAATTTTTGTAGTATAGCAGTAACCCTATGGCATATCTCGATGGAGCTTCACATCATTAAATTTAAAATAATGTTTTTATTTTGAAAATAAAATGGGAATGAGGTTTTATAAAAAAAATTATTGATTAAAAAATAGAAATTGAAACTATATTACTAAGTGAGACAAACTTGTTGGATAAATCATGATCAACCTCGGTAAGTGTCCCTTGATGCTCAATATGTCATCACTATCAAAGGAATGTGAAAGATCATTGAATCATTTATTTTATAATTACTAAAACCAATAATGATATGTGAGTTCCTATAGGGTTAGCACCTAGTATTTGATCGATCAATGATATTGATTATCAGTGGCTGCTAAAAATCAACAAACATGATTCGATGTAAAATGGAACTCAATCAAGAAATCATATCAACAACATGATGAGATCAACATGATTGTGTCAATGATAATATTAGAACAATACATAAACATTAATGTTCATGGGTTCAGTCATCTGGATTTTATCAATCATAGTAATCCATTCACACACTCAGTAAAGGAAAAGGGGTGAGAAAAGAAGAAACAACACTAAATTCATCGCCTGATCAGTGTTATGCATGAAAGCCTGTGGATTCATGTTTATATGATATAAATTTTATCATATTAGAATAAACATAAATTAAAAAGGTAAAAAATAAGAATAGTATACTATAAACATATAAATTCAATTATCCTCCAGTGATTATAAGCATGGAGCTTGACAATATAAAAAGTAACACCCCTAAGTGGCTAGGTAAATATTCATGAATGAAGTTTTACTACATATATATCATTCTTGGTGAATGAAAAAAACATGTTCAATTGTACTGAAATTAGTTGTAGATTTTTTCCTTCATGTTAGATTTCCAATGGAGGTGGAATAAACCCTATTGGGTTTCTGATTCCTGAGTTATTGACCAAATACACAATGGTGGTACAATATGTCCTTCCCTAAATTTCTTCACATTATGGGCCTATTTTGGGAATCCAAATGGATGGATTGGTCTCCATGGACTACTATATAAATGTATAATACATAGTTTTACTCTATTCCACCATTTTTAGCCTCATTTACTGTACATATTACCTTCATTAGATATTTAACTTCAAAAATGTGCTTGGTCTCTTTGGTAGTTTGGCTTGTTTTGCATGAATTCTATCACGATATTTCAAAATCACCTCCTCCCACAATGTAATCATTGCAACAAGTAAAATTAACAAATTCATCAGTGAGAAAAATTTAATAATTGAAAAAATATGTAGTGAAATTTATTATTATATTTAGAATATTCAATACAAAACTAGTTTAAAACATTGGTGTAAGAGTGGAAATTAATAAAGAATTGATATGAAATCAGTTATATCCATATGAGGTAGAACATGAGTTTAGAATTTTTTTGGGATTGATTCTATGAGAGGCTTCATATGTACCATGTTTAGAAGACATGGATCAAAACCCACATATTTCAGATATGAGGGGAATGTGGATTACTCTATGGGGGATTCCAAGATAAACTGTGTCAGAGTCACTGCATACCACTAATCCCATGTGATTTATGCTTGGTGTGAGAAAAAAATGAATCAATAAAATAAACAGTTGTGTTGCAAAAGATATTTCATTTAGAGATGGTGTGTGGATTACTCAAAGATGATTCCTCAGGTGGATCTCATGACATGTGGGGAGGATATAATTCCACCAGTCCCATATAGATGAGTGGATATGGGAAAAGAATGAGGTGTGGCACACCGTGTGTATTGTATGCGTTTAGACTATAGATTAACATGTTTTTTTGAGGAAGATGGGGATTCTCATGTTAATTTCTTACATCTCATATTAGGAGGACTCACTCCTCACCCCTTGTACATAAATAAATAATATGTACCCACGCATTTGGATGTTAAGGCATAAGTAATTCCCAACATGAGTGGTGAGGTAGAGTGTCCAATAGTCAGGTCCATGATAGCTTATCAATGTGAAAAAATATCATTCATCAGCATACCTATGATAAAAATTCATAGATAGGAAAACAAAACATGGGAAACCACAGAAGGATTCAGAAAATCACTAATTACAAGCTTGGAGGGCCGCACAGAAGAGTTTCATGTAAAATGTGGGAGTTTTTCAAAGAGAAGATCAGACATTGTGATTTGGGGTAATGAAAATCCATGGTGTCCAAGGGATGGGGTACTAGAAATATTAGAGGTTATCATGAAAAAGTATGGGGCTTCAATAAAAGTTGGATATTCACAATGGTAAGGGGTTTGAAAAAGAGGTGTATTTCCACAGACTTTCATTAGGGTAAAAAGGAATTGGGTGAGGGTCAATCCCTTATGGGACCCATAGGGGACCTGTCATGCAAGCTCTTGAACCTTAAGGGATTCATGGATTTCACACTATCACAGAATATGCAGTCATGCATGCATGGGAGAAATATCTTTAATTCTATATTTTCCTCAAAGGAATGGGTTCCCTTCTATATACAAGAAAAATCCTTAGAGGTGTCTCATAAGATTTTCAACATAGAAGTGTGTGATTGACATCTGATTAGGCACATAAGATGCTTACGCATAGTCGATCCTTTTACATGATGGACTCTCCTCTTCCAGGCATCATACATGGCCATTTTCTGGTGTTTGGGGTGGAAAAATGACTTTTTGACGTGCATTGGGAACATATGGTTTTTATATGAAAATTTCCACCATAAGAATAGACCTCAAATATTTCACACGGATCCCGTGGCCTTCTTAGACATTTCAGGTGATTCAAAGTGTGACATCAGTTTTCTTAAAGAATCCATTTTAATCCTCAAGTAAAATTCGGCAACATAAAATGCACCCCTTGGAATTTGAGCTGAAAGGGGGATAGAAGGTTGGGATCGAAAGGAAACACTGAAAATAATGGTTCGTCCGAGGTGGTGCATTAAAATTATGAATACTACTGCATAAGGTTCCTTGTGCACATGTGGATGAACCAGTTCACATCGATAAATGTGTAGTGGGTCACTATGCATAGTACAATGACATTCTATATGAATGGATATTTATCCATCATTTACATAAGTTTTTAAATCCAATGTGGAATACTGAATCTCATTGGTTTCCTTATGAACAACTATTGGATTTATGCGTTCTTTGGACCTAGCCAAAATTTTCCAAACGAACGACCAATCATATTCACGAGCGGCACTTTTTCATGCTAAACCTCATTCATTTGAGCCTAAGACTTTTTGTTTTCAAAACTCAATTGAAATGACTTGTAAAAAAACTACTATGAGAGGGAGGTTTATATAGCTTCTCGAAAGATAGATATTTCTGGTAATCCCCATATGATTATCTCAAGGAGATTATTGTTAGATAAATAGAATATATTGGGCATGCTGATACAACTTCAAAAGTAATACCACAAAAGAGATAGTCTCCCACTATGGAATATATAGTTACCAGATGATGTGGCCATCCCATACATTGAGTCTAACACACCATGGTCATGCTTTATGTGTGAAGATATCCTCTAATGGTACTACATCATTGTTCACGTCCACCCTACTAGGGAGATTTGGGAGATGGACATGTATGTCTTGAATCCGAGAACTAGGAAGGTCAAAGGTGATGAACAAGGGCCTTAGGAATCCCCTTCCCACAATACCAGCACCTTGGGAAGCCGTATAACAAATAATAGTGTATGTTATAAGAAGGAATGGGAGCTAAGGTATGGAGGAAATTTTACAAGTGAATGGACAAGGTAATACGAGGTGAACCACACATGTGTTCTTTTTATAGAAGAGATGCGCCATATTGGTCTATTATAATTCAGATGGACATCACAATTCTATATCTACCATCAATATGAACCATTACTGTTGAAGTTCAGTTGGTGGATCCTTGACAAAAACACTTTCCACCACCAACATTGGTGGTAGGCATTAGTCAATGAGACATCCAATCTACTGGTGTAATCCCATTCTAAGAACACCAATACGGTGAGTTTGTGCCAACAACGAATATATAGATGGATGGATCATGAATCACCACCATGGAATAGAATTTCCTATAAATAGTGAAGGATAAGTTGGGGATCATTATATTCAAATGGACACCTCATAACCTCCATGGTTTGACCTATTCTTCTAGAGGGATAAGATGGTAAGAATGCCAGTCCATTTGAATAAGTTCCCAAATGCATTGTAGAGGTGCTAGGTAGGATCATATTGGGTGGTCCTAGAGATAGAACAATATCAAACATGTGTGTTCAGCCCCGATGAGATCTGGGACCCACAAGTTTTCTGTGTGGCCTTTCTCACTGCCTTCCAATGTGGATGGTCCTTTCCAATGAGGGATAAAAGGACGGGGTCCACCCGAGAACCTTGGTGATGATGGGGATCATGGAAGTCTGCAACAAAGTTAATCTTGGAATGCCTATCCAAGATAGGCATTATAATATTCTGTGGTGAATCTAAATGGGATAAACACCCAGAAGAATCTAAGGACTATTACAGATTCTACATGGATGCATTATAGCCTACATTGGTGGATATGATTTCTAAAACACCATCCATCCTCCAAGAAAATTCCTATTACCATCTATTCTAAACATAGGAAGGGTCTGGAAAATTAAACTCAATGATGAGTGGGTCAATATCTAGACTCATAACCATGAAAATTTCAACTTTATCTTATTCTAGTCTCCCGTTTTTCATATATTGGATGACAAAAATGGTTCACTAGAGTATAAATAATATCTGCAAAGAATCAAGGGAGGTGTGATAGTATCTCTGATTGACAACAAGATCTTTTTCGAACCATACATGACATCTAACTTTTCCTGAAACTTTGTATTCCTTCTACAAGTTTCAATGAAAACATACAAAAATTTTAGTGAAGTGTGGAACCCCTACATCCTCTATCTGTTGAGGTTCATTGTAACAAATACTGGTTCTAGATAAACCATCACACTTCCACCTTGAAAAATTGATGGCATCCTATAAAAAATATTCTATGCACTAGGTGGAAGCATACCTAGAAGAAATCTAGAGAAGGAATATTTTTAAGATTGAGATAACATGTGTATTGTTAGAGTACCAAGGAGGAAAATGGGAGGGCACCCGGGAGTTGATTCAAGAAAAAGGTGTTGTACATACCAAAACATCAATGGTTGGAATTCCACAAGGTGTGGCAACACATCTGCCTTCAGAGGATGGTTGGTCTAAGAGGAGGCCTCAAGGACAAGCTGAAGAAGCTTCTAGGAATAGAATAAGGTATCTATTATACCCATACAATGATGCCATTTCCCCAACCCTATGGTCTGCCTAGAGGACTTTGTGACAATCATTATCAATTAAATACCTATGAAAGAGACTCATTCATGTCTGGATTAAATTGCTTGATGTTGGAAACATTCACATAGTGGATAAGGTATCCATTTCCTGTAGTAACACATACCTAAAATCCATGGATGACTATGAATGCCAAAGGAAATAGTAATAAGAGCCACATCTTCTTGGGAAAGTGATTCTAAGTAAAGAGTATGATCTGGAAGTGATTTCACCCAGTGAAAATTATGATTATGAAGATGAATAAGAAGTGTAAGATGAAATAGTGTATGAGTAAGAATATGAAGAAGAATAATAAGAAGAGGTTGGGGACAAAGATAATTATGGTCGGGAACCCCATGGGACAATAGCTCATATAGGGAGTCCATAGGAGAGTAGTGTCATTGTGGGATCTGACGCGGAACATTCCGAACAGCTCACAGAAAGTCTTAACATACATCCCCCTTGGACACATCCCATTTCAAAACTATTATCCGCTATTTGGAACACATCCATTATAGTACTATATTGGTTTGGATCATGGATCTCCGAATGAAAAAGGTGAGAATATAACAATGTATGTGGAGGGACATAATAATATGACTACATCCAGAGCTCAGACAAGAAACAAACTGGTCAAAGAGGAGGCATTCAACGGGGTTCCAACCAAGTGGGTCAAATTTATAGTATCAGAATCCTAGGATTCTCCCATTTTCATGGGGTTGTAGTTCCAACCATTTAATTAAATAATTCTAGAGGGTCTGTAGTAGTGTAATTCCCCATGGATACTCAAGCACTTGATCTGTAAGCTCTCATAAGTATCTACCTTCATAAACCCATATTCATTAATTTAGGACCATGTTGATTGAGATTCCTTTTCCACATAGCGATCATGAGACTACATGCCCAAATAACCAATGATTCTGGGAAATTCAAGAGAAATCTTATAAAAAATACACATATTCATAAAGAGCCGATTATTATTGTTAATCTGTCCATGTGAACAGATGAGTGGTAGGTTACAACAACCATATATGATTTTACTGAAAGTGAAGATATCAATGCTAGAGAAGGTGAGGCAGATTAGGAGGGTCTAAGTGAATATAGTCTTCCCTATGAAATAGGCCCTAATCCCTCATAAAGGATTCCAAATAAAGACCCTTCTACTGGACTTCTAGTCATTTCCCCTAAATATGAGCTTGTGGACCCTAAGGAGATGGATGACTTTGATATTGACACAACTAAGAAAAGTTGCACGAATTAACTCAGAGCATTGAAGTAAATATAGTGCTTCTTCAAGGACCTATAGGCCCATTTTTTGGGCCAAATGGGGTGACATTGTTTCTAGATTAACTTCATATGTGTCAGATGGGTGGATGCCTGCAGTCTTCCCGCATTAGTATTTGACTATCTGCCTAAGAAAATGCATGAAAATGACCTTCACATTTTCTTGGTTAAAGGAGAAATTTGAAAAAATCTATAACCTCTAGGTGGTTGAAAAAGAGATCTAGTTACTAGAGGAACTAATAAACAATAATTCCTCCTTCACCACTGATCAATCGAAACATGTTATAAAACTGGTGGTCCATTTTGAGGAGGCCAGAGAGGAGTGTAAATAGGCATCTCGTCAGGTGGACAACCACGTATATGAAAATGATCAGGTGAATATCATGGTTGTGGGATTAAGTCTAAAGCTATTGATGAAGAGAGGTAACTCAGACAGTGACACAAACTCAAGATGCCACACGTCAAAAGGTGGTAGATAAGAAGATTACATGGAAGGATAAGGGCTGTGTTTTGACAAACATATGAAATAAAATTTCTTGTTTTTCATTGAAATGGTCACATTCTTGCTTGGATTAATTTTTTCCTTTCTATCATATAAATTTGATAGCTAATGATTAGTATTTAATCTCACATGGGTCATGTTTGTCATGAGAAATAATGGAAGACCATATAACAGTTCACTTTTTAGGAGAGTGTCTAATAATCATCAAACATGTGTGTTATAATTTTTTTTGACTATACACGAAGGTCATTTGGTTTGAGAGGGATTTTTGCGGTAGAATAGGGCTCTCAGAGCATCCAGTTTTCCTTTCCCGATGTGCTCTACTACATGGATGGTATAATTCTTAGGGAATTGGAATCTATCCAAAGAATGGGGAATGAGAAATGTGTGAATCACAATACCCAAAAATAAGAACATGATGCGATGAGAATCAAAATATAGGATAAAAACTGACTGTGTTTGAAACAATGCACCCGTATTACATATCTTGAAATAGGGACAAACAAATGAAGGTTGACCACAGAACATACTCGAATCATGGGACATGTCTTAATTTTTCATCCAAAGTCATCCAAGGCATTGGCCTAGGATGCTAGTTGAGATGATGTGGCATGGTACCTGAACATTAGGGGTCTCATGAGATTTCAAGGAGGATGAGAATTTTAATAAAGGGAACAACAAGTATAGGAATGGAGTGATGGAATGTTCATGTGGACTACAAAACTCTAAGAAGTACACCGCCTTTGATTGGAACACACTGGTGCGAGCATACTGCTATGAAAAAGGATAAATAATATCTTCTAGGGGAGCATCATATTTGATATTGAGCAACATAATATGTTGAGAAAAAAAGCGATATATGATCAACATTGAGGGGTAATACCACCCAGGTGAGGCCTGATATTGTTTTGTAGTTTTACATCATGGTAGTGAGTATAATTTATATGTTGTTTATCATCATATGTTGAGGATGATTCATGATATAGTTCAATGTGATATGATCAAGATTATCCCATATCTAACGACATGTGATTTCGATGTTGCACATAGTTTAATGTCATACGGTCTGAACCCTAGACAATAGTTTAAATTCGTGTTACACAGAATATGAAATTTTTTAATGTATATATGTTGTGAAAAGTAAAGAAAACCAACATTAATTAGGGATAAAAAAGTCCTGAATGCCACAAAAATACAAATAAACAGATGGGAAGAAAGAATATGTGATTTGGTGGGAGAAAAACCCAATGTGAATGACGGAGAAATGATCCAAACACCACAACACAAATCCAACTGAGGATCCTAGTTTACTGTCATAGAATTTGGACCGTAGGCACCTACTTAAACGTCATGTTCCAAGGATAAAGATTTTAAAATGGGTTAACATAATGATAATTGGACGTTATAGCATAGTTTAATGTCATGTGGTGGGGATATGGTGAATGTTCCTTTTAAGGATGTCTAAAAAGGACCATCAATGATGTGTTGTTTAGCATCGTGCATCTAGTACATAGAACGTTATATAGTTTACTTTCATGAAAATATGAAATTGGTTAAAGAGATATATCCCTGAGGAGAAGTGTTTAGTGGGATAAATTATCCCAACGTGAATGAGGAACCGGTATATCCACGTCACACCATGCACTCCCAAAGGGAAACCTAGGGCAAGGGGCCAAATGGTTTGTGATCCTGTGGAAGGTCCCAAATAATGAATGTCCGAGAGTCTATAAATATACCATGAGGATAGGAATCAATCCACAAGTAGTTCTTGAATATTGACCCATAAACAACCAATTCCTAGGGGAGATATCCTATCAAACGAGAATGTCATGGTTCTTATTTTGTTTTTCATCGTATGACTAAGACATTAGAGATATTAGTTTGAGGTCACAAAGCTTGGATTTTTAGATGAATATAGAGATGTGTAGTGAAGAACCATGAAGTAACCCAAACTGAATGAGGACCATGGAGGCCCAAAAACACACAACACATTACTATGAATAATTTTCACATAGTTAAACAACAGCTTCGTGGGACGTGAGATGTGCCCCAGTTTAACATCATGGAACTAAGACAATGCATCATAGTTTAATGGAATGGTTCATGGATGAGTCTATGGAGTTTAACGTTATGCGGTAAGGATGGTAATACATATAGTTTTTGGTAATGCTTCCTATACTTGGGACTTCTAGATTAATAACATTGAGTTTGGACCATAAGCCCTCAATTTAACATCATGTTCTTGGGACATGACAGGTGACCTAATTTAACATCATGGAATTAAGATGATGCATCATAGATTAATACCATATTTCAAGGATGAGTCTTTGTAGTCATACATCTTGAGGTAAGGATGTTACTTCAAATATTTTAATGTCTTCCTACTTGGACCATGGAATTCTATTTAAAAGTCATAGAGTTTAGACTATAGGGTCTTCTTATGTGAAATAATTCATAAATAACAAGTAATTGGTTGTAGGATTGATCTTCTCACCATCCACAGTGGCAAAAGAGTATGCATTATTGGGATAAACCTTGGTGATGATATATGTCCTTCCCATTTGGGCTCCAATTTTGGTTATTTTCTTACCAGAATCATTTGAATCGTTAGATCCAATAATATGTTATCGAGATGGGAAGATATGAGATGAAATTGCTTATAAGAAAGATCTATCTATCTTATTATGATTCCTCTCAAGATTATGAAAGGCCTCGAGCCTATTCTCAATAGGGGATTATAGCTTCGCTAGATAGACTTCTGCTATGTTGTTTGACGTTTTTGATCCTTGACTATTGTGTGGAGTGGTGGAAACTGAATCTCAATGAGAAAGAAAAGATGTGTTCTATACACCATGAAATATGGGGTCACCTAGGTGGAATTATTATTAATCATATGATAATCCAAGGGAGAATTGGGGATTTTTTTGGAAAAACATTCTTAATATAACCCACCATCTTCTGTAGAATATTATAGAGGGTTTTGTGGAACACATAGATATTTATATTTTATTGAAAATGCCCAATAGTAATTTATTGTATATAGTGGATATAAAGGATGATGCACAAAACTAGCATGAATATGACATGTGTGTCACCACATGGGAAATTTCACACAGTCATGGACTACTGTGGGCAAAATGTAACCTATCCTTTGAATCATGTGAGAGAGCTTCAATTGAGTGTGATGATCAGCATATGGACTTGCATGAAATTTTTGTATAACCTAGGGAATCTCATTTCCTTAAATGAAACAGAGGATAATTCTATCAAACCCATGTTTTTAGAGAGTCTCTCGAGGTTGGACAACTGTGGAGGGTGAACTGAACTATGTGCTGACAGCTTTTCTCATGTTTGGCTCTTTTTGAGTGTCATTGTGTCATGCTACAGATGCTAAATAAAAGTTTTAGTATAATTAGATATTTCTTAAACAATGGGGTTATTTGAATTACCCAATGTGGAATAACCTTTGGTAATGAGATTTACCTACTAGATGTCACCTTCGAATGGAGTGATCAGACTAATGACCCTTCGGTGCACCAAATGGATGAATAGATCTTCCTTGTCACACTCAGCAAGGGAAGTTTCTAAAATAGCTAAGTTATTGTATCATCCATTCTATGACTGAGGAGCATGAGTAAACTTAGGCTGAAAGGTTAATTGGGCCATCAACTGATGATTGTGCTCTAATATAGGCCCAAGATCCAACTTCCTAATGATGTATTCACTGTTGAGTGTCTAGATGACTAGCTCAAAGTACCCCTTCACATGTAAGTGGTGAACATCAATCTGGAGGGCCAGATTGTGGCCAACAATGAGGTCCTGATACTTAGCCTCATTGAAGGTGTATCCCTATGATAGTATGAATGAATAAGGTAAAATAGCTTGTGTCAGAGTAATGAAGACAATCCCTATTCCTACTCTGGTGTGCCTAGGGTCATTTAGCTTTCTTCTAGTTGGGCTCTAGGAGGAACCATATAAATTGATCTTCCAAAACAGCATGAATTAGGGCACTAAGAAGAAATCCTCATCCAGGAAATCAAAATCTATAGGAATTTCCTCAGGGGCTAGCTGAGTACCCCAAAATACTACCATTACATAGCCCTTTATGACCTAATGAAGAATGAATCTACTGTAGAACTGCTAAATAATTACTACATAACATTCTAGCGATCATTTCTATATAATATTGTTTAGGATGTACTTTTGTAGACCATGTGGGAAACCAAATATATCTTGTGATGCAACAAGTAGTGCCATGACATTTTCACTGTGAAAACCAATGAGAGTTAGCTTTTCTCGATGGGTGAATATCTAGATTCTTCATCAAGGAGAGTGTGACTGAGATAGTAAACAATATTCTGTGTCCCATCTTTTTTTTGGGAAAGGAGGGTGCGAAAGGATTGTTCTGGGATGGTCACGTCGAGGACTAATGGATTCCCAAAGATGTGTGGCATTAGAACCCGAGGATGTATCAGCTACTACTTAATCTTCTCAAATGTGGTGTGACACTATTCATCCCACTGATTGACAACACATTTCTTCATGAGTCTGGAAAAGGGATTACTCTTTCCAAATATATTCACAATCAATCGGCATATATAGGGTATATGGCCTTGAAGGAATAAGATAGACTGACTCCATAATTTTAAACCTTTCATTGCATCATTCTAATCATAATTAAACATCAACATATGATCCATGTATCATAAAGTCCAGTTTCATGGAAGACTAGTAACATAAGCATTAAAATATATCATATCACATTGGTTAGAAGGCACAACATAATGATATAAAAAGTCATGGAACAAGATTAAATATAAGGTATCATATTAGGGCATCTTATAATAAAAGATTCATAGTAATTTGGAAGCAACATAAAACATGACTTTAGAATAATTCATTTCTCATTGCACATAGTGGATCATGAGTCAACACTAACAACCAAGACCATTGCACATGGAGCATGAGTTAAGGCTAACCAACAAGACCATTGCACATAACGTCTCATGAGGCTAATATTTACCCAATGCATTGGAGAAACAACTAGGTGCACCCATTATAACATGTTCATGAATATCTATTCAATATAAAGAATCATTCATATGGAATCAAACATAAACATAAGGGTTTCCCATGGAATGAATTTGGTTTCATAATCATGTCAAATAGAATAATAAATGAGCATATAATAAGGGTGACCATGAAATAATGGATTTAAATTATACATGGACTTTCATAATGTAATATATGAATATATAATGATTTTTTATGTAAAAATGATCTGAAAACATATAAAAAGTGTTTTTAAGAAACTCTATAATTAAAGCATTTTAGTGCAGTTTAAAGAAGACATTAAAGAGAATTTAAAATAGAAAATGGAATAACATTTTACATAAAACAAAAAGAAAACAAAGAAAATTTCATAATAAAAAAAAATTTAAAATAAATGGGTTCTTAAAATAGAAGATATATTGAAATTGAAATTGGTTAAGAATTTGGGAGGTTCCCTTAAACCAGACTTACTTATTCAGAAGAATCATGTAGGGAATCTTTTAAAAAAACATGTATATCCATGACAAGAATGATGGGATTATCTTCATAAAAGATTTTAGAACCTATGAATAGAATTTAATATATTTACATAAAAATAATAGAGAATTTAAATTGGTTAAAAAGAGATAATGAATATCCCAAAGGAATAATTGAGGTTCTATTAGAATCCCTTACCATGTGTATGAAGGTTTTCTTCACATGATCTTAATGTCTGAGATAATAAAATTAGATTCATTAATTAATAATTATATAACATTTTGAAAATTAATTTTATTTATTATTACTTTATCATGTTAATTTATATCGTTTTTCATGGGATAGGATATTCTGTTACATTGTTATGGAAAGTTGGTTTCCTTGGTTTTCATGATCAGTTTACTTATATAAATTTATTAATAATAGTGTAAGATGAGGATGGTTGTTCAAAATTGATGTTATATGATATTACTAAACATCCATAAGAATAAATATTTATAAAATTCAACTTGTTATTTTGAGTGAGGATCAATCATTTGATAAATATTTAATGATAATCGCTTTGATTTTTTTGGGTTGTTTCTCTCACAACGAAAATGTTTTATTTTGTTTTATTACATTATGTGTGTATAAATATTCCAGACCATTAAAAAATATAAAATACATATATTATGATATGGTTAAACAATAAAAATGGTTTCATGACCATATATCAAAGGGATAAGATAAATTTAAAACCCATCATCCTAGAGTGTGATAAATTAACATATCTCAGACGGTGTTTTCATTTTTAGTATCAAAGGAGGGAAAAAGTGTGATGATGATGAATTATTACATTATCATAACAAAATTAAATTATTTTAAAGGTAAAGGAATTATAATACAATTTTAATGAGAGTATGTTAGGAGAGAAAAACAAAATAAAGGAACTTGAAAGAAAAATAAATGAAAATGAAGAGGGTTTTACCAATTTATTCATTCTTCTATAGAACCTCCTTAGGAGATTGGTTTTTTCTTTTATTAAGAGTTAAATATACTAGAAATGGAAAAGGGTCTTGGGAATTGTTTTGAGCATAATTTGGAAATGTCGAAAAGCATGGGAGGTGTGAGGTGAAGTGGTAGTGAGGGGTGGTATTTATAGTTGAGGAGAGGGGTGTTTTCTTATTATTTATTTAATTGGTTTATTATTTTGATCATTAAAAGAAATAGATTTGAATATTGTGACTAAAAAAATTAGTTAGATCATGTGAGATCAATCCAATTATGCTTACATATAAGATTACTCATGGAATAGTGTATTTACCTTATATAGTATATAAACCATAAATTATTATATTTCACTATTTTAAAAAATTCAAATATTTCATAAAAATCCAATAAATTAACCCAAACCTATTTTTGATGTGTAGAATTTGAAAATGAAATATTTATTATGAAAATAATTTTCTAAATATAAGAAAAATAAATTTTAAATAAAATCACAATTTACGTGGAAAATACAAATATTATATTAAAACATATTTTCTAACACTTTGAAAACATAATTAAGTTATCATAAAATTATCTTATAATCATTGAAAATAATTATATTAACTTATGAATAAATATTATGAAAATAAATTCTCCTTTAATTTATTAAATTAATCATAAATTTGCAATTAAATATTCATGACATACAAAAATACCAACACTTAATTAATATTTTTAGAGAAATATTTACCTACCTATAATTATAGCATAGTGTCACATACAATATGGATAAATTTTATTTATAATTTTATTAGTGAGGTTACTATTCAAATGTCAGGTTTACTATTCATCGGGGTCACATTATTGTTCCAAAGGTCAAGTTGCTATTCCATTGTTATATGTTCCTTAACTTATAGAAATTTCATTTTATTTCATTCTTTATTCATTTATAAAGTTTATATTTTATTCTATATGTAATCTAATATAATTATAATACAATACATAATAATAAGAAGGAAATTTCCATTAATAAATATTTGGTTCAATACATTCTCCCCCTTATAAAATTTCTCCCTCAAAATTTATGTTTAAATTTTATGTAGAAAACAAGTGTGGGTACTTTTCCTTCATCGCTTCCTCAAGTTCTAATGTTTCATCATTGTACTTATGGTTCTGCCACTGTACTTTTACTAGGTTATTAGTCTTTTTATGTATAACATTATCTCAACAATCTAAGATCTTCATTGGATACTACTTTTAGGAAATATAATTCTCAAAATGTACTACATCTGAAGTCAGTATTTGTTTTGGATCTGGTATGTACTTCCTTCATATAGACACATGTAATACATCATTTACTTTATACATGGTAGGTGAAAGTTCTAGTCTATATTCCATAACACCAACATGATCAAGAATAGTTTAGGGTCTGATGTACATGGGACTTAGCTTTCCTTTCATCCCAAATCACATGACCTTATTCCATGGAGATATTCGGAGGAATACCATGTCTCCAACCATAACCTCAAGGTCTCATTGATGACTTTATGTATATATTTTTTTCAACTCTAGGATTTCATGATGTGTTGTGGAATTCTTTTCACCTTCTCCACAATTTCCTCGACCATTACAGGTCCATGCAGGTTACTCTCACTGACTTCATCAAGGAATTCTGGTGTTTTACACCTTTTCACATAAAGGGATTCATATGAAGCCATTTTGATGCTGGAATGGAAACTTATTGTTGTAGGATAATTCAACCATTTTAATATGTTGGCCATACAAAACATTGAATTTCATATAACCTTATATCAACATGTATTCTAGTGTTTGAATAGTTTTCTATGGTTTGTTACCCGTTTGAGGATGATAGGCCATACAGAAGTTCAGTTTAGTGCTTAGATCATGTTCGATACTTTTACAGAATATCATGGTGAATATCAGATATTGATCAGATACAATAGAGAGTAGTAATCCATACATCCATACCACCTCTTTGAAATATATCTCTGCAATTTTATCCAAGGATAATTTCTCTCAAATAATGATAGTGTGAGTTGCCTTTATATGAAGATCCTTAATAAACCATATTGCATTATTTCTCCAAGATTTCATTTGATGTCTAGTGAAAACGTTCATAGTAATGTCCTACCATTTTAAATGATGATATAGATATTGGTCACATCATCCCCATATAAGTTTTCCTCTTAGGATACACTTGCCGACATACTATGCACTTTGATATATACTCAGCCATCTCCTTCTTCATATTGTCCAACCAATAGTTCTCCTGGGGATCTTGATACAACTTTGTGCTCCCTCTGTGAATATAAAATGTTGAGTTATGTGAGTCATTAAGAATATCCTTATTTATCTCATTATTATATGGTACATATAGTCATGATCCAAATCTTACCACTATACCCTTTTAATTCATGGACTTAGATAATTTCCCATTTCTAACAGCTTCCACCCTTTTTTGAATTTCCACATCATTTCTTTTAGAATCATTTATTTTCTTCATAATGGATGATTGAGAAATCATTTGATAATATATTAATTATGTTACACCTTAATGATTCTCATATCCATCCATTACATGTCTAGGATAATTACATACATCTCTATTGTCATAATTGATAAAGATATGGGATCCTTTATACTTAGATCATCTGCTACCTAATTTGTCATAACAGGAAGGTTGTGGATTGAGAAGTCATAATATTTGATGATATATAACCATATTCATTAGTTTATATTAAGATACATATGTGTGAATATATATTTTATACTCTTGTGATCAGTATATATCTCTTAATTATCCCCATAGAGATAATGGCACCATTTTTTCAATGGAAATATCACTACAACCAAGTCTAGATCATGTGTGGGATAGTTTTTCTCATGGATTTTTAATTTCCATGAGGCATATGCTATAATGTTTTCATTTTTTATCTGTACATAGAAAATAAAATTATTTGAAGCATCATTGTATACCACAAAGAGTTCTCCACTAGCCGAGAATGCGAGTATTGGCGTAGTGACAAGCCTCTATTGGAGCTCTATAATGCTTTACTCACATTCTCGAGTCTAGAAAAACTTTACTCCCTTATATGTAAGCATAGTTATTGGGTCTCACAATCATGAAATGTTCTTCAAAAAAAATAGTAATTCCCAGCTAGGCCAAGGAAACTATGGATCTCCGTTATATATGCTTTCTAGAGCCACTCTTATATTACCTTTGTCTAGGAAGGGTCTATAGATATTTCTTTGCTGGTGATAACTTTCCCAAATAATGATACTTTATTTATCTAGAACTCAAATTTTTGGTCCATTTCATAAATTTTCTGCCTTCTTAGAGTCTTCCGTATATTATTTAAATTCTCTTCATGTTCCTCCTTACTCTTAGAGTAAATCAAAATATCATCAATAAAGACTACCAAATTTTTTCCAAAGTTATCCCTAAAATCACTATTCACAAAATCCAATAAAATTTCTGAAGTATTATTGAGTCCTATGGGAATCACTATGAATTCATAGTTTCCATAACTTATTCATAAAGTTAGTATTTCGAATATATTATTTCTTCACCTTTAATTGATGATATTTCGATTGAAAGTCCACCATAGAGAAATAATAGGATCCACATAGCTATTTGAACAAGTAATATATCTGTGAAAGGGGATACCTTTTCTTTATCTAGATTTTATTAAGCTCACTATAATCAATTCATAGAATCATTAATTCATACATCTTCTTAGTGAAGAGTACTAGTGTACCCCATGGTGAAGCACTTGGGTATATAAAACTCTTCCCCATATTCTTTTGTAACTTATTTTGTAGCTCTTCCTACTCTACATTGGCCATTTTATAAGGTGTCTCTGATATAGTCAAAGATAAATGATAAGTTCAATTGAGAACATGAATTCAATTTCATGAGGAATACCAAGAAATTATTCATGTATTACATTACTGTAATCTCTCATGATGGGAATGTCTTCGAGCATGAGTCCCTCCTTTACCTTAATAATTTAAGAAAGATATGATTTCTCATAAAGAATAAATATCCACACTTGATATAATGATTCTGATGTACATTCATCATAATCCTCACACATGTATGGAATTAGACAATTTTTTGGGATATGAAGAGTGATTGAACTTTCCTGATACATGAAGTAGTATTTGTATAAAGATAGAAAATCCATTCCAAATATTGCAACAAACTCCAAAAAAGTTTGTATAAAGATATTTGGTGAGTGGTTCAGTCTAAAACATTTAATAGGGAGGATTCATACACATTGGATGAAATAATTTCCTAATTTTCAGTTCTCATAGATAAATGAACCTTCTTATTTTTAGGTGGTTCTTGAATAATTCAACTAAACATTCAAGATAAGAAAGAATGCATAGAACCAGAATCAATTATTATGTTCGATATTATTGAATGAATAACCAGAATACCTTTCACCACATCATTTTCCAGCTCCACCTCAGTATTAGGGATACAATAATCCCTTATATGTTGACTTTGAGGTTTTTGCACCTCTAAAAACCCATGGCATAGGGAAATGGTTTGCATAATTCCCATGTTCCTTTTAGTTTTAACACTACACCACATTCCTTGTGTTGATTTGAAAGTTCCTTTATTCTTCCAAATTAGTGGAATTCTTCATATTTGTTGGATATTTATTATCCATATATCCTATTATTCTTAATTTTAAGTAATTATTGGTCCCCTTTATACTGTTTTTAAGATTCCTCTTCCCACAATTTTGACATATGGGATGTTTGGTCTTATTTGAAGCCTATAATTTTTTTATAGAACCACCAAAATTTGACTCAATTTTACTCCTTTTGACACTGGGCCCATGAGACCATTGGGAGTCTCTGATCTCCATTTCATCCTTGATGGCACCACAAAAAATTTCTTCATTACTGTCGAAGTCTCAAATTGATAATTCTTTTGTTGGACTCGACTTTTGTTTGCTAAAGAAGTGATCCACCTTGTTTTCTGTGTTCATGAAGAAGTCGAAGGCATATCTTGCATGCCTTGTAATGTTTACTTCTTACGCCCCAATTGACTAATATTACATCAACATAAGTCCAAGGAACCCTCTATCCATCTTGAGATGGGTGGTTCATAAGAAATATTTATTTAAAAACATATTCATAAATTCATCAAAATATATAAAATCAATTTCCACCTTGGAATTTGTTTTCTTGATCAGTTTCCACCAATTACCAGCTTCATTGTCAAAACGATAGACCACCAGTAGAAATTTCACTTATTTTGATAATTAGACGACAAATAATATCTTTTCAATGGAGTTAATACATTTTTATATGTGGAGGGGATTAGAATATCCACAAAACATGGGAGGCATTTTCTACATGATGGATTCGACAATGACATTGTCTTTCCTTTGAGAAGCAGTTCTTTCCCATTTATTCATGTTATTATTCATAACAAGACACACTTGAGAATGTATTTTCATAATATTTTTAGGACCTATTACAATCATATTTGGATCATAATTAGAGAAATAATCACATTTCCTATCACATTGATTTTTGGATCCTATTCTTCTATTTCCTTACATTAGCTAAGAAATAGAATGTTCATTTAAAGGGATTGAATATTTAACAGGTTAGCAAAAAAGAAAACATAAAAGACAAGTTTATAAACACTCAATGGAAAGATATATCCTAATTTTTTATTAGTTAGGTTTCAATCTATGTTATCCATGATCTATTTACTAAAATATATTATTATGGGTTTTCCCCTTAATAATGGTTCATAATGAGACTATAAATTTACCAATGAATATTCCTTGGGTGTGTCAAACCAAGAGTGTAGTATGGAATGTTTTCATGTACCCAGATACAAAAAGTCAGGCATGAAACACCTTGTTGGAGTTTTTACACCTAGGTACATCTAGTGCAAAACCAAATCCACTTATAGTATCCAGAAAATGATTTATTTTCATGATAATCCACATACTCTATTTTACCAAAATTTAGGGATGTTTTCTAGGATGAAGTATTATCCCTAAAGTTATTACTAAAGTTATCCATTCCAAATATCCAAAATAACTACACCATAACTTTGATACCAACTCTATAGACCCAACAATTTTAGACATATCACTACATGATGTTAATCATAATTAAACATCAAGTTACAAGACAATGATCATTAATTCTAGTGTCTTGGAAGAGGATGTACAAAAAACAAAAAACATGGGACTAAATAAACCTTTAATTTATTTAATACTAATATATATATCATAAGTTTTATCTCTTACATCATCATAGGATATCCTTGGTATAACATGAAAAAATGGTCGAGATTAAATCTTATTAAGGGAATAAACATTAAAATAAAGCTTATCACATGGGTAAGAAGGAATAACATAATGATATAAAATGGAATGAAACATGATTAAATATATGGTATCATTAATAGGGATTGTATAATATAGGATTCATAGAAATGTAGAAGAAACATAAAACATGACTTTACCATGAGTCAATGATTTTTTCACACAGAGTATCATGAGTCAAGGATTACCACCATGACCATTGTACATGGAGCACAATTCAAGGATAACCACCATGATCATTGCACATAATGTCTCATTAGAATAAACTCTATCCAATTAATTGGAGCACAATCAGGGTGCACCAATCATATAATATTCATGAATATGTGTTCCACATAAATAATCATACAAAAGGAATAAAATATAAACAAAAGATATACCCATGGAATGAATTGGGAATCATAATTGTTTAATATGGCATAATAAATGATCATATCATAACAGATACCAGGAAATAATGTATTAAAATAATTCATGGACCTTAATAATGTAAATTAAGAATATATCATGATAAGTGATATTAGAATGAAGTGAAAACATATAAAAAAATTATTTAAGAAACTCTATAATTAAAAAAATTTAGTGTTGGTTAAGAAAACATTTATGAGCATATAAAACCGAAATGGGCATAATATTTTACATTAAACTAGAAGTAAACCAAAAATATTTTCATAATAAAAAGGGTGATTTCATAAAAACAATGTTTTCTTAAAATAGATGATACGTTGCACTTGAAATTGGTTAAGAATTCAAGAAGTTCCTTTAAATCAGGCCTACTTATCGGGAAGAATCGAGTGGGTAACCTTTTAAAAAAACATATATATCCCCAAAAATAAGGATGGAACATATCTAGATAAATGATTTTGAAACATATACATAAAATTTATGATATTGAAAAAAAAAAAATATAATTTCATTTGGGTAGATAGAGAGAAAGAGTGACTCTAATGAGTAATGGAGGTTTGGGTTGAACCCCTTACATATAGAATCAAGGTGTTATTCACTTGATCTTGATGTCCAATAGAATCATGTTAGATTTATTAAGTAATAATTCCATAACATTTTATACATTTATTTTATTTATTATATGTTTATTAAGTTCATTTATATCATTTATGATGGGTTAGGATATTCAATTTCGTTGTTTGGGAGCATTGTTTTCCTTGGTTTTTATGATCAGTTTTATTATATACACATACAGATTATCATGTAAGATGAGGATAGTTTTTCTTGAATTTAAGTTATATTTTATTAGTTAACATCTGTATAATAAATGTTTATATAATTAATTTGGTTATTCATTGTGAGGAATAATCATTAGATAAAACATTAATGATAATCGCTTGGATTATTTTGAGCGGTTTCACTCACAAAGAACTAGTTTTGTTTTATTTTTTACATCCTGTGTGAATAAAGAATACAGATGTTTAAATAAGATTAAATTCATATATTATGATATTTCTCGACCATGACTATGGTTTCATGACCCGATATAAATATGTTAATAAAAATTGAAAACTCTTCATTCTTGAATGTTATAAATTAACACATCTCAGGTGGTGTTTTCATTTTTGTATAAAATGAAGGGAAAATTGAGACGATGATGAATTATTCTATTAAAATCGAATCATTATATTATATTAAAGGAACTGGAATTAAAATACAATTTTCATGAGAGGAGGTTCTAAGTGAAAAATAAAATAAAGGAACTTGAATGGAAATTAAAAGAAATGGAAGAAGGGTTTACATCCTGATTCATTCTTCTTAGAACCTCTATAGGAGATTTGTTTTGGTATTTTTTTAAGACCAAAATATCTTAGACGTGGGGTAGATGATTGGTAAGTGTTTTCATCATAATTTTGACAAATCTCTAGGCCTAAGAGAGTGAGGTGAAGTGGTAGTGAGGGGTTGTATTTATAGTGGAAAAGGGGGTGTTTTCTCGTTATTTAATTCATTAATTTATATTTATTTGGATGAAAAAAAAATAAAGTTCATTATTGAGAAAAAAAATGGTAATTAGATCATGTTAACTAAAACCAATGGTGCTTACATAAAATATGAATTATGTAATAGTGTATTTAACTTATAATGTATATATACTGTAAATTACCATAAATTACCGTATTTCAATATAAAAAAATTCAAGTATTTAAGAAAAATCCCAAAAATTCCCCCTAACAATTTTTTGATGTGTAGAATTAAAAAAGAAACACCGTTTTATGAAAATAATTTTCTAAATCTGAAAAATATAATTTTCAATTAAAATCAAAATCTACATTGAAAATACAAATTTTAAAATTAGAATTTCTTTTCTAACACATTGAAAATAGAATTAAGGTCACAGAAAATTGAATTATAATAATTATACATAAAAGAAATAAATTATGTAAAAATTTTATGAAAATAAATTTTATTTTAATGTGTTAAATTAATCATAAAATTATAATTAAATATTTATGACTTAAAAAAATACAACCAATTAATTAAAAAAATTTAAAATATTTATTTACTTATACTTTTATATAATTATATCATAGTCTCAATTAAAAGTCGGAAAAAAATTTCTTTATAATTTCATTAGTGAGGTTACTATTAAAATGGGTGATTTTCTATTCATAATGGTCTCATTACTATCCTAATGGTCCAGTTACGTTTCCATAGGTATATGTTCCATAACTTCTATAAATTCATTTTTTATTCATTATTCATTTATAAAGTTTGTATTTTGTTTTACATGTAATATTTTTTTAATAATACTATAATTCATAATTATAAGAAGGGAATTTCCATTAATAAAACTTTGGTTCATTGCATCAGAGTTCTGAGAGGTTTCTCAGAGGGGGAATATGTCAGATAGTCTTGATATTCTTTGGGTCGATCTCAATTTATCTCTATCATACAATAAAAAGGAGGAAAATTTGAGAGGTCACCACAAAATCAAATTTCATGTGGTTTATCATTATATTTATTGAGTGATGGAATCCAAACACTTTCTCAAGATCTTTGATATGGTCATAATGGTGGAATTGTTTTACCACCAATTCGTCTATGTAGTATTCCAATAGTTTCCTAAGAATCATCTTGAAGATGCAGTGGAAGGAATTGTGATATGTGGCTCATAAATTTTTCAGACCAAAAATAATTACCAAATTTTATAATGTTCATTGTGTTGTGAGGAAGGTGGTAGAATCCCCGTGTTCATGGGCCATCCAGATCATGTTTTACCTAGAATAAACTTCTGTAATAGAGAGAGGCATGAATCCAGCGGTGGATTCAATCGATAACATTGTCAAGAGAAAGGGAAAACCATCCTTTGTGCTTTGGCAATTTAGATCCCAAAAGTTGATATCGATATTGACCTATCTATTTTTATGACTAACATGATATTTTCCAGCCACTTTGGGTACTAAACTTCAATGAAAATGTATTTTATTGATGAATTTATCAAATATTTACTTAACCAAGACACCATGAGAGGAATTAATCTTTTTGTGAGGTTGTATCAACCCACAATGACTCACTGGGAGTTCAAGCTGGTGGAAGGATTTTGATGGGACTATCCCTAACATCTTATCGTATCTCCAAGAACACACATTATGATGATACTTTAATAAGTCCATTACTTCTATAGTTCCTCTACTAGCATGGGTACACTAATAGTGTTGGACTAAGAATTGTCTCAGTAACAAGTTTCACCTATAACAACTCATCAATATTAGTGTAGATTTCCTTCATCTAATGGGGCAGGAGAATCTTCCAAACCCACATCATCATTTTGGAAGATGAATCCATTGGAGGGAAAAATTCTCCCTTACCTAGTGAATCTATGGGAACCTTGGTGCCATCATGAGCGGTGGTGGAATCTTCTTTAGTAGACTCCTACACATTGGGAAGAATGGTGAAAAAATTAATTCAAGCTGATTCCAGCAGGCCATTAACCAATATATCATTCCCTGATGTCAAAGAAATGTTAATAGGTCTATTTTTGACTCTTCCACATGGCTCAGCATAATAAGAATGTATGATGGATAGCCATTATAATAGGGTGAACATCTCAATACCTGATTAGAGTAAGGGGTTATGGGATGACATGTTATTTACTGATATGGGAATAAAAGTCTATATTATAGTGTTCCTTGTTCTAGGGTACATAGAGCCCTTTCCTCATAGAGACAAGAAATTAGTCCCCCAGGTTTGGCCTTGTGGGACCCAACTAATGAATTCTGAGGAAAAACTCATCATCCAATCCTTTCCATGGGTATGTTGTAAGGGATTTTTTCTTAAACACATTGTTCTGAGAATTTTTTTTATTTCTATGGTAGTGATTCTCATCTATAAATTGAGGTTCACAAGTGGAAAAGGGATCAGCATCACCTAGGTGAATGCTTAATCGACCAATTAGGGAGTACATTAAAGACTAGTGATAGGAGGAGGGGACTACTGAATCCATATGGAGCCATGGACTACCCATAAAATAATTGTAAGTGGTGTTCTATAGACAACCATGAACTCACTGTCTACTATCAAACTACCGAACAAGATCTTTAAACCGGTATAGATACATGGTCTTTGTTTGGTTCTATCAGGAACCTGAATCATCATGTCATAGGGGATCAAATATGATTTAGAGAGTCTCAACCTTTGGAGTGTCTAGGTCTGGATGAGGTTGATCCCATAACTTATGTCAATGAGATGTTGATAAAAATCTATTCATTTGAACTTTCTAGTAATGTATAGTGGGTTGATATCCCCCAACATGATATAACACTCAACTTCTCCAAATAAAGAGATAAAGGACTGAAATTTTGACTATTCAACATACTCTTCAGGGAATGTCTTGACGGATACAACCTCAGTTTCAAACTAGTGGGGTAATTTCAAGTCATATTCATGGGTTTCTCGCATCTATTCTGATAGAAAGATAGCCTTCAAGAGTTTGGAAAGAATTATATAAAGATTATACGATACATAATACTTCCATGCTAAGTGCACACATTATCCTATAGGGGTTCATTCCATGGTAGAAAGAATGAAAAGGTTTTTAGTAGGAACTACAAGGTTCTGGATAGTCCTTGGAACATTTGACTGAAATGAGCTTCCAAGAATCACCACTGGCTAACTACTAGATGACTACATCACACCTGAATGAGTCTTATCATGATATGATTGCAACGGTTCTTTGATTTTCAATGATCACAGTCAATGATAATGGATGAATAGGTGAAGTGTGATAGAAGGACTATTCCTTCTTACCTTGGAACAATTCCGACTATATAGACTTGGTGTTATGTGTAGTCTTTCTTGGAACACTTGGTCCATTATTTCGATGGCCTTATTATCTTTGGATTCATCTTATATGGTGTCGGTCAGGGATATTCAGAGGGTTTTATAGATACTTCTCATTATCAAGAACCATGTAGGGATCCTCTAGATTTATGGTATTCCTAGACACATTCTTATAATCATATTTAGAATAGTTTTATAGTGTAGTACATACCCAAGAAATGATTCCCTTTTCCAGGGGCATAAAGTCGCCGAGTGTGAGAGACATACTCGACAGTAATAGGGGAAATTTATTTACATGAAGACATCAATGACTAATTTTATGATATGTTGAGGGTATAGAGGCATATGAAGAAGAGGATACTAGAGATAAACAATGAATCTAGTAGTTTTGGCAGGCCTAGGTGGGTAAATATGATTCCATGGGCATGTGAAACTGCCCTATGAGCGAATCAATCATCATACTTTTAATCCCTAAAGCTGGATACAAACATCCATATAACATAACCTTCACTATAAATGTTAGTTTCAAAAGTGATATCTGGTAAATGTTTGGGGAGTTTCTCAACCTGATCACACCATTACTTATCTAGTCCTATAGCTAGTCCTGGAATACTTATCACTACTTGGTGTCATGCCCAAGGAATCAGTGCTAAGGACAGTAGCCCAGGTGATCTGTGAGGTCATACTCTTATGGATTTCTAAATTTAGGGAGCACTTATACTCCTTAATATAGAGCATTGCTGAACTAGCCATGAACCGTTGACACTATGATGTAATATTTATGGTTTCTTCTATCTGAAGGTAGAGCCTTTGGACCCAGATTCTAGTAAGGTGGTGGTGGTGGATGACGATCTAGAACCATATTCTCTAATCAGGGTGGTGGTTCCTACAGATTAGGTTGCTACATATTATGAGGGTGAATAGGTAGATCCTATTAAGGTTTCTATCATCAAAGGGGTAGTTCCTAGTGAGTTTCTTCTAAAAACAACTCAAGCAGTTTTGGATCCCTTACCAGCACTGTGGAGACTGTCTCCATCTTGGTATATCTTCTAATAGAAGATGGAGGTAAAAATGGATGTTCCTCCTTGGATTACTTCAATTATTCCTCTAGTTATTGAGCCTTGATAAATAAATACTATAATGCACCGCAGAAATTCTGAGTATTGACGGTGGTAACCAATTCAGTGTCTACATTCCTAATGCACATCATCAATAGCTTCTCTCAAGGTAGATGAATGTTGAGTGATTACATGAGGCATTTCCACCTATCAATAAAATCTACAATTCACTCATCTAGGAATTGTTTTGACCTTATGATGTTGGAATTACTTGTATTTTTTGTGGTTGAGTTTAACTGATAGATAAATTTCCTATGAATATATTCCTAGATGTTGATGGACCCATTGGGTAACAAGTTGTACCAGAAAAAATTATACCCTTCCAAAATATAAATGAAACATCGAATCTTGTAAGCCTTATACTACTCTTCACTTCTCAACATAGGTCCTCACTTAGAGAAGAAGTGGGTGATATGTTATTGTGGCTATCACATCACTTTAAAGGGGGAAATTATCGGATTTTAAAAATTCTGGGGGGTGGTTTTATGTAGTCCACCCACTCTGGATATAGATTTCCATCAGTTGGTAATTCCACCTATTCTATCTCAAGGGATTTGAGGCGATAAGTGAGATAATCAATCACATTTTACTAAAGGTTGTTCCTATCTTGGCAAGGATTCTGGACCACTAGTACATTAACATCCTTTTAAACATGATAGGTGGGTACAAAAGCTCATGGATCAGCAAGAAGAGAATCTAGTGGAACTTCTAGTGGGGTAATAGGATCTGGATCCCAAAGGATGTCATCATGGTGCTTAGGTGGATTCAGCAAGACATATCATGCTCACTTTCCGTAGGATATGGATTCGTTTATTTTTGAATATATGAGATCAACATGATCAAGTTGTGGAAACTAGATACAAAGGATATATGGATGACCTAAAATAACTAGTATAAGATAATAATGATCTTGTTAAGGACCACCATATTCTGGATGTCACTCAACAAGATTCTCATTAATGATCCTGTGTTGATCTACAATCTTCTCTAGAAAAACATTTATTACAGGATCATCCTTTGAATTTTTCATGACATCTACTGGATCCAAGGGCTTTAGTGCTCTATTGTATTGTCGAGATTCTGCAAAATAGGTAATGAAATAGACAGTAATGCTAGATTGAGAGTATTCCTCTGAAGGTGAGTGATAATACTTAGAGGTTCAACAATATTCTAAGATTCCATAGGGGGATGATCCTCTTCTTCTTCCCTTGTGATGATATTCTCATCCTTGGGTATCATAACCTTGGTCATATTTAATGTGACACCACCTAAATTCTCCTTCATGTCGTCATGAAAATCTAGTTTCCACTATATAGTACTGATTTTGAGTGTGTCATACAACCCCCAACCATGGACATTCACATGTGGGGGTGCTTCTTCAATGGTCATGCAGAGCACTATAAATTTATGAACACGTCAGTGTTGAAGGATCGGGTGGTAACTGAGTGATGTAGGATATTATGACACTAGAATTGTCACTAACACAACCATGCGACATTGCTTGAAGATATCGTCAACAAGTTCTTGGATCTTCATATAGGTCATCTTATGGTTATGAATGTGGAAATATTTTTCCCAAATGGTCTAGAGAGGAAAAGGACCTCTTCATTAGTGAGGGACATCAGAATTTTGAATTTAGGTACTTCATTTGTCCAAAACATGTGTGATAGTTGGTTGACAATGAGGGTATTACACAAGATTCCCTTCTCAGAAGTGGGTCTAGAATCATAGCTGCCCCAGCCTATGATTAGCACTGGTTGAAAATATGGAAGTGGAATAGATGCGGGCAATTGCAGTGGAGGAATATTTATTGGAGAGACTACTACATCAACTGATTGATCAATGTGTAATGATCCATCTCTGGGTGGTTATTCTAACAAAATCATTACATACCAATAGGATGCAGTACTGACCACTACATCATGTTCGATGGAAATGGTAGTTATTTGTGGGTCCACTATGTATTGGTGTTCTGTCACATCCTAGAAACACTCTCCACAATATCATCTAGAGGGAGATCCTCAATTTTTCAATGATAGAGGCGTTTGAATAGAAAGACATTGCAAGGGAGGAAAATCATCCTCAACCATCATATATCTATGAAGGGATTCAGGGATCCAGTTCAACACACCTTTCAGGATTATGAGATTCAAACACCGGGCCCCTTTCCTAGACTCTGTTTTGGAAGACCGGGGGGAGAGTTACTCATTTGGTCCTATTAGATATCAAAATATGAGTTTGGGAATAAATTGAATGCATCTTGGCGCATCCCATAGTTATTCCCTTTGCGATTACAGTTTTCTCTTCTGCCACGAGATGGCTCATCAGGTAAGGGAAAATTTTCTACATGATGAGGACCTTTTTTGTTGGTTGATTGCACAGGGAGGACGTCCTCTTTGGTGGGATAAGGTGAAATGGAAACCTAGGCATATGTCAAATGGGATACATGGTGGACCTCTGTATCAGATATTTCTGGAGTGGGGAGAACCTCCACTCTAATTATGGGAGGAAGGAGGTGGAACAACATGCAGTTGGATGCTGACATGACTGGAAGGATCTCTACTGGAGTAATTGGATACATGGAGACAACTCCACTTTTGTTTTTGTTGGACCGGGCAGGGCCTCTTCTTTGGTGGGTTGAGGTGTGAGAAGGGACTTATTACTAATCAATCTGAACACATGGAGGAAGTCCATGTTCCTGTGTGATTTCAAAGGGAGGGCATCTATAGTAATCATCAATGGAATGGCTATGACCTACTCTTTGGTTATTTCTGAAGCATGGAGGACCTCTTCTAGATCTAGGGATGATGTAAAGAGGGCCTTCACATCTCTAGTTAGAGACATAGGGGGGACTTCATATCTAGAATCATAATCATGGGGAGGATTTCTATAGTGAACATCAATAATAAGGGGATGACCTTCACTTTGGATGATACTGGGAACATTGGGAAGACCTCTATGTTGGGTGCGAGAGTAAGAGGGATATCCACTCTAGTACATGATTTATCGGGGAGGGCCTCCATGTTGAGTCTCATCATCATGGTATGGACCATAGAGGCAGCTAGGGAGATCGATATGTGAGAGGGTCTGTCCAACTCATGGGAGCTGAGGGATCATTCCCAACAAGCTGTCGATGAGTCCTTGGACGGCTGTATTAGTTACATAGAATAGTGATCAAGGGGTGTAAAGGTAAAGAGGAGACATTGAAGTTGATTCCCACTAATATTCATCCTCCTAATATTTTTCCCGACATTGGCCTCAGGTGAATCTAACTCGGGCTATCAATGTAGGATAATAGTGCACCTATTCCAAATCCTGGAGAACTGGTTTCTTGTGGTGTTGACACAATTTGGTGGGAAGCCTCCATGTCAGATCTTGGGAGGCTATGGTCCCTATGGTGGCTCGATCATCCCCTACCTCCTGGAAATTGGGGATTGAGTCGAATGAGCACTTTGAGGATATACACCCAATGTTTCTCATTGTTAGAGTGTGGAGTAGTGTCTTACTATGCTTCCATTGGGGTAGTGGTGATGGTGACGTTAAAAGGCATATCAGTCTTGGAGAGCCATGTACCTTGTGGGAATGGCACCACCTTCTCATAACATTACACAAGGATATCCATCACCCTCCACTGGATGATCTTAGAGTATGATAAGGGGAGTGGGATCTTGGTTGTTGAATAATTCATGGAAGTCATGACACAGGTGGGGTCACGTGGGATTATTGTATTGACATTTACACTGCCCATGCACCTGCGATAATTGGTGAGTAGTATCATGCATCTTAGAACCTCAAAAGTAAGTATGTTCATATGTCAGTATGGATACAAGGAATTCAATTTCCAATGCCCCATCCTCGTCTAATCTTCCATGGATGGAGAGAAGGATCGATACTAAAAATACCGCAAATGGGATGATCAATGTTAAACTCTCCCAACTGCTGATGACATCCACATCAGGACCATTGTTATCATTGTGGGCCCTGGTACTGGATAACTGGATCTAGCAACACTCTAATCTATTGAGATGATGACTCAAATTCAATTATCCCCTATTTAAGATAATAGTTTCACATCTAGTTCACAATTTCAGTTTCTGATGCTTCCAACAGGGTGCACCCACCTCACCCACATGCTCTTCCCACATGTGTATGGGGTGTGTGTGCATTTTTGTTCGCTAACGGGCATGGAATACCCCATATTAAAACTTTTCTAATATGTTCATCATTCATCACTCACATGACAATTTTTACCCTCTGATTGAAACAAGATGATGAGATCTAAATTCTTCCTTCCATGGATTCTTCCTAGGAATTCAATGCCTAGTTTAGGTCTCCCCAGTAGATTTCAGTCTTATTTTTTGATACTCATTCCTAGATCCATCTATTTATGGATTATTATTAATTAAGGTGCATCTTTATGGAAATTACAAGGGGTCTGTTCAGGAAAGAATCCTTCGTTTATTAGAGTAGTCACATTGAGCATTAGTAGCATGTCTGGTGGTGGAACATAGAAACATCTACATTCATCCACATAATAGGGCTTCTCAAGGTCATGGAACCCAATTCATCCTATGGAAATCATAGGGTATCTTATGCCTAAGGATGTTATTCTAATGTTTTCCTCGTGAATATGATGTTCAACATGGGGGAGGCAATGAGTTTAACTTTTAAAGGATATGGGATGAGATTTATCAGGATGTCCCATGGAGATGGATTAGTGGGGTCCCTATGAAGGATAACCTAGAAATTTGACCAGATTGATGGATTGAAAATCCCCATGATACTGGACCTGGGATTTTTTGCCTCATAATGTGAAGGTTTCACACCTTAAATAATTATGTGGACACCATTGAGGGTGGATCAAGGAAGTGCACTCCAAAGAGTGGGAAATCAGGGTTCACTATTTGATGGTATTGAACCTTAGAGAGTCTTCCTATGTACCCTATGTATAATATATGGGTAAAAACCCATGAACATTATAATGGATGGTGGTTCATGGGACCTACACATGGAAAACTACCATTTTCAAGAGGATGAATCTTAGTTGTATGAATGTGGATTGTATGGGTCCTATGAATGGATAGGTTATTGAGTGTTACTAAGATTAGCAATGAGGAGAATGGTCTTTACATGCTGAGACAAAATAGATTAATGGAATGATCTCACTAAGATGTGGCATCTTGGATAAGAATGAGGATGTATGTAGAGGATGTATAAATGGAATGGATGGAATGGATGGAGTGTGAGGGGTGATGTTATTTAACCTTAGATAAGATTCCCATTTACCCAATTTATAGGTTAGGGATGAAAATCCATATAGTTTATACGGGTCAATGAAATTCCTAAGAAGGCAGCCTGTGAGAATAGAGCATATGGGTAGGGACATGAAAGAAGTGAAATCTCTATGATAGGTCATGATCCTCTTGAGGAATGGTGACTCTAGGGAACGAATAGGATGGGAATAGATGATGGGATTGAACTCAGTAAGGCTTCTTACATTCCCTTTATAGAGGATAGTGATCAAAGCCTACATAGATCCCGAATAGGGAATAGAATCCTTGCACATGCATGGCTAGAATCCTTAAAAGATGTTGGGGATTACGCATGGTTAGTGACTCAGATGAAAATTAATAATGTGGTAATGGATTTCACACTGAGGAAAACCAACATGGATGTATGTGGATGAACTGATCTCATTGGGATAAGGTTGAGGTGAAGGATGAAGTTATATCAGATGAATCAAAACACCCCATGGATGTGAATATGAGGGATATATCCCATAAAGGGAAGATTTCAAATCATGAGGGCACATCCCTATAAGGAAGCACCTATGTTTACCAGTGGTTGGGGTTGAACCTCATGAAGGATTCCTACATACATTATTTAGAAGATAGGGATAAAAACCCATGATGTTCAGATATGAGAGGCATGGGGCTTACACAAGGATTGATGCCAAGAAAAATGGTGTCACAGTCACTACATACCTATAATATCATGTGATTCATGCCCAATCAGAGAAACAAGATGAAGAAATAGACCTGATTGTGGTGTCGTTAAAGATACATAAATAAGTGATGGTTTTGGAATTATGCATAGAATCAGCTTGAGGATGTTCTCATTCCATGTGAGGAGGATCTAATTACATCACTCTCATTGATATTAGTGGCATAAAAATTTCCTGAGGCATGTCACCCCTTGTGCATTTCACTGGGTGAGACAATAGTTTAACATCATGTGTAATTGATGATGGGGCTTATAAATTTATCATCCTACAAATCATATGGGGATGACTCACTACTCACCCCTAGGACATACACAACTGATACCCACCCACACATTGGGAAGGCATGTAATCAAGAATTTCAGTTGGTAGTGGTGTGGAAAAAGGGTCAATAGTGGGGTCCTTGTTAATGTGGGTATGGGAAAAAGTAATAGCCATTATCATCCTGAAGAAAAAAACAAATTTGTAGGGAAACACAACTTGGGACACCATACGAGGTACTATGAAATCACTACACACAATATGTGAGTGCTGCATAGAAGAGGTGCATGCAAAATGGGGGAGTTGCATGCAAGAGGGTGTCAAACATAGTGATATTCGGTAAAGATAACCCTTGCAGCCTAAGGGAAGGGGTTCACACTATATTTGGGGCTAGATCACAAAAATAATGAGCTTGAGTGAAATATGGAATTCATAAAGGTAGGAAGTGGGTTAAAGGGGTGTATTTTGATGCACTTTCTTTAGGATAAAAAGGAAATGGGCGAGGATCAACCCCTTGTGGGCCCATAATAAGGTGGCCAATAGGGGACCTTTCATGCAAGATCCTATACCATGAGGTGTCCTTGGCTTGCACACTATCGTGGAAGAGGAGGTCTTGCATGAGCAGGAGAAATGGTTTAACTTTCATATCGTTACCCCAAAGGAAGGAGGCACCCTTATATATATAAGAAATATTATTGGAGAAATAATGTAAGATTTATAGTGAGAAAGCATGTGGTAGAAATCTCATTGGGTGTATAAGATTGTTATGTGTATGAAAGCCTCTTCAATTTCATGAATATTCCTTGGCCATTTTCTAGTGTCTATGGTTGATAAATTCTTTTTTATGTCGCATTGGGAATATAATGTTCTTATGTGTGGATTTCTATTTTATGTGCGACTATTGACTCTAGCATGTTGATGCCTTGTTCTTATCAGAATGTTTTGGTGAAAAAAAGGTGTCTTTTGTTTTTTTAAGACGCACATTCATGGAATAATGTGAAATGTAGTGCCAATTATGTTCCATCATCTTGATCTTTCTCAGTATGCACAATATACATATACCTATAAATCTGAAGGGAACGACTAAACTACAGTGGGATTGAACCACTAGGTATCACGGGGATTCCCATTACCACCTCTAAGAAACTAGATCATTATCCCCCAGTTTCACTATCACTACCCCAAGTCCTTTTTGGAACACACCAAATTGTTGTTCATCCAATATTTGGCCACATTTCAATGTTGCGTAGGTGCTTTGTGTTCCTTGTTGTATAACTCGACTAGACCACTAGATCCCGAAACCACACCCAACTTTTTCCCAACCAGTCATTAGTTGTCCAATTGCTATACCTTTCCCAAACATCCTATACCATAGATGAGTTGGAAATGGACCCAATTTCACTCTTCTTATCAATTATCCCAGTAAACTACATGGCCTTGTGAGAAACAATGGAGCCACACTATAATGACATCGTATTCCATCTCATGAAAACTCAATACTACCCCCTATTTAGACCCTTATCTCATTCAGATCCATCAGTGATTCCCATTAAACAATACATAAAGATCCAAAAATTGAAATAGTCTATCCACCCCATGACACAAAAACATCATTCCATTTCGGTTCCCAAGCTATGACTTTGTGTCAGGATTGGTCAGTATTTAAAATTGTAGATCAAGGCATGTTTTTTCACCAACAATGGTATAATATAGGTTGTATATAGGGAGATGAATGAAAATTTGACCATCTAAATAACATACAGGCACACCCATTTTCATCAAAATGGATCTTGAACCACCATAATAGATATTGGTTATATCAATATGTGTTTTTAGAAATAGTTTACATTAGAATTTCCTTGGGGATAGAAAAATGGTAAATAAGTATAATGAGAATATGAATATGATTTCTTCTTGAGAGACACCATTGATGGGGTAGAGTCTCATTTTTTTGAGTTGCAACATCAGGTTTGTAAAGTCATGTGTTTCATTATAATCTACTTGTTCAAGTCCATTAAAAATGATGTGCAACAGAGCACAAAAACTATTGTTAGTCTTTGAAGGATTCATTAACCTCATGGAAAGTATTTCTTCACCCTAGAGAAAAAAATCCAAGGATCTACCAAAAAGTGTGAGTGAAACATGACTTAAAACTAGTGTGGTTGTAGGGACTATTCAATGAGATTCAGAGGAGGGAAGCTAGCTCACCTTCCCACAGTGTCACTGCATATCTCTCACGCGAGGCCTTCAAAGCTTTAATGCATATTTCTTTTCTTTATCGATAGTCCCTTTCAGGTTTCGTGAAAAGAATTTTACACCTACTCATATAAAATAGGAAAACTAGTTTTAATATTACCTATACTACCTATAAATTTGTCCCCTACATTGAGCTAGCTTAGTCTGACAATTACTCCTTGAACCACCTACCCAACATATCTAGTATTTTAGTTAGAGATATGAAAGAACTAGAAACTAGACATATAATTTATAGTCAATCAACTTTATTCTCTGATGATATGACCCTATGATAGTTGTTATCTATGTTATATTATTCACTAAAATCCATATAGTCTTCATTCATGAATGATTAATGTGATCATAAATATTATGCACAAATAGAACATGATGATTCAAAAAAGAGGAAATGAATTCATTGATGGAGTTCGCCAAAAAATAGTGAAATATACCTACATCATTTTTCTAAATATCTTCTAGTATAGAATGATTCCCTTTTTATTTTATATCTCTGTATTTTCGAAACATGTAGAATACCTTAGAACAATAATTTCATATGTCAATTATATAATCTTTAATTTCGTGTGGATTTTTATTCGAAGTGATGGAGGTGGAAGGACTAGTAGTGACTAGAAATGAAAACTTATTGTAGATTGGGGGAAGAGACAATGAAGGATGTCCAAGGATGTGTCTTCCCATATATGATTACTAACCAAGAAGGGAATCCAAAGATATCCTACCACTATTATTGGATACCATTTAGTTACAGATCAAAAACATGGATTCCTCACTCCCATAGGGGTCTAGAGAGGGAAGAAGACCAAAACAATCCTTCAACTTTATGGAGTTCAAGATGAGCTACAAAAAAAACCTCCACACTTTGCAGTCACCATTTAACATTACATGAACCATATAATAATTTCATACCTACCATCCATATATAGTTTAATTATCTCATTAATAAATTGGTAAATGGATAGAATTGAATGGGGATCTGTCATATCATAGGCGGGGTTAGATAACTACTTATCAAACTTCATAAAAATCCCACCATGTTCTAACACCTATCCATATTTTCCCTAAGGAATGGGGTCACAAATACCTATTTATAAGATGAGTCAGAGATCACCCATGTCATTGTATCCCTAGTTAATGACTCAATAGTGATAGTTCGAGCTGGGATGGTTACAATTGGACTTGATATATCAAGATTTCTAGAAGACTTGAATCGTTGGGAGTGAGCTCAGTAATGTACTCTAATTGTCTCAACTAGTTCTTCTTTTAAACATCATGTTTCGACTCAGTACTATAATCTTATATTTTAGTTTAGTTTTATCATTTTATTACCTTTCTATGTTCTAAAAGATTTGGATGCCTTCTCCCAGGAGCTGTAATGAGTGATGAGATACTACTATTGAGCAAGTACATGTGTCATTACATCACTCTAATAAAATCTTTGTGATGGAATCATTCTATTCATATGATATAATTATTGGGCTTGGTTTTAATTTTCTTTTGGTTTAGTATCAGTACTTTTTTCATTATTTTAAATATCTTGAAGCATGACTAGAAACGTTCACTTTATTGAGTTATTCACTAGGCTTATCTTTTTTGAATATACTCCTTTTCTTTCAAAAAGTTATTTGTTTATACAAGTTGTTCGTGCAGTTTGGTATCAATAATTTCACTACTCTTATCGTTAGTGGTCATGAACCATTATAACATAAATGATGGTAGTTTCATGGTCATTGTAAATATGAGTAAGTGTTTTAAAATATGGTACACATTTCCACCATTCCATGCCATTGGAGTTCCTTCTTCTCATTACCAAATTCTCCCATGGCCCAAACTCTCACATGATGGTTGATGGTAGTTTTTTTGAAATTGATCCAAGGCCTTATTCAATATTTTTGTTGATATTAGATAAATGGGGTTTATTAAATGTATGAGAAGACATAAATTCCCTCCTTTACTTCCTATTTTATGGCCTTTAAGAAAAATGGTAATAGATCACTCAATGAACATTTTTCTCAAGAAGGCGTGAGGTGGTTCATGATGCTAGCTGCTCATGGATTTCCTACCAGTAACCATGTGTCATATTTACATTTCCATTCAAAGCACTATCTATACATAAACCCTATTTACATCCTCTTGTATCGTTTTGTTAGTCATAGTACCTACCTTAGACCATGACCACAACCCGATAAAACTACAATCTTTCATGCTATCTTGATGACACCTACGATTTCATGATTTCCAACTAAAGAAGAATCATAGTAGTAACTGTAGAACCTAGATTTTACCTCCCAAAACCTACTAGCTCTATTAAACTAGTTTTCCCAAACTAGTTACCCTTATATTTAGTCTAGTATTATTAGGTAGGTGAAAAGGGTATTGGTAGCAGGCCTTTCCCCAAATGTTGAAAACTAGTAATTACAAGGTAACCAAGTCTAAGATACATAATTAATTCCAGGTGCCCAATAATTAGGGAGTACATAAAATAAAAGAATTATCCTATTGATGTAATGAATAACTATAAATAATTCATGTAATCTCATTCTAGTTCACAAGATTCGTCAATTCTCAACGAGTTTCAGAAAACCAAAATACCATCACTTCCATCATACAGAAACACTGATGCTTCTACTAAGAAACATGGTACACAATTTTAATTGATCATTTAGGGACCTATCACTGAATTGGATCCCATGAAATCCACACTAATATAAATATACCATTCTATCTCCACTTATCCAATCAAGTCAAAAATACACCCTTAGGGTAAGGAGGAGATTCCCACTACTATTTAAAAGAATGGAATACACCCATCATTAGTTTTTTTCGCAACCAATACTTCTTAAATTAAATATCAAAAAATCTATGACTTATTCCATTTCATTTTTTATTTTCATTGGGTTGGACACTAGAAAAATCAACCTTGTGGGTATTGGGAGCCTAACATCCAATTTTATGTGATTTGGATGATCATAGAAAACTAGACTGATCAAATGGAGGACCAACATAATATAAGGAAACAACTCATAGATTCTTTGTCCTTTGTGGTTATTCAGTATCCAAATAGATTTTTTTGAATGATTGAGATATTTCCATCCATTCCACTGTAAACATTTCTATATCTATTCAACATGACACCCATTTCTATGAAGTTCCTTCGGTCGTATAAGATGTCAGTACAATGATATTATTGGGTGATACCTTGAGTTAATCTCGAGAGACCCATCACACCATATGGAATTATAGGTGGATGTTTAGTGGGTTGTGTAATGTCTCGGGTAGGTGGAGAACTGTTTGACCGTATGGATAGTTCATCAAGAGGAACCAATAAACTATCAAATCCATAGAACTATGAGCCATCCATATCACCTCAAATAATACACGCACATTGTTGGAAATAGAAACATTAGTCTAATTAATGCATATAATGTTATCAAATTTGATCCAAGGGAACATATCATTCCATAGGATTCATTTCTATTTTTCATAGAGTTTGAACAAAGTTACAGATCTGATGTTATGGTTGTTTGAAGTTAGACCGCCAAAAAAAGGTCACCGAAGGACCGTTGGTGGAGCCTAGTTCATGGAGTCCTATTGATGGAGTCCCATATGTGGAGGTCACATTTTCATAATTCATTTCACAGATATATGATTCGTGAATTTCCCTTTATAAGCACATGAAGGCATGAAGGTACTTCTCTGTATAGTGTCATTCTTAGTCATGAAGCACATCACGGCCACATGAATGGTAGAAAGAATCTTCATGCGTAAAAAATTAGGATTCATAGAGCCGCACACATTTTTGAATCCCAAAAGTCATTGAGGTAACCTAAAATCTTAATGAAACACCATTCCTATAAATACACCCATTATTCTGAAATTTGTGGGATGTTTTGTGGCCATTCATATTATGAAATCTCTCCCAGTTCATGACCCTCCTATGGTTTATTAGTTAGAGTGAAAATAGAATCTTGGAATAAAAGATTCAAAATAATACCTGCCTTCTGTTATTAAGAACCTCCCCATAAGGTGGATATTCCTATGGAGATTCCATACACCATTATTAAAGGAATACGACCCTCGGAAGAATAGAAGGCATCAATAAGTGTCCAACCTTCATGATTCACTCCCACTCCATCGTGATACCCTGAGCTTTGAGATTCCCCAACCTTCGTGAGACCTTGAGCTCTGAAAATACCCAAATTTCATGATACAATGAGGTCCATGAATCCCTATTCATCAAGATACCCTAAGATCCACAAAGCCCTATCCATTGGGAGATCATGAGCTCTACGAACCCCTATCCTATGTACCCACCGGTCTATACCATGGGAGATTCCCCCCTACCCACAAACCTTCTCAGTATCATTGATATCCCGAAATCCCTATCCTCTGACTCAGTACCTTCACTACCATCACCAAACCCCATGAAAAAAATGCAGAGTTAGACAACAAACACATCACATGACACCCATTTCTATTCATACCATAGAATAATTCTCTGGTATAAGACACATGCCTTCCATTGATAGGAATTTTCCTCTTATTAGTCCCCACAACATCATTTTATATGATGATATAATGGTCCTCACTACATGAGTTTGAAATATAGTGTAACCCACAAGGTGATAGTATTTTTCCTTATGTTTCATCCATAATATGCCTCATTCAATGTTCATGAGACAACCACCAAGTAGAAACCATGGAAATACTCATTAGGTGTAAGACCAAATCATATACAGCACCCCACTAGTGAGTTGAGATTCCCACATGACCTGACATGATGAAGAAAGAATGGGTAGCATAATTAATAACCCTGATACACCTCGTCCACCCCCATGGTAATTAAACTAAATTCCTACCCCATGTAATGGACATGAGATTACCTCAAGACCTTACATGCTAATGAAATTATGGGAACCTAAATTCATAATCCCTAAGCAAATCATCCATCCACAAGAAATTAAATTGTATTCCTACCCTATTCAATTGAAAAGGGATTACCTCATGATCTGGCATGTGGAAGGAATAATGGGTAGCTTAGTACAGATTCCCCAACCACCACATATATTAAAATTATAATTAAAATAAAACCATAAACTATTCAATAAACATGGTATTCCCTCATGACCTGACATGATAAATAAATTGTGGGAGGATTCCACATGTAAACCCCAACAATATCATCACTGGTCAATAGGGGCATGTTAGAAGTTCCAAGAAAAAAGCATCATCCACACCATTGATGCTTCAAAGTATCTCCTAGGAAGATGAATGTGTATTCACCAAACATTATAACCAAGATAAATCATCTTCTGAAGGTAATATTATGTTCATAACCCCCATAGAATCCCTCATATATGATACTTTAGTTAAACCAACATCCTTATTGTGTGACATTAAACTGCATGGATTGGTCTTTTCATGAGACCTTAAAGTATAGCATCAAACTCTATGGATTTTGATTCCAATATTCTAAACTGGGTATATAGGATTCCTCCCCAAGGCTCAATCAAAACCAATCGTAAACATAGGTGATCCCCCATAAAGACTTACCTCCATGATCCACCTCACGGGGAATTCTGATCAACTTATCGGGTCTACTTCAAGGGGTGTCCTGACCAACCATAAACCTTGGTACTACCTCATAGGGAATCACCTCCAAGATCCACCTCATGGGGAACTATGATCATATTTTTCAGGTCCACCTAAAGGGGAGTCCCGACCAATGTTAAACATAGGTGCTCAATCTTATGGATGTACCTCCCAAATCCACCTCAAGGGCTATTCTAATCAACATATTAGGTCTTTCTCAAGGGGGATCCTTACCTATAGTAAACATTGGTACTCCATATTAGGAAATCACCTCCCTTATCCTCCATAAGGGGAATTTTGATCAACTTCATAGGACACCCTAAAGGGGAATCCAGACCAATGGAAGTCATAGGTACTACCTCATAGGTACGTAACTCCCTAATACACTTCAATGGAAGCTTTGATAAAATTCTGGGGTCTGCGTCAAGGGGAATATCAACCAATAGTAAACATAGGTGATCCCTCATGGGGAAACACCTCCTTGATTTTCCTCAAAGAGAGTTCTAATCATCATCTGGGGTCTAGCTACTTGGAAAAAACATCCCTAATCTACCTCATGGGGTGTCCTGATCAACCATCATGGATCAGTATCAAGAGGAATTCTAATCTATAAACCCATTTTCCACATACATGGGGAATTCTTATCCTTTTACAACCCATCAAGGGCTGGCATCTTCCCTCCTAGGGACACACATACTAGATTAACATTAAGGGCAATCTAGATCAATCATCCCAGATCCATCTCAATGGGGTGTTCTAATCCGCAATCTCGGGTCTAACTCTATACAGTTTTATATTCCATTGGAAATGCATCCATTTGAAAAACCATCCCTCCTAGGGATGCACCACGAAAATTCACCTCTGGGGAATTCTGATATATCCTATCTCTACAAGACATTAAACTTGTGCCCCAAGTCCACCTAATTGGGGTGATCAGATCCAAAACTATGTGTCCACCTTCTTTGGGTTTTTTTGATCAATTACAAAACCTTCCTTGTGTGACATAATTTCTTCTAGGGACGCTACTCCTAGGTTTGCCTCCATAGGGGGTTCTGATCCATCTTTCATGTCCCCATGAGACATCAACCAAGTTATCCTCTACACGTGACATTAAACTCATGCCATGGGTTTTCCTCCATGGGGTGTTCTTTATCCAAAACTATTGGTCCACATCCATGGGGTGCTCTAATATATTGGTAAATCTTTTTGGTGTGACATATTCCCTCCTAGGGACTCACCTCCCTAGTCCACCTCCTCGGGGCCTTTCGCTCCATCAATCAAATCCCCATAGGACATCAATATAGTGACCATCTCCACAAGATGATAATATCACGTTGTGATCTATATCAAAAATATGTTTTGGCATTTCTATAATGTATGTATAACATGTGACCTAATTCATTATTCCTACACCATGGGTATGTTTAGTGTTCCTAAGGAAAAAACACTGGATGACTTACTCCCTTGGAATTGAATGAATGATGGAAGACACAGGATGCCTTAGGTATCGTACCTAAGATACCTCATAGAATATTCCTCTATCATTAAAAGAATAAGTGCTCCCATAAAATTAACTACCCCGTGATTGAAAAATGACTCCTTGGGTTTCATTACCATGATTTCTTATATGAGATTCCCTATAAAGGGGAAGATCTTACAATTTCCTGACCTACCGAGCATCTAGAAATGCCCAAACATGATCAAAGTTACCATCTAATCCAAAAAAATGATGTTTACCTATCGATACAAATAAAACCTAACTATCCAGCATACACATTAAGATAGAATCAATAATTTGTGTCATGAACATGAATGAAATATTTGAGAGAGACACTAACTTGGTGACAAGCTCTATAGAGTATTACATTGAAGAAGGATCCAACATCCCATCATCTCATTTCAATAAGGCAGCCAACATCACCCTCCATCATGGTGGAGGACACCCAACTTTAGAAACCAAGAATGTGGGGAAAGAAACATGCATCATTTAGATGATGTGCGTCGTTGCTACTACTGAGTTGGAAAACACTGTTTCTTACCCCCCAAAATGTCGAACCTCCCCAATGATTTATACTAATGTATTCATGAGACATTATTATATTTTTCTATTCCAATGGTGGAATTTATACTTGGATAGAGTCAAAAGGTCCTACCATGATAGGATTTTCCTATGAACAATGCACTGATATTGAAAATTTCATAACAAATCATTAAGAGAGAGACCACACACCTCAACACATAAGACCCCTACTTATTAGATTCAGTTCCACCATGATAGTCATCATTTAGTTATTACAAAAAATAATATAGTAATCTTGGAATATATATCCTTCCACATTCATGTGGGTGATTCACCTTATCTCACATTTATTCATAACTTTATCTATAGGTCATGTTTGACACCCAAGACCAAAACTCACTCTAATCTATGGTTTCAATCATGACCAATTTAGTGAATTAGGTTTCCAAACGAACCACTAAAATAGTTTCTTTCCCATATGATTTTAGTACTTATTATACATTAAGATGGGGGTCACCACCATGTTCTTATTCCCACTACCACCTACTCTCAAAGAACCTGATTTTCTCGAGTTGAATATTTAATTATTCACACAACTAATCGAACTACTGAATTGGTGGTGAAATTGAAAATACTAATTATAATACATATTATATATAATTCCAGAGGATATGGCCTTTCTCTATGCAAAAAAGAAGGAAATTAGGTTCATTAATTGTCCATATAAATGACTACACTCTTTCGTGAACATTATCGTGGATTCGAGGAACTAATAATACCCCAATATAAATCCTTCATATAGTCATTAAACATAAAATCATCCAATTACTACTTGATGTATTCAAATGGTAGCTATTATTGTAATATCAAGGGCCCCATAAGATCTCTCCAAACCATCAATCTCAATAGATACTTGGAAACACACCAACAACTCTATCCCCTATGTCGTCATAGCATTCCTAACCTAGTAGAAAACCTGTCTTCTTTCCTTCATCCAACCTATACACAACCCTTTGGTGTCATATTACAATTTGGTCATTTTACACCTCGATTCAATGTCAACTGAGGTACCATATGCATTCTATGACCCTTAGTTCACTCGGTTTGGTTGGTGTGGTGTATGTGCCTTTAGACTTGTCCTACTGATGAAACTCAATAGTAAAAAACCCACCACTAATACCTCATCCCCATGACCATTCCTCCAAATTTATTCTATTCAAAAAATCCGAACTATCTCTCCTCATTTAGGGTTCCCAATTATCTATCAAGATACAAACTTTTGATCAATTCATTCAATTGATTGTTATATAGTCATAGTTCTAGTACATATATTATACTGGGGATATTATCATTTTTTGTTAGAGTTTATATTATGATATCATAATTAATAGCTTATGGTTTTTCTACTATACTGAGTTGGGGGGATACGATGGTAGTATTTCCCCTACATTATAATGGTGTGGAACAATGTAATTGGTGTTTAGATAGTTGAAATAGATGATCTCATCTTTATGTTCCACACTGCCCCATGCACTATATGGAATGTTAGGAAACTAGTCATCCTAAATTTCTCAAGCCCCACTATCTAATCCAACTGTTGGGATGGATTGAAATATGGGAACATACTTGAGTATATACAGATCCTAGGATCAAAATATTATTACTGAATATTGACCATTTACTTTGAACATAAAAATCATATCCCCAGAGCACCGCCAACTCTATTACATTAGCCCTTCAATCTAACATTTCCTAATGGGAAGCATTTGTTTATATCATATCATATCATATAATAGTAGTATTATCAATCTATTGGATGGGTGAAATAGCAAAGATAGGTACCTTGTGTAGTGGGAGAGTTGAAACCTTATTGATCCCCTTCGAAAAAAGGGTTTTTGGATGAGATGGTTGATCATATCAATATTCAAAAAGAGTCAACTTCACCACATGCTGAACAACCAAGGCCCCAAGGATTCTACTTGACTCCCTCCACTACTATGACCACTCCACTCCAACCCTATTTAACATAATCCACAATTGATACCTTGAGGTTTTCTATTGGTGTATTGGTGTTTTATGTTGTACGATATTACATTCCAATGTCATGTCACCCTTTTTGAAACTATGGAGATATCCCATAATGGGACAAGCCATTGGCCCCTCTGACATGGAGCTATACCCTGTTATAGTGGAATGGTAATTTTTTATAGGTGTGACACTGCCCCATTCTCCCTTGGCTACTCGGGGCTACAGATTCTTTGTATATAGAATAGATGGCCATACCACATCGATTCCCACTAACCATACAATTTGAAACCATTCCATCGAGTAGTAATTGTTTTTTTTTAAAACAAAACAAGTAGTATATACTCAGTCAAGTTACATTGAATCATAAGAAAGGTTCACATGAGTGTAGATGAAATACACATGGGGATGGTTCTTTGAACGATATGTTAATGACGGGTTGGATTGAACTATCTGGATGGTACTCGGCCAGCTTTTCAATACAAAGCGTAAAGTCATGATTATTACCACAAATCTAACCACACTAACCATAATATGCTCTACCATGTAGTTTAAATTTTCTTAGTTGATTTATATTCCCTTTTACTGCATAAAATTTTATGCTAGAGGAACAGACAACCCAATTATTAGGCACATCAACTACTGTGCCTATAATTAAAATATTCCTTCTTTTTCTGGTATGATGACTATATTTTTACTACTAAGATATGTTATGTCCTCATTTTAGGATAAAATTCTAGATTTATATAACTTTAAAAATTTTTAATTGTATCCATTCAGTAAAAATAGTCCAAATACTCATAATGGAAGAGAATCAACCTCAAATATTACTGGAAGCATTGAAACAGAGTTATATCTACCTTCATCCAATGAACAATCGCTATGGACATCTATATTACAATGAACCATTGATTCCATTTTTTCATCCCAATCCATGAATGATGATATTCCAATTTCATGAACACCACTCACCTAGTTTATTTGTAATTTCATGAGGTACCACCACTGGATGATAGGTGACCAATAATGGACCATTTTCATAACTAATAATAAACCATATCCCAAGGTCATACAATGGCATGATTCGATTCCCAAGAATATATCAACCTAAAAACCTTGCCCTCCATACAACAAAAAATATTAGTTCCCTTCCATATGAATTGAATAATTCTCGATAATCTTCATTTGACAACTAATTACTTAAGAACTATGAACTTTCCAAATGGAGTTAGAGATCCCCTAATAAATTGTGTTAAATATCACATTTTTTGTCCCATATGGATGTGTATTTAGTTTCTTCCTCATCCTCCAACCCCAATAGCATTCTAGAACCAAGACCATCTCTATTGAAACCCCACAAACTCCATGCCATCCATACAGTATGTCCCCAATTGACCACATATCCTAGTCATAAGTCAATACCATCTTATTAATAAGAGTAATGTGTTTGCCTTCAAGACTGTAAAATTACCTATGTTATCAACTAGATCACCATCTTAAACCTCATCTATCTCACTTAGATTGTGCGGGTGCATGCCAAGAATTGTCATTCACACACCATGACCTTTGTAGGTACATGATTTGAACCTTCAGTCATTCAAGTCATGGCCCTATTAATTCTATCCCATTCCTTAAACCCTCTTCAATCACTCTATTGTCATTGAAATGGTCCGCATTTATTTTCGAAACACCATTTTGATTCAATGTATCATCATTGTCATCTTCCCCCCAACAACTACAATGAAAAATACACCAATCTTCTCATATGTAGAGTAGGAAATGATTGGCCTTTTGAAACCATCCATTACAATGATACCAAAAACCCCAACCCAATTCATAGTAGTAAGAGTTTCCATATTCCCAATTGTGCCAGGTGATCCATGAAATTGCACCCCAAGCTCATATAATCAATTACCATACCGAAACACCATCAACCCAAACATTATATATCTACCATAGGATACCTGATTCATGTATACCAATGAGTAATCGAGATACATGAAGTATCTGAGTGGGTTCCTATTCTTCCGCAGATAATTCACACCAGGCAATAAATGGTTACTTCCCAGTGCTCACTAACTAAGGAGTGCTTGAGAGAAATGACTCAAGAATCCAATTGAGTACCTTGAGTATGGTTTAATCACGGTTAAATCCAATCCCTTTTAATTTAATAAGTTTTCATGGGTCACATAAAAATACTTTGATATTTTGATTATTATTTTGAAATGATATATCCTTCTCTCTACCTTCACTTGCTCTATATTCTGATTCTGATGTTTATCAAGTGAGTCAAAAGTCTAGCCTATCCCTATTATCAATGTCTAGTATTTAGTGTGATAGGGATATCCTAATTGATGTTTGTTACCTCATACTCAAATAATAATACTAATGAAAAATTCTATCCCCCGTCAAAACATCAGAAGGTTCAGAATCTCAATCAACAACCATTAACAACCTCAATAGGATAACTAGTTCAAACTCAATCAAGAAGTTTAAGTGATGCATTCAAAAATACCTTCTGATACACTTTAACTATATATAAAATTTTCACTCTATTTACTTTTCCTTTGATTGTGTCCTTCATGATTTCCAAATATCAATATTTGGTGACCAGAAAGAGTAGTTGAAGAAGCTATGTGGTGGTATCATGATTCAATATTTTATTTCACCATTATATCATTATGTTAAAATAATTTTCTATTTTATGTTCATGGTATTGTAAAAAAATTTAATTCATAATCAATTTAGTTATTTTGTTTTTACTAGTTTTAAAAATGAAAATTATATTTTTTTTGATTATTTCATTGTAGGAGGAGGTGCTTTGGAGGGCCAGGGATGATATTGATGAAAATTCGGTTGAACTGCAAGGAACCACAAGGATACCTATCCACTGTTTTTCACATTTCTATAAATAAGTACATCCATTTGAGATGAAAATATTTATGTGGACCCAAAATTCATTGTTCAATAGTGAATATCAAGACACCCAAGTGGGCTATGTCCATCTTGGGGCCCTTCTGAAACTACTTTGTTTAGGGAACCGAAACTGCACAAATTCAAAACATAGGTTCGGTATTTTGATAATATCCACTATTACAGGATTCCAATGGGTAAAAAATTTGACATGGAGATATCCAAGAGTCATTAAATCAAATATACTATTTTTCTCATGTAAGGATATGGCCGTTTACTAGTCCACAACAGATACAAAAATGGTATATAAAACATAGGGTGCCCAAAACCACTACCCATTTTGGATATAAAAGGGAACCATGGGAACCTCATTGAAAATTAAACTAGGAGGAAATATTATGATTCATTGGAGTAATAAAGGAGTCCACTAATCCCTTCTTAGATTTAGGAGGTCTTTATACTCATAGGGATATATTAAATAGATTTTAAGTTCCACACGTACTTCCTCCACCTCTTGATGGAGGGATAAATGGTGGGTGTTCATTATGAGGGAGTTACACACATTTTAATAGAGTTCTGAAAATTATAATAGCTAAATTATTGTAGTTTTATGGGTTAAAAAACATATATGTACCTTATATTGTTACCTATTTTTATGTTTTTTTGGATTCTTTTGATTGATATGCCCTTAACTTGTAACCTATATGCGAGAGGTTTTGAGTGTGGGATTTATGTTGTTCTGATTGAGAAACACAAGAAGCCTTTTCATACCCAAATTATAGTGATTTTAATTTTCTTTGGAAGTTATTATACCATTCAAATTGGATGTAATTTTTCTATATTGTTTTTATTTCATGTTTTGGTTCTTTAAGTATTGATATAAAAGTATAGATATTAAACATGATTCCGATTAATTTTCACCAAAGAGTTACTCCAAAACTAAATGAGTGACAAATAATAATGACCAATAAGTGTCTGTAGTGAACTAAAAATTAAACCTTTTATATAATATTTTTTAAAAGCCACTTGTTTTTCAACTATTAAACCTTTTAAATTAATTTATTTTCTTAAAACATTTTTCCAAACTTCCCCATTCTGTAGTACTTTTTATTAAAAGTAGAAACACTAAAACTATCAAATCTCCTTGAGAGATGACCTAATGTCGTACCTATAATAAAAATCAACTTTAAAAACATAATCAATCATAGATTTCTTGCAACACAATCACTGTGATGATAGATGAAATGAAGTCACACTTTTTATTCATGTATATGGGGGGAGATCAAAACTATCCTGAGGGGTTCCTTTGTAGTTTCCTGAATGATATTGTTAGGTTTTCTGTAGAGATTGAGTATCATTACTATGAACAAACCTACTCAGTTTTATCCCCATGTATATGGAAATCAATCTATGAGGCTACATAAACATTTATACCTATTTATGTGTTATTAGTTCCACAATGTCAAATAAATTGATGGGGGTTTGAATTAGGGTATGAATGATTAAAACTACCACCCCTTTAGATATTGTTTCCTAATTAAACAAAACACACTTATCTAATTCTCCCATAGAAATATATGAATTGAAATTAAATTCAAATGACACAATGATTATATGTGGTTAACACCCAATGGGATACATCCAAGGAGCATTCAACGACGACATGTCGATGTACCAAATCCACTAAAGATCACTTCTAATTACAAGGTTAATTCTAGATCACATATATGTACAATATCACTACTGTTATAAGATTTAGGTTCATCTCACTACATTCCTAGGGGTCACTCCCTTTTTTAATTTCATTGGATCTCTGCCGATGGGAAGGAACTTTGTCTTCCCCTTACATTGCTCACAGTTATTTAAAGAGATCCACACATCTTTTTTGGACTTCTAGGCCCTTTTATTATCTTTAATAAATTCATATTCCACTATATTTGGATGGTCTATTGAAGTCCTACTTTCATCGATTGATTAATACCACTTCACCAAAGTTGTATTGGGATGCTTCAAACTTTCGAACAACCATAGGATGACTTGAATTAAAATCTACTTCAATGAACACAAATTTTCCTTTATCATGGAAAAAACATGTGATCCACTTATAATATGAATAAAACTCTTAAAAAATCAAAATTGTTATGCAATCAACTTTTTGTGTGCAACTCAATGTTTGCACTCAACTTCAATATTGTGTGTAACTCCCTACTTGAGTGACAACACACTACTTGTGTGACACTCACTACATGTTAGATATAGAGATCTAATTTTCTTTATGTATTGATCATAATGAATTGATTGGGGAGTCACTAATATATAATAATATTTTGGGGCCATTCACGTAGCCCTCACAGCTTTTCCCTGAGCAATCAAGTCCATTCATTCAAGTCTCTTCTAGGGAAACTCACATTCCACGCAGCTCCATAACTTTCAAGACCTTATTTACTGTGACATATTTATATGTAATGATATAGAGAATCTCTTTTGACGCCATAAAATAACTTGGAACCCCAAATTTTCAACAAACACAATCAACCCAAAAAATTATGCAATTTTACATTAAGGGATTTTATCCCAACATGAACTACCTTATATCAGAGAAGTTATAGGTATCGAGTGTTGTGTCCCAGAATATGGAATAGCTTATAAGTTAAGGAGTGTTTCTATTATAGTAGTAAGAATTGGTGACCATAGTATATGATAATCCATCCATAGGGGATTTGTATTCCTTTCCATATCTGTATTCCATACACAAGGTCCCTAACCGCTAAGAGTAGGGGGTCACAAATGAAAATGTTTGTTCAGTTCCATCTATTATAAGTTCTTTGAATCAATCATTTCACTCTCTATGGTTTAGTTTAGAGTATTTGGAAAAAACATTGACCATTTAATCTCCCTATTTACCCACCCATTCTTCCAAATATTCCAAATTAAACCTAGTTGGGTTGGTCACTAGATTACAATATCAATCATGGTTTTCATACCTTTGGTTATTATTAGTTTTGATACAATTGATCTTCTAGTTCAATGTATACTACTTACTAAAGATTCGAGTTGTGGGTTGGTAAGGTCCCCACTAATTGTTGATGGATAATGGTATGTATTTGATCTTGGTACATAAATCATCCTATACCATTCCAAACAGAATCAAGAAAAAGAGAATAATAAATTTTAATGATATATATATATTTGCATAATAGAAGAAGTGAAATTAATTGGATAGAATTGGAATATGTGGATAAATATGTATTCATGATTAATGCATTACTATATAGGGTGAGTCTTTTGACTACATAGTAGTAGGAAAGTATATATTTCTTCATTAGTGAGGGGAATCAGCTAGTGCCTTGAAAGAATATGTAACAGATGAGATAGAGAATCTTGAAGAGTGAGAACAGAGAAAAACAAGTAGGTATTAACATCAGAGAAAAAAGATAAATGAATAGAATCAGATATATCTATTTCACCTGATCCATCAAGAAATAATTGATTGATGTGAATGGGTTTCATTAGAGGAAGAGTAAGACTCAATGGTATTGCCTCTATGGATCCACATTTTTGGAATATAGCATTTTTAAATCTCTAAACACTAAATTTCCTTCATGTATTTCATTCATACACATATGAATCATTTCTTTGTTCTCATTACCCTTTCCACAATTACATCATAATCAGATACCCATGATGAAATCAGAATGCTAAATATTTTTTTAGAGTTATGACTTGGATAGTTCTTGTAGACTAGTTCTAACAGTGAGGTTCTTCTATGCGAAGGTGTATCCATGTTTAGTCAGAAGGTGGTATCACCCTAACTAAATGGTATCAATAGCATCTGAACACCAATCATTGGTGTGAATTTAGTCCACAACCACATAAACTGACTACAAGATCAGACATACTATTCCAACACTTTTTTCCATACAATACAACATTTCTTCCACAATCCTCACTAATTCAATCACCCCCCATGGATAAAGGAATATGACACCTCAATTCATTAACCAATTGTTCTCTACATCATCCAGACCTACAACTTGTTTTGGTTAAATGAGTGGCATGTTCGTGACCTTATACCATTTACCACATTGAGATTAGGATGAAACACAATGATCATGGTTAGGTTTATTGTAATTATATTAGAAACATGATTCTATTTCTATTTCTAGGTCTTCATACGGCCATGTTTCTTGTTATTTCCAAAAAAATCCGAGTTACGAGGACAATATTCAAGGGGATGGTCGAGAATGTAATTTCTTCCAATGATTTCCTCACGTGTCCTCAAATAGGCCATTCATATATTCATATAGAATAAAAAATAAATCAACAAGAGTATATAATATTCATCATGGTAGGTTATAGAAGTATACCTTTATAGTAGTAATATAATAATAGAATCAAAGATGAGGATGAATTCGATCCATTAATTCGATGACTCTCATCATTTCGAACCATTCTAATATGGTGATAGAAACCTTTTTGGTCCTTTACAGTCGTAGAAAAAGGAAATTCATGATTCAAAGCAGCTAAAAAGGCATGTATTTCACATTATCATGAAGATATCTTCCTAAAAAAATAGAATACCAAATATTGAAGAAGAATACAACCAAATTGTTTAGGGTCGAGCTCCAGAGTCTGTCGATAATATAGGTTTTATGATTAAATTAAAACATAAATATCATTGTAATCCTAGAATATAGATTAATTCTATTTTCTTTACCTGTCCTATTTCCATTTCTGGATTCATGAAAAAGATTGGTGGGGCTCTTGATTTATCTTGAAGAGAAAACATGTTCTCATTTTTATCAGTTTCTTTGGTCAATGTGGTCAGTAGGTACTTCCATTTTTATCTCTTCTTCAATCATATTTCATTAAACTACTAGTTACATACATAAAATATTTATCTTTCTAAATCTGACTCTTGTATGAGATTCCTTCCCTTTTCTCAAGGTAGAACCGTATAAATTCAATGAGAGAGACCTTAACTCAAATGGAAGTAGTAGTGGCACTCTCTAAAGAATGTAGGAGAAATAAATGGTAGTTAGCCCCCCCTATTTTTCATGATTCTTTCTCTTGATGAAATTCATGTGTAAGGGACTACTAGTGTAGAGTACTAATAGAAAAAAATCCCCGAGAGATCTGCCCAATAATGTAATGACTCTACTTTTTTTTAAAGAACATGTCTATATATGGATCCTACTAGGAAAAAAGGTTATGTGTACTTTGAATGGTCAAATAAACAAGAAAAATGTCCTTAAGGATGATTAAATTTCATTCTTACTACCTAGAACATTGAAAGGATAGGTTAATTAGATTGTATTTCTACCATGAACATGTACCCTTTAAAATTTATATTTTTATCTTTCGTTCTCCAAATGTAAATGAAAGAATATCTTGTCATGCTTTGACTAGTATATGGTCTGGCTCATCTCAAAACAAAAAAGGTATATGTGAATGTTCAAGGGGTATTCCTAGTTAAGATTTAATGTTGAATGGACTATGCTTCATAACTAGCATGCATGAGAAATTTAAAGGCCAAGGAGAGTGGTGTGAATTAGTTTCTTTGTAGTGGGGAAGGGAAATGATTATATAAAATTAAATAATTATTTTTAAATATACCTATAGATATATAGAATAGAAAAGTATACAGACTTTATATTCTACATGTAACCCCCCAAACTTCCACGGTAAACTTATCTTTGAATAATACAATAGCTTTCGTTGTATGCAACTTCGATTTCTAGTACACCATGACAAATCAAAAAAACCATTTTAAAAGAAGTTATGAATAGTAATACACAATTTTTTAAATTTTTTAAATTTTAATTTTCAAAATGGAATTCATTGTTGTATTCGAAATATCAAAATTATATTAGGGTGAAATTTCAGTAATTTCCTTAAAACATTCAATTTTTGGAGAATAGTGAAAAACACTACGTTATTGTTTAAAACAAAATTATATTTAAATAAATATTATATTTATTTAAATTTATTTTAAAGTAAAAATAGATATATAATACCTATAATAGTATAATCTAATTCATTGGTGTCATTTTATTAAAATATTAGATATCTAAAATTCTATTGAACATTTTAACGTCTTTTACCCACCTTCTAGGAACATTTTCAAATTTCAATAAAACACAATTTTACCGCTTCTGTAAATTGAATTTCAAAAATATGAGAGACAAAATTGATATTAGTAAGTAAAATGTGGTTCAATTTGATGTAAATAATATTTGGTGAATAGTAACTTTTGAATTTTATTTACCACGATTTAAAGTAAATAGAGTAATTAAAGGTATAAATAACATTATAATCACCCTAAAATATGTCATAATTCTATTGGATAAGTTTATTTAGACCAAAATAAACCTTATTAATAAAATATTATCGTTTTTGATCCACTTTTATTAGATTAGGACATTAATTATATTTTATTTAAAGAATAGTTAAAAGTGTTAAATTCATATTTTAATAACTAAACAATTTATAATATAGGGTTTTACATAATATAAATTCGACTATAAATATTAATTATAAATATAAAACTATTTCCTACATTATTGTATTTTATTTATAATTTTTAGAAATTAAATAATAAATTTTATTGACAACAAAATGATGATGTTGTAATTAACTTATTAATGAAATATTAAAAAAATTGATATTATAAATATTAAAACAAATGTAAATTGAAACTTTTGATTCATTATATGAATTTAATATGTGAATATATAACTTTATTATTGATTCAATATATTTTTTTCCAATAAATCATATTTTTATGACTTTCAAAAAAACCAAATACTAAATAGTGTCAAAATTGACATAACTGAGTTTTTAAAACAAATACTATTATATTAAATTATATAATATTCCTAGAAATCTAAGGCTTGTCCAAAAGACATATTTAAATATAAATATATCATTAATTAACCACCTGGGGTTATATTGGAATTTTATAGTATGTTTATTAACCATGTAATATAAAAATACATGAAGACTTGGTAAAAGATAAACAATTTAACTAAGAGATAAATAAAACATATATAGTAAATATGGTGACCTAAACTTGTATAAAACCTATTGTTTGAGAATATTTCAACACTTCCCCACTATATCCTTGAAATAAATCCATTTTAATCCATTAGAATCCTAAAATGATTTTATAAAAAAAAATATTTCAAGCTATTCTAAAATGACCCCCACCACTCCTTTAAAAGGGTACTTTCCCATTTATTAATTTCACACCTCCAAATCCATTTTTATCGACCAAAACATACTAAATTATCCTAAAAACTACCATCAATTAATCATATAGGCCTTAATTTGATCATAAATTCAACCTATGGGGCCCTTTTGATCAAATAAAAAGGAAGAACCAGAAGAAGATGTAATTATTTCATCACCTCATTCAGTGTTTTTTTCTTCATCCACAACCTCTATCTTTTGTTTTTTGCATACCAAAATAATAAATCTAGTAACTTCTACAAAGTGTTTTTTTATTATATATATGGTACTACTGTAATCATTATTCTATCTATCTTATGAATGACAAAGTCACCACATGTGCGTACGTACAACTTACTGTCTCCACGTCGTGGTGTAGTTTGTCATTCAACACTTAATTATTTGGATGGGTACAATAGTGAGTATAATTTAAGAAAATAATAATCAAAATATTTTAATGGTTATTTATATATAATATACCATCTAATTAAAAACAATTTCACTATCAATGTAATGATATTGTCACCCGTACGTACGTACGACTTACCATCTTCACAACGTGATAAGATTTCATCCCCCATTGTAACCATTTGATAATAATTTTCATTTAATGATTAAAAATAATTTTTAAAACATAATATAAATACGGATATGAATCAAATAAATCATATTCATAACAAAGAGGACTTGCATAAAAAAACATATAAAGGAAAACTAAACAGTTTACACCTAAAACAATGATACTACAAAAATATCATTAAAAGAGTGGTATTAGAATATCATATATGATATCAAATTTATGTATGTAGTTATATTATAATTTAATAAAAATTATTTCACCATTATATAGGATGTTAAAGTACCATCGACTATGGAAAATTACAAGGTAAGGGTTAATTTTACAATTTCTATATTATCTGAGGTTGTTTATATATATGTATCTATTGGGACTTATTTATCCTCCACATCCAGGTTTCTGATAAATGTATTTCAAAAAAATTAATATTTTCTAGACTATGGGTTAATTTCATTTATTCCCTTGTCTTAATTCTTATAAAATGTTTTGAATGGAATCTTTCTGTCGTTTTCCAAAAAAAGGTACATTATGACCTTTTCAGAAAATTATGGAACGAATGTTTTTTAACTTATACGGAGGGTAAAGCTATATTTTTCCATCTTTGATGCTACCCTTACACGATCGTAAGAATATTTTCAAAATAAATATTTTCTTTTATAATTAAATGAATTTTAAATGATTTCAAAATTTGATGGGATATTTCTCTCTAATAGTTTTTATTTCATATATATCAACATCCTTTGATTAATTTTACGTTAATTTGAAGTTGAATTTTTATGATACAATCTTTTATATAGTACTGAAGGTTTTTTATATGTTTGACTATGGATGTGAAATTTTCTATACCATTAATGGTTTACAGTTAATGTATTGACATTTTGAATGCTAGTTTTAATACGAATGTTTATATTGCGTTTCAAACATTTTCATATGAGGAATGCATTGGACTTATTAAGTGATGGGTAGAGCCTGCTATAGCTCCTCGATTCATTGATAGGTCTCATGAGTCAAACATGTGTCTTGGCACAAGGCCTAGACAATATCTTATTTGTAGTCTTGGCACAAGGCCTTGACTATGTGGTTATAATGTATGGCATTATGAATTCCATCATTATGAAATTATATATTTATATTACATGGGATTATTCGACTAGTAGAATATCCATTTGAATAAGTAAATGGAATTATTTGATTTATATATTTCATATTATGCTGAATTTTATATTTAAAAGCATTATGTTTTAGTCATATACATTTCCTTAAATGTTTATGCTTCTTTATGATAGTTTCCACTATATTGTTATCCTTAATGAACATTTGTGATAACCCCTTTCTTATTTTGTATTTTTTTTCTAGGATGTGAATATGTATACAATTGATGACTTGCAAGGATAGGATATTGGATATGAGTGTGTTATACGGGGACACATTGTTTTTTTTTTCATTTCATAATGTTACATAAAACTTATGTATGTATCTAGTACTTCCATGGATACTAAACTGATTGGTCTTTTAGGACATGATTCCTTGTATCATGAAAATGTTATGTAATAACAGACAAACTCTAGGTAACTGTGGACATGGTGTTATAGTTGGTATTAGAGGAAGTTTAGTACAAACATTGGAAACATGATTTGGAAAAACTCTGATTATTGAACGTTACTCTTTGATAAACTTTGATGATTAGAATAAAAGAACATCATAGAATTTAGGTAATGTAGATATTTTTTGAATTTACCAAGCAATACATCCCTATATGGATACAAATAGGTAGAGGTGGCTCTGGCAATGATGTATCTAGGGGTAAAACCTAAAAACACCTATTTGATCTTGACTTGAATGGGAACCGGTGCACAACAATGGGCATTGTTGCACTCTTGGTTATGAGACTCCTAGGTGATATGCTTCAGATAATTCACATTTTATTTACATACCATTATAAATGATTTATGAAAAAATAATTCCTCAAATAAATCTTTTTTTATGATTAGGGATTATATGCATAAATTGTTCAATTTATGTTAGGTATTTTTCTATTTTGGAATTATTTATTGTGAATCATAATCTAATCTACTGTATTCCATTTTTTAGAAATGGCACCTAGTGGAAGGAATGGAAACCATATCAACACAAGTCATCCGTGTAGGGATTTCCCTCCTACTAAAGATAATTATAGTGGAGCTGGTTAGGAAACTAGTGCTAAACAACTTATAACCATAATGGGACAACTCACTTAGGTTATAAATAATAACCATACCTGTATGGAGCACCCTGATCCACAACGTAGAGGATCAATGTTAGACTGATTCATGAGGAAACAACCACCAACATTCAATGGGACTACAAATCCATTTTTAGCTGAGCAATGGATATGTTCCTTGGGGAAAATATTTCAAGATTTGAGGAGTAGCATATTGGAAAACGTTATCATTGAAGTTTTTCTCCTCATAGGAGATGCAGATCAATAGTGGTCATTAATTCGAAACACAAAGTAGGATGAAGAAGTATCAAATATGGAATGAAGGGAGTTTAAAGATATTTCATTTTAAAATTACTTTTTTCGTGACCATTGAGTGGATATGAAAAGGAAATTTCTAAGTCCAAGGAAAAAGGAGGATGGGAATGTCACAAATTATAAGGATAAATTTTCATGTTTAGGAAGGCATGACGCATGTTATATATGTAACCCATGGAGTAAGATTGATCATTTATTTTATGGGTTAAAACTATTTATCCATTTAGAATTAGTCTCCAATCCTTCTTGTCGTATAAAGAAATAGTCTCATGTGCAATCAAGACAGATAATGAATTCTTGATGTCTTACGACTTTAGAAGAAAGCATTAGAAGAAAAGATCTATTGAACACTCTATAAATGGAAATAAGGGGAATGAGGGAAAAGATGAATTTTTATCCTATAGTAAATGTTGGAAGAAACACCCCGGTACTTCCCAGAAGGGAATGGGAGTTTGTTACAAGTGTGGTGAAAAAGGCCACCAAGCTCGTGATTGCAAGGCAAAGAAAGAGGCTGTCAATGTTGAATTCTATAGTTTTAAATAAATGGGGAATTATGAAAATTAATGCCCTAAATATCTAGGAAACCTACCTCATAAAAGTCCATGGGATCATGGCCAAGCTTATGCGATCACAGCTATAGAGGTCGATGTTCCGAATGGCATGGTGGAAGGTACATTAATCATTTCCTAAAATTTATCCAATGCACTATTTGATTCTGAATAATTGTATTCTTTCATATCTTCCCAGTTTTCCATGAAATTTAGATGTTTATAAATTGATTTAACCATGGACTTGTCAGTCAAAACTCTTAAGGGTTGTATAACTGCAATAATGTATTTTGAATCATTTACCATTAAGGAATATAAAAATGATTTATCTGCTAATCTCATCATCGTACCCATGATTTAATTTGATATGATCATTGGTATAAATTAGCTTTTGGACCGATATGTGAACATTTATTGGTAGAAGAAGAAGGTTAATATAACAACCATGCTTTTTATTACACACTTATACCTGAATTATTACATAAACTATTCACTTGATACAACATAGAAGATTGATAGGTCTAGGGAATTTGGGGATTAGGAACATTACATAACATCTTAGAACATAAAACACACAACATATTTATTGAAAACATCCTCTACATGACCACTACATTCCTTCGTACTTCTCATTTCATGGGATAACCTGACGACATGCATAAGAAAAGGGTGAGCTATAAAGTCCAGTAAGGGAATAAACATGGAATAACATGTGGAATACAATACATGTTAAAAAATAGTCATATCCATTTAGAATAAGATAAACATACACAAAAATGTGTGATAAAGCATGATAATCATAACATGGAAATGTGGCAACAACACGTAACATGGAATTAGAAGGAGCCAAGGCTCATTGCACATGGAGCATGAGTAAACCCTTATTGCACATGAAGAATTAGTAAAACCTCATTGAATTTGAATTATCATGAGTCAACACCCATTGAAATGACTTATCATGATAGTATACTTTACCCAATGCATTGGAGTGATATCAGGGCACACCATTCTTAAACACTTCATTTTATTCATAAGTGTTCCACATGGATCATATAACATTGAATCATTCAACATCATAAGTTATTCCATGATTAATTATTACGGAATAAATACATGAAAGTACCATTAAATAGGTATATGTTCAGAAAGTTTAATACCCTTGATAAAGACATGGGTATGGTATTCACTACACAATGATCTTGCCTTGAAAAAACGTGGTGCAATTTTAGCAGCATAAAAATGGGACACAAGGATTCATGAAAATATTTGATGAGATAGAAAAGTATGTCTAATAATATGTACATGAAATGGACAGTAATGGGGTAATATGGATACATTTCATAACAATCGTAATGGAATTTAGATGCATAATACAAAAGAATTACTTTGATGTAAAAGAGGAGAGAGAAATCCCTCACAAAATTTTAGCATGGTAACAGGTGTACATGGAATGATTTAATGAGAGAGAAAGGGGTCCCCCATAATCCAAAAATAAAAATGAAAGTATGGGGGAGGTGATAAATCATACGCCAACATTTTTAATTGAAAACAAAATGGCATAACAACTTAATGAAAATTAGACCAAAATGAGAAAGGAAGAAATCCCTTACTTGGAAGTGTGATCCCAAAGGCTTCGGAGAGGCTTGAGAGAGGATTATTTGGAGATTGGGGCACCTTTTCAAGATTATAGATAGATGACGGTAGGGTTTGGTTGAACTCCAAAGGCTTTGAGTGAAGATGAAGTGGGAGCTTGCGAGGGTTTATACAGGAAAAGAGAGTGAATTCTATATTATTTAGGTTTGGGAGACCTCACATTAAACTAATAAATACCACAAACCAGCCCATGTTTTTTGCCCATGGGGTTTTTCCAAGGGGAGTGGAAAACTATATTTTATAATTCCAATGGCCAAATTTCTTAAAATAATAGGTTTGATTATGTGGAGGTGAGTCACAATCTCCCGGAAAACAATTTAAAAAGACAAAATGTTTTATATGCATTGGAGGGTCCACAAAAGCTTTGTAAAATAAATCAAAAAATCGAAAATCATATTATATTAATTAAGAAAAATATATTCTTCGAATATAATGCTTATATTATTTTATTACCTCACTATTGGGTCATTATGATTTCATAAAACACGTTATATATTTAAATGGTATTTAACTTTTACCAAAAAATTAGATTTTCTCAGAAAATTATGAAAAAAATCACCGTTTGACTATTTCAATGTCATGATTCCAAAAATAATATTCATTTTACCAAAATAATTGTATAAATATGTGAGTTTTTACATTTAAAATAAAAAATGACATTTACCGAAAATTTATGGGTTTTGACAAAAATAGTTTTCAACCTTTAATAAAAATAACAATTGCATTCATAAAATTATATGATCATTTATATTTAATAAAATTTAATTTAATAATAATATTTTATTAAAATATTATTTAATTCAAAAATCCATTAATTTATCAAAATATATTTCTTAGATGAATATTAACTTAAAATACTATTTGTGTTTTAAAAACTATTTACAAAGTAACAATAATAAAATCAAAGCACATTATTTATCAAAAAATAATGTACATTTTCATAGTGATAGGGTCAGATTACATAACCCCTTATAACACCCGCATAAGACCAAAGGGTAAGGTGTGTGATGGTCACAGAATATTGGGGGGCTCGAATTACATTGCTCAGGTGATAATCTCTACCAACTTATACTTCTCTCGTAGTCGGTTTCGATCAAGCTTAACATGTTCAAGATCGGCTTGGGATTTGTCAAGAGAAAATCCCAATGAAGACACCTTCTTTCCGAGCTATGAAAAATGGGATTCATATGGGGAAAGTCTACTGGATGAGGCCATCACTTCCTTTGTATGAGTAAATTGGATTTATTAAAGCCATATATTTATACCAATCATGTGATCACTGTTCAACCACTATATTAGCAACGGTCACAATTCATAATGGTATATTAAAATCTAGAAACACAAAACCAAGGATGTTCCAATTTTATATAACCATAATAAGACATTTAATTATATGTAGATGAATTTCCATTAATGAAAGTTGGGGTAATTACAATCTTCCCCCCTTAAGAAATTTTTCCTCAAAATTTTCTTTTCCCGCACTAAAACAGATGTGGGTAACTTTGCTTCATCACTTTCCTCCAATTCCCATGTCCCTTCTTCAAGCTTGTGGTTTTTCTACAACACATTGATGAGGTGAATTGTATAATCTTATATAACTTTTTCTCTATGATCTAAGATCTTCACTAGTTGCTCCTCATAAGAAAGATCATTCTCGAGTTGTACTACCTCTGAAGGGAGTACATGTGAAGGGTCTGGTATGTACTTATTTAAGAGAGATACATGAAAAACATCATGTAATATGGCCATGGTAGTTGGAAGTGCTAGTCGATAGGCCACATCCCCAACATGATCAAGAATCTCGATGGGGAAAATGTGCCTAGGACTTAACATCCCTTTCTTTACAAACCTTACGACCTTTTTCCATGAAGATATGCATAGAAATACCATGTCTCCAACATTAAACTCAAGTTCTTGTCAATGGTTATCTTCATAACTCTTCTGTCGATTCTGGGCTACCTTGATATTCTGATAAATGGTTTTCATCTTCTCCATCATTTCTTCGACCTTTTCTAGTCCAAGAAGATTATGCTCACCAACATGATCCCAACATGCCGGTGTTCTACACCTCTTCCCATAAAGGGGTTCATATGGTGCCATTTGGATGGTCGAGTGGAAACTATTATTGTAGGAGAATTCAACCAGTGAAAGATGTTAGTCTCACCCTCCATTGAAGTCCATAGAACACGCTCTCAACATTTCTTAAAGTGTTTTGATTATCTGCTCAGATTGGCCATCAATTTGAGGATGATATGTCGTACTGATGTTCAACTCAGTATCTAGAGCATGTTGAAGACTCTTCCAAAACGTATATGTGAATATTGGATCTCGACCAGATACAATAGATAGTGGTACTCCATTTATCCTTACTAATTCCATGACATATATCTGTGCCAGCTGATTCAATGAGAAATCCTCCCAAATTGAAATGAAGTGTGCAGACTTTGTAAGACGATCCACAACAACCTATTTTTCATTGTTGCCATTGGATGCCTTCGGATGTCCAGTGACAATGTCCATGGTGATTTCCTCCCATTTCCATGCTGGTATGGGTAATGGTTGCATCATCTCCTTAGACTAATTCCTCTCTGCCTTCACTTGCTGACACACCAGTAACATTGATTTATACTCAGTGATCACCTTCTTCATATTATCCCACCAATAATTATCTCAGATATCTTGATACATCTTTGTTTATCCTGGGTGAATAGAGAAATTTTATCTATGTCCATCATCCCAAAGTTCCTTATTCGTACCCGGACATGATGGAACACATAGTCATTTCCCAAATCTCATATTTCCTTCTTCATTAACATATAACTCCGAAGATTTTAATTTTCTGATAGCTTCCACTCTCTTCTGAGTTCCTATATCATCATTTTGATCATCCTTTAACCTTTCCAAAAGTAGCGGTTGAGCAATAATTTGTGAAAGGATTTATGATGTTCCCTTATTTATGATTCCCATGTCCATCTTCATCAAATATATGAAAATTTGTTCCTTCTCAATTCTCATCAATTATATAATTGAAGGGTCCTTTGTACTTAGAGAATCTTCCACCTTGTTCTCTTTCCTAGGGTAGTAATGGATTGAGCATTCATAGTCTATGATCAGCTCTAGCCATCTTCATTGGTGCATGTTCAAGTATTTCTGTGTGAATATATACTTGAGGATTTTGTGGTTCGTATATATTTCACACTTCTCCCCAAAAAGATAATGCCACCAAATTTTTAAATAGAAGATCACCACAACCAACTACAAATCATGTGTTAGAAAATTCTGCTCATGAACTTTCAATTTCCTTGAAGCATATGCAATAAATTTGTCATTTTTCATCAACACACAGCACATTCCCTTCTTCAAAGCATCACTGAATACCAAAAAAAATTCTCCCCTTGTGGGTAAAGTGAGAACAGGCACAGGGATAAGCCTCCTTTTTATATTCTTGAAGCATTCATCGCATTAATCACTCTAGGAAAACATTACTCCCTTCTGAGTAAGCTTGGTAAGAGGGTTGGAGAATCATGAGAAATTTCTCACAAATCATCGATAATACCCAGCTAACCCCAAGAAGCTATGGATATCTGTTACTGATATTGGCCTCAACCATCCCTTGATTGCATCTGTTTTTGAGGGATCCACAGATATCCCATTGCTTGTGATGATATGGCCTAACAATGAGACCTCCTTCAACTAGAACTCACAGTTGTTGTACTTTTCAAAGGTATTATCCTTCCACAAGGTCTCTAGTATAGTTCTTAGAAACTCCTCCTGATCCTCCTTGGTTTTGGAGTATATTAGAATATCATCTTTAAATACTACCAAAAATTTGCTTAGTTAATCCCTAAATACTCTATTCATCAAGTCCATGAATATTTCTGGAGCATTAGTGATTCTGAAAGTCATTACTATAAATTAATAGTGCCTGTATATTGTACTAAAATCAGTCTTGGGGATATCATCCTTCTTCACCTTTACTTGGTAATATACCGACCAAAAATCGACAATAGAGAAGTATTGAGTTCCATGTAGCTGATCGAACAAGTCATAAATTTCTGGGAGAGGATACTTGTTCTTTATCGTGATTTTTTATGCTCACGATAATTGATGCAAAGGCACATTGACACATCCTTCGTCTTGATGAAGAGGACTGCTGCACCCCAAGGCCAAGCACTTGGGTGTATAAAACCTTTAACAATATTTTCCTTTAGTTTTTTCTTCATCTCCTCAATCCCCACAACATCCATTCTATACAGAGTCTTGGATATTGACAATTCCTCATGTATATGATCAATTGAGAATTCAACATGCCTTCTTGGAAGAAGACTAGGAAATTCCTCGGGAAACACTTCAACAAATTCCCTCACAATAGGCATGTCTTCAAGGATGGTTGTCTCCTTAGAATCAATCATATGAGCCAGATATGATTTTCATCAAATTCCACCATAGGGAGTATGTCAAGGGTCTCCAGTAAATTCAATACACAGATTATGACAGAGGAGGAGTTATATTTTAGGGATGAAATGATTTTCCCTTTTTTCGTACTCACCGACATCTTCACATCCATGATTTGTGGTGGTGCTGGGATTGTTCTACTAAACTTTTAGTATATAAAATAATGCATAGAACCTAAATCAAAAAAGAAAATTTGATATTCTTGAATGAATAACTATCGTACCTATCACCACTTTTCTTTCGGGGTTCAGACAGCAGTAGTGATGGAAAAATCCCCCCCTTCATGCCTTGGATGTTGTTGGCTACCTTCGAAATTCCTTGGCTTAGGGATATGATTTAAAGGATACCCTAGTTCTTTGTTGTTTTAGCAATGAACAACACATTGAGTTTAGAATGGAGTATTCCTCTCCTCTATTGAAACTGTGGGTTTTTCTTTTTGGCAGTTAACAGCTAGGTTCCTTTCTCATCCGCACCTAAAGCATTTCCTCGTCCCTTTCAGGATATTTTCGAGGTGCTTCTTTCGGCACCTTGGGCAAGTGGGGTGCTGGATCTTCATAGAACCATTGAATTTATGCATCGGACCTCTAGCATTGAATTCCACCTTACGCTTCTTATCCCCATGATACCCCTAATATTCTCAGATCTCCATTTTTACATTGAGGGCACATAATACAATTTCCTCATAGTTGTTGAAGTCACGAATCATCAGCTCTTTCTGTAGGCTAGGTTTCCGACCACCAAATAAGTGGTAAACCATGAATTTAGGTGTAATGAAAAATAATAAGGATTATCATGCAAGCCTTATGAAGTTTTCCACATATGCTCTGACATATTTTTCATCTTTTTTCATGAGGGAAAAGAAGTCCCTTTCTATCTTAAGTCAGATGGTGCGTGGAAAATATTTATCAAAAAACATATTCCGGAAATCCTTCTATTCCAACCCCTCGATCTCTTCCTTAGGATTTGTATTTTTTTTCAACACCCACCATTGATCGGCTTCACATTCCATACGATAATAATCCAGAAGAACCTTCTCTTGTTCAGAACATTGAATGATGGATAAGATCTTTTCAATCGATTTGATCCATTGTTAGGTAATTGAGAGATTAAGCGATCCATTAAAAGTAGGAGGCCTTTTTCTCATGAATCTCTCAATAGAGAATAGTTATTTCTTGGGGGGGGAGGTTGAACGTTCCCCTTGACCCGTGTTTCTATTCAAATCTTGAGTTAACTGAGAGGGAAGCGTGACAATGTTTGTGATTCCCACTCCCATCGGATTGGGCATCTTATTTGCACAACCATCACATTGATCTTTACATCGGTTGTTAGCCCGAGTCCTCATATTAACATCCATTGTCTATAATTAAAGGAATGTTAATGGTAACTCATAAAGATTAATCCAAGGAAAAAACTATGGACTTATAAATAACTTTTATTTCCTTAAATTATGAATCCCTAGGCTTTAATCTACGCTATCCATGATCTAGTTTCTAACATATATTCATTGGAGAGTTTTTTTTAATTTCCTTAACAAGGGTTCATACTAATATTATGAATTAACCAAAGAATATCTCCTAGGAGTGGCATAACCAAGAGTGCAGCAAGGCTCATTGTCATTCCCTAGTTCCCATTCAAGTCTAACTAAAAGCGGTGTTTTCAGGTTTTATCCCTAGGATACATCTTTGCCAGAGCCACCTCTACCTACTTGTATCCAAACAGAGATGTATTTTCTTGATTAACCACTTACTCAATACTCACCAATACTTAGGGATGTTTTTATTATACTTATTCTTGTATTTAAGTCTTCAATAAGGTTTTCTAATCCTAATCCCCAAAAATAACTAAACCTATCCTCTCAAACCAACTATAACAACCCTGATTTTTATTACACACTTAAACCAGATTTATTACATAAACTCATCACTTGATACAACATGGATGATCGAGAGGTATAGTGTCATTGGGTCTTAGGAACATTAAATAACATATTATAACATAAAACACATAGCATCTTTATTCAAAAATTCCTCTTCATGAAGACTACATTCCCTCATACTTTTCATTACATGAGATAACCTGAAGGCATTCATAAGAAAAGGGTGAGCTAAAAATCCCAGTAAGGGAATAAACACGGAATAACATGAGGAATACAATACATGTTAGAAAATAATCATATCAATAAAGCATATGAGAAACATGAACATAAAGGCATGATAAATCAATATAATCAAAACATGGAAATGTGCCAACAACACATAACTTGAAATTAGCATGATCAAAAGCTCATTGCACATGGATCATGAGTAAACCCTCTTTGCACATGAAGAACGAGTAAAAACTCATTTCACATGAATTATAATTAGGCCACACCCATTTCACATGACGTTTCATGATACTATATTTTACCCAATGAATTGGAGCGATATCTGGGCGCACCCTTCTTAAACATTTCATTTCTTGCATATGTGTGCCACATGAATCATATAACATGGAATCAATCAACATCATAAGTTATTACATGATCAATTAATGTGGAATAAATACATGAAATTACCATTCAATAGGTATTTTTTTTGTAAAGGTGAATAACCTTGATAGAGACATGGGTATGTTATTCACTACCCAATGATCTTGGCTTGGAAAAACGCTGTGCAATTTTGGCAGCATAACGGCGTGACATAAGGATTTATGAAAATAGTTGATGAGATAGAAAAGGGTGTCTCATCATATTTACATGAAATGGATAGTGAGGGGGTTATATGGATACATGTCCCAACAAATTTAATGAAATTTAGATGCATAATCCAAAAGAATTACTTGGATTTAAAAGAGGAGAGATAAATCACCCACTGAATTTTGGCATGGTAACAGTTGTACAAGAGAGGATTTAATGAGGGATAAAGGGGTCTAACATAATATAAATATAAATAGTACAATATGGGATATGTACTAAATCATACCCCAACATTTTTAATTGAAAACAAAATTTAATAACAACTTAATGAAAATTAGACAAAAATTATAATGCAAGAAATCCCTTACTTGGAAGTGTGATACCAACAGCTTGGGAGAGTCTTAAGAGAGGATTCATGGGAGATTAGGGAACCATGGGAGGATTCAATAGATGGTAGGGTAAGGTTTGGTCAAACTGAAAAGGATTTGAGTGAGTTCGAAGTGGGAGCTTGGTGGGTTTATATAGGAAACGAGAGGGAATTCTTTATTATTTAGGATTCGGACACCTCACATTAAACTGATCAATATCAAAGACCAGCCTAGGGTTTTTTCCCATGGTTTTTCCCAAAGGGGATTGGAAAAAATATTTTATAAGGCCAATGGACTAAATTCTTAAAATTATAGGTTTGGTTATGTTGAGGTGGGTCACACTCACAAGGAAAACAATTTAAAAAGATAAAATGTTTTATAAGACATGGAGGGTCCACAATGGATTTGTAAAATAAATCAAACATATATAAAATCACATTATATTACATATAAAACATATATTTGCCGATAAAAATGTTTACAGTGTTTTATTACCTAACTCTTGGGTCATTATGATGTCATAAAACACATTATATATTTAAACGATATTTAGTTTTTACCCAAAAATTCGACTATCTCAAAAAATTATGAAAAAATCACCATTGGATAATTTCAACATCATGATTCCAAAAAAATTATTCATTTTATCTAAATAATTATATAAATATGTGAACATTTACTTTTAAAATAAAAACCAGAATTTACAGAAAATTTATGGGTTTTGAAAAAAACTGTTTTCAAACATTTATAAAAATTACAATTGAATTCATAAAATTATATAATAATTTTTATTTAATAAAAGTAATTTAATAATAATATTTTATTAAAATAATATTTAATTAAAAAATCCATTAATTCATCAAAATATATTTCTTAGTGGAATATTAACTAAAAATACTATTTTTGCTTTAAAAACTATTTACAAAGTAACAATAATAAAATGAATGCACATTATTTATAAAAAAATAATGTACATCGTCATAGTTCTAGGGTCTTGTTACATAACACCTTATAACACCCGCATAAGACCGAATGGTAAGGTGTGTGATGGTGAAAAACTCTTGTGGTGTCTTAGATAACATCACTCGGGTGGTAATCTCTATTAACTTCCACTTCTCCCATAGTCGAATCCGATCAAGCTTAACGTGTTCAAATTCGGATTGGGCATGGTCAAGAGTTAAGCCCAATGACTCCACCTCCTTTCCGATCTTCGACAAATGGGCTTCATACGGGAAAAGTCAACTGGATTATGCCATCACTTCCTTTGAATGAGTAAATTTGATTTGTTAAAGCCCTATATTTATATTAATCGTGTGATAACTATTCAACAACTATATTAAAAATGGACACAATTCATAATGGTATTTTAACTTCCAGAAACATAAAACCAATGAAGTTCACATTTTATATAACAATAATAAGACATTTAAATAGATCAAGAGGAATTTTCATTAATGAATGTTTGGTTCAATAGTGTTACAATTTTTGATGATGGTAAAGAATACCGTATCTTTAGAAACAAATGTCACCATCTAATTCTCATCTAGATACACACATAGTAGCTATAATAAATTAAATTATTGGGGGTAAGGGAGTGAAATAACTATGGGAGAGGAAAATAATGTTCAAATATAATATGTACCTATTGTTCAAGAATATTTTGATGTGTTTCCAAAGGATTTACCTAGACATCCTCTTGAATGATAAATTGAGTTTTCCATTGATTTAATTCATAGTTCAAGGCCCATATCAAAGACCCCTTATGGAATGGCCATTGTGGAATTATTGGAACTAAAGAAAAAACTAGATGAGTTGAGTAATAAAGGATTTATTCACCCTAGTTTTTCTCCATGGGAAGCCCCTGTTCTTTTTGTTATAAATAATGATTGATATATGAGGTTGTGCATTAACTATAGAGACATCAATGCTATAATAATAAATAACAAATATCCCCTACCCCGCATTGATGATTTATTTGATGAAAATCAGAGAGCTCAATATTTTTCAATGATTGAACTTTGATCTGGATACCATCAGTTGTGTATTAAAAAGGAAGACATTATGAAGACAACATTTCGAACCAGAGACATGAATTACGAGTTTACAATAACTCCTTCTGGACAGACTAATGCACCCAATGTTTTCATGGATCTAATTAATAGAGGTTTTAAGGAATGTATTGAAAACATTGTAGTTGTATTTATTAATGATATCTTGTTATAATAAAAAAATATATGCATATCATGAAAATGACATGTGCAATAATCTAATGAATATTAGAAGAAATAAATTATATGGGATGTTTAGAAAGTATGAATTCTGGCTTCAGAAGATTTTGTTTCTTGGCCACAATGTCTCTAAGGATGGAATCTATGTTGATCTTTCTAATACTAGAGAAATACAAGAATGTCCAGCAACGACGAGTATAACTAAGGAACACAGTTTTATTGGCGTTTCATCCTGAATTTTTTCTGATTGGGAAAACCATTAACCAAGATCACACGTATAGGGGTTAAATTTGTTTGGAAAAAATTGTGTGAAGAATGTTTTGAAGAAATGAAGATAATATTAGTCTATGATTTTATCTTGAATCTACCATCGGGGAATGATGGGTGTGTTTTTTATAGTGATGCCTCAAAGAAAAGGACTTTGTTTTTTCCTTATGAAGAATGATAGATTTATTTACTATGCATCACGGTAGCTAAAAATTCATGAACAAAAATATCATAATCGTGATATTTGGTTAGAAGTTGTAATATTTGTATGATGATATGGTGACATTATCTTTATGATAAAAAATGTGAGATATATACCGACCACAAGAGTATGAAGTATATTTTCTCACCGAAAGAACTCAACATGAGGTGAAGTTGATTTCTTTAAATACTAAAAGATTATGATTTCACTATACAATACCACATGACGAAGGAAAATAAAGTAGAAGATTCTTTGAGATGAAAAAATCATAGAGTTCTGAACAAGATCAGAGTTGAAAGGGATCCTATTTTCATGGATCTAGTAAAGATTGATATGGGAATAATCATGGAAGGTGAAACATCAATATGTTTTCAAATGCTTTCCAAACCATCTTTACTATAAAGAATATAAAGTTCTAAGACTGATGATGAGGAGTTTCAAAATAAAATTAATGTTGTGAGTGATGGGATATTGATCGACTTTGAATATGAAAATGTAATTTTGAAATTTCGAAAAAGGATTTGTGTTCTTGATATACTTGATCTTAAAATGGAATTGTTGGATGATGCGCACATCTCCAATTTCTCTATACACCCATGTTGCACTAAAATGTATAGGGATTAGAAGGATCATTTTTGGAGGGACAACATGAATAGAGAGATTACAGATTATCTGTCAAGATGTATATTTTTTCAATAGGTGAAGGACGGAAGACAACATCCTAGAGGAGTCATGAAACCTCGTTCCATAACTGTGTAAAAATGGGATGATATTATGATGGACATAGTCATTGGCCTACAAAAGACACCTAGAAGAAATGATGCAATATGGGTCATTACTGATTGTTTTACCATGTCTACACATTTTCATTCTATAAAATATGATTTTTCTCTTGAACGTTTAGCAAGACTCTATATTAAAGAATTTGTAAGACTTCATGGTGTACCCCCTATAGATTATTTCTGATCATGATCTCCTTTTTACATCAAAATTCTGGAAAAGTTCTTCTGAAATCCAAAGATATGGAACTTCATTTTAGCACTGTCTACCACCAGCAAACTGATGTAAAGTTAGAACTGACTATTCAAACCTTAGAAGACATGTTTAGATCTTGCTTACTTGAATTTCAAGGTAAGTGTGATCAATATATACCTCTTGTAGAATGTTTCTATAATAATAGCTTCCATTCAAGTATTCAAATGGCACAATATGAAACATTATATGGAAAGAGATTTCCCCCACCAACAAGTTGGGATGCTATTGGTTAAAGAAAACTCATTAGCCTATAGAATGTTGAGGAAAAAAAATAAAAAATTGAAGATTCTCCAAACCCACATCAAAGCATCTCAAAGTAGGAAAAATTTCTATTACAATAACTGAAAGAAGGATTTAGAATTTTAAGTAGGTGATCATTTTTTCTTGAAGGTATATATATGTAAGTGTGTTATAAAATTTGGTAAGAAGGGTAAATTAAGTCCTAGGTACATCAAATGTTTCAAAATTATAGAATGAATTAGAGTTGTAGCTTATCATTTGGCAATGCCGCCATGTCTCTCCAAAGTTCATGTTGTGTTCCACATATCACTATTGATAAAATATATGTCCGACCCAACGCATGTACTCAGCTATGAAGAATTAGAACTAGAACCGGATATGCCTTATTGTGAAAAGTCTATCATGATTATTGATACCAGAGAAAAAGTGTTGAGAAACCTAACAACTCGCCTAGTAAAAGTTCTTGGGAGAACCCATAAATTTGAAAAGGCAATGTGGGAACCTGATGAATTTATGATGAAGAACCACCTGAATATTTTTATGAAGTAATATTCAAGAAATTACGAGGATGAAATTATTTGATGGAGGGGAGAATGTAACACCCCAAGCTTCCACGGTACACTTCTCTTTGATTAATACAATAATTTTCGATGTACGCAACTTCGAGTTCTAGCACACCACGACAAATCTAACTAGCCATTTTAAAAGCAGTAATGAATAGAAATATCCACTTTTTAAAATTTTATTAATTTTATTTTTCAAAATGGACTTCAGTTTTGGATTTGTAATTCTAAAATTATCTTAGGTTTATTTTTTGGTATTTTATGAAAACATTCAATTTTTGATGAATAGTGAAAAACACTACATTGTTGTTTAAAACCAACTTTTATTTAAATAATTATTAATTTTATTTAAATTGATTTTAAAATCAAAATTGATACATAATACCTATATTATTTCAATGAAATCCATTAGTGTCATTTTATAATAAGATCATATATATATAATTATACTCAACATTTTAACTTATATTACCCACCTTCTAGGAACAATTGCAAATTTGCATAAAACATAATTTTACCACTTTTGTTAATTTAATTTCAAAAATATTAGTGGTATGGTTGACATAAGTAAATAAAATGTGGTTCAATAAAATAAAAATAATTTTTGATGAATAGTAAATTCTAAATTTTATTTACCACAGTTTAAAGTAAATAGTGTAATTAAATTTAAAAATGATTTTATTATTACCCTAACATATGTCCGAATTCTATTAGATAAGTGTATTTCGACCCAAATAAACTATAGTAATAAAATAAGATCCTTTTTTATCCAATTTTATTAGATAATGACATTTATTATATTTTATTTAAACAAGAGTTAAAAGTGTTAAATCCAAATTTTAATAACTAAACCATTTTTAATATAGGTTTATACATAAGATAAATTCGACTATAAATATTCATTAAAAATATAAAAGTATTTCATAAATCATGGGATTTAATTTAAATTTTTTATACAATAAATAATTAAATTTATTTATGACACAATGATGACAGAGTAATTACCTTAGTAATGAAATATTAAAATAATTGTTATTGTAATTATTAAAATAAATATAAATTGAGACTTTTGATTCATTAAAACAATTATATAGATTAATATGACATGTTATTAATGATTCAATATTTTATTCGAATAAATAATATTGTTATGACTTTCACAGAAACCAAATACTATATAGTGTCAAAATTGACACAAATGAGTTTTTAAAATAAATACTATTTCATTTAATGATATAATATTCCTAAAATTATAAGGATGAGAAAAATGACTTATTTAATTATAGATATATAATTAATTAACCATTTGAGGTTCACTTGGAATTTTATAGTATGTTTATTAACCATGTAGTATAAAAATTCATGAAGACCTGGTAAAAGTAATACTATTTAACTAAGAGAAAAATATAAAATATAAGGGTAATATGGTGACCTAGACTTGTCTAAAATCTACTATTTGAGATTATTTAGATCCATACCCACCTTATCCTCAAAATAAATCCATTTTGATCCATTAAAAACCAAAAATTATTTTATAATAAAATAGTAATTTAAGATTTTTCTAAAGTGACCCTCACCTCTCTTATAAAAGGGTACTTTCCCTTATCTTAATTTCACAACTCCAAAGCCATTTTGCTCAGACAAAACATACTCAAATATCCTCCCAACATCCCTAAATTCAACCAATAGGACTTAATTTGATCAAAAATCAAACATAAGGATCCCTTTTGTAAAAATCAAAAGGAAGAACCCGAAGAAGATATGATTATTTCACAACCTCTTTCAAAGTTCTTTTCTTCTTCCACTACCTCTTCCTTTGTTGTTTATATAAAAAAATAATATTTCAAATACCTTATACATACATTTTTATTCTTATAAATATTTTACCATACGTGTGTACGTACGACTTTCCATCTCCACGTTGTGGTGTAGTCTGTTATTCAACACTTCATTATTTTGGTGGGTATAATAATGAGTATAATTGATGAAAATAATAAACATAACATGTAATTTATTCTTTATATATAATATAACATTCAATTACATATTATTTCACCATAAATGAAATGATATTGTCACACGTGCATACGTACGACATACCGTCTCCTCGATACGATGAGATTTCATCCCCCATAGTAGCCATTCCAGAATAATTTTTATTTGATGATAACAGATAATGTTTATGAACATAATATAATTCTATATATGAATCAAATACATCATATCAATAACAAATCGGACTTACGTAACAAAACATATAAAGTAAAACAAAATAGTTAACACCCAAAACATTGATACTACTAAAATATCATTAATAGAGCGATATTAGAAGATCATATATGACATAATATTTATATATGTTATAATTATATAAATTTAATAAAAATTATTTCACCATTATAGAAGAGTTTAAAGTACCCTTGAATAATAAAAAATATAAGTTTAGGGTTAATTTTACAATCTCATTATTATCCAATGTTGTTTATATGTAAGTATCTACTGGGACTTATTTATCATCCACATCTGTGTTTCTTATAAATGTATTTCAAAACATTTTTCAATTTATAAGACTATTGGTTAAAGAAATTTATTACCTTGTTAGTGTTTTTATAAGTTTTTTTGAAAGGAATATTTCCGTCTTTTTTCAAACAAGGTTCCTTTTGAACCTTTCGACAAATTAAGGAAAGAATTTTGTTTTTAACATATACAGAGGGTGCGGCTATCTTATTCCATCATAACACCTTCAAAGATTCCCTTACATGATCATACAAATATATTCAAAGGAAATGTTATGGTTTAGAATTACATGACTTTTAAATGATACCAAAATATAAAAGGAAATTTCTCTCTAATAGTTTTGTTTTCATCTATGTCTAAATCGTTGGATAGATTTTATGCTCGTTTAAAGTTGACTTATTATGATACAATCTTCTATATTGTATTGAAGGTTTTTGTGATATGTTTTACTATAGATGTGCTATTGTTTATACCATTCATGGTATATGGTTAAATTATTTACATTTTGTATGCTAGTTTTAATATGAATGTTTATATTATGTTTTAAGCTTTTTAAATGAGGAATGAATTAGACTTAGTAAGTGATACGTGGAGCCGACTATAGCTCCTCGATGCATCGGTAGGTATCAAGAGTCAAACTAGTGTTTTGGCACAATACTTTGAAAAAATATTATTTTTTGTCTTGGCACGAGGCCTTGACTATGTGGTTAAGATTTCCAACATTATTCATTCCATCATTATAAAATTATCTATCGATATTACATGTGATTATTCGACTAGTATAATATACACGTGAATAAGTAAATGACATTATTTGATTTATATTTTCAATATTATGCTGAAAATTATGTTTAAAAGGATTATGATTTAGGCTTATACATTTCCTTAAATGTTTATAATTATTTTAGAAAGTTTCCTCTATATTGTTATCCTTACTGAACAACAGTGATCACCCCTTTCTTATGTTTTATTTTTTCCAAGATGTGATGATGTATATTATGGTTGACATATAGGGATAAGCTAAGGCATATGAATGTGTTCTACGGAGACATAATGGTTTCTTCATTTCATAATGTAACATAAAACTTATTTATGTATCTATTACATCCAGGTCTACTTAACTGGTCAGACTTTTCGGACATGATTTCTTGTACATGCCAATGTTATGTAATAATGCACCGACTCTAGGTAACCTGGGTTAGGGCATTACATTATAATACCAAAAATATCATAACATAGAATATGAATGATGATTTGTTACACTTATCTACCTACATATCACATTCATACAATTCCTCACATATCAAAAACCATTGGGTAAAGAGAATAACAATAAAGATGATTCCAAGTAGGAAATGTACCTTCTAGTTCAGATCAATAGATCAAGTTTGGAAACCTCCTCTACTCACTACCACCATAGCCTAGATTACCAAACCCATGTAATAAGCAAGAAATCATATTATTCCATATCCCACATTGGTGTCTAAGTTTATCTAGCCTTGCCTTCCCAATTTCACCATCAACTATTCATCTCCATTCAATCATTTTCTTTATTTCTAACATCCTTTTGTGAGTGAATATCAATTAAATAAATGATTACACTACAGATAATTTATTAGCATATTCATTCCATGCGATAACACCTCATATATCCTATCCAATGTTTCTATTTTCATACTTATAACCACTTAGATCAAGAATTCAATGACTACTGATGGCATCGGTCGAGAAGGGTAAGTAGTTTATGGAAGATGAATGTATGTGGGGTCTACTTGGTGAAGTGATGTTGATTGGTATATCATAGATATCGAACAATGTAACCACATGTTATTGTATTAAGGTTATATCTTCTAAGATTAAAATAATATAAAATATTCTCTATTATTCTATATGTTGTACAGGAACCCAAAAAATATAAAATATAAATTCCAAAATGGGACTTGGTTTTTGGACCATCCTGGACTCTCCCAGTAGTATTTATTCTATAAAGGCTCAGTGTTGAAGCTTTTTCTTTATGAAAATCTAAATTTATAGGACAAGGGTATAAGATATATAACCACTCTATGTCTTTATTCACGATTATGGAGAGTCCCATGTGATCCATCCTTCTTTCTTTGAAGACATTTTTGAATTCACACTTTTTGGCTATGATGCACAAGATGAGACTAGCCAACTCAATAAATTAGTAGGAAATAGGGGTATAAATACTATAGTATATGAATGAGAAATGATTTCCACTAACCTCAAAATCCCAGGATTTATGATTAGGACTTGAAGCTTGACCAAAACTGCCGTTTCTAATTTATCCATTTTCCCTATTCTTGAGCTGAAATGAGGCAATTAACCTTCTCAACCACCACAGACTGATGTGAGAAAATATACTCTTTTTTTTGACTCATCTTGGAGGGTATCTGAACTATATGAATATGAACACTAATTCATCCATTAATATTAAATTTTAATTATATTTCCTTTCTTTAATTTGTACTTTCTTCCTTTTTTCAATTCCTATATCTTCCTTCTTAGGACATTTAAATGAGAAAATAATACAATATATAATATACCAAATAATGATAGGGAAGAAAATCACCAACTCATTCCTATAGTTTTTAAAGATAGATTAAATTTTTTTAACAGATATGGTTGTGGTTTGATAACAATTTGGTCGTCACTAGGCTAGATCAAATGGGCTCAAACAGTACCTCTTAATTAGATAACTATATTATATAGATTCATCCCCTAGTAGGGCAGAAGGATATCATCGAGAAGGTACTCTACTCTAAATGTGGGGATCTCATATTGTTTAGTTTCATCTATAATTTCATCAAAATTTTGTTGGTGATGATATTGATACAACCCGATGTCACACGCTCTCTATTTCCAACTTATTTTAGTGAAGAGAGGTGAGTTATCTAATGATAATTTCCCTTTCATCAGGTATGAGGTTTTAGGATCCCATCCTCTAGCACCGCTTATTCATCATTTCCACTATCTCTCTCTAAGTTAATTTCTTATTCTTTTTTTATTTCAATAATTAATTACATAATGGTTGAAATATAAAAATAATAAATGATTGAATTTCACTTATAAGATAATCATTCTATCCAATATGACTCTATTATGATATTTTTTAGAATCCTTATAAATTAGAAACATGACATTTAATCCTTCCTAGTATGATATGAACATCACTATGTTTAGGGTGGAGGATGATAATGAAATGAAAGATCATATATCAAAGACTTATGGTTTATTCCTCATATCGCATTGAACCTAAAATAGGTAGGGAAATGGTGCCTTCTTTGTATCTGAGCTTTATGGGGAAGGTATGGGCATAGGGAAAGGGGATCCAACTAAATATACATAAGAAGATTCTGACGCTATATAGTTAAAAATTGTCATACTAGAAAATAAATTTTTCATGGATTCTTATTATCTATATTTTTATATCTGGGGTCAAATATCATGTTCATAAGAGAGACATAAATAATTCATTAGCACCAACAACAAAAATAAATTATAGGAAATAACATAATGAAATGACGACGAACATCTCTCGCATCTCTTCCAATTCAAGGTGGGAAAACAACAACTCCATATACCCTACTCCAAGAAACTCAATTGATTTTCTATATCCACACCCAGGAGAAGCATAGATGGACAATAATGTATTGGGGAAAGCCTATCCCACTGTCAATAATATAAGATTGTCTAGTTTATTTCTTCTTCTATTACTACTTTTAGTACATAACTAGGTATAGTTATAGTAGATGAACATATTGATACAAGATAAGATCCAATTGACTAAGTAGTAAATAGCCATTATAGGGTAGTATAGGAATGAAAATAACAAGCTTTATAACTAATTATTATTCTAATAGCATGATGGTCATAAAAAATATCATAGGTTGGATCTAGATCAAGCTGTTGTTGCACCTGATGGAATGAAACAAAAATATGTTATAGGGTTCCTTGAGTCTAAATTGTCTATATTTTGTCGACAAATAAGAATTTGAGGCATCATAAATGGAATAACTAGGCCCAAGGATCATGTAAGTATGTTTTTTATAAATATGAAATCTAAATATTCTTTTTATTGAAATTAATAAGAATAATAATAGCCAAATCCACTTAATACGAGTTTAGTAGTTTATACTCTTTCAACTTCTATAATAATATGTAGCTACATGGATAACTTTAATTGACGTCAAGGGGCTACTTATTAACTAAAATATCATTTACCTCACCCGATTAGGAAATATATTACACCAATGCACACCTGAATGTCTTGATTCCTTCTATGGTCTTTGACAATAACCTTATTTAATGGGTGATCTCTAATATCTTTATCGATGAATAAGGGATTCAAACAAGAGAAAAATAAAATTATATGAATCAAAAATATGCACTGAGGCTTTAGGGGTCTCTTACTATGTCTCATCTATACTGAGAGTTGTAGTGAAATCTCTACAAATAACAAAAGAATCTATAGATTTACATCACAAGTTCAATGTAAGGATGGCATTGACAAGGGAATGTTCTATTATATTATACTTTAATGATGATCCTAATAGTCACACTTATGGTTTCCATTACTGAATAGGTGTTTAAATGTATACTTTCACCAAGAACTATACCACTAATTGTACAATAAGGATGAAACCAGAAAAATCACCAATTATAAGATGTTGGAGACTGAAAGAGATTTTTTGTTAGGGAAGGTTCATAGGTAGGAGAAGTGGTACATTCTGTAATTATTTTACTTGATTGTGTGTTCCTTTTAAAAAGAATATGACCAATGGGGGTTCAAAGGAATAGATCCTTGAGTTAGGATATGAATTCAATTGTAGGAATTGAAATATTATCAATAGTAGTTATTGATTTATTATAAAACACATAAGCTATTAAGAGTGAGTAGTTTTGGGTTAGTCATAGGGACTCCATCCGTAGGCACCTTCGATATTGAATAAAAAAACCTCATCTGAGATAAAGTGTGAAATATAATATCTAGTTGTTGTTTGGATTTCCTCTGAGCATACAAGAAAATGTTCCACCACTAGAAAGGCTATTATAAGAGGTTTTTATTTCATCATTAAAGATAATAGTCCCTCAATCATTTTAGATAAGGAATAATATAACAAGATTCAGTTTGGGAAATTATAAGTGAACTTAATGGGTGGGAATCCCATCAGAAAGAAAAGGACCCAAACGAAGAAAGAGAAAGTCCCAATGGAAGGAATGATAGAAAATGGATAATATAATCATATGATTGGAGATAGGTTTTACATAAATTATCTATCATTTTCAATCAATGAATCTATTTTAGCAGTAGAGGCACAGATAATTACAACCAAACATATGAACTGAAGAAGGAGACCACTTGAAATGAATATTCATCCATAGTCGTTCATGTAATATTTGATATTGAAAACTTCTTGATGTATTATTTATATTTATATAATTAGAAAGTGATAGTTTGTACTGCATGATACTATAAATGGTAGTGAAGTGGCAATGATAGAATGGATCGGTGGGATTCAAAGGGTATGGGGTGGTTCAAATGTTTCCCTGGCATTGGAAAAATTGGGTTAGCACGAAGGAAATCATAACATAACCAAATCACCTAACATTGAACAATGACATTTATTGAAAAACCACATGGATATTGAAATTTTGTATTTACTCTTTAGTGTGATTTTGGTACTTATCAAAACATCCTTTTTGGTTTTTATTCATATGAAATTATTATCCTCAGGAAATAAACTGTTAGGATAGAACAATAAAAGATATAATATTTTTATTATGGGAAACACTATACTCATGATCCCTTTTATGGGGATGATAGATATGATATGTTATTCTAGAAATCATATTTTTAAATTCTAATTGGGTCCCCTATAATGTATATTATATGGTTAAATAATTAATTGTTTTGGATGCTTCTTTCAAGTATTTTTCTTTTATTTTTCCAATAGTAGTGGAATTGGGTAGTGTAACTGTTTGGATGGTCTATCCACCAATAAGTGGCATCACAAAACATTCATGAGGTTTGTTCAATGTAGTGAATTATATTATTCATCTAAACTATTTATCTTCTACTCTAGGTGTGATTAGTTTTATTTCAATGATATTGAACATGCATGTCCCTATAATAACGATGAATAGATCGTCCCTCTTTGTGTGTTCTATTCTTGTGAGCACATTCCCCATTGTGTTGGATTGCCTCATTCTAGATAGGGTAATCACAATGTTATTAATCGATTGAAACTTCAATAATATGTTTTTTGATTCAGCATGAGGTGGAGTCCCCTTTTTAAAATAGCATCTCTTTTGGTTCATTGGATTGAAATGAAAATTTTCAAATTTAAATATGAATACACATTGTGCTATATACTGGGACTATCAACCTCCTAGTACTCCAACAAGGATCATTAGTGGTTTTATAGTAAAACATATATCTAGTCAAAATTTAGTATATAATACAACATTAGTAGGTAAAAATGACATAAAAGTAGTCTAGTCGGAACCATTGAGACTATATGTGAAATAGCAAACCCTAAATACTTATGTGAGTGTCTAACAGGAAATATCGATGGTGATGGAAGTATTAAAGATAGTAAACAAGAATATACATCTCCTAAAATTACTGTTGGAATAGAATATATATATCTACTATGATATATACAACATTTTCATGGTGGAAGTATTAAAATTTGATTAGGTGACAAAGCTTATTATTACTACCTACATCATCATGTTCATATGATGAAAATATTGAATTTTTGTGATAGTCATATTTGAATTTTTGCATGACTAATTCAACTCCATTGTGTATGTAATGTATTGGATATCCCTATCATTCTACCTATTACACTAGATGACCAATAAAATTGGTTTTTAATTTTCTTTGATAATGATGGTACCACTGGTATCACTATGAAGGATGAACTACTACAACTTAGTATTAAATTAAATTATAAACCTTTACAATATATATAGTATTATAAGGTAGTTGAAATGACTATAATACATAATTAATTACTCAATTCGTGGATCAAAGTAGAAATTTATATTAATTCGAACCGTGCTAACTAGAAATGTAAATTTTATAAGAAGTATGGGGTCTAATTCATAGATAGCGTGGATCATAATGATGACAACACTAAAATAAATGTTTGGATTTTCCAATTTATGATTCATTTTTTTATATTGACGGTGAAATTGAAATAAATGAATTAAAATAGAGAAACAGAAGAGTGAACAATTAGTTTTTGGGGGGTTTTTCTTCTAAATGATTTAATTCAACTTTACATGAAAAATAATTATTTCAAATAGATGTGAAAGAAAACAATTTCATCGATAGAAAAATGGTCATTACCTATAAAATTACCCTAAATCCCAATTCATCATGGTCAGATGGATAAAATTATCTAAATCACATTTGAAATTTATATTTTAACAAACTGTAATAAATATAAAGGTTAATTATATCATGAGTATGGGGTTGAACCCATAGAGAGCAGTGAACACAATGATGAAAACTCGCGACTAGAGGTTAGGTTGCTACAAATTATGATTTAATTTATTAAACTAATGGTGATATTGAAATATGTGAATTAAAATAGAGAAACCGAAGATAGGTGAATCAATTTCTAGGGGTGTTTTTTCAAAATAAATTAATTTAGCATCACGTGAAAAATAATTATGTCAAATAGCTTTGAAACCAAACAATTTTATTAATATAAAAAAGGTCATTACCTATCAAAATACCATAAAATCCCAATTTATAATATTTATGTGAATCCAAAAAGTTAAATTTCATTAATTTATGACTTCCAAAAAAACAGTAATCACATTAAATGGTTATAACTAAATCATATAAATCATGTTGGGGTTCATTAACTATTGAAGTGATATGGTCAATGATTCAATGGAGAATAATTTTTACTTGAGGGAACAACATAATACTATCAAATAAAATAATCTTTATAAGAGAAGGATGATATTTGTTTATTGGTATACACCTCCTTTAACCAATATTTCTCTCCACTATGGGGTTTAGCCAATTATCATCGGTTCTTCATTGGAAAAGAATAAACCAACACTCACAATAGTGAGATTATAAAATAATTAATGATAATTGAATGAAAGAATGAAATATATTAGAATTAAAACTCAAATAAATCCAACAATTACATTAATTGAATGGAAAGAAAAAAAACTTATATATGAAGAAATCCAGGTCAGAACCCTACATCAGCATCTTGGTGGTCAAGCCTCACACATGGAATGGAATCCATTTCTCTCTCGCTAGATCCCATATATATAGGACTTGATGTACCAATAAGGTTCGCTCAAGTGAAATATTGTGTTTAAGGTCTATTCGGGCAGGAAAAGATATCAAACCCATATCAAATGACATGATGGAAATATTCCTTTTTTGTGGTGTCGAGATATTAGAAGAAATGTATTCTGTTTACATGTCATGTAATCCTCATGAATGTTTTCATATCCTCGTGACCAATAAAAAATTCACATCTTTTAACTTTACAACGTGTATTGATGTTACATGATGTGTAAAAGGCATATTAAGAATTGGGATATCTGTTGCATCCTGATTATCCAGATTTTGGCATCCATTTGTGCCCCATGATCATTCTCAAAATATATTGTCACAGTGTTTCACTTCGCTCGTGGTGCGAAGTTCCTTTTTGTTCATAAATACCCCCTTTTTCTTTGGTAGTTCTCAAATTGTCAATCCTGGATAAGAATACAAAAAAAATTTATATATGAAACATATATTATTTTGAATAAATTAATATCCAATAGAATCACAAATAAAAACTATAAATACCCCATCCTTTTACACATATCATTACATGATATTAATCATAATGAAACATCGTATTACTATCCAAGGATTATTTAGTCTAGTGTATTATAAGACTAGGTATATAAAACTGAAAACATGGGACTAAATAAAACATTTATTTAATTAATCATTATAAAGAGATCCTAACATCCACTATTCCCATAGATCATCATTGGGTAACCTATGCATAACATGAACAAAGGGATGGACTAAAATACCAAGAAGGGAAAAACATTTTAATAAAGATTTAGCACTTGGGTTAAGAGGCATGGAATATTGATATAAAAAGGCCTGGAAAATGTGAAGTCATAACATATAAACATTGGATCATATAATAATGGAGTCATAATAATTTTTTAAAAATATAAAACATTTTTTTATCATGAGTCAAGATTTTATTCACATAGAGAAGAACATGTCAAGGTTACCCACCAAGACCATTACACATGGTAGCATGAGTCAAGGCTAACCACCCAGACTATTGGACATAACCTCTCATGAGTCTAAGCTTTACCCAATTCATTAGAGTGTTATCTAGGCTCACCCATCTTAACAATTTCATGAATATTATTTCCACATAAATAATGATACACAATCAATCATACATAATCATAGGGGTACCCATGGAAAGGAATTGGTATCATAATCATATCATAAAGCACAACCAATGGGTGCATCATAAATGTGTTTAAGAAAGAATGTAACATGGAAAATTAATAAGTATGAAAGGAATATACCATGCTAATTGATTTCAGGAAAATAAAAACTTGTAAAAAGAGTATGTAAGAAACATTATAATTAAACCTTTTAGTGCGGTTCAAAGGAAAAAAAGATCATTTAAAATAGAAAAGGGAATGTTATTTTATTCAAAACCAGAAATAAACAAAGAATTTTTTAATAATAAAAATACTGATTTTATGAAAACAATGGTGGCTTAAAATAGATGACATAGTCCACATGAAATTGGGAATGAATTTGGGAAGTTCCCTTAAAATGGGTTTGCGTATCGAGATGTTTTGTGGAGGGAATCATTTAAAAACCTGTATACGCCAAAAATCGAATGATGAATGGACAATTATACATGAGTTTTAGTAACATAAATAGAATTTAGAAGATATAAATAAACCTAATAGATAGCTTTATTTGGGTATAAGGAACGACGGTGCTACTGTAAGGAATAAAGGAGGTTCAGGTAGAATCTCATACCATAAGTCTGATGGTGTTTTAAAATTGATATTATTGACCTGAATAATAAAATTAGGTTCATTAATTAATCATTCCAGAACATATTTTACATGTAGTAGATTTATTATAACATTTTTTACTTAATTCATAAACTTTTTTATTGGTTATGAGGTTCGATTTCATTGTTTTGGTCCATTTATTTCATGATCTGTTTACTTATATACATGAAAAGATAATAATGTAAAATGAGCATTGTTGTAAATAGTTGGAGTTATATTTTATTATTAAAAAAAAGTTTACATGGTTGTAAATTTCATTTGGTTACATGGAGTTAAGTTGAATCATTATATAATACTTTAGTGATAACCTTTTGTGTTAATTGGCGGTTTTTTTTCAAAATGAGCACATTTTGAATTGTAAATGCAAACCATGTCTATAAAAGATTCCAGAAACATATATGAGAAATTATAAATATATTATATTTTGGTTCAAGCATAATAATGGTTTCATTACTGTAACACCCCGAGATTTTATGAAAAATATTCTTTTAATTTCATTAATGTCTTGTGTTTTATGCTACACCAAGATTACCTTGCGCTATACGCAACACCGTATTAGCTTGCAGTATACGCAACACTATTCTTGGATCGTGTTACACACAATTTTGATAATAGTTATTCTACGCAAAATTGAGTATATATATATATATATTTAATGTATAAATGAAATATGGTTGGATTATGTTATACGAAACAATGATGGATTCTTGCACAGCACGCAACCCTGACTTGGCTTGCATTACACGCAATCGTGACCTTCCTCGATAGCGTGTGTTGTACGCAATACCAGGTTTTACTAAACAATGATATATTATTATAATATTATAATGAACTAGCCGTTATGAATAGTACTAACTAAATTTTGAATCTTATAACTTTATTATTCATCTTGCACATTTTCTAAAACATGGTATAAGAACAAAATAAATTTTTCGGGTAAAATAAGTATTTTTCAAAAAATGAAGTTTTGCCGCCTTTTGATGGCGCACCCACATTAAATCTAGTTTTTTACATGTTTAAAAGTTCAATTTGAAAAAATAAAATTCTTCTTTGAAACCATGAAATAAAAATTTACTTTGGATAAATTTTTCATATTATTCTGGTAACATTCATATTTTAATGAATAGTAAAAACATGCTATATTTTAATTAAAAACAACATTTTTCATCACAATAATTTATATGGTTAAATTATAATATTTAATGGTTTTAAAGTATAAATAGAATATATTTTTACCATTTAATATAATGTATTTCATTATCCTTGATTCTACCTTGAATTCGTAGGATAAATCAATTCAATCTTTTGCAATATTTTAAAGAAAAACCCATTTTCTTTCGACAACGAGATTAATTTTAATTTAATTTCTGCAACTTTTGTGTATTGAATATGGAAAAATGGATTCCACATTTGGAATCAGTGGATCCAAATTATGTTAATAAGCTACTTTTTATTTTTGGGAATTATGAATAGTAACTATGGAAAATTTTATTTACCATAGTTAAAGGTAAATCGAGTAATTAAGGGTAAATATAATATTATAAAATTACCCTAACACATGTCAAAATACTATTGGATGACTAAAAGATGACCCATATCACCTAATGGTCATATTAGAATCAATTAATGGACTTTTGTCCATGAAAATAATTTAATTATTATTAAAACCAAAGAATGTGACAACATGTCACTTTCTTAAATCTTATAAGTATAATAATTTTAATTTAGTGATACACTTAATGAAAATTAGAACATGAATCGTCTCCAGAAATATAATACAATTATCTACATCATAGGAATTTATTTAGAATTTTAGGGATTAAATAATTACCATTTAGTATGACACAAAGATGATGCAGTAATTGTCTTATTAATGAAATATTGACATAATTGATGTTATAAATACCCAAATAAATGTAATTGAAGACTTTTTATGAGTTAAACTAATTTTATAGGTTAATATGACATTTTAGTATTTATTTAATTAACTTTTTTCGAACTAATAATTCTGTTATGATTTTCACAAAAATCAATTACTAAATAGTGTCAACATTGACATAAAATAGTTTTTAAAACAAATATTATATTATTAATTGTTATTTTATTCCTAAAAATCTATGTTTCAGCCCACTGACATAGATAAGGATATATATATTAATAATAAACAACTTGGGGTTCGTTTGGCTTCTTATTGTATGTTTATTAACCTTATAGTATAAGAACTCAAGAAGACACGTTAAAAGTAAAATTATCTAACTTAAAGTTAAATATAAATGATAAGGTTAAAATAGGAACCTAAACTTTTCTATATTCTATTTTATGAGATAATTTCGACCCATCCCCACCTTAGCTTCAAAATAAATCAATTTGGAGCTATTTAAAACCGAATTTGACTTTATAATAAAATAATACTTTTAGTTATTCCAAAGGTACCCCTCTCCTCCCTTATAAAAGGGCACCCCCTCATCCCTCTTCATCACACCACTTTGAGCCTTTCATCTTGGCCAAACTCTGCAAAATTCTATTTTCCACTTCCCTAGAAACATCCTAGAGGTTCTGGTCTTCCTCAAAGACCAATTTTAGTGCCCTAAGAGGAGGTCTCAAAGAGGCCCTTCAAAGAAGAGGTAATTTCCGTTACCGATTCTTTCATATTTATTTCTTCTTCCACTTCTTCTTATTTTGTTGTTTCATTATTAAGTAATAACATCAGTATCACTAATATACTGATATGTTATTATATGTATGAAACAACCCGATTTCACCATCTATCCATCCTACGGAAAAAGAAATCACCGCGCGTGCGTACGTACAGAATACCATCTCCACGCCGTGGTGTAATCTATTTTCCACCACCACCTTACTTGGACAGGTATAATGGTGTAAATAATGACTATATATGACTATTAAAAAGTGATATTGATTTGGAAATAGTATACATACACTCCAATACAATTCCACGATCTTGGGAACGATATCATCGCTCGTGGATACGTACGGAATACCGTCTCCACGATGTGATGTGATTCGTTATACATGATCTTCATTGCATAATGATTATATAAATGAATTGAATGAATGAAGATGATATATATTGCAATAATACCATTCTGTAAATGTGGTATCTAAAACCTAAAGATACGAATAAGAATTTATTCGACAAACCCGTATAAGAACAAAAAAGTAATAAACACACAAATAACAAGTCGTTATGAAATATTACAAATAATAAGCTAAGAATATGACCATATATGATATCATAACAATAATTATGATTCTGGAATAAGTCAATAACATTATTTAAATCATTTTATAGGAGGTTTGTACACTTACGAAGCAAATCGGACCTAAGGTAAGGGAAATGTCACAATCTCATTTTTATCCGAGATTGTTTATACTTTGGTATTTACTGGGGTGTATTTTATCATCCACATCCATGTTTCCTCAATATGTAATATTTATATCCTTCTACAATATTTTATATCCAATTTTACCCTTTGTTGAGTTTTTAGTAAAATATATGAAAGGAATATTTTTGACATTTCTCATACGAGGTACTTTTTGACTTTTCCGACAAAAGTACGAAGAATGTTTTTTAACTTATACGGAATTAATGGATTTTTAAAAAATTATTTCCAAGAAGCTTCCTTTACCAGTTTTCAAGTTTATTTTTCATCCACTTATTTTAGTTTAGAATTTTAAGACATGTTAAGAAAGGAAAAGTGTTTTTGAAGAAGAAAGGATATTTTCCTCAAGAATGGAGTTCAAGTGTTTTATCAAAATTATTTTCCATCTAAGATAATAATGGGTTCTGTTTCTATCCCTATTATTACATTTATTTGATTATGTTGTGATGGAATTATATATATTAATTCCATTATCTTATATGAATTGTTTTATGATGTCACAATGTTTAAGATTCCCATTTTTATTACATGGGTTATGCTATGATGTATGGTTTATGATTTTGAGGCACACATAAGAATGGTATCATTAAGAGACGGGTGGGACCTATATCTCCCTCCAATGCATTGGGTAAAGATTTTATATCTCATGATATAGACATGGATGGAACGGTAGGTTATACCGGTTCAGTGAAACAGGACTGAAACGAGGTGTGAACTCGGTTCAGAAAGGGACTTTGTCCACTAAGATAGTCTTGGCAATGAGTCTTGACTAATAAGAAATGATTCTATATGATTATGTGTGTAAGACACAAAGTTTCATGTTTTAAGTTATGATTATTGGGATTACATTTCACTACTATGATTTATCCCATGTTATGAAATTATGATCTCTTTTGCAGGTTAAGATTTCCAAATGATATGTTCTTATGAATATGACGTGATTGATATTTATTTTGTTTAACCTTACTAAGAATTTGATCTCACCCTTTTATGTTTTCTTTTCCCGAGGACCTAATGAAAGGATTTAGGTTTAAAAAAAAGAAGATCTTTATGGGAGATGTTGAAGATCTTTCACCACGATTAGAAGATTATATTCCGAGTTTCCAAAGACACTAAACTATTACGGTCCTTGTGTGTGTGTTTTTGTTATGTACTAAGTATTCCGCAAAAGTATTGTAATGTCTATGTACATTAAGCTTCGGGTCACTACAATGACCATAATTGATGTTGTCAATTGAAATTAAAAACCCTTCGTCCATGAATGTGGTAAATTAACACATCTTAGATTGTGTCTCTACAATTAGTTTTAAATAAGGGTAAAGGAGATATAATAATAAAACATTCCATTATCATAACAACATTCTCATACATATAAGTTATTTGAGTTTTCATAATACTTGGATGAGGAGAGGTAAGGCTAGAAAATAAAACAATGGAACTTGAAAGGAAAGTAAAATAATTGAAAAGGGGAATTTACCTCTTAAATTATTCATCCTTGAGAGCCTCTTAAGGGGAGATGATTTGGTCTTTGGAAGAGACCAAGGTATGATGGAAATGGGAGAGGAGATTGTAGAGGGATTTGAGTATAATTTAGGCAACACACAGGTCTTTTGAGGTTGGAGATAAGAGGGGATTGTGGTGGTTTTTATAGTGGAGGGGATGATGGTTTTCATAATATTTTAATCATTAGTTATTATTATTTTTCTATAAGAAATGAAATAGTGATGATTCCATGAAAAAATAGTAATATGTGCACATATGTTCAAACCAAGGGTGATTACCATAGCAACAATTCTAGGAATAGTGCATTTAACTTATAATGTATATATATGTAAAATTACCATATTTCACTATTCCTAAAAAATTCAAGTATTTTAGAAAAAACCAAAAAATTCACCCTAACCATTTTTCAACATGTATAATCCAAAAATGAAATCCAATTTTCCAAAAAAATTCTAAATGTGATTAATTTTATTTTTAATTAAAATCGTAATTTACTTGAAAAATATAGATTTTAAAACTATAACGACTTCTATAATGTTTTTTAAAAATTTACATAAGGTCTTATAAAATTATCTTAAAACCAGAAGAGAAAATATTGTATATTTTTTTACTCCATTTAGGAAAATACATTTTATATTAAATTCATTAATTTAAATTAAATAATTTATTATAACTTACAAAAATACCAATACTTTTACTATGGTCATATTATCACTTATAAGATGCTTAAATTTTATTTATACATTCAAGGGTGAGTTTACTATTCCTTTGAATGATTTACGATTCAGAATGTCATATTACAATTCATTAGGGTTGGTTACTATTCACCAATTATTTTTTCATCATACCTCAAAAATCACCCTGAATGAAACCATATATGTAATATTATCAAAATTCAGAACACAGAAGTAGAAAAATTAAGGTTAAAGGTCACATAGTACTTCATAGTTTATTGATTTTTGATTTGATGTGATTATTTGAAATAATTATAAGAAGGTAATTTCCATTGATAAAACATTGGGTCATTACATTCTTCCCCCCTTATGAAATTTCACCCATGAAATTTCATTTTATGTTCTAAGTCATAATCTGGTGCAGGTAATTTTCCTTCATTGCATCCTCCAGTTCCCATGTTTATACTTAATACTTATGGTTCTACCATAGAACATTAACTAGGTGAGTAGTCTTGTTATATATAACATTATCTCTATGATCCAAGATCTTCATTGGATACTCCTCATAAGAAATATCATTTTACAACTATACCACCTCTGAAGAGAGTACATGTGAAGGATATGGTATGTACTTCTTTAACATGGATACATAGATGACATCAGGTACATTAGAAATGGTATGTGGAAGTTCCAATCAATTGGCCACAACCTCAACACAATCAAGAATATTGATGGGTAAAATGTACTTGGGACTAAGCATTACTTTCTTTTCAAACCTAATGACCTTATTTAATTGAGGTTTATGAAGATATAATATGTCTCCAACATTTAAATCAAGGTCCCATCGATGATTTTTCTATATAACTCTTCTAATGACTGTGGGATGCCTTGTTGTGTTGCTGAATGGTTTTCACCTTCTCCAAAATTTCTTTGAGAATTTTAAGTCCTATCAGCTTACGCTCACCTACTGCATCCCAACATGCCGGTGTTCTGTACCTTTTCCCATAAAGGTCATTATATAGTTGAATTTGGATGCTGGAGTGGAAACCTTTATTTTATGGGACATCAAGCAGTGGAAGTTGTTGGTACCACCCTAATTTTAAGTCCATAGAACAATCTCTCAACATTGTTTCTAGTTTCGAAACAGTTCGCTCAAATTGACCATTAGTTTGAGGATGATAGGTCATTCTGAAGTTCAGTTCAGTGATTAGAGAATGTTGGACACTTATCTAGAACATTGAGGTGAATGTCATATCTCTATCGGATACAATAGATTGTGGTAATCTATGCAGCCTTACAACCTCTTTGATATATATTCATGAAATTTTATCCAATGAGAAGTCCTCTCGAATTGTGATAAAGTGATCTTTCTTCATAAGATGATCCACAATGACCCATGTAGCATTGTTTCTTATGGAATTCATTGGAAGTCCACTGAAAATGTTCATGGTGATGTTCTCCCAATTACATTTTGGTATTTGTAGATATTGAATCATCCCTAAGGATTTTTCCTTTCATAATACACTTTTTAAATACTAGGCACTTTTATGAATATTCAGAAATCTTTTTCTTTGTATTTTCCCACTAAAAGTTCTCTAAGAGATCTGGATACATCTTTGTGATTCATAGGTGAATAGAAAAGGTTTAGCTATCTACATCATTTAAAATATCCTTTATTGTATATGAATTTAATGGTACACATATTCATGACCCAAATCTTACAACTCTATCCTCGTCAATCTTGAACTCAGAGGATTTCCCATTTCGAATGGGTTACTCCCTTTTATGAATTTTCACATCTTATCCCTGAGAATCCTTTATTTTCTCCATGAGGGAAGGATGAGAAATCATTAGAGAGAGGAATGATGATTTTCCTCTCTTAATTATTCCCATTTGCATCCTCTAAAAATCAAAGAATATTTGATACTTTTCAATTCACATCATTGAAAAAGATGAATGATCCTTTCTACTTAGAGCATCTACCGCCTTATTTTCCTTACCAGGATGGTAGTGGATTGAGCAGTCATAATCCTTGATGAGAACTAACCGTCTCCACTAGTGTATATTATGATATTTTTGTGTGAATATATATTTGAGACTCTTGTGACCAATATATATCTCACACTTCTCCCCGTAGAGATAATGCCACCATATTTTCAATTCAATGATCATAAGCGCCATCTCTAGATCACGTGTAGGATTGTTTTTCTCATTGATTTTCGGATTCCATGAGGCGTTGGCTATCCATTTGTCATTTTTTATCAGCACACAGCCTATGCCATTATTTTAAGCATCAATAGACACCACAATGATTTCTCCACTTGTTTAGAGTGTAGGTATTAGTGGAGGGATAAGCCTCTTTTTCAACTCCTTATAATAGTCTTCACATTCTTGAGTCAAGAAATTGTTATCCATTTTCCTGTCATCTTGGTCATTGGGCACTAAAATAGAAGCATCGTTTAGTGGTGGTTCCTAGAACCGCCGTAAAACCATTTTTTTACAGCCCCGACGCTTCCCCCCCCCCCACCCTGACCCTCATCTTTCTCACCCAGCAAACCTGCTTCCCCCGCAACCCAAGCCCCCCGCGACCCCGGCAACCCCGCGACCCCGGAGACCCCGTAACCCTAGTGACCCCACGACCCCTGGGACCCCACGACCTCGTCAACCCCGGACCTCTACGACCTCGGCTACCCTGCGACCCCGACGACCCTGCTTCCTCAGCGACCTATACGAACCCTAGGGTTTGATTTATAATTTTTTTGTTTTTTATATTAGTTATTTCATTATTATTATTGTTTCTTATTATTAATTGTCATATTGTATTTATTTTATTGAATGAAGATGTATTCGTTTATGATTATTTCTTTTTCTACTTATTGCATGTGATTTTTTATATGTGTTTGTTAGTTTTTATTCTTAAGTGATTGTTTTTCTATCTGCTTGATTGTTTGTGGTTTTTTGATACTATACTCGTGGGTTGTGATGGCTCATGGTTACACTACATGCTTATATTATGGTTCATAATGGATTAAGGTATAACATGTACACATTTACCTAAGTTGTGATGGCTTTAAGGCTATGTCATGTTTTTGGTTGTGATGGCTCGAGGTTATAACATGTGTCATTGAGGTAATGATGTGGAAATTTAGTGGATGTTGGGATGGTTAACACTGGTTGAGAGTTGGACTTTCTTGTTATGATGATGTGATGATGATGAGATGATTGACATAGGTTTAGAGTTGGTATTACCTATTTTCTAGATAATATGATGATGTGACAGTGATGATTGACCATTGTTATTAATGGTGTGCGCAATGGCATGCCATCTCGCCATGGCGTGCACCAGGAAGCCGAGTGCCATGCAATGGGTTCGCAATGGCTCATCTGAAAAGGCGCTCAGTGGCGCACTAGTGTGCGCAATGGCGTGCAGTGGCGTGGTGCACGCAACTGCGCTAACTTGTTCGTGATTAAAAAATACCTCAAAAAAACTCAAACGACGACCTCCACCGTCGCGCAAAACTATCCTCTTCCTGCGACAGCCGCAACCCAGCCCCTTCCAGACCAAGTCGAGCGGTGTGACCTAGTCATCTCCGTCAACAACAACTTCCATACCGACCAACGACGATGACCCAACCCTTCTCATCTAGGGCAGGCATACGCATGCACACCTTGTGTGTGAACCGAACCCTAAGTAGTAATTTTTATCAATCAATTTTATTTATGTTTTCATTTTTTTTCCAGTTAATGTTGTCCACCTCTTTTCCCGTTGAGGGGCACTTTACTTTTTTTCTATTTTTTATTGTTTTCTTGAGATATATGGGTTAAAATATTTAATTTCTTGTTTTAAATATTTTAGGAATTTGTTTTTTTTTGTTTACTGTTTTTTTCTGCTACATTTTTTTATTCTTTCTATGTGCTGCAAGTTAATATTTCCACGCACCTTGCACCGCACTGTGAACTTTTTCACTGGGGGGCCCTGTCGTCATTGTGTGTTGTGAGACATAAATAACTATTTTATTGACACATGTTAAGAGTTGGGTTTTCTGTTTTGTTGAAAATATTGATGGTTTCCATATTATGGATGTTTTTGTGAAGTGGAATAATTATTAGATGATGATGTTATAAATATGGAATCTATACATTATTATTATAATTACATGGAAATCAAAATCCCCATTTCTTAATTTCTTTTTATAATCTGTAGGTTTAATATGATAATTCCTTTATAGGTGATATGGTTAAAGATAGAAAATATATAATGTGTTACATTTCTTTTTAACATAACCCATATTCTATTATTGCTTTGTTGTTTCACATATGTCTATTCTGGAACATATATCTTGCATGGATATAGAACTACTTAGAAATATACTCCTACTGAGTACCCCCAAGTGTTCACCCCCTCTATAGTGTTCTTGAGTTGTTTCTCTGGACAAATCGATAGATATTTTAGATGCTACTATTTGGGAAGCCAAATTAGATCTTAAAAGGTCTTTGTTTATTGTTCTTGATGCATTATATTCATTATTATATATATTTTAAGTTGTATGCTATTTTTTATTTATTATATTATATTTATATAAATATATATATTTTAAGTTTATTAGAGGTTCCATTTTTATACCTAGGAAATTAAGAAGGTGATTCCTCCCATACGTGTCAACCCCTCTAATAATTTTCTTGTTTTGATGTTATATAATGTTCATTGATCTTTATTGATTAAATATTTCATCATGAATTTTAATGGACACCACCACTTATCATACCTCAAGACTATCCCTCACGTGGTTCTTGCCACTCCAAATTAACAATGTGTTGAGTTTTGTAAGAATCATAAGGTTTTCCCTAAACATTATTTATAATATATTTATTCTATATTAGTGTTTTATATGAAGAATCTATAGAGAAAAGAGGATGGGGTTATTCCAAATTAACAATATGCGTTGGTTTTTATGGTAAAGTATCTAGCACGTTGTTAGCACACTATTTCTCTTTACTAAAGAAACTTCCCCTATCCCAAGCAGTAGAGGGTTTAATTATAACTCAGGGGATCATCCTTATTATATTATGTTTCTGTAATGTTACACTGTCATATATATGATTCTATTTATCTATTTAGTAGTAACTATGTGTTTTAATTATTTTCAATATTTTGTAGGCACATTGTGGTATACATGGATAAAAGTTGGACCACATTACCGAGGAACACACCTTTGTATGTTAAGGGTTTGAATGAGTTTTTAGATTTTTCGATTTCTAGTCGATTTGTTGAAGGGAGAATAAAATTTCCATGTCCTAAATGTAAATTTAGAACATGGTTGAAGAGAGATGAGGTTCATGAACATTTAATACTGAAGCAATTCCCTGATAAATATTTGTGCTGGATTTGGCTTAGAGAATCGAATGTTAAAGAAATACTGAGCACTGAAGTTAATCCACAAAATGAGGTCCCAAGTTCGTCAACAATGGAAAATGAAATGAAAACCCTCATAAATGAAACATTCAGCACTGCAAGAAAGCAATATCATCATCAAAACATATCAGAACAACCAGAAGAGGGTGCTACAAATTGCACTGTGACAAGTGATGTTTTGGAGACTGTAACATAGGCAGATCAAGATTGTAACATATCATTGGATCCTCCTCTTGATTCTGTGGAGAAAAATATAAGAGAAAACTTCATTTAGGAAAATGCGCTTCATGATTTAGTTGATGAAGGAATTCAAGAGTTGTATAGTGGGTGTTTGAAATATTCAATGTTTTCATTATTTCTGAAGTTGTACCATATCAAATGTCTATGTGGAATTACAAATAAGGCAATGTCCCTGATATTGGAATTGATTCGTGATGCATTTCCTGAATCAAAAATCCCAGAATCATTTTATGATATGAAAAAAGTTATTAACAAGCTTGGTTTGAATTATACAAAAATACATACGTGTCCGAATGATTGTATTCTTTATTCCGGAAAGGATTCAAGTAAAAAGAATTGAAGGAAATGTTATTCTTCTAGATGGTAGGCAAAGGGTGATGTTGGAAGTATGAATGAACATATTTTCATGGAGAAGAAGAAAAGGAACACACCTGCAAATGTTTTGTGTTACTTTCCTTTGAATCCTCGATTGAAATGATTATTTATGTAATCAAAACCTGCTGAATACATGAAGTGTCACTATGTAGATATTAACAATGATGGGTTAATGAGACATCCACGAGATTATCAATCGTAGAAGACATTTGATTCATTACATCTCGATTTCTCAGATGATCCTAGGAATGTTCGATTGGGATTGGTTGCCGATGGATTCAACCCATTTGGGACATTGAGTACCAGTTATAGAATTTGGCTAGTTGTTTTGATCCCTTATAAACTGCCTCCTTGGATGTGTATGAAAAAAACAACTTTTTTCTTTTCGATGATTATTCCTGAAAAAAAAATTCCTATAAATGATATTGATGTATATTTTTAGCCTTTGATTGACAAATTGTGGGAGTTATGGAGCAATGGTGTTGAGACATTTGATGCTTCTTCTAAAACAATGTTCAAAATGAAGGCTTCTTTAATGTGGACCATTAGTGACTTCACTGGGCTTGATAATTTATCTGGTTGGAACACTTACTCGGGTTTGTCTTGTCCCATTTGTAACTGTGATTTTGAGCCCAAACTGCTACCTCATAGTAGAAAATGGTGCTTCTTGTGTCATCAAAGATTTCTCGATGCATCACATAGATTTCAGCTGAACATATCAAAACGTAATGGTTCCATTGAATGTAGACCACCTCCTATGATGTTAACTGGTTCTGAAATATTGAAACTGCTTGAAAATGTTGAAACATAATTTGAGAAGTTTCATCATTTCAATGAGAGTGGAAAACAGGTCCGAAGTGCATTGTGAAGCGAACCCAGAATGCAACAATGGAAGAAAAAAAGTATATTCTTAAAAATTCTGTAATGGGAATTTAATTTTTTGTGTAATATTCTTGATGTGATGCATATTGAGAATAATGTATGTGAAAATTTGATATTCACATTGCTTAATGAGCATGGAAAGTTGAAGGATCATCTCAATGCTCGCAAAGACTTTCAAGAAGTGAACATAAAATGCGATCTCTGGCCAGATGAGAATGAAAAGTATCCTTCGACAATTTTTGAAATGAAAAATAGGGATAAAGATACATTCCATTGAATCTTAAATAATGTTAAGGTATATGATGGGTATTCAAGTAACATCTCGAGGAGTGTTGAATTGATGAATCGTAAGTTACATGGATTGAAAAGTCATGATTCACATATTTTGTTATATAAGTTACTACCATTGGAATTATGTACATTATTACCTGAAAAAATTACTGTTGTTGTACTACAGTTCTGCACATTTTTTAGACAACTATGTGAGAAATCTCTACATCCATTTCATCTTGACAACCTCCAGGAGAGGTTTTTATTGACCCTTTGTGCAATGGAGATGGTCTTTCCTCAACCTTTTTTACTGTAATGATGCATTTAACTGTGCATTTGGTTGAAGAAGCTAAATTAGGGGGCCCCATTCATTATCGATGGATGTATCCATTTGAGAGGTACATTTTTTATATGTTTTCCAGTTATGTAAACAATTTTGGGTACATAATTAAATGCATAATTATGTTTATTTTATTTCGTAGATATCTTGGGAATTTGAAATCATACCTGAGATATAAAGCTCAACAAGAAGGATCTATTGATGAAGTCTATTTGGATGAGGAGTGTCTGGGCTTTTGTTCTTGATAATTGGATGATATTGAGACAAGATTTAATCAAGTTGGGCGTGTTGACGACACATCGACTAAATCTCAAATACATCAGAAATCCAAAATATTTCATGCTATTGGCCGATCAGTTGGGAGGACCTCAAATGTGACATTAACTGAATTGGAATTATTACAGGCACATAGAAATGTGCTGCTGAATATTGAAATTGCAGATCCATTTATTGAAGAGTTGAGGATATAAACAAAAAGACGAATGAGAGCCCGAACAAAAAATGAGAAAGATATAACAAAAGCACTTAATAAAGAGCTTGTAGAATGGTTTTCACGACATGCAAGTTCATAAATATTGCAATAAATAAAAATATTAGATTGACACATACATTTTGTAAATCTAATAATGTATATTTCTTTTTTCAGATCATGAATACTGATACTCGAGTAGAGTTGTCAGAATAATTTTAAGTTTCTTTCTAGAGGTCCTCTGAAACAAGTTAGAAAGTTTGATGCTTATAATGTGAATGGCTTTATATTTCGTACAGTTGATCAAGAAGTGGGTTTGAAAACACAAAATAGTGGTATATTTACATTTTCGGAAGTGAAATAATATTTAAAGCTGCAATATATTATTGAATTAAACTACCACCGACATTTTTCTGTTGTTTTATTCAAATACAAATGGGTCTATTTTATCAGAGGTGTTTAAAAGATATTCCTTGCAATTTACATCTGTGAACTTCTCTCGCTTGATGGATGTTGGTGATCGTGAACTGCATGATCCATATTTCTTAGCATCGCAATAAAAAATGGTATATTATGTGAATGATGTTGCTGATGAAGGGTGGATTTTAGATTCGCACGTAATATAAAGAGATTTTTATGATATGGTTGATGAATTGGAAAATTTGACCTCTGAAATTGAAGTTAATCAGCAACATGAAGTAGGATTATTTGTCCATCATGTTATTGAAAATATTATTCTAGCTAGGATGAATAAAGTGGATGAAGAAATGGAGAAGTAAACCGACATGATTGAAGGGTAAAATGATTGTTTGTACAATTATTTATTTATTTAGAAACCACTTGTTTCATTTCTACAGTGATTTATTATCATTGTTATATATATTTTCCCTTTTAGTAATTGGAATCTATTATCATTTTTAATTTTTTTTCTGCATAATTTTTTTGAAATATATTTTCTAAAATTAATTTTATATGATTAACTGACAGGAATGCGAAGAAAGAAGCGGTACACTATTTCATCTAGTTCTGCGACAAATGGCATCCATCTGGCTCCCTCCCCACGACATCTGTGGCATCAGCTGCCGACACTCTACACCATCTCCCCCTAACCATCTCTCACACCATCTGTGGATGTCCCATTAGATGGTGAGTTGTCAACTCCCCCTTCAAGAGCCTCAGTAGTGGGGCAGCGACACGCCCCTTTCAGTTCATCCTGAGCATACTAAAGTGTCACTGTCATAGGTACAAATTTGAATTAAATAAATTTATTGCATTTTGTTTATACTAATTGTTTGCTCATTGAAGATGAAAAAATGAAACCATGGAGTAAAACATAAAAACCTAATATGTTTGGAATATGACTGGCAAGAAGTTTGTCATGCCATTTGATTCTTATGGGGTCCCTACGGCTGATGCCGCGGGGTTACATGGCCAGATTTTAGGCCAGGTGGCAGCGAAGCCTGTTTCCCATCCCATTTCATATGACGATTGGAGACGAATTCCTCCAAGCTGGAAAAACAATGTTTATGATTATAAAATAAAGTTAAATTCATTACATTATGGTTTAATTGAGTTTCATGTTACTAATATGTTCAAAATGTATTTCTCTATACAGATGTTCTTCCACTTTATCGTTGCTAATGTGATAGCATGGAAGTGGATGTTGAAAAATCTAGGTAAGAAGTGGAAAGATTTCATATGGAGATTGTGGTGTGATTTCAATGATACTTTTTTGACCACACAACAAATGTATGAGAAGATACCCAGTGGGGTACTGAAATAACAATGGAAAGTGTTTGTTGACAGACATCTTGATAAGAACCGGATGGAATTGAAACATATATTATTATATCATCCTCATTTTACATTATACTTGTATATGAAAAGTACAAGACATTCAATACATTTTTATTAAATTTCATTTTCTTTATTTCAGGATCTCTCAAGAAATAATGCATCAAACAGGGCTAAGCAAGTCATCCTGCACCCTGTAGGCTCAAAAAAGTTTTTCTAGAAGACGAACGACATTGGTAATATTTTAACTAGTATAAATATTTATAAGACAATATTATCTATTTAATATATTTAATTTTTGATTTATATTTTCTTAATGCAGTCCCAGAGTTGAGGGCATGAAGCATCCAGAACTGAACGGTGGTTGGATGTTCACAAGAAATCAGATGGAATCTTTTTTAATGAGACTGCTAAAGAAGTTGAGGTATGAAGTCAATTTTTTATCATAATAACTTATTATCAGTTTTTAATGTGTTAATATATATTGATATTTGATTTATTGGTAAAAATTAAAGAATTATGGGATTCCAATCCTGCACAGTCCTACTCAGTCTCCCAGGATGACCCGGTTGCTAAAGTCCTTGGGAAGGAGCATCCTGGGAGAGTGTGTGGGATTGGTTTGGGACCCGTACCATCTGATGTTTTTAGCAGGCCACCAGGGATGGCAGCTAAATCTACTTCTGAATTTAATCATCTCATACCAGGAGATTCTATCAAAGAGATTGGTTCTTTACAAAACACATTTCCCCAGTAGGGGGATCAGATATCTGCTTTTCAGAAAGAGTTGACTGAAATACGTCAGCAGATGAGAAAATATTCCCCCGCTGGTAGTTCATCGACTGGTGGTATGCAGGTAAATCACAAAAAATAAAATTCATTTAGTTTTCTAACTTTCATTGGTTTTACATTTTATTATAAATATGCAACAATATTTAATTTTCAATATAATGTTCTTACATGTGATAGTAGAAAGTGGAGATGAAGGTTGAGAGGGCGACGATGCATCATCGGACCCTGAGTAGTTGTATTGTTGATGTGTTGAAAAAATATGGGAAAAATTGGTTTGTATATGTAACATTTTTGGCACATAGGTCCCACCACACATTTTCATGTCCTAAAATTTCCTTGATTTATCATGTTTCTTTTTATGCATTTTATTTATTTCTGATGTTTCTTTTTATATCATGATTTCTTCAGTGTGGTATACATCATTCCATTTTGGTTTGTGTTTGAATTGGTAGTTACCACCACACATTTTCTTGTCCTAACTTTCACCCATACTATCACACATCAATCACTTCCACATCCTCCCTCAATAGTAGAAGTAAAAATGGACTCATTAAACACTAAATACTTTGTTATTCAAGAGTATTACTAGCTGCAATGAATGATCTATGCCTCAATGTGAATTGTGTGCATAAACTGAGAGGGCTCCCAACTCTATGAATGGAGGACCCATGTCCTATCACTATGATATGGTTACATAATCCAAAAAACTAATAGAGGACTCATTCCTTGGATACATTATGCTATCCGGAGGGTTATCGACCTGATGGATGCTCTAATTGTCCACCCACACCTATCATAATCCCTACAAATCTATAAAGCACTATTTACTTGTATGTTATCAATATAAACCCCAGATTATTAATGCATGTGTATTATCATGTTCTATATAGAAAATTTATTATAATGGACTACTCATATGTCCCAAACTAAAACTCTAGTGAGAAGATATATAAATTACTATAATATATCTAGAACAGAGGACCCAATGGAATTTTTTTTTGCAAAAAGGTACCACCATTAGTTATTCACCCATACATATATCATATATGATTGATGCTAGTTGTACTAAGTTTCCACCCCAAATATTTCATGATAATAGATTAGAAACACAATAAGAATAAAAGGGTCTCATCTATCCCAACAAGTGATTCACAGGTGTCCTAAGTAATGAAAATTGTGTCATGCCCAATTAGAGATTCTAATGAATCTTGTTAAATATCATGAATCAAGACAAAATATAAATATAAATAAAACCATGGTCAACCGAACACCCATTCCCATCATTATCATCTTAGCTCTATCAGGCATCCACATTGGTTCAGGTTCTACAGTTACACCTGTAACCATCTCTAAAGAAACACATGCACCTGTTCAGGGTTGGTCTATCTACTAGGAACCCACACGGGTCCTCTAGGTCTTTATGTATGTAGATGAATCTCTCTTTAGATCCTTTTCATGGACCAATATCTTAATCTAGTACTTTTGATTCGATAAAATCAAAATTTCTATCAGTGTCAATATATAAAATAACATCTCGGCCTCAATGTAGAAACCAAATAATGGGTTTTCCAGGAATATGGATCGTGGACCATCTTAGTTAGAAGGTTTCACTTAGATGGTCCACTCAGCAAACCCAATCCTAGTCCATCCTATGTTCATCCACCTAGAGTAAATCACAACTAATGGAAAATGGTTTGGTCAATACAAACAATTACTATGATTTCAAAACTTGATGGTATACCCAAGACACATTCCAGACTAGATAGGCCATGGTTTCTAAGTCAAACATTACATAATTGTTGGAGGTGTCTCAAGGTTCTTAGCTAGCCCACATTGGATGGTCATCTTATGTCACAAAACACCTCCAAAAAAAGGTATACAAGGCTCATCCTTTAGGGAAAAGACATCTCAAAATGTCCCTTACCAATGAAGGGGTGAGGAAGTCACTTGAGATCAATAATTTTAATGCCTCGTCCTTTAGAGGCTGAGGAATCATGCCAGTACACAATCTTATATTTGTTACCTAGCATATATTTTAGTTTTCTCATGGTCTTCAATCACCTAAACATTTTAATTTCAATTAACAATTTATTTAAAAAATAATAATTGGGTTTATAGAAGGAGAATGGAATCCAACGGAAATATTACACACATAAAACCACACAAAAAATAATAATAACAATTGTTTTAGAACATTAGAGAGCCAAACTCATTTTTATGCCCCTTTCCATTGACACACCACTTAACAGCTCATGGATAGACCTCACCCCCAAGCTTTCCATGGACCAATCTTTCACCACCCATTTTCTTAGGTCTTATAACATACAAAGAAATCATACATAATTAATTATAATATATTATCACCATTTATAATTAATTAATCCATTTTAACCAAATATGAATAATATATAATTTCTTACCAAATGATTTTTTGTGGAAAGTGATGTTTTGGGGTGTGATTGTCATGTTTTTATTTTTGATATTGAGGAAGTGATTGTGGGAATGTGATGTAGTGAAGGAGGAGGGATCGTGATAATGATACATGATGTGGGTTATGCATGGTAGGAGGGATATAATGTATCTCATTTGGTTTATATTTCTCATTTGATTTGTTTTTCAGGGCAGTGGTGAAGTAAAATTAGAAAATTTATATTTTTTCTGGCCAGATTTTAGCAGCGGTTTTAACTGACGTGACATTTATATTAGCGGCAGTTTTAACCACCTCTAAACTATGAAATCTGCCGCTAAACATAAATATTTTCTTACGTTTAGCGGTGGTTTCAACCGCGGCAACATATCCAAATCGTTGTTGCCTCATTCCACGACAGTTTCCGTGACTTCGGCAGCGGTTTTACGATCGCTAAAATTAAGTTTATTCATGGCGGTTATAATCGCCGTGAATAAATTGATATCTAGAAAATGTAAAAACTATAGCTAAATCGAAAAAAAACCACTGTGGAATGAGGATGGTACGATGATTTCCTTAAACAGCCGCAAAACCGAAAAAACCGTCACGAATAGATTGGTGATGCCATATTAGGCGGTGGTTTCTGTTAACTACCGCCAAACCATGCCGTGGTGGTTTAAACCTCCACGAAACGCAAAAAAAAACATCGTTAAATTGAAATTCTATTGTAGTGGGGTTTTAAAATCATTATACATTCTTATCAAATCATTGATAATACCCAGATAGACAAAGAAAGCTACAGATCTCTATTAGAGATGTTGGCTAGTGTCACTCTTCTATTGCCATTGTCATGGAAGGGTCCACATATATCCCTTTTCTGGTGACAACATTCCCCAAGAATGATACATCCTCTATCCATAACTCACATTTATTTCACTTTTCTTATAGTTTATCCCTTTGAAAAGTCTTTATAGTTGTTCTCAAATTCTCCTCATGTTCCTCATTTCTCTTAGAGTATGTAAGAATATCATCGATACAAAAAAATCACAAAGTTTTCTAGGTAATCACTAAAGACTCTATTCATTAAATCCATGAAAATATATGCGGCATTAGTGAGTATGAAGGGAATCACTATGAACTCATAGTTTCCATATGTTGTTCAAAATGTAGTCTTGGTAACATATTACATCCTCACCTTTTATTGGTGATATCCTAACTGAAGGTCCACCTTAGAGAAATTACTGGCCCCACAAATCTGATCAAACAAGTAATCTATTCATGGAAGAGGATACCTATTCTTTATCGTGAATTTATTAATCTCATGATAATGAATGCATAGGAACATCAATCCATCCTTCTTCTTGATTAAGAGGATTAGAGAACCCCACGGTGAAGCACTCAGGCATATAAACCCCTTCTCAATATTCTCCTATATGTACTTCTTAATCTCATCTAGCTCTACAGTGTCCATTCTACAAAGGTTTCCTTGATATAGGTAGGGATACAAGAATAAGATCAATTGAGAACTCAACCTCTCAATAAGGAGGAAGACCTGTAAACAATTTAGGTAATATATCAGTGTAATCCCACACGATGGAAATATATTCGAGAAGTTTCATATCATTTGCCTCAATCATTGGAGCTAGACATGCTTTCTCATAAGGCCGTAATATCCACACTTGATATAATGATTCTAAAAGAGATTCTTCTTTTCTCCATACATTTGTAATAAATTGGGTGATGCTTTGGGATGTGAAGAGTGATATCCCTTTCAAGATAGTTGATGTTGTCTTTGTAAAAAGACATCCAATCCATGCCCATGATAACATATAAATCCACTAAAGGTAGAATGATATGATTTTCTAGGTGTGTCAGTCTAAAAAAATTACTGAGGAGGTATTATAAACATTGGATAAAATAAATTTCTTATTCACTGTTCTCACAAAAATCATAAGCTTTAAATTTTGAGGTGGTGTTTGAATAGTTTTCCTAAACATGAATGATAAAAATGAATGTATATAATAAGAATCAAATACTATGTTCACTATTATTTAATGAATAATTAGTGTACCTATCACAACATCATTGTCTGGGTCAACCTTAGTTGTAGGGATAACATAAGCCAGTTTTTATTTCCTTGGAGGTTGTTGTTAAATTCCTCCAACACCCCATGAAATTGGGTAATTGTTCTCATAATGACCATGCTTCTTGTAGTTGTGACACTACACCACTAGTTGAGAATTTATCTAAACCTTCCATTCTCTTTCACATGTGCGGGATTATTCATATCCCTTATGTTTTTCATTTCAAAATGTCACATCTTTCAAAATTTGAAGCAATTCCGGGTTCCCTTTATATAGTTCCTTGGATGCTTCTTCCCTCAATCTTGATGCATGGGATATTTGATATAATTTACAGAATGGGATTTTTTTTATCGAACCACCCATATTAGACTCCATATTACACGTTTTTTCATTAGGGCCACGAGACCACTGGGAGTCTCTGATCTCTATATCAACGTTGAAGGAAAAATAGAAAATCCCCACATAAATATGAATTTCTCAAATCACCAATTCTTTTCATAGACTTGTATTTGGTAAACTAAAGAATTGATCCACCTTGCATTCAGTGTTCATGAAAAATCTAGTGGCGTATCTCGCTAGACTTGTGATGTTTTATTCATATTCTCTAATGGACTCTTCTACCTTCTACATGAGTTCGAGGAACTGTCTTTCCACCTTGAGGAAGAGGGTTTGGGGAAACAATTTTTTGAAAAACATTTTCATGAATTCCTTCCAACTCATGGAATTAATTCCCTCTTAGGACTTCATATTCTTGATCAGTTTCCACCATTGATTATCTTCCCCCTAAAAAAATAGACCACCGGTATGAATTTATCTTCTTCATGTAACTAGAGGAAAAATAATATATTTTCAATTGAGTTAATCTAGTATTCCATGAGGAAGGGATATGAAGATCCACTAAAAATTGGAGGCCTTCTTTTCCATAATGATTCAACAAAAACATTCTCTTTAAATGGTGTGGGAGTGAGTTCCACATGATTCAAGTTGTTATTCATAACTTCAGCCAGCTAATAATGGACTATCATGATGTTTGGAGAAACTATTCCCATTATATTTGGCATATCATTAGGTAAATCTTCACATTACCTATCACTTTGATTGTTGTCATGTGTTCTCCTATTCCCCAAAATTAACTAGGAAAAAGAACATACAATTAGAGGGCTTGAATACTTAGCTATTAGGCATTAAAAGGAAAATTTGAACACAAAAGGATAAACATGTAATGGATAAGTATAGCCTAACTTTTGATTCCCTTGGTTTAAATTTATGTTATACTTGTTCTATTTCTTCACTTATATTTTTATAGGATCTTTTTTACCTTAATAATTGTTTGTACCAAACTCATAAATTTACCAAAGCTTATCTCCTGGGAGTATCAAACCAAGAGTGAAGAACGGCTCACTGTCAGGCAGTAGTTCCTATCTAGTCTATCTTAAAGCTGTGTTTTTGGGTTTTAATAAAAGATAAATCTATTCTAGAGCCACATCTACGTATTTGTATCCATATATGAATTCATTTCCTTGATAAACCTCTTAATCATTACTTACTAAAATTTAGGTATGTTCTCTTATACAAAGTCTCATCCTTAATGGTCTTAATAAAGTGCTCTATTCCTAAACTACAAAAATAACTATACCTTGTTTTGATAACAACTATAAAGACCATATCCTTTTACACATATCATTACATGATTTTAAGCATAATGAAACATCATATTAGAAGACAAGGATCGTGAAGTGTAGTGTCTTGGAAGACTACATACATAATGTGAATAAATAAAATAGTTCTTTATTTAATATTCATAATTATAACCTGAATTTCATTATTCTCATAAATCTTCATATGGTAACCTAGGGATAACATGAACAAAGGTACAAGCTAAAATCCCAATAGGGGAAAAACATAGTAACAAAAAATTAACACATTGGTTAGAAGGCTTGACATAATGACATAAAATGGAATGAAACATGTATAATATTGACTTATAAATAAAGGATCATATAAACATAGAGTCATAATAATGTGTAAGAAACATAAAACAGGACTTTCGCGTGAGTCAAGGCTCATTGCACATAGAGAATCACATGTCATGGTTAACCACCAAGACCATTAAACATGGTAGCATGAGTCAAGGAAAACCGACAAGACCATTTCAAGTAACATCTCATTAGACTAAAAATTACCCAATTCATTGGAGAACTATTTGGAGCACCCATTTTAACATGTTCATGAATATTCTTTCGACATAAATAATCATACATATTCAATCTTACATAATCATTTGGTTACCCATGGAAAGGAATGGGTATCAAAATCATATCATAAATCATAACCAATGGGCGCACCATAAATGTGGCCATGAAATAAAGAAACATGGACATTAATAATGTAGAAAGGAAAATATTATGATAAGTGATGTCCAAAATAAATGAAATCTTTTAAAAAAAGTATTTGAAAAACTTTAGAATTAAAATATTTTAGTGCACTTTTTAGGAAAATACTAAGGAGAATTTAAAATAGAAATGGAATGATAATCTATATATATTCTAATATTAGGTTTTTTCCACTACCAAGTGCTAGTCTAATATTCCTCCAAATCCTATTTTCTATACGTATCAAATCACATGCCTCCACATCCCTCCTCCACTCTCTTTCCCTGCCATTCCCTCCCTCCCGCTCTGGATCCCACTCAGCCTCCCCATCGTGATTTTCCTCTATCCCATTTCCAATTTCCACCATGCATTGACGTCCCTCCTCAACTCCATTTCCCTTCTATTACCTCCCTCCCACTCCGGTTACTGCTCATCCTCCCTATCGTGATTTTCCTCTCCCCCGTTTCTAATTTCCACTATTCCTCCCATTGTGGAGATCGTGCATCGTGACCTCGCCTCCCCTCAAACCCCCGCTGCTATCGTCCTCTTCTGCTCGTCATACCGCACTCCATAATATTCTTATTTTTTCTTACCCTGCACATCCGACAATCCTTGGGTTACTGTGCATATTCTACAACCATCTGATACATCCATCTTATAGTAAACGGAACTTGAGATCTCGTCCACCGTCAACATCAGACCTTCGCTAACTCTAAGATTCTATAATGTACCATAGTTTATGATCCATCAGTCTACATCCAATTCCCTACAGTGAACCTGTTCCTCCAATGCTTACAGATCTTGGTTTTCTTCGACTACTCCATTGTCTAACGAAACTGTTTTATTTCTACTACTCCTCCATTTACCGTAATTCATCAAATGTCACATTCTCGTTGTGCGCATAACTCAAAAATTTCTATGGGGAACCCAATATACTACAACTCTTTATTATGCATCTGGATATCCTAATCTACTCCAGCAATTGTCGATGCTGAAATATTGTTACACAATCTAGCAATTTCCTCCCATCGCATTGCAAGTCCGTTCAGCAATACATTGGCACTAGGTCATATTTCAGTACCGGTATGGTTTCTATTACTTTGAAAAAAATGATTCAACCCACATTACCTTAATGTCTCCACATAATCTAGCTTTCGGGAGTTGCGCGAGCCATTGCACATGACAAGGTTTCATATTAATCTCCAGCACATTCACTGCTCTCAGAATTCACACTCAGTTTATCATTCCAGAATATAGTAATAGGAAACTCTTCCACCATTAAGGTAGTTTACTTTCAAATATCCTATTATATTTCAATTTTAAAAATACTGAAATCTTAAATAGTAGGTATGTCATTATTGTTTCTAGATACCTGCTACTAAATTTTCAATACTATGACTCATACAACTGCTATGAACTACCATCGGACTGATTTCATGACTGCTTCCAATTACAGAACTGCAAGCTTTCTCTCAATATATAAGTGCAATGGTTTATACTACTATTACTAAGAGGTACCTAAAATCTACAACTAAGAAACATTGGAAGCTATGTATTTATAAAATAAGATGGGGATATGACTTCTAAATTAGAATGTGTTTTTTTGTTAGTTTTGCACTATATTTATAGATAATCAATTCTCTGGTCTCTTTCTTTTTTGCAGGTGAATAATTTTTTAGGGTGTTAAATATAGGTATGTGCTGGAATATTTTCACTATTTTTCCTATGATGGAATAATTGATTTATATATTTTAGAATATTAAATCGTTGTGCACTTGTATAGTTTAAAGTGCATGTTGTGGGGTTGCGCTACACTGATTTAATTCGGGTTTAAAAGTTATATGTTATCACTGATTTAATTCATGTAGTAGGCTTATATAATTCAAAGTGTGTTTGTGAAGGTTATAATGGTTCACTTAGATTGTTTCCATGGAATCAGGGTGATTTAATTCATTTCATATTCTTACTATCTAATTTTCATTGGAGGAACTTTGATAGGCTGCATTGAAGCAATTACCAACTTGATAATATTTTTTTAATTATGTTACATGCTTTATTTTTTTGAGAACTAGGTTTCCCGTGAAATATTGATAGTTGTCTAAACCATGCCTCATCATGTTCATTAAATTTTTTAGGGGTATTTATTGAAACCATGCCCATTTATCATTGTTCTAAATTCACCACAAATATTTCTTGGTCTGCTATAACATTGGTATATCTTCTGGAATATTTTCACTGGCTGTCCTATAATAGAATAATTGAATTACTTATTTTAAATTCTTGGGTTTTTTCACTTGAATGGTTGCATATAATGGTTGTGTCAGTTTTCGTGGATCATTTAATACATATTCAAGAAATGTAGGTTATGGATGATTTAATTCACGTAATTTTCTAATTTCATTCAATGTGTGGAGGTGCAGGTTATGGTGGTTAACTTATATGGTTTATGGGGCACCATGGTGATTTAATTCATTGCATATTACTACATTATAATTTTCATTAGAGTTACTCTAATTGGTTTCATTGTAGGTATGAGTTTATGATATGGGGTATCATAGTGGATCATGTTATTAAGGTAATTCTGCATGAAGAAATTTAAATACAAGGTAATTCATTAATTTTTTGTGATTAATTTACATTTTTTCATGATTTTTTCAATCAAGATTCATTAAACTTTATAGATTTTAATATTAAATTAATTATATTAAATGTTTTTATTGATAATGATATCATGAAATAATCTTAGAAATTAATTATTTTTAATCATGTGTTGGTTACTCTAAAGAAATGAAGCAACACTAAAAATAATTTTTAACAACGATACTGTTGGGTTCTCTATTTTTTTAAACATGTGTGAAAATGATTAGAAAATGGTTGATTACATTTACTAATAAATATGTCTTTCTACATGTAACTGTGTCAAAAAATATTTTCTCAAATACATGGATGCATGGAAGGAATAATGATTATGAAGGTGAACTGGTAAGCCCCTGTCCATTTGGTTGAAGCCAGTATCCTGGTTGTCACTAGATCAATATCAGGTATTATCGCATTTCCTCTTCTTTTCCCGACATCAATTATGCACCAAGTTTGTTGGTGTGTGCTTTGGTGGGCATGGCATTGGTCCAACTATGTCCATGACATTTTCTTGATTGATGGAATAATTCATCAGTTTCAAAGGTTGGATTTCTTTATTTGACATTATTTGTTGATTTTCATAAACCCTAATTTCACATGTTGGAAATCTTACATTTTCTTGGACGATTCTATTTCCCCATATTCATTGAACATCTATGCACTCAGTTATAACCAATTTGTTGTACTATTTTATTACATAAAACCTATGCTTGCTGATTCCTTAAAAAAACATGCTTAGGAATTCATTTTTCTTCTTGGATTAATTCCCTATTGATATTTTTCCATTACTTATAAAGTTACCTTCTCTTATTTGTTTCCAATTATTTTATTACTTACATATTTCAATATATTATTCTCTTATTTTATTAGAACATAAGATGGAAATATTCTCAGTTAATGTTCTTATATTAATTAATCTAGAAGGATGGGTATATGGCATTGAATCATAAGGTGACACCTCGCCTCCCATCTTCAACATTATTTCCTATTTCTAGGTAATGATATGTTACCTCTTTATTTTACGATTCATTTCATATTATGTGTGGAAATTTTGAGTAAATGGTTGATTTGATTTAGTAATGAATATATATTTCTGCATGTAAGGGTGTCAACTATAGATTTTCTGAAATACATGGATGGATAGAAGTAAGAAACCAACATGAGGAAAGTGAGTGGGTAATCCCCTACCCACATGGTTGATTCCAGTATCTAGGTTGACACTAGATCAGTCCCAGGTAGTATCACATTTACACATTCCATTTATTTAGTTTATTAGCCAGTTCATTGGTGTGTGCATGGGAGGGCATGAAATTGGGCCCAAAATGACTAGGAGTTTGTCTCGCTTTATGGAATATTTCCTCACCATCAAAGGTTGGATTTTTTTATCTAACTTGTTTTCGTGATTTTCATAAACACTAATTTCATGTATTGTAAATCTTACTTTCTATTAGATTATTCTATTCCCCTATATCTTCATTGAATATGTATATATCTAGTAAAAAGTGGAATCATTGATCCCTAAAAAATGGAGTTCTTTGGTTCTTGTACATGAAAGATGATGCCCCTGATACCATTTTTAGTATCTAATAATATTCATTTTAATGAGAAATGTTTTGCTAATTGGGATATTTCCTAACGTTTTTTCTTTTCTATGACTACAGATTAACACCTATAATGAATTGTACTGTGATAACTTTTAGTCAATTTTTTTTACAACTCTTTGTTTTTTATCCAAGAAATGAATGTGACACAAATTATATAGCTTGAATTGATCATTAATTATTATTCTGTTTTCCTGACCGTCTAATTGTAGATAAATTCCAGCTTGATTAATATTATGTGTTCTAATGGAAGCAGAATCCAAGTTTGTTATTTATTTTATGTGAGTAAATATTAACACATGCAATGGATTGTACTATGAAAACTTTTCCTCATACAAGGGATACCACCTATGTTTATGATCCAAACAAAGAAATTGGAATGAATTATACAGCTTGAATTGATCGTTCATTATTATTCAGTTTTTCTGACCATCTTACTGTAGATAAATGTAAACATCAAGACTGTTGTGTGGTACAATGACAGTAGAATCCAATATGGAATATTCCAATTAGATTGTTCTTAACATGTAATGTTTCAGTTGTATTTCAGTTAGAACAAAGAAATCACTTATTTTTTCTTCTCAAACTATCTACAATGCTATGTTTGCCCCAAACAAAGGTTACAACCCTTTTCAATTGACTAAAAGCTACAATGGATGGTACATTAATAATCTTTCATGTTCATGAGATGAGTAAATTTTCATAAAAGTTTTTTCATTAGTATTTTCCTTCATATGTCACCACATTATCCCATCCATCAGCATAATTTTTTTAAGGTACACTAATTTTGGAGGGTTATGCAATATAGTCTTGTTGAATGCTTGGAATCCCATAATATATCAAATGAGAAGAATAGAGAGCTGAGAGAAAATTTTATGTGACCTCAAGAAGATACTCATGGAATGTGTATGGAAGCTACAAAGGTGCATCATTCACTAACTTCTTGAGTTCTAACGATGCAAAATCATAAGGTTCTGTGTTTTATTTGTTTTAAGTTATGTACCAATAATGTAAATTTCATTTTTTTTATGAGGATTCATTTTTTTATAATAAAAAATAACAATGATATTTGGTTATACACATAAACATATATTTGAGTACACCCATTTTTTAGTCAAATGTTTTTTCAATTTTTTTTATTTTGGTATATGTATTTGATATCCATATTTTTGTAAGATTTTCTGTACAGGACATCATTGTCTGTATATTTGGAGTACAATTTTAGAGTAATTTGTTTACCAGTATTTTATGATTTAATTATATTCAATGTAATAAATATTAATTCAAGGTATCATTCGGTGAAGTGCTTAGTGATGTTGATCAATTCCTAGTTTTCTTAGGGCCATATTCCTTCAAAACAACCTTATCAGCAGAACTAGCAGTACCAACATCATGGATGACATGATGTGTATACAAGGTCTCATTGCAGTTCCCTTAATCCTGTAAAAAATCCACCTAGAAAGCCGATATATTTTTTGAGTTAAGATCCTCACCAGATGTCATGGAGAGTGAATGAGAGGTCTGTTAATGGTCAAAACCAGCCACCACCTCCCACTTCCTAGGAGTTTCCTTATTAGCATGTAATTTACTAGGAGGACGATCCAATCCAGACAGATTGAGGGATTCTAAAGCGCCCAATTCCAAGAAAAGTTTCTTTGTGTTCGATCTCACCATGTGTATGAACTGCAGAAACATTGGTACTACCTAGAGATGTCTCTGCCTCACCATGCTGGACAAGGCTTCCCCCTCAGACCTATTCCTGGTCTTCTCAGTATGAATAATCTTCTTCTTCGCTTACCCCTTCTTCCCATTTGAGGGATAGGATGCCAGGCCTGGACCATCTGTATCATCCATTGAGAGTTTTATTTGGACCTAGGAGACCCCAGTACTTTAATCATCCATCCCTGTTTTACCATCCATGTACCCTATTATTTCTAGCTTATACTCAAATGGTGATTATTTAGAAGTATTTCCTTGAATTCCAGCATTATGTTTGGTGACTTAAATATTGAGAGCCCTGAGATTCTATGGGGCCTCACTCCTAGTGGTATTTTTCTTCCCTAGGACAGACCCCCATTCCTCGTCAATAGGTTCACCTATACCTCCTTTAAGGAACCACCGGAATTCATTAACATACATTGAATAGGTGAGAAAGCACATATCAAGGTTGAGACTTTATTTTTCTTATTGAAAAAATATATGTAATCTTCTTCATGAAGAACTACATAGTCCTAACCTCCCTCTCTACCATATAATCACTTCTACCCTTCCCTGATAGCCCCTCTGAAGCCCAATCAAAAGGGTCGATTAAAAGTTCATTCCCATCATCCATTGCCTACCTCACAATATTAACAACTACAATATCCACAGTGGAAACATCAGTTTGTTTTTTTCCCTTAAATAGTTTCTCTCAAAGTTTTCACAGGATGTGTTCCTCCATCCCTCCCATTTATGGCATCTAGATTTAGTGCCCTATCAGGGGAAACCATACTAACAACCATTATACTTGAAGCATCAATCCCATTCTGCCCAACATTAGAATTAACCATGCATGCAACATCTTCCGTTCCAACAACTCATCATGCATTCCTATGTTCCTTGACCTCCTTAAAAATCATAGATATCAATCCATCCTTAATTCCTTTGGAGTCATCGTTAGATGGAAATTTGAAATTACAGTTTCACCTTATCTTATTGCCTTTAAATGTGTTCAACTGCATTATTATCTTTGTGCCACTTTCTCATTCAGGTATAGCAGGCCAATTCCAAACTCATGGTTCTATCTTCTAGGAACATTTAATGATGCATACCATTAAATGAAATAATCAGGAATGTTGTAGATAATTTGAAATGTGGTATGTTTATTTGTTATATTATCAATTAAACGTATGAATATTTTTCTGACCCATCATTTTCTTATTGTATAATTCTTTTGAGATAAAGAGGTACTAGTAGATTCTATTTCATGTCTCCCTTGGTTAAAGAATAATATTCATTATGATCATCTTCTATGCTACATTTTCTATTGAATGTGATTTTACTATAGGGAAATACTGGTTTAATATGAGTTTGAAAAGAATTACTCTTTTATTGCCTCTTATTGTTTTCAAAAATTAGAAATTGATTTACACATGCTGGGGGAGAAATATAATAGATCTTTTTGACGATGGACTATATTCTGCAGATTTATTTTCATGGTTTTTTATGCTAGACGTTTTGTCGTATTTGATGTTTTTCAGCTTTCCAGATGGTTTTCGTGATGGAAGTTAATCTATTAGTGACATTTTCTTACCTTATATTCATGATTAATTATTTAAAATTGAATTTGACTTTTTTCAATTGTTTTCTTTGTACATGGGAATACACTAGTTGGAATGGAAAATGAATTCAGGTTTAATATTGTAAAATCGAAGATTTAGTTTCCCTTTCGTTCAACATATGAATGCAGTTAGTTTGTCTTCACTATTGAATACATTGTGTATTTTTTTTAATGCATTAAAAACATCAGAAAATAATGGTTTTTAAATTTCCAATATTATTTTGAGGGTCGAATGTGACGGTGATGTGATTTTATGTTTTGCTTCAGGAAACAGGGTGAGTCCCTGGGAAATGTTAAAGAAGTTACCATGTTTCTCTCCATAATATTTCTATTTTTCTTGGATCCAAAATAGATTCAAGATATGTGTTGTAGGTACTATATTTATTTATGTGATCCAGGAAGTAGAAGAAGTAAAAGAGGCCTTTCTTCAATGAAATTACAAGTAATGTTTCTTAATTTCCGATCATGTATGTTGCAATTTTTGCATTTTCTTCCCAACTAGGATGTTAATAAGGTAGTTGTGGACTTCTCAACATTTCATTCCTCAAGGTATTCAATTTCTATTGACCTGAATTTGGTAGAGATGTTGATAATGAAATTAGAATCAAGGTATATAATCATTGTCGATAATGTAAATTTTTTATTCAAATGTTCCATGCACAACAAGATTATTAATTTTATGAATCCCACTCTATTTGTTAATTATTTATTTTGCATTATGTTTAGCATGCGATATTCCAATCGTTGGAAAAGGATCGGGTATTCATTCAAATACCAGGACTCTTGACATTTAGTGAAGTAACAACCAGATTCATTTTTTCTTCATCCATTTTTTATTCAACATCATGTTGTTAATTATTATGAAGTGGTTGTTGAATATCTATTTTCATGTATTTATTTTATTCAATAGCATCTTCTATTTCATATTTTTCTCTGATCTATTTTTCAACAATTTTAATGTTGTATTAATATTCTATGCACTACTATTCCATTATCATACAACATTACTTTCTAATTATAATTTATTCAACATATTTTTTCTTCTTAAATATTATAAATATTTTCTATTTTTAGAAGAAAACCCAGTAATCGAATATGTCATGCAATATCACGGGATAGTACTAGTTTTTATAAAACATAAGTGAACCAAGTAGGTTGTAATAATAAAATATTGATTTTCTAAAAACAATGGTGTATTAAAATAAACTATAGAGTGCACTTGAAATTGGTTAGTAATTTGAGAAGTTCCCTTATTGGTTTGCTTATCAAGAATTATTTATGAGGGAATAATTTAAAATCATGTAAATATTGGAAAGAAAATGATTAATGGATCATGATAGATGATTTTGGAGAATATAAACCACATATATAATATGTATAAAAATATAATATATAGCTTCATTTGAGTAGAATGAAATATAGAGAAACCTAAATGAATAATAGAGGTTTGGGTAGAATCCATTTCCTTAAGTTTGATGGTGTTATCTACTTGATATTAATGACGTGAATAATAAAATTAGGTTCATTAATTAATAATTATAGAACCTATTTTTCTGGTAATTTATTTTTTAAAACCATTTTGAGTTCATTCATAACCTTTTTGATTCATTATGAGGTTCCATTTCATTGTTTGGGTCTGTTTGTTTCTTGATCGGTTTACTAATATACATGAAAGGATAATCATATAAAATGAAGACTGTTGTCTACAATTAGAGTTATATTTTATTATTGAACATCCAAAAGGTCACATGGTTGTAAATTTCATTCAATTAATTTAAGTGATTTTTAATCATCATATAAATCATTAGTGATAACTTTTTGGTTAATTGGAAGTTTCTTTATCACGAAAAACACATTTATATTTATAAATCAAAACCATGTGTACAAAAGATTCCAGAACCATAGATGAGACATTATAAAAATATTATATTGTAGTTAACCCATAAGAATGGTTTCACGACCAGAATTTTATATGGTAATAGAAATTGAAAACCCATCTTCCTTGAATGTGGAAAATTTAGACATCTCGAATAGTGTTTTTACGACTACTATATAAGAAGGGTAAAGGAGGGATGAAAATGATGTATTACATTATCTTAAAAATTTTGTAGTACATATAATTTACTGGATTTTTCATAAAATTTTTATTAGAAGAGGTAAGGATCGAAAAGAGAACAACTGAACATGAAAGGAAAGTAAAAGTATTGAAAAGAGGAATTTACCTCTTAAAGTAATCTTCCTTGAGAGCCTCTTAAGGAGAGAAGATTTAGTCTATTGAAGAGACCAAGGGCTGATGGACGTGGGGGAGGATCTTGGTGGGATATTTGAGCAGATGTTAGGCAAGGAATAAGTCTTGAGAGGGGTGAAGAGAAGAGGGGAGTGTTGGTGGGTTTTATAGTGGAGGGGAGCAGGGTTTTCTTCAAATTTAAATAAATAGTTTATTAATTTTTATATAATAAAAGAAATAATGGAAATTCAATGAAAAAATAGTAATATTTTCATGTTAGTTCAAACCAATGGTTCTTATCACAAGGATGGTGCTATTAATAGTTCATTTAACTTATATTATATATATACGGTAAATTAATGTATTTTACTATTCATTGAAAACTCTAGTATTTTAGAAAAATCCAAAAAATTCACCCTAACCATTTTTAGATGTGTAGAATAAAAAAAGAAATGATTTTTTATAAATTAATTTTCTAAATATGATTAATTTATTTTTTAATTAAAATCTTAACTTACATGAAAATTACGAATTTTACAACTGTAACCCACTTTATATGTTTTTAAAAAAATTCATAAGGTCTTATAAAAGTATATTAAAACCAGAAGACATAAAATTGTTAATGTATGTACACATTTTATGAAAATAAAATATCTTTTAAAATAATTAATTAATTTTAATTAATTAATTATTACTGACAATAATAAAAATACTTTTATTGAGGTCATATTATCGTTTATAAGATGCCTAAATTTTATTTATAAATTCAAGGGTGAGATTACTGTTCTTTTGAAAGATTTACTATTCCTAAATGTCATATTACTATTAATATAGGTAGGTTAATATTCATAATGTTAGGTTACTAATCACCAAAAAAATGTTCCATATGACCCCAAATATTGCCCAAATCCCAACTGTTTATGTCATATTTTTGAAATTCAAGACACATAAATAGAAAAATTGTGTTTAAAGGTCACATTGTACATAGTAGTTCATTTAGTTTTGATTTCATATGATTATAGGAAATAATTATAAAAAGATAATTTCCATTGACAAAACATTGGGTCGTTACAAACACCCATCAATTTTTTTTTTTACAAAATAGAGATAACAAATACCCTCACACTCAAATCACTGATCATCCTTAAGGAAAATGTCAAAATCAAATCACCAAGGGTTCGTACATCAACAAGGGACGTTTAAAATAATGATCCACATAAAAGAATTTATAACTTAATAATGAAAAAACTCAACACATCCACAATGAAGAATTCAAAAATAATTCTTTATTTAAAAGAAATTAAATTTCTGACATTTCCCCCTTTTTACACATAGTTTTCAACATTTAATCAGCACCCATTCCATTTAGGATTTAACACACTATTAATTTTTCCACAAATCACTCAAAGTAACAATGTTATTTTTTTTTCTCAAACCTCAATTACATTCTCTTAACTATAGGCATGCATGGAATCTACTTTCTACACCGTGTAAATATAAATGTAACAATTAATCATGAAGGCTTTGAAATAAGGATCAAATGACTCTGTAGATGATGGGATGGTAGGTAAAAATGTTGAAAATCATATAAGTAACAAAGAATAGGATAATCTATATCTTACAATTAAGGATATTAAAAGGAAAATATTAAGGCAAATGACCCTATCTAAAATATTTAATCATCCCCCCCCCGAAGCATACAATGAAGGCTCAAGGAAAAATTAGTCATAATGAAAAATAACCCTAATGTTCTATTATTTTTCATTTTATTATTCTTGAATGTCATGATTTGTATATAACTTGCATCCACCATCTAACCACATATTATTGTCTGATCATAGGTATGAAAATGGTGCTTTATGACCTACCAAAGAAACAACACATTTTATATGTTTTTCAATTTTATGTATCTTATCTTGGTTAAGTCTTATATCTACTATCTAACCAAAAATTATTGTTTGATCATAGGTTTCAAAATAGTGATTTTTGACATTCCTAAGAAAAAACCCATTTTTTAATTTTTCATTTTTCAATTATTTTTTTACAACAAGTGGGATATACAATATAATATAATGATTGTAAATATGAACCTTCCCAATAATCAAATGGAAACACCCCAGATACTCCTCTCATGAAAAATATCCCATATCCATGACAAACGACTTCTTCCCCATATTCATTCAATTGAATGCCATGAAAAAAATTGATGGGCAGGAATTGAAATAATGGATTCTATCATGGTTCAAGAATAACATAGTCGTCTATGGATTTTATATGATAAATGAGGATAATTGTTCATGGGGGTATTAAGATAAATGGTCCCATTATTAAAATGCCTTAATCATTTCAAAATTGAATTTTTACAGTATATATTTGATAAGATATTAATTCAAGTTCTTGTAGGTTTAGAAGCCTGAAGTTTCTCTCAAGAAATATTCCCCGAAAAATAGGAAATATTTTTTGTACAATCCTCTTAGGAATGAGAATATAAAATAAATAAATTAGGTTAGGTCATGACCATTTACAATTGACATACACAAAGCATGATCTTAAGAATCAATATCATGGAAATCAATCTTATTAGAAATAATTTTCCTGGAATTCCAAATTAATGTAAGAAATTAAATTTTAAATTTTTCATTTATATTTTTCATTTCTGGTCATCATATTTTAAATTTGACATCATTTCAAAATATTTCTCCTTGGTGCTGATGTCTCTTATATCCATGAGTCCAAGCCAAATATTCAAGCATGTTTTTTGGGTGAATCTGATTCAATTAAGTTCGTGAAACAATTTTAACCATTCATTTTTTATCAAATCATGTGTTTGAAAAAATAGCTGTGCAAATAAAAAAAAGTAAAAACAATACACCACATCCATTGATTCATCTGAATGAGTCTCTTTAGTTTTTTCTAGCTAGGTTCAGAATGTGTAATCTTATTACACAGCATTTAATGTTCATTTTTTCACATTCTTCAATCTCTTCTTGATTATTCCTTCTAGGGTCCTAAAATATAATAATAAATACCTAATGTATAGGCCACGGATAATTTAAAATATTTTTATCTTTCGGGTATTTTGGATAACCACAGAGAATTTTTTTTTAAAATAATAAAATAAATCTATGCCTTAGAAATGAATTTTAAAATTTGAGTTTCTTCCTAGTACCATCCCTTTTTATGATCATTCAACTTGACCATAACATTTTTATCTAATAGGAATATGCTAAAATGCTAAATGTATTTGATATAACCACATATGGTTTTTTTTTCATCCGGGGAGGATATTCACTTCCTCTCCCAATGGTTCAAATTGACTATTGGTAGACGGAGATTTGTGGATATATTTAATGAAAATAATAAGAAATAAAAAATGACCAGATTTTGTAGTTTTCCTGCTCCACCATTGCTTCTACATTTTATTCACCAAGTCCACATTCCAGAATTGATTTTTTAGTTGGTACCTCAGTCTTATCCTATTCGTATTGAAATTTTAGGTGGGAGTCCCATTCTTCTTCAGTCTCAAGAATACGTGTGACATTGATGGGTGTTTTTTCACTATCCAATTCATTTAATTTTTATTCTTATATGATAAATTCAATATATGGTATCTCCTTGACCGACCAATCATCCTTCATTACCACTAATACATTCTATGATTCTATAGATAGTATTACATTACCCTCCTCCTCCTCTTCCTCTTCAACCATCCAATCAAAAAATTCCATCCAATTTGTTTCCTCTTCTATTCACAATTGTAAAAGGAAAAAACTGCTCTTATTGGTATTTTTGTATGAATGAACGGGATAACTTAGGTTTTGATACTTCTTAAAAAATGTGAGGATAATTTTTTCAATGTTATTAAAATGCTCTAGGTATGGTTCTCTATTCCCTGCCTCAAATTTTTCTTCTATTTTCATTTATGCGTTACTGACTTCCTCCACCTTTTGATCTTCTTCGTCCTCAAACCAAACAATACATCTATTAGATTTTAATGGTAAATTACATACTATGTAATGTAAATTTTAAATAAAATGAGAAAGGTGTGTAATCATATATCCATGTTCATTGAGCTAGACTTCATTATCATAAATCGTCTTATCCAAAAATTGAATGAACTTGGTGAGAAATGTGGCTAGTCTTTCATCTGAATTATAATCATGAGGTTGTTTTGTATCAATGATATAGACTTATTCTAGCTTTTAACATATTCCATCTTCAAAAAAATATGTATCTTCATTAGAGACTATTTCCAGGATACTAATAGGATAATTAAATTTGGAAATGATTTGATAAAGATGAATAGAAAATTCTCTCTTCTCTCTATGATTTGTCTCATTATAGGCCATCCTATTTTCCATCTCATCATTACACTAGGAGAGAAATCTAGTGAGTTGGAAATTTGAGATCTACTCATCCTTGGATCTATCTTGGTATCCTTGATAGTCTGGAGGTCCTTCATCGGGATGATAGTTGGTGGCATTCCACTGTGGAGGTTGTAATTCATTATACTCATTAGCATATGAATCACTATGACTATCATCCTATTGTGTCCACTATTCTGAATTTATTACTTCCCATGTGGTCGGATACTCTTGAAATTAAATTTATTTTGATGGTGGTGGGGCATAATATTAGGTCATCTAAAAACTCATCATGGACACCATGAAACACTACCAAAATTGTAATATATGATAACAAAATAATAATAATAATGACTAAAAAATCAATTTAACTACACTAAAATCAGTAAACAGAAATGGGATAAGAAACTTATTTGACCTATGAAATTAGTCTTGATTCATTTCCAATGCTTTTCTACTCCTCATAAATGACACCAAAATTCAACATACCTAGAAGACGTTATTAATTCCTCTCGGCATGGATCAGATTTAAAATATTTGTTGTCCTAAACCATACTAACAAAAAAATCATGGTATAGTTGAAGTGTGGGGTCGAAACCATAGATAGAAAAGAATTATGCAATGATAACTCTAGAATCTATATTATTTCACTCTTATTTTTGATTGATTTTATTAAACTAATTCTAAAATTTAATTGAATGAATTGAATTAGAGAAACATAATAGAGGGAAATAAATCTATAATGGTGGTTTTTCTAAATAAATTAATTCAACATCACATACAAAATATTTAAATCAAATAGCTTCACAAAAAATAATTGATGGAAAAATGGACATTACATATCAATATACCATATAATCACATTTCATCATGTTCATGTGAATCAAATTATTGAAGTGCCTTGTTTTCTGATTTCCAAGAGTAGAAGAGTAATTTCATTAAATATTCATAAATAAATAATCTCAATCATGTTTTGGGTTATTCATTTTTGAATACATGTCGACAATGATTCGTTTATAGAAAAATTATCAATTTAGGAACAATATGATTCTATCAAATAAAATCAAATTTATGAGAAAATTAAAATCATAATTTGTTGGTATACACCCCCTTTATCTCATCCCACTCTCCCATATGGGCTTTAGAAAATCATCATTGGGTGGTCTCCAATGATTAATAAACCAATATCAATAGCAGAAAGATTAAAAAATAATTAATGGGAATTGAATGAAGAAAAAAACTACATTTTAATTAATACTCAAATTAATCCAATGATTAAATGAAATAATATAAAGGAAAACAAAAAACCAATCATTAAAGAAATCAGTGTTGGAACTCTATGGAAGACTCTGGGTGGTCCTGCCTATATCATGGAATGGAATAAATTTATCTTTCACTATATATCATATATATTTGTATTTATGTGATCAATAGGTTTCAGTCATGTCAAATATTTAGTTTAATAGCCACTCAGGTAGTCAAAGATATCTAAATACCATCGGTAGATGCACTAGAAATCAACCTTTTTTATGTTGGGATATTCCACAATGTTTAATATGTTTACATTTTTTGTAATCCCTAGGAATTTTTTCATCTTCTCACAACCTATAAAATTTTCATGCATTCCAACATCACATCATTTAAATATGATACATTGTGTGTAAAATGTTCTTTCAGCAATAGAATCTATGTTTCATCATGCTTGTTTAGTTTTGTGCCTTCGGAAGTGCTCCATGAGCATTCTCAAAATCTTGTGTCATGCTGCCTCACTTTCCTCACATTTAGAAGTGCCTTTTTGTTCATTAATTACCCCTTTTTCATTGTTATTTCACCAAATTTCAATCCTATATAAGAATACACAAATCATTGGTAAAAGGAACATACATTATATTGAATCAATTAGTATATAATGGAAGAACATATAAAAAAACCCATAAAAATATGTATGCAAAATATATATATCCGTAGTATTCAGATGAAATGTATACATTTATATTATTCAAAATGGTTACTGTCAATGGTATGTAAAAATTTTAAAAGTTGTGATCGTGATGCTCTATTATATTCAATCAAGTACTTTCCAAAGTCATTAATAATAGAGATTATTCCTTAATATGGAATATTATTGTCCTAATGATTTCAATTAATTTAAACCTAATCTTATTCACCATAAATAATATATATCCCTCTTAGTCAAATGGAATATTTTGAGGATATAGTCCAAATTTATTCACCTATTTTGATGAGTACAAGAGAAATTCATTGTGATGTTCACATCCTCATTCTACTTTTCTCTGGAATCATTATCCATATCATTTAAATGTATTTAAACAAACCCATATTCATCTATCTCATAATGGTAGATGACATTATAATAATTTGTGTTCTTGGATCACTGAATAATGCACATCTCATGTTTACAGTTGGGTTTGATGTTGATACCTCTTTGTACTTCAATGGTGCAACCAAGATGTTAGTTTTTACTACATATATTAATATATTTAGTTTTCTCACTAATTGGTTGGGTTTTTGGATCATATACATCAAAAAACCATGAGGTTTTTTTGGGGTTCATATTTTTTCTTTATTCTTGGTGAACTCTCAATAATAGTACTAGCTAATTCTTGGTATGACATTTCACTTCATGATACCTATTATGTGGTGACGTATTTCCTTCCTGTGATTTTGATGGGAGTTTTAATTGATTGATATACTAAATTTCACTAATGGATTGGTAAATTCACATTGCTAATCTACCATGAATAATTAAGGTGATGATACCTAAGAGCATAGCAGAAGTTAGTGGGATGAGAATTTTAAAATTTTCATCACTGGAGTGAAATAACTCTGCCATCTCTAGTGATCCAATCCCCAATATAAGACATAGGATCTCATGTGAATTTAATAACAACAATTATAAAATAAACAAACATGTAACGTATCAGATTTAATCATATGTTCGAATTTAGCTTATCATCTTCCATCGGTTCTTTAAGGATCCAAATCCAAACCCATCTAGATCATCCATACATGTTTCAATAATCTACATGAACATTTAACATCAAATTTTGAGTGCAAGCCCATATATCCATTTATTCCTTCGACATCTTGATGATCACCTCAACTCTATTCCTATGATCCCTGAAGATTCCCTTGGATCAATTTCATTAATGGTGTTTTTCTCTCTCAAGTATGTAAGAGGAGGAGATAGGATATCTCAATCCATTTAAAAATGGATTCCATTGCACACATGAAATGGGCTCCTCATGTACTTATATATTGGATGTAAAAAATACATGGTTCAGGTTCTTGGGCCCCATATATCTAACGTACACTAAATTAGTATTAATTAAATAATTATAATAAACAACTGAATAAGAAATATTAATTATATTTTATCAAATATGTATGACATTAATTAAATATATATATTATGTGATAAACCTAAGTCATTAACTCGACTTGTAATTCCCACTAATACTTAATGAGTATTGAATATTAAATACAATATTCGTTCATATAATATTTTTCCATGTATTTACTTAATAACATGTCAATAATTTTATTAAATAAATTCAACTCAATTATTCTATACTTGAATAACAATTACTTTATTTATTTATCAGTCATCTATAAATCTTGGAGAACTATCAGACACCATGGTGTGGTCCACCTTGCTCTATATACCTATTCATCATAATAGGGGAGAATCCTGAAAGCGCTATTGTCTATAAACCTCTATGGCCTTATCTCAATATCAATGAATAATATTAATATACATAAGGTAGTAACTAGAATCTTTTCATATCCCCAAGGGAGAAAAAGATTAATCATAATAATGAAAACCAACCAACATATACACACAATTTAATATAATCTCTTTTTCATATGATATCTCATAAAGGAGGATGTACACTTGTTTTACCATCTATTCCTTTCATTATTATTTGTTTATCTAACTATATGGAGATAGCATCGACTATCATAGACAGTGATTTAATGTAGGTACTACCACCCATATCGACCAGGATAGAGATATCACCTCCTAAACGCTGAAGGGAAAAATTCTCTCTTGATCATTCATCTTATTCCATTCCAACAACGTCACACCCAACATAAAATACCACACCATGACATTATTATCATGGTTTTCTCCTTGAATCAATGTACACAATCAAATTTTACACATTGATAATGATCTCCAGTCAGAAGACCAATACACATATCTGCTGTTAGGAATAACCAATGAATCCTAAAAGATGTGGTGTTCATATGGGAAGGTATATCACCATGATCTCACCTAACATAGAGTACCAAGTGTTAACATCATGAGAATAGGTCAGAATGATTATGATCTCCCATCACCTGATAGTTAGACATAAATTGTGTCCAGTCAGTATGATGTATCTAGACTATAAAACATATATTTAAGATAAGTGTCATTGTAACATGAGATTTTCATTATATCCATTGATCTGGTACAACATTTTGATAATAAAACTAATCAATTTAAATTACCATTAAATAGTGGAAAAATAAATTTCAACAATATAATGGTATGTTTACATCATACATAACTCACTATACACATTTTATGGTTATTAAAATTACTGATAAAGTTGCTTCTAGGGAACCCACTTTTACAACACTCCCACATGAACTATATCCAAATTGCTAACAGTCGTTGTTATCATTCACATGACTAGGATCACGTGTTTCTGAGACATGACATTTGTTTCTTGGTCTACCACATCTCCATTGTGCAGAAATTCTACTATGTGTGACTTCACATCCTTGAGTAAAAATTCCCAAGATATGGTTTCCCCGATAATATCCCCTTTGTCCACTATAAAAACTTGACATCATAGAATGTAACAGTAATGAATTATCATGATGAAAAAAATAATTAATATGTGCATTTCCATGAACTAGAACAATGCGTTGCAGATGATAACTTCTTTTTAGTAACCCCAAAAGTTGCAACGTACATAATATTTGTAGGTATGGATACCATTCGCTTTTATGATCTTTTCTATCGCATCACCTTATTATAATAGAAATATTAGAATATTTTTTTCCTAGGAAGACTATTTTTTCCCTCATAACTAGTAACCCTTCCACTCAACATACCAGGTATATCTTTTTTACTTTATCTTGTATAATTGTGTAGCTCTGAATGAATCCCATGCAGTTCTCCTTGATATAACTAATATTTTTGTATCATAAATTATGTGATGGAAAAATCATTTCTTATAAATATTATGTAATATGTTATTTTCCATGTCTAAAGTGTATGAAAATTATATTACCACATTAATATCTTCCTAAGTGTAGATCTCACCTTCTTTGAGAGATTTTGGACAAGTTACATTCATAACAAATCTATATATAAATGTTCCAACTTGTATTTTTAATACCTTGTCAGTATTTGTACAATTGACTATGTCCATGAATCCATTTGATATACCTTCATTGATCTTATTCCTTGTTACATAGGTTGCTATTTTAAGTCAATCTCTAGACAGACAGATTCAATTTGGTCTTAACTAACAGTTAGACCAATAGCTATTTTTCATATTTTATTTAAAATATTTCTCATGGAAAACTATGGCGCTCCCACTATCCTCTGGTAGACATAAGGAAGTGATTCATTAAAAATTCATATTCAATAATATTGTTTCTAAATTTATTCTTAAACTGGATTTTAGTAACATGAACCCATTATTGGAATTTCATGATGTCCCCAACCCCTTCTAGTTGCATCGTATAGACACCATCCATGAAAGTTGGACTGGAAACCAATGCATAATAAAATGATCATAGATATTAGCTATGAAATGTATAATTATAAGATATTTAAGAATAAATACATGATATTTCCAATATATACTTATTAATACCATGCATATACCATCCATGTATTGTGTTACTCTAATACCCACCACAGTATTCAAAATAATAGTCCCCTATTCGTTTATACATGTAATCTATTAATGAATTTTAATTGATCATTTCAATATTAGATAATTTTAATACATCGCTCATAGGAATAATTATTCTCTATGAATAATGTATCACCGACCACAGTGAAAATGAAACCATCATTATGGTTTGAATCACCCGACACGGTATGTGTCTTTCGAACTATCTTTTTCCATACCTCTGATTGGAATCGTTCCTATGACATCTATTTGTACATCTCCATCACTAACTCAAACCAATTAAATATTACTCTAAATATCCTGAATTGATACATATTGACTATTATAGAAATATAGTCAAGAACTTGGCTATAACTATTCTATGATAGGTATTTACACAATACGCAATATGAACATTAGGATATAAACTAAGATACACATATTGTTTTGTTTGATGCAAGTTCATTTATAACCTAAGTAAACTCTATGTATTCAAAAAAATTGTTCTTATGATATAATGAATTTATATCACATTATTACGCATATGATATCCATTTTTCTTTACAATTCGCATGTTTTTAAGGGATAAAAAGGTTAATTAAGATTCATGTACAGAAAATGGAAGTACTTGCAATGCATGAGTTTCAACATTGTTGATTATTTGACTTACACAATGATTGAGATGTGTATAGAGAAATGTTTGTTTATGAAAATCTATACTATATATTTTATTGATCAATATTAACATATAAGATTCATAATTGATCCTCCTTATTTTAATCTATAATGTGATGTGGATAAGTTGACGCACATTTAGGAATTACTCCACACTACATTATATTGATCGATGAGTTCATGATCAATATATTCTTCGATATACAAGCTTGAAGAAACTAATATATTATTCTCATGAATATGTCATAATTCTATTTGATATTCATTATATGATAAAATTAATTAATGTACACATACCATGAGCTTACCCTTGGAATAGTTCCCTCTCTCTAGATAAACTAATTCTGATATCTTTGTGCCCCACCATTATTTTTTAAGGTTTCATTTTCTAGAACTAAGTAGATAATTATGTGAATAATACCTATGGTATTTGACTCCAAATATTCTATAAAAATACTAGAAATATAATTCAAATATACTTAGTTTTTCTTGAATTTTTTTTTATATTTTCACAAATGGATATAAGTCTTATAATTTATATTCATCAGATATTTCTAGTGATTACTAAACTATTAGTTTAGAATTACACACCACATATAAAATTAATTTAGGAACATTTAATAATGTATCATTGTGTAAAGATGACACATGAGATAATTTTTTTAGTAATAATTAATAATATTTAAAGTATAGTCATTAAACATGGTGATTTGATGTTGTGTGGTTCTCACCACACACCTAAGAACCACATTTTTCATCGTCTTAGAGAACACACCATAAATTTTGTAATATTTGTATTATTACATGGTCACTATATTTGAATTGACATATGTGAAATACATATTTCATTTAATTTCCAAATATAAAAGAAATATTACATATAATGGTGAATATTCATTGAAGAAGAAGTGATTGCTTTCTTCTTTAATTTAGTTCATTGAATTTAAACATTTATAGATTTATTTCACCACATGATATGAAAATAAACCATATTTAATGTCCATACTATTATTTTATGGACATTACGAATTTACCTTAAGTGTTCCTCTCTCCATTGGTCTTTTCACATTGACTTTCAACTTGTTCACCATAATAATAAAACATTATAATTTATTTTAGTTCTTATTTACTTAGTTAACTTTTACCTATAAGAAATGTAGTGATTTTATCCACACCTCTCATTTTATCAAATTCAACATAACCAAAGAAAGTGGGTAAGAATATAAAGAATTAGAAGAATTCATCCAAAACTTTCCCATTGTAGTGACCCAAATATTGACGTACATAGATATTTCATTACTTTTACAGAATACTTAATACATAAAAAAACAAACACACAAGGACCATAATAGTTTTGGGTATTGGGAAACTCAGATCATAATATTTTAATCGTGGTGAAAGATCTTCAACATCTCTTATAAAGATCGTCCCCTTTTTGTTTTCATACCTAAATCCTTTATTTATATCCTGGAGAAAAGAAATCATATAAAAGGTGGGCTAAAATTATCAATAAGGGTAATGATAGAGAACATAAAACAATCCATAAACATTTGAATGCAAAAACATGAACATAAAATTTAAACATCAAAATCTTGAGCAAAGACATTAATCTTAGAAGTACGGGAGGCATATATCATAAAGGAGCATCAATAATGATAAAATATCATGTGAAAAAACATGTAATTGTGGGAAACCGTTACGAACATGATATGATTCCCATAGTAGCCAAGGAAATTACTTCCAAGACCTTCTAGGTGCACAATGTCCCTTTCTGAATCGAGTTCACTCCGCGGTCCAGTCCTCTATCACTTAACCGGATTAACATATCGTCCCATCCATGTCTATCTCATGAGATATAAATCTTTTCCCAATGAATTGGAGGGAGATATAGGTCCCACCCATCTATAATTAAATCATTCTTACTTGTTCCACAACGTAAAACATTAATCATTCATCATAACCCCAAGAATAAAAATGGGTTTCATAAACATCATCCCATCATAACATAATCCATAAAAAACAAATGGATATAATTTCATCATAATAAAAGTGAAACCATGTAAATCATGGAGATATTATACTTGAAACATACACATATGAAATAATGTCACCTTCTATGGGAAATGGTTTTGATAAAAAAGTGGAAAATAATTAATGAGGAAAATATCCTTTCTTCTTAAAAATAATTTTCTTTTCACAAAATTCCACCCAATTTTAAAAGAAAATGATTTTATTAAAAATAACAATGAAATATTTTAGAGTAAACTTCAATAATATAAGGTTTTATGAAACCATAAAAAATCCGTTCATTCCGTATAAGTTAAAAAACATTCTTCTCGTAATTTTTCCGGAGAAATCTAAAAGTACCTCGTATGGTAAACAAAAGAAAGATACCTTCCATACGATGTGGTAAAAGTATAAAGGTTAAAAAAAGAATTTAAACATACATGGAAGAAAAATAAACATTTTATGAAAATAGTTTGAGAACATATGGACATGGATAATAAACATGACCCCAGTAAATACTTATGAATAATCAATCTCGGATAAGAATGAGATTGGAATAATTATCCCATACCTTAGGTATGATATGCTTCGTACATATCCAAACCACCTATATAATGATTTAAATAATGTCATTGACTTGTTACAGAATCATATTCATTGTTATGATATCATAGATGGTTCACTTATGACTTCATATTACCCATTATTTTGTAAATTCCATGCCAAAGCAGCTTTTTGTGTAAAATCATTTCATTTATCATACATGTTTCAACTTGTTGTTCTTGATATTATTACATATATCCTGATTTACTTAATTCCAGAATGCAAAACATGATTTATATATATAATATATATTCAGAATATACATATATATATATATATATGATAGATCGATAAATGGAATGAAATACACCGTTCATGGAGACAGTAGGCTGTACGTAAGCAAGAACACTGTTTTCGTTTCCCGATTGAATTGAAAGGAATTAAGTATATGACATACATACATACATATATATATATATATATCCAATATCAGTATTATGTCATATATTTCATTATTATTCATTATATATACTTTGTAATTATTCATGAATGGTTAACATGGAGAATGAATCTCATCGTGTCGTGGAGACGGTAGTCCATACGTATGAACGAGCGATAATATCATTCCCATGATCATGGAATTGTATTTAAGTTTATGTATAATATTTTAGAATCAATATAAATTTACAATAATTATATATAGTTATTTATTGACACCATTATACCCATCCAATAAAGGTGGTGGTCGAAAACAGATTACCCCACGGTGTGGAGGCAATATTCGGTACGTACGCATGCGTGGTGATTTCGTTTTCTGTAGGACGGATAGAATGTGAAAAAGATTTTTTTCATATTTATAATAACATATCAGTATATAATTAATACTTATTTTTTTACTTTATAATGAAACAACTAAAGAAGAGGAAGTATAAGAAGAAGGAAACTTGAAAGAGTCGGTAGAAGAGATTACCTCTTCCCCGACACACCTCCTTTAAACGTCTTCTTAGTGCACTAGAGTTGGTGTTTTGAGAAGACCAGAACCTCTATGATGTAACTATAAAGGTTTAGAAGATGAATTTTCAGGGTTTGGCCGATCTGCAAAACTCAAAAGGGTGTGAATAGAAGAGGGAAGGGGTTCCCTTTTTATAAGGGAGGAGAGGGGCACCTTTGGAAAAACTTAAAATATTATATTATAATAAAGTCATATTCGGTTTATAATAGCTCAAGATTGATTTATTTCCAATCTAAAGTGGTTATGGGTCTAAAGTCTCTCAAAAAATAGAATTTAGACTTGTTTAGGTTACTATTTTAATGTTATCATTTAGATTTAACATTAAGTTAAATAATTGTACTTTTACTGTGTCTTCTTGTTTTCTTACACTATATGGTTAATGAAAAAAATATAATAAGAAAAAAGAACCCCAAGTGGTTCATTAATAATATATATAACTGTATCTAAGTAATTTTTCTAATCCTTAGATTTTTAGGAGTATAATAACAATTAATAATATAATATTTGTTTTAAAAACTATTTAATGTCAATTTTGACACTATTTGGTACTTGATTTTTGTGAAAATCATAACTGCATGATTAGTTAGAAAACATTTAATTAAATCAATAATAACATGTAATATTAACATTTAAAATTAGTGTAATTCATAAAAAGTTTCAAATTACATTTATTTGGGTATTTATAATATCAATTATTTTAATATTTCATTATTTAGGAAATTACTGCATCACCATTGTGTCATAAATAAAATAAATTATTTAATGTCAAAAAATTATAAATAAAGTAAAATTAGGTAGGAATTTTTTTTAGCTTTCTTATTAATATTTATATTCAAATTTATATTATATATAACCCAATAATAAAAATGTTTTAGTTATTAAACTTTGATTTTATCTATTTTAACTCTTTTTTAAATAAAATAATAATAAATGTCCTAATCTAATCCAAGTGGACCTAAATAATAATATTATATTCCTAAGGTTGTTTTTGGTAGAATTATACTTATCCAATAGAATTAGTACGTGTGTTAGGGTAATAATAATATCATTTTTATCCTTAATTACCCTATTTACTTTTAACCAGTAAATAAAAGTAAAAAGTTACAATTCACCAAAAATTATTTTTATCTTATTGAACCACATTTTACTCCTTTAAATTAACCATGTCTCTTGTATATTCTAAATTCCATTCACAAAAGCGGTAAAAATAAGTTTTATGTAAATTTTCAAATTCACCTAGGAGGTGGGTAAAAGATGGTGAAAAGTTCAATAAAATTTTTATATGTCTAAAATTATTATAAGATGACTCAAATTAATTACATTGATCTTATATAAGTATTATGTGTCAATATTTACCTAAAAAAATCTAAATAAAATAAATAATTATTTAAATAAAAAGTCGGTTTTTAAATAGTAACCCAGTGTTTTCACTATTCATCAAAAATTGAAAGTTTTCAAAAAAAATACCAAAAATTCACCCTAGGATAATTTCGATATTCGGAATTAAAAAATGAAGTCCATTTTGAATGATAAAATTTATAAAATTTCAAAAAGTGGGTATTGCTATTGATAATGGATAGTTCATAATAATATTATAATAATATCTCATTTTGTGAAACTCAGTATTGCATACAACACACGATATCGTGGTAGGTCGCAATTGCGTGTAATGCAAGCCAAGTCAGGGTTGCGTGTAGTGAAAGATTCCATTGTTGTTTCATGTAATATAATCAAACCATATTTCACTTATACATTGAATATATATATATATATATAAAGTCAATGTTACATAGAATAACTTCTATCAAACAAACTTGAAATTGTGTGTAACACAAACCAAGAATAGTGTTGCACATACTTCAAGAAAATACGGTGTTGCGTATAGTTCAAGACAATATTGGTGTAGTGTATAATATAAGACATGAAATAAATTAAAAATAATATATCTCATAAAATATCGGGGTGTTACATTCTACCCCCCCCCCCTTAAAATTAATTTCACCCTCGAAATTCTTCGGGGTTATAAATGGTTTACTACATGAAAATTTCTTTCATTGAAACCAACATCCAAAAAAGGAATACTAAAACTTCATTTTAAAAAGGGCATTTAGAATCATAACAGTCACCCAGAGTAACTCAGCATTGGGTTTCCACGTATGAAAACATAGGTGAAAATATGGATATGGAAGAGAAATATAACCATGAACTTCTGATGAAGAGTGGTAGAGGACATGGCTATGAAAAATTGAACAATCACAAAGCCATAAATTTTTGATGATCTAAGGTACCATCTAATTCATCAGATATAAGGGATCTAGGGAAACATTATTGGTTTTCAAGATCGTTTCCCTAATGTTGATGAATTTTTGATTTAAAAGAAATACATACTAGATTTTGGTACAATCTCACCATTGTTCTTGCCTTGAACAATTTTCACTTCATCTCTTAAATAAATGAAGTTGAATTTTTCATTTTTGAAGTATTAGCAGATCATGAAATAGAATGATAGGTCTTTCCATCTATCTCAAACAAAATTTTAGAAAAAGTTATTAAATATACATGAGTACATTTATAGTGAGATTAATCGTATATGGTTTTTATATATCATTCTACTTAATAAATTAAAACTAATTTCTACTAAGCAGGGACTTCTTGTAGGCTAGTGGTAGGCGATAAAGTCATGTCGCACTTCGGTTGTGGGTTCGATTCCCACAGCCTTGTCTGATGCGACGGGTTGTCGCCCGTCCTGCAGGTTGTCCTTTTTCTAAAAATATATTACATAAATAATATCGAAAAAAAATTCTAGCCTTAAACAATACTGACTTATGTCCAACATAATCCATTCCAATCTTTAGGATTATCCAAAATACTTCTTTCCAAGATCATAGTATAAGGAAATCAATTATGAGAAATGTCATCTGTCAATCATGTGAATACCATCATTTATCTGCCATACATCATACAATATATCTTGTTTCCCAAATTACAAACTTGTGAATACCTTAATCATGTATTTTCTTGAAAAATGAATACCCATTGACTCTAGTGAAAACATTAATGCTGTTACAATTTAACAATGTCCACATACCAAAATCCCAAAATTTTTATATACTCAAACCATGATATTGCTTTGTCCTTATATAAATCATGAGCTCATGAATACCATCAAACATATTATTTTATCCTTACCCCTTCATTATGTCCATGTCATCTTCTTTCAAAAACATTTGATTTACTTTTCATGGTTATCGGTACCATATAATTATTGAAAACCATAATAAACCAATACATAGATATTCTAATATTCCACGGTACTATAAATTAGATTCCACAACATTATTTTGGATCCCCATTACATAAACACCTAATAATTCCACTACATTGTTTCTATACTCAACATCACCAATAGCGATGAAATGTGACTTCCCTTTTTCATTTTCCTTAAGAGGATTCTCACGTCGATCATCATTTACCCTTGGATTAGGGCATCGATTATAATAATGCCCCAATTCCTTACACATGAAGCCTTGAAGTGTTGTTGAAGCCTTATCTGTAGTCTTTTCTCTATTCACGTCATTAGAAACGTTTTTCCCATTACATAGGAACTTAGTTTCTTGATGAACTTCTTTTCCACACATGAAACATTTTCTAGTACCTTTTAGACAATCTCCACCATAATTCTTTCCACACTTTGGGCATAAAGAAACATTCACCTTCTTTTCACAATTATTATGAGGATTTTCCTTGAACTCCATCTTTCATTTCTTGTCAAAACCATGAGATGGATATGTAACACCAACATCCATTTCTACCTTGATAGTACAATGCACAATTTCTTCATAGCTACTGAAGTATCTTATAGCTAATACCCTTCAAAGACTTTGTTTTAAGCCACTGAAGAATCGATCAACATTACATTCAGGTTGGATGATAAAGCCAGATGCGTACCTTACAAGTCTTTTAAAACTCGCTTTGTATATACCAACAGATTCATCATCCATCTTCTTAAGCTCAAGGAACTCATTTTCTATCTTTTTTCGAAGAATACGAGGGAAGTACTTACTGAAAAAAAAGTTCTTGAACTTGTCCCATTCCATGGATTCAATTTCATATTGGGGCCTCGTATTCTTAATTAGAGTCCACCATTGATCTGCTTCACCTTCTAAATGCTAAATAGCCAGAATGACTTTTTCATGTTCCAAACAGCGAAGAATGGAAAATATCTTTTCAATAGTACTGATCCATTTTTCAGCAACATGTTGATCAGAAGACCCACTGAAAGAAGGTGGACGTTGCTTCATGATGGACTCAATAGAATATTGTTCCCTTCTCTGATAATTAGGAAATCCAAAATGATTCATAGCTTGTGTAAGTATAGAAAAAAGATTTTTCACTCCATGTCCCATCAGATTTGATTGTTTGGGAGGACAATCATTCCATTGTCCATTACATTGATTAACACGGTTCCTTTGGGTTCTAGCCATCATCTAAAACCCAAAAAGAACATTGTGAGAGGCAAAAATCATGCTCAAAAAACAACATAATAAAGGGAAAGTACCTTCAATATCTAAAAACATAGGTTTAATTATAATATCGTTACCATAATTCTAGGACTATAACCTATACTTATACATAACCTTAGGGAAATCCCTAGACATACCTTAGAAATACCCCTAGTTATCTCACTAAATTTCTTGAATCCTAGTTTCCAAAGTTTGACTAAACTGAACATTTGATACCAACTGTAGAGAACCAAAATCATGACGTACATGGACATTTCATTACTTTTGCGGAACACTTAATAAATAACAAAAACAAACACACAAGGATCGTAATTTTTTAGTGTCTTTGGAAACTCAGAACATAATCTTTTAATCATGGTGAAAGATCATCCACATCCCCCATAAAGATCTTCCACTTATTATTTTCTTACCTAAAAATTTTCTTTATATCATGGGGAAAAGAAAACATATAAAGGGTGAGTTAAAATGCTCAGTAAGGTTAAAAAAATAGAACATAAAAAAATCCATAAACATTTAAATTCAAAAACATGAACAAAAATTCTAAACATCAAAATCTTGAGAAAAGACATAAATCTTGGAAGTACGTGAGGCATATATCATAAAGCAACATCAATCATGATGAAATATCATGGGAAAAAACATGTAATTATTTCAAACCATTAATAACATGATATGATTCCCATAGAAGTCAAGGCATTGCTGCCAAGACCATATTAGTGGACAAAGTCCCTTTCTGAATCGAGTTCACTCCTCGTTCCAGTGCAGTATCACTAAACCAGATTAACTTACCATTCCCTCCATGTCTATCTCATGAGATATAAATCATTACCCAATTCATTGGAGGTAGAGATAGGTCCCACCTATCTCATAATGAAATAATTTTTACTTGTGCCACAACATAAACATAAATCATTCATTATAACCCAAAGAATATAAATAGGTTTCATAAACATAATTCCATCATAAGATAATCCCTATAAAACAAATGGATATCATTTCATCATAATAAAAGTCAAACCATGTGAATCATATAGAAATTATACTTGAAACATACACATATTAAATAATGTCATCTTATATGGAAAATGATTTTGATAAAACACTTGAAAATAATTCCTGAGAAAAATATCATTTCTTCTAAAAAATCATTTTCTTTTCACAAAATGCCACCCAATTTTTAAAGAAAGGGATTTTATTGAAAATAACCATGAAATATTTTAGAGTAAACTTCATTAAAATAAGGCTGTATGAAACTGTAAAAAAAAATTTCATGCTATATAAGTTAAAAGAAACATGCTTCTCGTACTTTTTATAGAAAAGTCAAAAAGTGCCACGTATGGTAAACAAAAGAAAGATTCCTTCCATATGATGTGGTAAAAGTAAAAAAGGGTAAAAATGAATTTAAACATACATGGAAGAAAAGTAAAAAATTTATGAAAACATTTTGAGAACATGTGGACATGGATAATAAACATAACCCCAGTAAATACTTACGAATAAACAATCACAGATTAGAATGAGTTTGGAATAATTATCCCTTACCTTAGGTATGATATGCTTCGTACGTATCCGAACCTCCTGTATAATGAGTTAAATAATGTCATTGACTTATTACAGAATCATATTCATTTTTATGATATCATATATGGTTCAATTATGACTTTATATTACCCGTTCTTTTGTAAATTCAATGCAAAAGTAGCGTTTTGGGTAAAATCTTTTCCTTTATCATACGTGTTTTGAATTGTTGTTTATGATATTATTACGTATATCCTAATTTACATAATTATATAATGTAAAACATGATTTATACATATAATATATATTCATCATATACATATATATATGATAGATTGATAAATCGAATTAAATACACCGTTCATGGAGACAGTAGGTCGTACATATACATGAGCGTTGTTTTCGTTTCCTTATTGAATTGAATGGAATTAAGTAGATTACATACATATATATATATACATTAATCCAGTATAATTATTATGTCATATATTTCATTATTATTCATTATATATACTTTATAATCATTCAAGAATGGTTAATATGGAGAATGAATCTCATTGCATCGTGGAGACGGTAGTCCATACGTACGCACGAGCGATGATATCATTCTCATGATCGTGGAATTTTATTGAAGTGTATGTATAATATTTAATAATCAATATAACTTTACAATAATCATATATAGTTATTTATTTACACCATTATACCCATCCAAGTAAGGTGGTGGTCGAAAACAGATTACACCACGACGTGGAGACGGTATTCCGTATGTACGCATGGGAAGTGATTTCGTTTTCCGTAGTATGGATAGAAGGTGAAATAAGGTTGTGTCATATTTATAATAACATATAAGTATATAATTAATACTGATGTTATTACTTTATAATTAAACAACTAAAGAAGAGTAAGTAGAAGAATAAAGAAACTTGAAAGAGTCAGTAGAAGAGATTACCTCTTCCCCGATGCACCTCCTTAAACATCTTCCTAGGGCACTAGAGTTGGTCTTTTGAGAATACCAGAACCTCTATTATGTAACTAGATAGGTTGAGAAGAGGAATTTTCAGGGTTTGTCCGAGATTCAAGGCTCAAAAGGGTGTGAAGAGAAGAGGGAAGGGGTTCCCTTTTTATAAGGGAGGAGAGGGGCAACTTTGGAAAAACATAAAATATTATTTTATAATAAAGTCATATTCGGTTTATAATAGCTCCAAATTGACTTATTTCTAAGATAAAGTGGCGATGGGTCAAAATAATCTCAAACAATAGAATTTAGACATGTTTAGGATACTATTGTAACCTTATAATTTAGATTTAACTTTATGTTAAATAATTTCACTTTTATCATGTCTTCTTGTTTACTTACACTATATGGTTAATAAACATTCTATAACAAGCCTAAAAAATCCCAGTGGTTACTTATTAATATATATAACCTTATATAAGTCATTTGGCCTAACTTTATATTTTTTGGAATATAATAACAATTATTAATCTAAAATTTGTTTTAGAAACTATTTTATGTCAATTTTGACACTATTTGGTACATGATTTTTGTAAAAATAATAACAGCATTATTAGTTCGAAAAAAGTTAATGAAATCAATAATAACATGTCATATTAACATATAAAATTAGTTTAATTCATAAAAATTCTCAAATTACATTTATTTGGGTATTTATAATATCATTTATTTTAATATTTCATTATTTTGGTAATTATTGCACCACCATTGTGTCATAAATAAATTAAATTATATAATGTCTAAAAATTATAAATAAAATATCATTAGGTAGGAAATATTTTTAACTTTATAATTAATATTTATAGTCTAATTTATCTTATGTATAACCCTATATTAAAATTTATTTAATTATTAAACTTTGATTTTAACTATTTTAACTTCTTTTTTAAATAAAATAATAATAAATGTCTTAATCTAATCCAAGTGGACCTAAATGATAATATTATATTACTAAGGTTGTTTTTGGTCGAATTATATTTATCCAATAGAATTAGGAAATGTGTTACGGTAATAATAATATCATTTTTACCCTTAATTACCCTATTTACTTTTAACCATGGTAAATAAAAGAAAAAAATTACTATTCACCAAAAATTATTTTTATCTTATTGAACCACATTTTACTACTTTATATTAACCATGTCCCTTGAATTTTTGAAATTCCATTCACATAAGCTGTAAAATTATGTTTTATGTAAATTTTCAAATTCTCCTAGGAGGTGGGTAAAAGACGGTGAAACGTTCAATAAAATTTGTATATGTCTAAAATTATTATAAAATGACTCAAATGAATTACATTGAAATTATATAGGTATTACATATCAATTTTAACCTTAAATAAATTTATATAAATAAAAAATTATTTAAATAAAAATTAGGTTTATAAATAGTAACCCATTTTTTCACTATTCATCAAAAATTGAGAGTTTTCAGAAAAATACTAAAAATTCACCCTAGGATATCTTCGATATTATGAATCCAAAAATGAAGTCCATTTTGAATGATAAAATTTATAAAATTTCAAAAAGTGGGTATTACTATTCATAATGGCTAGTTCATAATAATATTATAATAATATCTCCTTTAGTGATACTCGGTATTGCATACAACACACGCTATCGTGGAAGGTCGCGATTGCGTGTAATGCAAGATAAGTGAGGGTTGCCTATATTGCAATATTCCTTTGTTGTTTCATGTAATAGAATCCATCCATATTTCATTTATACATTGAATATATATATATATACACTCAATGTTACGTAGAATAACTTCTATTAAACAAACTTGAAATTATGTGAAACACGAGCCAAGAATACTATTGTGTATACTACAAGCTAATACGGTGTTTCATATAGTACATGCCAATCTTGGTGTAGTGTATAATAGAAGACATCAAAGAAATTAAAACTAATATATCTCATAAACTCTTAGCGTGTTACCCCCATCTTTCATTTCACATGAATAATGTGAAATCATTAACTCATACATGTATTGCTTCACTTTCTCCTTGTAATATTCTTGATTATGAGACTACATGTAATATCATCCAGGTACATATGTAGTTTCAAAACTCACATAAAAATTGATGTTAGAATTATAAAATAAACATCATATTAATTAGACATGAGTCTCTCGTAATCATTTTTAACACCCTCACATCATGAGGTTCCTAAACAGATATTGAGGACACCAACACCTAGAATTTAGGATATCAAAGTATTTTGTGAAAGTGAATATACTAATTTTTGGAAACACATTCTAGTTTTGACATTTTTAGACTTTAATAGATATCGTAGTATGTCTTGTGGTATGTCTTTCCATATTTTAAAAAAAACTATACAAAATGTATTTTTATCCTGATTATTGATTATACACTATTTATTAATTAAATTTTCAAATGTCTCCCACTATTTAATCTAACTATAGAAACTGTATTTAATAGAATAATAATCCTCCATTTTTTTATTATTCTAGTGGCAAGGATCATTGATTTTCACTTCATAGTAACAAATATTTGGCTGCACCATTACTTATAGTGTTCTTGGTGGGTGTTTGACTGGGAAACCACGTTAACTCACATCTCCTTGATCTATTTCGTGAAGTACCAACTTCTAAAAAGGTAAATATAATTTACTCCATGATTGAATCTAATTTTGAATCAATCCAACTTTTGATACTCCATTGTTGTCAAAATTAGTTAATTTGACCATTCACTCTGATAAGAACTCCTCAGCAGTAGGAGGTACCATCAACTTTGGCTAACGAGCCCCCGTACACCCATTTTTTTACAAATTAATATATTTAATGGCATTTTGGACTTAATATTTCTTGGAGGTTTTTATATTTTTCAAAAAATGTAATCCATTTCTATTAATATGCTCAAACTATGTAGTCGCGCTCTCAAATTAACATTAAAAGAAAATCATTTTTCGCCTCTCTATGCACTTAATCTATCTAGTATTTTTTGCGATCTCATAGGAAATGATTACATTCAAAAAATAATAAATAGTTATTAAAGGAAATAAATTACCTCCCCAGTCTTGAGAATATAATAATGGTTGATCCATTTAATCTCAGTGGATAAATTATGACCTAGGGATATCATATTTGAGTTGAAGATTGACTCCTGAATTAGCTCTTCCCCTGGTCCAGTTTGTCCATTTCACATTTGAGGTAGTGCCTCGTCATAGTATGGTCTATGTCGTGTATGGATTTCTCATGAACTTTGAGTGTTTGACATCTTATACCGTTATCATGAAATGTTCATGAATACTCACAAACATGGAAGGAGGTCGTGTGGCACAATATAAACTAATAATTTGACGTGTATATCCTTATACACATCAAATTAAACTTTAAAATGAACATATCATCATAAATTATCCACTTATTACAAACAACACATGTAATTGGAAAAAAATAAAATGAAATTAACCAGACATGGATGTGTTTGGTTAATTTTTCAAGACCATTCAGTATGAAATGTAATAGCACGATAAAGTAAAATTACAAAAAATTAATGTTTACAGCTAAAATATAAATTAAATGAATTCACCATTCAAATAATTTATTTTCATCGGTCCATAAACTAATTTCATTCTAAAATACAAAAATTAAATTAATCAATTAATTTAATTTTATATAAAAAATTATTAATTTTAAACAATTAAATTATTATCCTTTAGAAACAATAATTTAATTTTTAATTAATTAATTTTCATTCTAAAATTGAATCAATTATATAAATTAATTTTGATTTTATAAAATTAATTTGGGCACGAAAAATCTACCTAGACCCATTTCGAGTGGATTCAAACCCATGCAAGACCATTCTGGGTAGGGGAAATCCCACCCAAGGCCTTCATGTGTCAAAAACCCCATTTTAACCCATTTTTTGTTGGTTGGGAACCATTTTGATCACATTCGAATACTGTAAAGGGTTATTGCACATGCATGGGGTCTGATAACAATAACAGTGGCATGAAAGTGTGCGGGGAGGACCCAAAAATGTCCATTTTGATGGTAAGGTTAGTGGAAAACTATGCGAGGCCGAGACACACTAGGTTTGCCAGTTTTGGCATTCTAGTGGGGAATTTCTTCATGGGTCAAGGTAAGTTGACAAGATGGTGTGTGGAGACGAACCTGAGGTAGAGGCAGTGGTTCTAGAGCTAAAGGGGCCACAAAAATGGGACTCCAAAGGTGAGTGACTCAGCCGATCATGACGGCACATCAAGGGTTGGGGTTCTATAGAGAGGATTGTTTGTGATTCATGTCACAATGTGGTATAGCCATTTGAACTACCAAGGGTGATGCAGGGATACTAATCGGATTTCGTAGTGGAGGGTTCATGATATTATGATGTGAGAGTGGCTAACCATGGTGACACCATGTGCTAGACCAGTGGGCAATACAGGCGGTAACAGTGGGATCCGAGGACTGGATCTACCAGTGAGGGAGGAGCATCCAAAGTCTCATGAACTATGAGGCTTATCTATTGGGTGGAATCTATGTTTTACATTATAAATAGAGGGTCTCCTAAAGAGGGATAAGGTTTCCTGATAGTTCTATGGGGAATAATTAATTTCATAGGGTTCAATGAAGGAAAAATATATATATATAAAAACTCAAACTATACTACTCATCTAATTAAAATTTATTATTTGTTATATTTTAGTTCCAACCCATAGAGGTGGTTAGTTAGTTTGATTAGGTTTCCAAAATACAATCTTTTTAGAAGTGGTAAATTATGGAATTTTTTTATTAAAGAAAGAGGGAAAGGATATGATTGGTGTGTTGGAAACAAATTGGATAAATGAATGAAGAAAGAGAAGCATGAATGATTGATTGGTTTTGAAGCCAATTTAAAAAACATTGAAGGGTTTTTTTTAAATTCTAGGCTCATGTGAAATTGTATTTTATAAAATATGTTTATTAATTCATGATTGGATTCTGAGTAGAGATGACGTAGACCCTTTCGTCATGGAATAATGTCACAGTACCTTATTTCCCTTAGTACGGTAATTTAGGGTGTTATTAATTAAGAAAGTCTAGAGAAAATTTTTAAACCGTATTTCACATAAAGGTGAAAATGGTAATTCATTATTTAGGGTAGTTAGTTGCACAATTTTAAATATACTTATTATTTAAATTATAAATTTTCATGATAAAATATAAAGAAATGGATTTGAAGTTGAAGAATAAAATGTACAATCTAAATACATGAAGAAAATGAAATAAATCCAACACACATTCCCCCTTATATTTACATCACTCTTGAACAAGGGGGTTTACCCTCCCATCCTTATGTTGAGAGAATAAGTGGGAATGAGAACATAAAACATAAAGGAAAATAAGAAAATAACTCATTAAGGGACCTGTAGCATCATTCTCCTGGCTTCGTTCTCCGAATCTTAATGCCCCCAAAGAAATAGGAAAATACACCATTTATAAGATTTAGATTTGTTCTATCTGGCCACTTTTACAATGTGTGATTTGGTCACATGTCTTTTAATCCTCATTTGGGATTTCCTCCATGATTTTAAGATATCCAAGAATCTCATACGAATATAATTTGAGATTTCGAATTTTGACTCTCTTCACGATGTGTAATAGGGACTCATGGCGTGTTTCATAATTTCACAATGTGTATTCATGTCAATACTAGTTATAGTGGTGGGTAATTCCATTGAAAGCTCATGTCATGTGACTGAGTTACACTGTGTGTAATCATTTTTCTCAATAATATCCAGCTTCAAATATTTTCAAAATTCTGGTGTCAAACTGTTATTCTTCCCTTTTCAATCATGTTTTCTGAATCTATTATGTCCTAAAAAAAATCATAAAACAAATTAATTTGTTCCAAAATTGGAAATATTGTTCAATTAAATACACAAAACAATACATTAGGAAAATATACTTTGTATGCATGAAATAGAATTATCAAGGCTCTCGGGGTGGGTGGAAATGTAGTGGTAAGATGGTGTCTAGGTGGAAGATCCATTAGAGAACATGAGAAGGAGAGAAGGAGGGCGGTTGGCTAAAGGATTTTTAGTGAATAATCCTTATTTCTTATTATTAATATAATTGGATTATAAAGGATGCAAAAGGAAAGTAAAGCCTTCACCCCAAAGTCAACAAGGAAATAATATAATGTTTCTGTAATAATTAAAATATAAATAATATTTCCAAATTTTATGCTTACATAAGAGAAAATCATTGTTTGAAACACCTTATTTCAATATTCCATGGGAATAATTCCCTCACCAAAGAAAAATTGATCAGCATAGTTTCATTTTGACCATCAAATTCTGGTTGAAACATGACCATATATTTAAAATTCTCCAATATTAATCTCAAAATCATAAATTGAACAAATATATAGATATATATTTTTCATTATTTTTAAATACAAACATCCACTTTTTGTTCAATACCAAAATAATTGGATGATCATTACATCATAATGTGGAATCAGATCAAGGGGTGGTCTATTCCGTTAAGACCAACTTGAAGATCTCTACTTAATTTAATGAAAAATAATATTTATTTGAATTAGAAAATTCAAACAATATATCTGATTCAAATTCAATATTCATGGATTCACAATAGAAGCTGGTGGACTGAGAAATTTAAAATTCTCATCACCATAGAGACATCACTTCGTCGTCTCTAGTAATCCCAACATTGTAAGAGGTCCAAGGATCTCATCAACACACAATTCAAGAATCTATGTGAACATTGTTCCTTGAATTCTTGGTGATATTGTGGTGCTCTATTTATTCCTTCAATGTCAAAACAATCAGCTGGACATTGTTCCTATGATCCTTGAATGCATCCCTGTAATGATTTCTTGAATGGAGGATTTATCTTTGTAGGATGCAAGAGGAGGAGAGAGTAGCTCTTCATCAATTGGAAAAGGATTTCCCTTACACAACAGCAATGATCTTCTCCGGTACTTATATTTTGGATGTTCAAAATAATGGGATAGGGTTATTAGCCCCCATATATCCGACATCCTCCAAAATTTAATAAATAAATAAATACGATGAACTAACTATGTCAAATATATTATTTATATTTAATCACATACTTGTAACTTATATTAAAAAAATCTATTTCCTGATACACCCAATCCATTAAGATGATTGGAAATTCTTGGTAATATTAAATGAACCTCGATTATTGTATATAGTATTTTCTCATATATTATTAGTTCATGTATCTACATAATAATTTATAAATAATTTAATTAAATAAATTCAACTCAATTATTTTATACTAGAACAATAATGAATTGATTCATTTATTGGTGATCAATAAATCATGAAAAACTCTTACACCAAGTGTTGGGGTCCACCATGTCATATATACCTATTCATCATAATATGACAGAATTTTGAAACTATTATTTTGTGTGACAATCTAGGACTTCAAATAAATATTAGTGAATAATATTCACATACCAAGAGCAGAATCTGAATACCCATCATGGCTCTTAAAGAGATATGGAGTAGTCATAACAATGAAAACCAACATACGTACACGCACTGTGTAATATAACCACCTTTTTATAAGATATCTTATAAATAATGACACAAACTTGTGTTGTAGTCCTTACATTTCTTGATTATTTTTTGATATAACAAGATAGACTTACCTTTGACCACCATGGATATGGATTTAATTAAGTTACTACCATCATGATCAATAATTCCAGAGATACTATAACAACCCTACACATTATTACTCATTAACACAGTATTTTTTACTAAAATTATACTTAATACCAACGATAATATCATTATTCTAGATTCTTTTTGAATTAGGTACATTATATAACAATTTAACATATTAAAAACATCGTCATTATTGAAAACATCATTAACAAGCTTTCACTTAAAGCTATATGATATAACTTGTGGAAACAATATGAACGTGGTGATATATAAATCCCAGTAAAGGAATAATAATGGAATAAGGTAATAAAAGTTAAAAAATAGGCATATTAATGGTGCATAATAGGAACATGAATAATAATTAATTATATATCATGATAATCATAACATGGGAATTGTTGAAACATCTTAAAACACTACATCATAAACATAGGTCAAGGATTTCTTCCACGAAATCATCATGGAAAAAGTCCCATGAAGAAATTAGGTTCCATACCTATCCCAAAATGACATCGCATGAGACTAAAAATTACCCATTGCATTGAATGGATATATAATTTTAGGTGCACCCATCACATTCATTTCATTATCATGGTTAAGCGTGCCACATAGATCATATTAACATGGATTCATTCATCACTATATTTTATACCACAAAAAAGGAGTGTGGAATGAATACATATAATTACAAAACCAAAAAATTTTAATTGTATAAAGGTGAAAATTATTGATAGTAAATGATTATGGTATTAACTGCACAATTTTTTTGGTGTTGAAAATCATGGGGAAATTTTGACAGCATAATGGTGTCATTAAAAATTCATAAAATGTATCGATGAGAGATAAAGGGGCCTCTTATCAATTATAGAACATATGAGAAGTAATAGTGTCATGTAAAGTCACATACCAATATTATGAAATGTAAATATAATTCATAAGATAATAAAGACACATTAATAAAGAGGGGAATGTGAGGATCCCTTACATGAGTGTGTGACTCCAAATGATTGGGAGGAGCTTCTACAGAGCTTGGGGGTCCCTTGGGAGGACTCTAGAGATGATATGACAGAGTAAGGACATAGTTGAAGGTTTTTTAGTGAATATAAGTGGGATATTGGGTGGGATTATATAGGAAATGATATGGTATTTTTTTTAATATTTCTCAAACTTCGGTTTTGGACTCTGTGTAATGAAATAAAAAAAAATAAAAAATCATCCCATGGGTTTTCCCTTGGTTTCATATAAATGGGATTGGGTATCCTTATTTTATAATATAATTGGACTAAATTAAAAAAATAATTCCCTTATTTATGTGGAGGTGAGTCATACTCTTAAAAAATAGGTTTTAAAACCTTAAGATATATTAATGGTTTTGGAGGATTGGTAATGGATTTTTTTAATTAATAAAAAAATATAAAATAACATTATTTTAAATATAAAACATCAATTTGGTCTTTTATAACCTTTATAGTATTTATTACATCACTTTTTAGTCATTATTAATTTATAATACCTAAAGTATATTTATATAGAATTAAACATTGACCCAAGATTTCATCAATCTTCAAAAATTATAAAAAATAAAAAATTGGATAATTTCGATGCTCTTATTCCAAAAATATTATTAATTTTATCCCAATTATTGTATAAATATTTTAATTATTACTTTATAATAAAATTTATTTTAATTCAGAAATGATTTTTTTTTAATTATAATAGTTTTTGAACAAAAATTAAAATTACATTTCACTTCATAGAAATTATATGATCATTTATATTTAAAAAACATTATTTAATAATAATATTTTATTAAAATATTATTTATTTATAAACTCCATTAATTTAGGAAAATAAAAACATTAATTTATTTTAAAATTTACCTGAACAAACAATTGGTGTTTTATTGTTTCAATGTTAAAATCATTTATAAAGTAGCAACAAGATAATGGAAATATATTTATTATTATATAAAAATAATGTGTATACATATAATTTTATGATCTGGATACATATCCATTTAATACAGCAGAAAAATCCCTATGGGAAAGGTGACTGAGAGTGATGATTTCATGGGGTTGTTCGACATTCAAGGTTTTAGTTGTGATCTTAATGACCTTGAACTTATCCCATAAACAGATTCACCCATGATTTAGTTTTTGGACCTCTTCTAGGAATTGTTCAAGGAAAATCCTAGTGATGAATTCTCCCTCAAATGCTCTTATAAATGGACTTCATAGGGTATGATCCTACTAGTTGAGGGCATCAATTCCTTTTTCTATGTTAATTGGATATGTTAAAACCCAATATTTATACTAATCATATGATCACTGTTCAATAACTATATTAATAATGATAATGATTATTAAGGGTATTTTAAATCGGATAGAATATTGTAACACAGGAGAAGTGAATCATTTATCTATAACCATATTACACAATAACACATTTAATTAAAACAAAAGAGGGATTTTATTTATAACAATTCAGGTCATCACAATATTCCCCCCATAATAAATTTCACCTTCAAAATTTTTCATTTCATACAATAAAAAATGAGGTTATCTATGTTTCATAACCTATTCCAGTTCCCTTGTTTCTTCTTCAAACATTTGGTTTCTCTACACCAAATTGACAAGGTGCAATGTCTTATTTTATAGAACATTATCTCTATGATCTTTGATCTTCACTGGTTAATCTTCATTGGAAATGTCATTATCCAATGTTACCACCTATAGAGTGAGTACATTTGAGGGGTCTTGTATGTACCCTCTCAAGAGGGATACATGAAATGAATCATGTACTTTAGATAGGTTATTTGGGAGTTCAAGTTGATAGGCCACCACTATGTTGTGGTATGGGATCTCAATGGGGTTAATGTAACTTGGAAAAATCATTCCCTTATTCATAAATATCATCACACTATTCCATAGAGATATACAGAGGAATACCATTTCACTAATATCAAACTCTAGGTATCATTGATGATTTTCAACATAGCTCTTTTGTTGACTCAGAGCATCTTTGATTTGATAGTGAATGGACTTATCCCTTTCCACCATTTCTTCAACCATTTAAAGACCTAGAAGTGTGTGCTCCCCAACTTCATCACAATAGGTAAGTGTTTAGTATCTATTCCCATAAAGATCTTTATAGGGAACCATTATTATAGGTGATCTGGAATAGAGGTATATGTTGATACCATCCCCCATTTAAGTCAATTGAGCATACTCTCAAAATAATCTAAAGTGTCATATAATATGATTACATTGGAAATTATGTTGGAGGTGATAAGATATGTTGATGTTCAGCTATGTTTTTAGATAATGTTGCAGACATTTCCAGAATTTTGAGGTGAATTTTTTAACTCGATCGAATACAATTGATAGTGGTACTCCATACAACCTTACTAATTTTTGGATGTATTTCTATGCAAGTTGAACCAAATCAAAATCCTCTAAAATTGTGATAAAGCGAGTTTTTCTTATATGAAGATCCACAAAAACCCTTGTAGAATTTTTTCATTTATCTGTCTTTAGTTGTTTAGTGACAAAGTCCATGGTGATGTTTTCCCATATGCATGCTGGTATGGGTAATGGTTTTATCACCATGATAAACTTTTTTCTTTCGTCCATCACTTTCATACATACAAGGAAATTTGATGAATATTTTGTGATGTATTTATTTATATTGTCCCAATAATAGTGATCTTGTAGATCTTGAGATATTTTCAAGCTTCTTAGGTTTATATAGAGAGTAAAACTATGTGCATCATCTAACGAATCCTTCTTTAACATGGGATTTTATGGTACATGTAATCTTGACCAAAATTCTAAAACAACTTCATCATTAAAATTGAACATCTAAGATTTACCTTTTATTATAGTTCCAACTTTCTTATGAATTTCCATATCATATGTTTGAGAATCCCATAATTTATCCAGAAGAGATGGTTGAGTAGTCATTAGAGAAATTACTTATGATGTTCTTTCCTTTATGATTCCTATGGAAATGAATTCCAAATCTAATAAGATCATATCCAACTCAATTCTTATCAACGATAGAATTTCTAGATCCTTTATACATAGAGCATCCACCACATTATTTCTTTTCCCATGATGCTTGTTAATTGATCAGTCAAAGACCATGGTCATTTCTAACCACGTTCATTGGTGTATATTCTGTTATTTCTATGTAAATATATACTTGATACTTTTGTGATCCATATATATCTCACACTTATTCCTAAATAGTTAAAGACACCATATTTCCAAAGTTATGATCATTGCATCCTACTCCAAATCATGTTTTGGAAAAACAATTGTGAATATTCAACTACTTTGAAGCATAGGCTATGAATTTTTCATTCTACATTAACATACAACTGAATCCCTTATTCAAATAATCATTGAATACTACAAAATATTCTCCACTTTGTTGGTAGTGTATGCACAAGTACAGTGATAAACCTCTTTTTTATCTCATTTAATATCTATTCATATTCATCATTCCATTAAAACATTACTCCCATCTGAGTTATCTTAGTTAGAGGGTTTGACAATCATGAAATGTTTCTCACAAATCGTTGATAACAAACAACTAATACAAGGAAACTACAAATATCTATCATAGGCTTTGTCCTCAACCATCCTTAAATTAATTCAATTTTTCATGGGTCCATATATATTACATTTTTTATGATGATATTTCCCAATGATGAGACTTCCTTCAACTAGAACTCACATTTTTTGAGCTTCTCCTTTCATTGTGTATTCATCACATTGCTTAGGTGCTTTTATTTCTCCTCCTTTATTTTAAAGTATCTTATAATATCATATTTAAAGACTATTACAAAATTTACAAGGTAATCTATAATGAATTTATTCATCAAATACATGAATATTTTTGGACAATTGGTGTAATATCCCAGGTAAATAATGAATAAAACATATTCGTATTTATTAATATTTACGAGTTAAATATTAATTTTACCTGAAAGGGGTTGCTATGTTCGATAGCGTACCTGATATGCAACGATGAGTTCCTTTGAAAACTTACGTTGCACACTAGTAATATAATAATATTATTTTAAATGGTAGTTAAATGTAGATGTTGTATTGGCGGGAATGGATAGAAATAACTAAAATATGATTATATATGTTTTTTAAATGTTTTTACAACTATCCAATAAATGATAAAGGCTTAAAATACGGAAAGAATTCAATTTTGGGTGTATATGCCCCAGTTTTCACTAAAGGTTCACTTATCGCCTTTTAATGGAGAACCGTCATTAAATATAGTTTTGTTCACTCTTATACATTCTATTGGTCCAAATATAAATCTTCTTTAGAATCGGGTCATCAAAATTTACTTTGTGTAAATTTTTGGTATTTTTCCGAAAAAGTTCATTTTTTAATGAATAGTGTAAAATGTTGTATTTTAAATTCAAAACCTCTTTTTAATATAATTTATTTATATGATTAGATTATCTTTTGAATTGGGATTAAAGTGAAATTACAATATATTTTTTCCATTTAATCCAATGGTGGTAATTGAAATCAATTTCACTTTGAAATTGGACTTAAACTAGTGTCAATCTTTTGATACTTATTGTTTCATAAAAACACGCTATTTGCTCTGACAACAGGAATTAATTATTAAATTAATTAATTCAACTTATATGTTTTGAATTTTGTAAAATGGAATTCATTTTTGAATTCGGAATATCAAATATATCTTAGGGTGATGTTTTGGTATTTTTCTGAAAAACATCAATTTTTGATGAATAGTGAAACTACTAAGTGGTACTTAAAAAACTGATTTTTCGTTTAAATTATATTTTACCACTTATGTGTTTTGAATTTAAAAAATCCGACATACATGGTTTTCATTAAGAAGTAAAATGTGGTTCAATGAGATTAAAATAAATTTTTTTGGTGAATAGTAACTTATTACATTTTTAATAGCGATTAGAGGTAATTAGTACAATTTAAGGAAAAATGATATTATAATAAAATGAAAATACCTAGACACATGTCCTACCCTTATTGGATGTGTCATGGACGACCAAAAAAATCCACGGGTCTTCTTGGGGACCCCATGGAGCCACGTTGGTTGGGAAATGACATAAATAACTGTATATTTAATGTTAAAGTAAAAATAACACAAACATGAAATGTTTTACTAAAACAATTTTTTACATGGGGTTATACAAGTCAAACATTTGATTATAAATATTAATTGGAAAGATAAAAAGATTTACTACATCGTGATAGTTTTTTTATAATTTTTAGACATTAAATAAATTAAATTATTTATGACATCATGATGATGCAGTGATGACCTCATTAATAAAGGATTTAAATAAAATGGAAAGATAATGTAAAATCTATGACCTAAACTTGTCCAAAACCTATTGGATGGGTGGATTTCGAACCCTTATTACCTTATTCTCGAAACACATCAAAGTGGGACCATTAAAATCCGAAACTCATTCTAAAATATTGTAACATTTTCTTACTTTCCAAGAGTGCCCCTCCTCTCCTCTTATAAAAGGCCCCCACCTCTACCTCCTTACCCACACTCCCAAAGCCTTTTGCTCCACCAACCTCTACCCATTTTGTCTCTCCACTTCCCTCTATTACTCCTCTAAGCCTCACCTTGGGCAGAAGTCTTCTCAAGGAAGCCTTTGAGCTCAAACCAAAGGGAGTTACCCGATTTTAAGGTAATGTCTTCACTTTAGTCCTTTTGTTTTATTTTGCTTCTCCAACCCCCTAAACTCTTTTTATTCATTTATTTTGTAACAACTCTAGTATTATAAATATACTATGATGTTTTTGTAATAAGTATTCGAGCTAAAATTACACCCACCTACATCTAATGGTTAAAGAACATACTGTTTCCGTGGATGGCGAATTTCTGCCTCCCGAAATGATGATTTTTCAACATTCTTTTTACACCTTAAATGGTGGCCATTAAGATGACACTATATTTATATATGATATATAATATGTTTATGTTTTCCTTAAGCCTCTGTATTTTTCATTTTGGGCATACCTTTATGGTTTCCATTATGGGTAAACGTGATATCTTCATTTAAGGAAGTGCGGACTACCGCCCCCTCAACGTGATTTGATTCATTAATACCATATGTGGGATGTATAGAGGATGAAGTTATGATATTATATATGATAATACACTGGAATTATAATATACCTCTATATCATTATTATTCCATTCCATAAAAATATGAAATAGAAATGAAAGTAGCATTCATGCGTACGTACGGGTTACCGTCTCCATGAACGGTGCATTTCATTTCTTATCACCAAATCTAATGTACTATTATAAGTACATGCATATAATGGATATATACGATGAATGATACATCTAAATGATGATTATAATTCTGGAATTAAAATATACATACCTCTCATTTAATTTTAATTCCATTAATATGACAATGAAATGAAAGTAGCGTTCATGCGTACGTACGGATTACCGTCTCCATAAACGGTGCATTTAATTTCTTACCTATAAATGATTATGTAATATTTTAAATGCATGTATATACTGGATATATATTATATATATGATATATACATCATGATTATAATTCTGGATATAATGGATACATGGACATCTTGTAATTATAAAGGGTTTATTTTTGACACAAGTACCAATGACCGTTATTAACTTAAATAATTACATAGTGTTCATTAAATGGAAATAAGTGATATAAAAGGAATAATGAACTTGAATAAGGTTTTTAATAAAATATAAATTAACTCAAGTTTATTATTCAGGACCTTAAAGAACGATCGAGTCAAGTCGGACCTGAGGTAAGGGACTTCGTCTCAATCTCCTTTCATTGAGGCATATTTCGTTTTATACACAAATATCTTTTATACGGTGTATAAACCCCTTTGAATTTTACTTTTATAAAAAAGGAATCTTTTCCTATGAAGCGTTTTACAAAAAGCCAAAAAGGAATGTTTCTTTTAACGTACGCGGTGACAACGACCTTTTCCGCAGCCACGAGTATTATTTGGTCTTTGGCTTCCTCAACAAGCAGTAATGTTTTTAAAATAAAATAAATACCATATACTCTGTTATGAATTTTGGTATTGAAAATGGTTTTGATAAAGGACTCTATTATGTCAATATATTTAAATGATATATTGTGATTGAAATGTGGAAATGTTATCATTTCTTTGTATTGGTTTTATGTTTTATGATTTTATATTGGTACTTGGACATTTTACGGGTGGTTACGTGATAAACCATATGACGGGTGGTGCCGTGAATACCAGGACGGGTGGATACGTTATAACCTCCAATGCATTGGGTATGGAAGTTGGATGTATGGCTATTCCATTAAGTATGTATCGAAGTTGGCCGTATGGCTATTCCATTAAGTATGTATGGAAGTTGGCCGTATGGCTATTCCAATTACTGATATGTGTGGAAGTCGACCGTATGGTTATTCCACTTAAGTATGTTTATGTCCCAAGTTACCTTTATATGTTATGTGATCTTTCTATGGGTTTTATGGTAATCTTTTGGTTACTACAGGGTAAGTAATGATCTTTTATTCAGTGATGAGTTTTTACTAATTCATAAAGGTGAAAATTATTACTTTGATAAAGTATACATGGTTTACTTGTTGTTTTGATAAGGTGACAGTTTTCATTCATTGCGTATCCCTTACTGAGCTCATTATGCCCACCCCAAGTTTTTTGAAATGTTTTTCACAGGACTTATTGTGGAATACGGACAAGGATGGGATCAAGGGAAAGAAATTCTATATAAAACATAGAACTAGACATGTTTCTTTTAAAGAGTCTTTATTTTATGGAATCTTAGTAGAAGTGTCTACTTTGTAATATTTTGAGATGTAATAGTTATGTCCTAATTCTCTAAAACTCTAAACCTGAAAAGATCCTCAATGTGAATTATTCATTTAATTCAATATTAAGTAATGTTTAAAGCCGGGGCCTTATAGTTGGTATAAAAGGTCGGTTTAGACAACTTTAGGTGTTAGAAATGTGTTAAATTATAAGTTAATTTATGGTATGATTGAAATGATATAGCATTTAAAGATAACCATGTTGCTTCACCTAAGACAATTCTGTGCTAAGAATGGTTTTTTTTAGAGGAAATAGAACAGCTTTTCCGGGAAAGCATACAGAGGGAAATGACCTTTCAAATCAGTATCCTGAGATGGTCAGAATCAGAACTAAACAGTTTGTTGCAGTGATGGCTCAGTTGACTCAGGTTACTACCGAAGGAGTTGAAAAGAAAATTGGTGAATGCTCTAGTTTTGGAAATTCCTTCCAGGAATTATGAGTTTGTTATATACAGTGATGCTTCGTTAAAGGGACTTGGATGTGTCCTTATGCAGAATGATCTGTTAATTGCTTATGCTTCACGACATTTGAAAACTCATGAGGTAAATTACCTTACACATGATTTGGAATTAGCTGCTGTTTTTTTTCATTAAAAATTTGGAGGAATCATTTGTATGGAGTAAAGTGTGAAATATATAATGATCACAAAAGATTAAAGTATATATTCACTCAGAAAGAGTTAAACATGAGACAGAGTAGACGGCTGAAATTAATCAAGGATTATGATTGTACAATTCATTACCATCCGGGAGAAGAAAATAAAGTGGCTGATGCTTTGAGTCGAAAAAGTAATGCTTCATTAACCAAGCTACATTTGGAATGAGATCCTTTGGTTTTTGATTTGATGAACTTTGGCATAGAAGTTGTTGGTGTAGGAATTTATTCTATTTTGTTTCAGGTATCAGTGAGATCATCCCTATCAGATATAATTAAGCAAGCACAGGGGGAAGATAGTGAGTTGCAGAAAAAGTTTGGGCTGGTTCAGAAGGGTAAGATGCCTGAATTCAACATTGATAATGATTGTGTTTTGAGGTTTGGGAACAGATTATGTGTCCCTGGTGATTCACAGTTGAAGAATGAGTTGTTATGTGAGGCTCATAGTTCCCCATTTTCTGTTCATCCTGGAAATACTAAGATGTACAGAGATCTGTGGGAGTATTACTGGTGGGATGGAATGAAAAGGGATATTTCTGATTTTACTGTGAAGTGTTTGACTTGTCAGTAGGTTAAAGAAGAGCGGTAGTTACCGAAAGGGATGCTTCAGCCTTTACCAGTGCCATAATGTAAATGGGAAAACATATCCATGGACATTTTTGTGGGATTACCAAGGACATCTCGAGGTAATAGTGCAATCTGGGTTATTGTTGATCGCTTGACTAAATCCGCTCATTTCCTTTCTACATGAGATACTTTTTCACTAGATCAATTTTCCCGTTTGTATCTTAAAGAGATAGACAGGATACATGGAGTTACTCTCTCCATTGTGTCTGATCATGATCCCAGGTTCACTTCTAACTTTTGGAAGGGCCTTCAGAAGTCGTTGGGTACTAAATTAAATTTTAGTACAGCGTTTCATCCGCAATCAGATGGGCAGTTAGAATGAAAAATTCAGACCTTGGAGGATATGCTATGAGCTTGTTCGATGGATTATCAGGGAAGTTGGGACCAACATCTTTCTTTGGTTGAGTTTTCTTATAATAACAGTTTTCATTCCAGTATACAGATGGCACCATTTGACGCATTATATGGGAAGCGGTGTCGAACTCCAGCATTTTGGGATGAAGTGGGTGAAAGGAAGCTGATGGGACCAGAATAGGTAGAAGATATGGCAGAAAAAGTTCTGTTGATTCAGAAACACATGAGAACAGCTCAAAGCATGCAGAAGAGTTATGAGGATAACCGGAGGAAGGATCTACCTTTCTAGGTAGGTGATCATGTTTTTCTCAAGGTTTCTCCATGGAAAAGTGTGATGAGATTTGGTAAGAAAAGAAAGCTGAGTCCAAGGATCATTGGACCATATTAAATTCTGGAGAGAGATGGATCAGTTTCTTACCGAGTGGCTTTACCTCCAAGTTTATCTCAGGTACACAATGTTTTTCATGATTCGATGTTGAGGAAGTATATGCCAGATCCATCTCATGTTTTGAGTCCAGAGGTAGTTCATCTGGAAGAAAACCTATCTTATGAAGAACAACCAGTCCAGATTATTGACCGAAGAGAGCAAGTGTTTCAAAATAAGGTAATTCACCAGGTAAAGGTTTTGTGGAAAAACCTTATGGTTGAATAGGCAACGTGGGAATCTGAAAATTCTATGAGGGATAAATACCCCCACTTATTTTGATAAGTGAATAAAATTGCGAGGACGCAATTCCCAAAAGGGGGGAGGATGTAACATCCCAGGTAAATAATGAATAAAACATTTTCTTATTTATTAATATTTATGAATTAAATATTAATTTTACTTTAAAGGGGTTTCTATGTTCGATAGCGTACCTGATACGCAACGATGAGTTCCTTTGAAAACGTACGTTGCACACTAGTAATATAATAATATTATTTTAAATGGTAGTTAACATGTAGCCGTAGTATTGACGGGAATGGATAGAAATAAATAAAATATGATTATATATGTTTTTTAAATGTTTTTACATTTATCCAATAAAAGATAAAGGCTTAAAATATGGAAAGAATTCAATTTTAGGCGTATAAGCCCCAGTTTTCACTAAAGCACTTATCGCCTTTTGATGGAGAACCGTCATTAAATATGGTTTTGTTCACTCTTATACATTCTATTGACCAAATATAACTCTTCTTTAGAATCGGGAAATCAAAATTTACTTTGTGTAATTTTTTTGTATTTTTCCGATAAAGTTCATTTTTTAATGAATAGTGTAAAATGTTGTATTTTTAATTCAAGACCACTTTTTAATATAATTTATTTATATGATTAGATTATATTTTGAATTGAATTTAAAGTGAAATTAGAATATATTTTTACCATTTAATCCAATGGTGGTAATTGGAATCAATTTCACTTTGAAATTGGACTTAAAATAGTGTCAATCTTTTGATAATTATTGTTTCATAAAAACACGCTATTTGCTCTCACAGCGGGAATTAATTATTAAATTAATTAATGCCACTTATATGTTTTGAATTTTGTAAAATGGACTTCATTTTTGAATTCGGAATATCAAATATAGCTTAGGGTGAAGTTTTGGTATTTTTCTGAAAAACTTCAATTTTTGATGAATAGTGAAACCACTAAGTGGTACTTAAAAAATTGATTATTAGTTTAAATGAAATTTTACCACCTATGTGTTTTTAATTTCAAAAATCCGACAAACATGGTTGTCATTAAGAAGTAAAATGTGGTTCAATGATATTAAAATATTTTTTTGGTGTATAGTAACTTATTAAGTTTTTAATCGCGATTAGAGGTAATTAGTGCAATTTAAAGCAAAAATGATATTATAATAAAATGAAAATAACTAGAAACATGTCCTACCATTATTGGATGTGTCATGGCCGACCATGAAAATCCATGGGTCAACTTGAGGACCCAATGGAGCCACTTTGGTTGGGAAATGACATAAATAACATTTTATTTAATGTTAAAGAAAAAATAACACAAACATGAAATGTTTTACTAAAACAATTTTTATATGGGGTTATAAAAGTCCAATTTTTTATTATAAATAGTCATTGGAAAGGTAAAAATATTTTACTACATCATGATATTTTTTTTATAATTTTTAGACATTAAATAAATTAAATTATTTATGACATCATGATGATGCAGCGATTACCTCATTAATAATGGATTTAAATAAAATGGAAAGATAATGTAAAATCTATGACCTAAACTTGTACAAACCCTATTGGATGGCGGTATTTCGAACCCTTATCACCTTATCCTCGAAACACATAAAAGTGGGACCATTAAAATCCGAAAATCATTCTAAAATAATGTAACATTTTCTTACATTCCAAGAGTGCCCCTCCTCTCCTCTTATAAAAGGCCCACACCTCTACCTTCTTACCCACACTCCCAAAGCCTTTGGCTAGGACAACCTCTGCCCAATTTGTCTCTCCACTTACCTCTATTACTCCTTTAAGCCTCATCGTGGGCAGAATTCTTCCCAAGTAAGCCTTTGAGCTCAAACCAAAGGGAGTTACCCGATTTTAAGGTAATGTCTTCACTTGAGTCCTTTTGTTTTATTTTGCTTCTCCAACCCCCTAAACTCTTTTTATTCATTTATTTTGTAACAACTCCAGTATCATCAATATACTAGGATGTTTTTATAAGAAGTATTGGAGCAACACCTACACACACCTACATCAAATGGTTAAAGAACATACTGTTTCCATGGATGGGGAATTTCTGCCTCCCGAAACGATGATTCTTCAACATTCTTTTAACTCCTTCAAAAATGGCCATTAAGATGACACTATACTTATATATGATATATAACATGTTTATGTTTTCCTTAAGCTTCTGTATTTTCTATTTTGGGCATACCTTTATGGTTTCCATTATGGGTAAACGCGATATCTTTATTTAAGGAAGTGCGGACTACCGCCCACTCAAAGTGATTTGATTCGTTAATACCATATGTGGGACGTATAGAGGATGAAGTTATGATATTATATATGATATTAAACTGTAATTATAATATACCTCTATATCATTATTATTCCATTCCATAAAAATATGAAATAGAAATGAAAGTAGCATTCATGCGTACGTACGACTTACCGTCTCCATGAACAGTGCATTTAATTTCTTATCCCCAAATGTAATGTAATATTATAAGTACATGTATATAATGGATATATATGATGAATGATACATATAAATTATGAATATAATTCTGGAATTAAAATATACATACCTTTCATTTTTTTTAATTCCATTAATATGAAAAAGAAATGAAACTAGCGTTCATGCGTACATACGGCTTACCGTCTCCATAAACGGTGCATTTCATTTCATACCTATAAATGATTATGTAATATTATAAATTCATGTATATACTGGATATATATGATATATATGATATATACATCATGATTATAAATCTGGATATAATGGATACATGGAATACTTGTAATTATAAAGGGTTTATTTTTGACTCAAGTACCAATGACCGTTAATAACTTAAATAATTTAATAGTGTTCATTAAATGGAAATAAGTGATATAAAAGGAATAATGAACTTGAGTAAAGTTCTTAATAAAATATAAATTAACTCAAGTTTATTATTCATGAAGTTAAAGAACGATCGAGTCAAGTCGGATCCGAGGTAAGGGACTTCGTCTCAATCTCCTTTCATTGAGGCATATTTCATTTTATTTACAATTTTCTTTTATACGGTGTATAATCCCCTTTGACTTTTACTTTTATACCAAAGGAATATTTTCCTATGAATCGTTTTACAAAACGCCAAAATGGAATGTTTCCTTTAACGTACGCGGTGACAACGACCTCTTCCGCCGCCGCGAGTATTATTTGGTCTTTGACTTCCTCAACAAGCCGTAATGTTTTTAAAATAAAATAAATACCATATACTCTATTATGTATTTTGGTATTGAAAATGGTTTTGATAAAGGATTCTATTATGTCAATATATTTAAATGATATATTGTGATTGAAATGTGGAAATGTTATCATTCCTTTATATTGGTTTTATGTTTTATGATTTTATATTGGTACTTGGACATTTGACGGGTGGTTACGTGATAAACCATATGACGGGTGGTTCCGTGAATACCAGGACAGGTGGTTACGTTATAACCTCCAATGCATTGGGTGTGTAAGTTGGATGTATGGCTATTCCATTGAGTATGTATGCAAGTTGGCCGTATGGCTATTCCATTAAGTATGTATGGAAGTTGGCCATATGGCTATTCCAATAAGTGATATGTGTGGAAGTTGACCGTATGGTAATTCCACTTAAGTATGTTTTAGTCCCATGTTACCTTTATGTGTTATATGATCTTTCTTTGGGTTTTATGGTAATCTTTTGGTTACTACAGGGTAAGTAATGATCTTTTATTCAGTGAAGAGTTTTTACTACTTCATAAAGGTGAAAAGTATTACTTTGATAAAGTATACATGGTTTACCTGTTGTTTTGATAAGCTAACAGTTTTCATTCTTTGTGTTTCCCTTACTGAGCTCTTTATGCTCACCCCAAGTTTTTTGAAATGTTTTTCACAGGACTTAATGTGGAATAGGGTCAAGTATGGGATCAAGGGAATGTCATGCTATATAAAACATGGAACTAGACATGTTTCTTTTAAAGAGTTTTTATTTTATGGAATCTTAGTAGAAGTGTCTACTTTGTAATCTTTTGAGATGTAATAGTTATGTCCTAAATCTCTAAAACTCTAAACCTGAAAGATCCTCAATGTGAATTATTCATTTAATTCAATATTAAGTAATGTTTAAGGTCGGGGCCTTATAGTTGGTATCAAAGGTCGGTTTAGACAACTTTAGGAGTTAGAAAAGTGTTAAAGTATAAGTTAATTTATGGTATGATTGAAATGATATAGCATTTAAAGATTACCATGTTGCTTCACCAAAGATATTTTTGTGTTATGAATGGTTTTTCGTAGAGGAAACCAAACAGCTTTTCTGGGAAAGCATACAGAGGGAAATGACCTTTCAAATCAGTATCCTGAGTTGGTCAGAATCAGAACTAAACAGTTTGTTGCAGTGATGGCTCAGTTGAATCAGGTTACAACCGAAGGATTTGAAATGAAAATTGGTGAATGCTCCAGTTTTGGAACTTCCTTCTAGGAATTATGAGTTTGTTATATACAGTGATGCTTCATTGAAGGGACTTGGCTGTGTCCTTATGAAAAATGATCAGTTAATTGCTTATTCTTCACGACAGTTGAAAACTCATGAGGTAAATTACCCTACACATGATTTGAAATTAGCTGCTGTTGTTTTTTATTTAAAAATTTGGAGGCATCATTTGTATGGAGTAAGGTGTGAAATATATATTGATCACAAATGTTTAAAGTATATATTCACTCAGAAAGAGTTAAACATGAGTCATAGGAGATGGATGGAATTAATCAAGGATTATGATTAAACAATTCATTACCATCCGGGAAAAGCAAATAAAGTGGCAGATGCTTTGAGTCGAAAAATAATGCTTCATTAACCATCCTACGTTTGGAACGAGATCCTTTGGTTTTTGATTTGATGAACTTTGGCATAGAAGTTGTTGGTGCAGAAAGTTCTTCTGTTTTGTTTCAGGTATCAGTGAGATCATCCCTATCAGACAGAATTAAGCAAGCACAGAGGGAAGACAGTGAGTTGTAGAAAAGGTTAGGGCTGGTTCAGAAGGGTAAGTTGCCTGAATTCAACATTGATAATGATTGTGTTTTGAGGTTTGGGAAGAGATTATGTGTCCCTGGTGATTCACAGTTGAAGGATGAGTTGTTATGTGAGGCTCATAGTTCCCCATTTTCAGTTCATCCTGGCAGTACTAAGATGTACAGAGATCTGCAGGAGTATTACTGGTGGGATGGAATGAAAAGGGATATTGCTGATTTTACTATGAAGTGTTTGACTTGTGAGCAGGTTAAAGCAGAGCGGCAGTTACCGAAAGGGATGCTTCAGCCTTTACCGGTGCCATAGTGGAAATGGAAAAACATATCCATGGACTTTGTTGTGGGATTACCGAGGACATCTTGAGGTAATAATGCAATCGGGGTTATTGTTGATCGCTTGACTAAATCTGCTCATTTCCTTGCTATACGAGATACTTTTTCACTAGATCAATTTTCCCGTTTGTATCTTAAAGAGATAGTCAGGATACATGAGTTCCTCTCTCCATTGTGTCCGATCGTGATACCAGGTTCACTTCTAACTTTTGGAAAGGCCTTCAGAACTTGTTGGGTACTGAATTAAATTTTAGTATAGCATTTCATCCGCAATCAGATGGGCAGTCAGAACAAACAATTCAGACCTTGGAGGATATGCTACGAGCTTGTTCGATGGATTATCAGGGAAGTTGGGACCAACATCTTTCTTTGGTTGAGTTTTCTTATAATAACAGTTTTCATTCCTGTATACAGATGGAACCATTTAAGGCATTATATGGGAAGCAGTGTCTAACTCCAGCATTTTGGGATGAAGTGGGTGAAAGGAAGCTGATGGGACCAGAATTGGTAGAAGAGATGGCAGAAAAAGTTCAGTTGATTCAGAAACACATGAGAACAGCTCAAAGCAGGCAGAAGAGTTATGCGGATAACCAGAGGAAGGATCTATCTTTTGAGGTAGGTGATCATATTTTTCTCAAGGTTTCTCTATGGAAAAGTGTGATGAGATTTGGTAAGAAAGAAAAGCTGAGTCCAAGGTTCATTGGACCATATGAAATTCTGGATAGAGTTGGATTAGTTGCTTACTGAGTGGCTTTACCTCCGAGTTTATCTCAGGTACACAATTTTTTTCATGTTTCGATGTTGAGGAAGTATATGCCAGATCCATCTCATGTTTTGAGTCCAGAGGTATTTCAGCTGGAAGAAAACCTATCTTATGAAGAAGAACCATTCCAAATTCATGACCGAAGAGAGCAAGTGTTGCGAAATAAGGTAATTCACCAGGTAAAGGTTTTGTGGAAAAACCATATGGTTGAAGATGCAACGTGGGAATCTGAAAATTCTATGAGGGATAAATACCTCCACTTATTTTGATAAGTGAATAAAATTGCGAGGACGCAATTACCAAAAGGGGGGAAGGATGTAACATCCCAGGTAAATAATGAATAAAACATTTTTGTATTTGTTAATATTTATGAATTAAATATTAATTTTACTTTAAAGAGGTTTCTATGTTCGATAGCGTACCTGATACGCAACAATGAGTTCCTTTGAAAACTTACGTTGCACACTAGTAATATAATAATATTATTTTAAATGGTAGTTAACATGTAGCTGTTGTATTGGCGGGAATGGATAGAAATAACTAAAATATGATTATATATGTTTTTTAAATGATTTTACATTTATCCAATAAAAGATAAAGGCTTAAAATATGGAAAGAATTCTATTTTAGGCGTATATGCCCCAGTTTTCACTAAAGGTTCACTTATCGCCTTTTGATGGCGAACCGTCATTAAATATGGTTTTTTTCACTCTTATAAATTCTATTGGACCAAATATAACTCTTCTTTAGAATCGGGACATCAAAACTTACTATGTGTAAATTTTTGGTATTTTTCCGATAATGTTCATTTTTTAATGAATAGTGTAAAAGGTTGTATTTTTAATTCAAAACCTCTTTTTAATATAATTTATTTATATGTTTAGATTATCTTTTTAATTGGGTTTAAAGTGAAATTAGAATATATTTTTTCCATTTAATCTAATGGTGGTAATTGGAATCAATTTCACTTTGAAATTGGACTTAAACTAGTGTCAATCTTTTGATACTTATTGTTTCATAAAAACACGCTATTTGCTCTGATAGCGGGAATTAATTATTAAATTAATTAATGCAACATATATGTTATGAATTTTGTAAAATGGACTTCATTTTTGAATTCAGGATATCAAATATAGCTTAGGGTGAAGTTTTTTGTATTTTTCTGAAAAACATCAATTTTTTATGAATAGTGAAACCACTAAGTGGTATTTAAAAAACTGATTTTTCATTTAAATGAAATTTTACCACCTATGTGTTTTGAATTTAAAAAATATGACATACATGGTTGTCATTAAGAAGTAAAATGTGGTTCAATGAGATTAAAATATTTTTTTTGGTGAATAGTAACTTATTAAGTTTTTAATCGCGATTAGAGGTAATTAGTATAATTTAAGGCACAAATGATATTATAATAAAATGAAAATACCTAGACACATGTCCTAAACTTATTGGATGTGTCATGTCCGACCAAGACAAGCAATGGGTCAACTTGGGGACCCCATGGAGCCACTTTGGTTGGGAAATGACATAAATAACATTTTATTTAATGTTAAAGTAAAAATAACACAAACATGAAGTGTTTTACTAAAAAACAATTTACTTGGGGTTATACAAGTCATATTTTTTATTATGAATAGTAATTAGAAATCTAAAATGATTTCCTACATCATGATGGTTTTTTTATAATTTTTAGACATTAAATAAATTATGTTATTTATGACATCATGATGATGCAGTGATTACCTCATTAATAAAGGATTTAAATTAAATGGAAAGACAATGTAAACTCTATGACCTAAACTTGTCCAAAACCTATTGGATGGGTTTATTTAGAACCCTTATCACCTTATCCTAGAAAAACATCAATGTGGGACCATTACAATCAGAAACTCATTCTAAAATAATGTAACATTTTCTTACTTTCCAAGAGTGCCCCTCCTCTCCTCTTATAAAAGGCCCCCACCTCTACCTCCATACCCACACTCCCAAAGACTTTGGCTCGGCCAACCTCTTCCCATTTTGTCTCTCCAGTTCCCCCTCTTACTCCTTTAAGCCTCACCTTGGGCAGAAGTCTTCACAAGGATGCCTTTGAGCTTAAACCAAAGGGAGTTACCCGATTTTAAGGTAATGTCTTCACTTGAGTCCTTTTGTTTTATTTTGCTTCTCCAACCCCCTAAACACTTTTCATTAATTTCTTTTGTAACAACTCCAGTATCATACATATACTAGGATGTTTTTATAAGAAGTATTCGAGCTACAATTACTCACACCTACATCTAATGGTTAAAGAACATACTGTTTCCGTGGATGGCGAATTTCTACCTCCCGAAACGATGATTCTTCAACATTTTTTTAACACCTTCAATGGTGGCCATTAATATGACACTATATTTATATATGATATATAATATGTTAATGTTTTCCTTAAGCATCTGTATTTTTCATTTTGGGCAAACCTTTATGGTTTCCATTATGGGTAAACGTGATATCTTCATTTAAGGAAGTGCGGACTACCGCCCCCTCAAAGTGATTTGATTCGTTAATACCATATGTGGGACATATAGAGGATGAAGTTATGATATTATATATGATATTACACTGGAATTATAATATACCTCTATATCATTATTATTCCATTCCATAAAAATATGAAATAGAAATGAAAGTAGCGTTCATGCGTACGTACGGCTTACCGTCTCCATGAATGGTGCATTTCATTTCTTATCCCCAAATTTAATGTACTATTATAATTTAATGTATATAATGGATATATATGATGAATTATACATCTATATGATGAATATATTTCTGGAATTAAAATATACATACCTCTCATTTAGTTTTAAATCCATTGATGTGACAATGAAATGAAAGTAGCGTTCATGCATACGTACGGCTTACCGTCTCCATAAACGGTGCATTTAATTTCTTACCTGTAAATGATTATGTAATATTATAAATGCATTTATATACTGGATATATATGATATATATGATATATACATCATGGTTATAATTCCAGATATAATGGATACATGGACAACTTGTAATTATAAAGGGTTTATTTTTGACTCAAGTACCAATGACCGTTATTAACTTAAATAATTACATAGTGTTCATTAAATGGCAATAAGTGATATAAAAGGAATAATGAACTTGAATAAGGTTCTTAATAAAATAGAAATTAACTCAAGTTTATTATTCAGGATGTTAAAGAACGATCAAGTCAAGTCGGACCCGAGGTAAGGGACTTCGTCTCAATCTCCTTTCATTGAGGCATATTTCGTTTTATACACAAATTTCTTTTATACGGTGTATAAACCCCTTTGACTTTTACTATTATAAAAAAGGAATCTTTTCTTATGAAGTGCTTTAAAAACGCCAAAAAGGAATGTTTCTTTTAACGTACGCGGTGACAACGACCATTTCCGCCGCAGCGAGTATTATTTTGTCTTTGGCTTCCTCAACAAGCCGTAATGTTTTTAAAATAAAATAAATACCATATACTCTGTTATGTATTTTGGTATTGAAAATGGTTTTGATAAAGGATTCTATTTTGTCAATATATTTAAAAGATATATTGGGATTGAAATGTTGAAATGTTATCATTCCTTTATATTGGTTTTATGTTTTATGATTTTATATTGGTACTTGGACATTTGGCGGGTGGTTATGTGATAAACCATATGACTGGTGGTGTCATGAATACCAGGACGGGTGGTTACTTTATAACCTCCAATGCATTGGGTATGGAAGTTGGCCATATGGCTATTCCATTAAGTATGTATGGAAGTTGGCCATATGGCCATACCATTAAGTATTTATGGAAGTTGGTCGTATGGCTATTCCAATAAGTGATATGTGTGGAAGTCGACTGTATGGTTATTCCACTTAAGTATGTTTATGTCCCAAGTTACCTTTATATATTATGTGATCTTTCTATGGGTTTTATGGTAATATTTTGGTTACTACAGGGTAAGTAATGATCTTTAATTCAGTGAAGAGTTTTTACATCTTCATAAAGGTAAAAAGTATTACTTTGATAAAGTATAAATGGTTTACTTGTTGTTTTGATAAGCTAACATTTTTCATTCTTTGCGTATCCCTTACTAAGCTCTTTATGCTCACCCCATGTTTTTTGAAATGTTTTTCACAGGACTTAATGTGGAATAGGGTCAAGGATGGGATCAAGGGAAATTCATGCTATATAAAACATGGAACTAGACATGTTTCTTTTAAAGAGTTTTAATTTTATGGAATCTTAGTAGAAGTGTCTACTTTGTAATCTTTTGAGATATAATAGTTATGTCCTAATTATCTAAAACTCTAAACTTGAAAATATCCTCAATGTGAATTATTCATTTAATTCAATATTAAGTAATTTTTAAGGCCGGGGCCTTATAGTTGGTATCAAAGGTCGGTTTAGACAACTTTAGGAGTTAGAAAAGTTTTAAATTATAAGTTAATTTATGGTATGATTGAAATGATATAGAATTTATAGATTACAATGTTTCTTCACATAAGATATTTCTGTGTTAAGAATGGTTTTTTCGTAGAGGAAACAGAACAGCTTTTCTGGGAAAGCATACAGAGGGAAATGACCTTTCAAATCAGTATCCTGAGATGGTCAGAATCAGAACTAAACAGTTTGTTGCAGTGATGGCTCAGTTGAATCAGGTTACTACCGAAGGAGTTGAAAAGAAAATTGGTGAATGCTCCAGTTTTGGAACTTCCTTCCATGAATTATGAGTTTTTTATATACAGTGATGCTTCATTGAAGGGACTTGGATGTGTCCTAATGCAAAATGATCAGTTAATTTCTTATGCTTCACGACAGTTGAAAACTCATGAGGTAAATTACCCTACACATGATTTGGAATTAGCTGCTGTTGTTTTTTCTTTTAAAATTTGGAGGCATCATTTGTATGGAGTAAGGTGTGAAATATATAATGATCACAAAAGTTTAAAGTATATATTCACTCAGAAAGAGTTAAACATGAGACAGAAGATATGGCTGGAATTAATCAAGGATTATGATTGTACAATTCATTACCATCCGGGAAAAGCAAATAAAGTGGCAGATGCTTTGAGTCAAAAAATAATGCTTCCTTAACCATGCTACGTTTGGAACGAGATCCTTTGGTTTTTGATTTGATGAACTTTGGCATAGAAGTTGTCGGTGCAGGAAGTTCTTCTGTTTTGTTTTAGGTATCAGTGAGATCATCCCTATCAGACATAATTAAGAAAGCACAGAGGGAAGACAGTGAGTTGCAGAAAAAGTTAGGCCTGGTTCATAAGGGTATGTTTCCTGAATTCAACATTGATAATGATTGTGTTTTGAGGTTTGGGAAGATATTCTGTGTCCCTGGTGATTCACAGTTGAAGAATGAGTTGTTATGTGAGGCTCATAGTTCCCCATTTTCAGTTCATTCTGGAAGTACTAAGATATACAGAGATCTGCAGGAGTATTACTGGGCGAATGGAATGAAAAGGGATATTGCTGATTTTACTATGAAGTGTTTGACTTGTTAGTAGGTTAAAGTAGAGCGGCAGTTACTGAAAGGGATGCTTCAAACTTTACCAGTGCCAGAGTGGAAATGGAAAAACATATCCATGGACTTTGTTGTGGGATTACCGAGGACATCTTGAGGTAATAATGCAATCTGGGTTATTGTTTATCGCTTGACTAAATCTTCTTATTTCCTTGCTATACGAGATACTTTTTCACTAGATCAATTTTCCCGTTTGTATCTTAAAGAGATAGTCAGGATACATGGAGTTCCTCTCTCCATTGTGTCCGATCGTGATCCCAGGTTCACTTCTAACTTTGGGAATGGACTTCAGAATTCATTGGGTACTGAATTAAATTTTAGTACAGCTTTTCATCTGCAATCAGATGGGCAGTCGGAACAAACAATTCAGACCTTGGAGGATATGCTACGAGTTTGTTCGATGGATTATCAGGGAAGTTGGGACCAACATCTTTCTTTGGTTGAGTTTTCTTATAATAACATTTTTCATTCCAGTATACAGATGGCACCATTTAAGGCATTATATGGGAAGCAGTTTCTAACTCCATCATTTTGGGATGAAGTGGGTGAAAGGAAGTTGATGGGACCAGAATTGGTAGAAGAGATGGCAGAAAAAGTTCAGTTCATTCAGAAACACATGAGAACAGCTCAAAGCAGGCAGAAGAGTTATGCGGATAACCGGAGGAAAGATCTATCTTTTAAGGTAGGTGATCATGTTTTTCTCAAGGTTTCTACATGGAAATGTGTGATGAGATTTGGTAAGAAGGGAAAGTTGAGTCCAAGGTTCATTGGACCATATGAAATTCTGGAGAGAGTTGGATCAGTTGCTTACTGAGTGGCTTTACCTCTGAGTTTTTCTCAGGTACACAATGTTTTTCATGTTTCGATGTTGAGGAAGTATATGACAGATCCATCTCATGTTTTGAGTCCAGTGGTAGTTCAGCTGGAAGAAAACCTATCTTATGAAGAAAAACCAGTCCAGCTTTTTGACCAAAGAGAGCAAGTGTTGCGAAATAAGGTAATTCACCAGGTAAAGGTTTTGTGGAAAAACCATATGGTTGAAGAGGCAACGTGGGAATCGGAAAATGCTATGAGGGATAAATACCCCCACTTATTTTGATTAGTGAATAAAATTGCGAGGACGCAATTCCCAAAAGGGGGGAAGGATGTAACATCCCAGGTAAATAATGAATAAAACATTTTCGTATTTATTAATATTTACGAATTAAATATTAATTTTACTTTAAATAGGTTTCTATGTTCGATAGCGTACCCGATACGCAACAATGAGTTCCTTTGAAAACTTATGTTACACACTAGTAATATAATAATATTATTTTAAATGGTAGTTAACATGTAGCCATTGTATTGTTTGGAATGGATAGAAATAACTAAAATATGATTATATATGTTTTTTAAATGTTTTTGCATTTATCCAATAAAAGATAAAGGGTTAAAATATGGAAAGAATTCTATTTTAGGCGTATATGCCCCAGTTTTCACTAAAGGTTCACTTATCACCTTTTGATGGCGAGCAGTCATTAAATATGGTTTTGTTCACTCTTATAAATTCTATTGGACCTAATATAACTCTTCTTTAGAATCGGGACATCAAAATTTACTTTGTGTAAATTTTTGGTATTTTTCCGATAATGTTCATTTTTTAATGAATAGTGTAAAATGTGGTATTTTTAATTCAAAACCGCTTTTTAATCTAATTTATTTATATGTTTAGATTATCTTTTGAATTTGTTTTAAAGTGAAATTAGAATATATTTTTACCATTTAATCTAATGGTGGTAATTGGAATCAATTTCACTTTGAAATTGGACTTAAACTAGTGTCAATCTTTTGATACTTATTGTTTCATAAAAACACGCTATTTGCTCTAACAGCCAAAATTAATTATTAAATTAATTAATGCAACTTATATGTTCTGAATTTTGTAAAATGGAATTCATTTTTGAATTCAGAATATCAAATATAGCTTAGGGTGAAGTTTTGGTATTTTTCTGAAAAACTTCAATTTTTGATGAATAGTGAAACCACTAAGTGGTACTTAAAAACTGATTTTTCGTTTAAATGAAATTTTAACACCTCTGTGTTTTGAATTTCAAAAATCCGACATACATGGTTGTCATTAAGAAGTAAAATGTGGTTCAATGAGATTAAAATATTTTTTTGGTGAATAGTAACTTATTATGTTTTTAATCGCGATTAGAGGTAATTAGTGCAATTTAAGGAAAAAATGATATTATAATAAAATAAAAATACCTAGAAACATGTCCTACCCTTATTGGATGTGTCATGGCCGACCGAGACAAGCCATGGGTCAACTTGGAGACCCCATGGAGGCACTTTGGTTGGGAAATGACATAAAAAACTTTTTATTTAATGTTAAAGTAAAAAATAACACAAACATGAAGTGTTTTACTAAAACAATTTTTACATGGGGATATACAAGTCAGATTTTTGATTATAAATAGTAATTGGAAATCTAAAAAGATTTCCTACATCATGATAGTTTTTTTTATATTTTTTAGACATTAAATAAATTAAATTATTTATGACATCATGATGATGAAGCGATTACCTCATTAATAAAGGATTTAAATAAAATGGAAAGATAATGTAAACTCTATGACCTAAACTTGTCCAAAACCTATTGTATGGGTGGATATCGAACCCTTATCACCTTATCCTCGAAACACATCAAAGTGGGACCATTAAAATCCGAAACTCATTCTAAAATAATGTTACATTTTCTTACTTTCCAAGAGTGCCCCTCCTCTCCTCTTATAAAAGGCCCCCACCTCTACCTCCATACCCACACTCCCAAAGACTTTGGCTCGGCCAACCTCTTCCCATTTTGTCTCTCCACTTCCCTCTCTTACTCCTTTAAGCCTCACCTTGGGCATAAGTCTTCCCAAGGAAGCCTTTGAGCTCAAACCAAAGAGAGTTATCTGATTTTAAGGTAATGTCTACACTTGAGTCCTTTTGTTTTATTTTGCTTCTCCAACCCCCTAAATTCTTTTTATTCAATTATTTTGTAACAACTCCAGTATCATAAATATACTATGATGTTTTTATAAGATGGATTCGAGATACACTTACACACACCTACATCTAATGGTTAAAGAACATACTGTTTCCGTGTGTGGCGAATTTCTGCCTCCCGAAACGATGATTGTTCAACATTCTTTTAACACCTTCAAAGGAGGCCATTAAGATGACACTATATTTATATATGATATATAATATTTTTATGTTTTCTTTAAGCTTCTGTATTTTTAATTTTGTGCATACCTTTTTGGTTTCCATTATGGGTAAACGCGATATCTTCATTTAAGGAAGTGCGGACTATCGCCCCCTCAAAGTGATTTGATTCGTTAATACCATATGTGGGAGTATAGAGGATGAAGTTATGATATTATATATGATATTAAACTGGAATTATAATATACCTCTATATCATTATTATTCCATTCCATAAAAATATGAAATAGAAATGAAAGTAGTGTTCATGCGTACGTACGGCTTACTGTCTCCATGAACGGTGCATTTCATTTCTTATACCCAAATGTATTGTACTATTATAAGTTCATGTATATAATGGATATATATGATGAATGAGACATCTAAATGATGAATATAATTATGGAATGAAAATATACATACCTCTCATTTAGTTTAAATTCCATTAATATGACAAAGAAATGAAAGTAGCGTTCATGCGAACGTACGGCTTACCGTCTCCATGAACGGTGCATTTCATTTATTACCTATTAATTATTATGTAATATTAAAAATGCATTTATATACTGGATATATATGATATATATGATATATACATCATGATTATAATTCTGGATATAATGGATACATGGACAACTTGTAATTATAAAGGGTTTATTTTTGACTCAAGTACCAATGACCGTTATTAACTTAAATAATTACATAGTGTTCATGAAATGGAAATAAGTGATATAAAAGGAATAATGAACTTGAATAAGGTTCTTAATAAAATAGAAATTAACTCAAGCTTATTATTCAGGACATTAAAGAACGATCGAGTCAAGTCGGACCCGAGGTATGGGACTTCTTCTCAATCTCCTTTCATTGAGGCATATTTCGTTTTATACACAACTTTCTTTTATACGGTGTATACACCTCTTTGACTTTTATTTTTGTACAAAATGAATCTTTTTCTACGAAGCGTTTTACAGAATGACAAAAAGGAATGTTTCTTTTTACGTACGTGGTGAAAATGACCTTTTCCGCCGCCGCGAGTATTATTTTTTCTTTGGCTTCCTCAACAAGCCGTAATGTTTTTAAAATAAAATGAATACCATATACTATGTTATGTATTTTGGTATTGCAAATGGTTTTGATAGAGGATTCTGTTATGTCAATATATTTAAATGATATATTGTGATTCAAATGTGGAAATGTTATCATTCCTTTATATTTGTTTTATGTTTTATGATTTTATATTGGTACTAGGACATTTGACGGGTGGTTACCGGATAAACCATATGATGGGTGGTGCCGTGAATACCGGGACGGGTGGTTACGTTATAACCTCCAATGCATTGGGTATGGAAGTTGGCCATATGGAAATTCCATTAATTATGTATCGAAGTTGGTCGTATGGCTATTCCATTAAGTATGTATGGAAGTTGTCTGTATGGCTATTCCAATAAGTGATATGTGTGGAAGTCGACCGTATGGTTATTCCACTTAAATATGTTTATGTCCCAAGTTACCTTTATATGTTATGTGATCTTTTTATGGGTTTTCTGGTAATCTTTTGGTTACTACAGGGTATGTAATGATCTTTTATTCAGTGAAGAGTTTTTACTACTTCATAAAGGTTAAAAGTATTACTTTGATAAAGTATACATGGTTTACTTGTTGTTTTGATAAGCTAACAGATTTCATTCTTGGTGTATCCCTTACTAAGCTCTTTATGCTCACCTCAAGTTTTTTGAAATGTTTTTCACAGGAATTAATGTGGAATAAGGTCAAGGATGGGAACATGGGAAAGCCATGCTATATAAAACATGGAACTAGACATGTTTCTTTTAAAGAGTTTTTATCTTATGGAATCTTAGTAGAAGTGTCTACTTTGTAATCTTTTGAGATGCAATAGTTATGTCCTAATTCTCTAAAACTCTAAACCTGAAAATATCCTCAATGTGAATTATTCATTTAATTCAATATTAATTAATTTCTAAGGTCGGGGCCTTATAATTGGTGAGTCTTTATTGAATTAATATGAGTTCATAATGCTAGTACATTGTATTAAAAGTGGTATTATAGATATCTTCCTTCTTCTCCCTTATTTAATAATGTCCCAACCAAAGATCTACCATAATGAAGTATTGTGATCCACATATTTGATAAAAAAAGTCATCAATAAGTGGTATAGGATACTTTTACTTTATCATGATCTTATTAAACTCGTGATAATCAATTCAAAGGATCATTGAACAATCCTTATTCATGAAGAATAGGACTCGTGCACCCCACAACAAAGCACTGGGGTGTATAAACCCTTTATCCAGATTCGCATGTAGTTGTTTCATCAGCTCCTCTTGTTCCACAAAAACCATTCTATATGGTGTCTTGGATAATGTCAATTCCCTAGTTATAATCTTGAATGAAAATTCATCCTCTTAGCAAGGAGGAAGCCTAATAAATTACTTGGGAAACATATCATCATATTTCCTCACAATGGGAAAGCATTCAAGGATTATATTTTCCATAGACTCAGTAATTTGAGCTAGATATGATTTTTCTTAGGGAATTAATACAAATTTTTGAGATGTTGGTGATAAATAACATTAATCTTCCTCCTTGCACTGGTATAGAATCGATGGATGTTTCGAAAAATAGAGAGTGATTTAGTTCATAGGTAAATTTATATTAGATCTATATAGGGAAAGCCAATCCATACCCAAATTAATCAAATTCCCCCAAATAGAGTATGAAAAGGTTCACTAGGAAGTTTATCCCACAAATTGTGACAAGTGTGGAGATATATACTTGAGAATAAAAAATTCATCATTTTCCATTTTCACCGAAAACTCTACGTCCATGCTTTATGCTGGTGTTTGAATTATTCTACAAAACATTGTTTATATGAAGGAATGTGTAGAATTGGGATGATTGTTTTTCACTATTATTAAATTAATAACTAGTGCCCCTATGACCACTTCATTTTCAGAATCCACGTCATTGGTTGTGATGGAATAATCTCTCCTTTTCTACCGTGTTGGTTGATGGTTTTCTTAAAGAACCTTAGATTAGTGCATTAGTTTGAGAAGTTTTCTAGTTTCTTGCAGTTAAAGTAATGAAAAATTTCATAAGGGTTGAATAAATCATTCCTTTACTACATTGAATTATTAGTTTTCTCATATCATAAATCATTTTCAATTAATCCTTTCTTCCCAAACCTAAACCAATTACTTGTTCCCCTTAGGTAATTCGTGGGGTGATTCTTTCTACACCATTGACAAACGGTATATTGAATATATTTTAGCACTATAATATTCATACATTAGAACACATGAATTAAACACCACCTTCCAATTATAATCCCTATGATTCACTTTATTTTAACCAAACTCCATTTCATCATTTAGTGTGTATTGGAAAATTTATTCATATCTAAAAAAGTCATTGATCTCTATGGATTTTTTTATATGAGGTTTTAGACCACAAAAGATGTTTCCAACATTGAAATTAGGGCTAATTAAAAACCGTAAAGAGTATCATGCATGTCCTATAATGTTTTCCTCATAAACCTTAATAGATTCATTGCCTTTTTTTATTAAGGGAAATGAAATCAATTTCAATTTTATGTTGGGTATTGTGAGGAAAATATTTATCCAAAAACTTTTACTAAAATTCCTTCCACCCCATCACTTTTATCTCTTCCTCAAGATTTTTATTCTTTATCAATGAAATATAGTGATTTTATTATCCATAAATATGATTAAATAATAGTATAACATTCTATTTTTTATAACATTGAATGATAGATAAGATCTTATCAATGGATTTTATCAATTGTTTTATGATTAAGGGATCATAGGATCCATTGAAAGTTGGGGGTCTTTGCCACATAAAGGACTGGATTACAACTTTTTAGTTCATAGGGGGATTTGGGCGATTGTGTTCGTCCATGATTCAATTTATAACTCAAATCAGCTATTAGAGTATCATCATAAAATTCACAATTCCAACTCTCATCGGGTTGGGTATCTCATTAGGGGTCTCCTCACATTTCCCATATAATTCATTGTTTACCCAATTCCACTTATTTATGCTATTTTCAAGAAAAAAAGAAATATTAAGGATGATTATTTCTAAAATATTAATCACCAAATTGTGGAATCCAGTGAAATTAAGGAGATAATTGACAAATTACATTTATTTTTTAACTAATTAATTTCTAGGTTTCAATCTATGTTATCCATGCTCTATTTTCAAACATGTACTCTTATAGGAATTTTTTATTCCCTTAATAATAGTTCATATTGAGATTATGAATATAGAAAATCATATCCACTGGGAGTTTCAAAACAAGTGTGGAGTAAGACCCATTTTCAAGTATGTGGTTACGCTGATTTAGGCTTGATTCACCTTGTCATAATTATTTCCCCTAGGTAAATCTGTTACAGAACTACATCCACTCCTTAGATCCAGACGTGGATCTATTTTAATGATATACCACATAGTATATACTTACCCAAAATTATGGATGTTTTCTTATACAAAGTATTATCCTTAAATCTTTAACTATAGTTTCCTAATACTAATCCACAAAATTACTAAACTTTTCCTATGATACTAACTATTGAAAATATTCTCTTTATCAAACATTAATACTTGATTTATTACATAAATTTACACTTCATAAAACCAAAATAATGATTATTCTAGTGTATCTATAAATTAGATAGATTAAATGACAATTTCAAATAGGGAAAACATGATATTTCATGAAAACTTCATTTACACTCCAACACTTAAAACTTCATGGGATAACCTAGGTATATACCCAAGAAACAGGTGAGATAAAAATAAATGTATGTGAATAACAATGTCATAAGTTAATACATGTTATAAAATTTGAAAATCAATGTGTAATAAAAGTATTATGATTAATAATTAATGATAAATCATGACAATCAAAACATTTGAAGTGTGGAAACATCTTAGAACACTACATCATAAACATAGGTGAAGGCTAACTACCAAGACATCATAATGGAAAAAGTACAATAAAATAACCAGGTTCACTCCCTATACCAACATTATGTCTCATGAGACTAAAATATACCTAATTAATTGTAGCACTATATAATTCTTGGCACAACCATCACATTCATTTCATTATCATTATTATGTGTTCAACATAGCTCATAAAAAATGGAGTCATTAAACATTACATTTTATTCCATGATTAAAGAGAATGTAATAAATATATGTCATTAATAATTTAAATAATTATAAATGCGTAAATCTGAACATCCTGGATAGGAAATTGGTATGGTATTCACTATATAATGATTTTGGCATAGAATATAATAGTGACATTTCGGAAACATAATGGCATCACATAACAATTCCTAAAAAAAGTGTTTATGAGAGAGAATGGTGTCTCTAATATATTGGGAATAAAATGGGTAGTAATATTGGAATTTTAGTCCATATACCTAAATTAGTTATTAGAAATATATGTCCTATGATAATAAATATAATTTAATAAATTGGAGAATGTGATGATCCCTTACAAGAGTGTGTGATTCCAAATGCTTCAGAGGAGCTTCTTGAGAGATTCGGGGAAACATGGGAGTACTATGGAGTGGGTAAGGTAGATTAAGGATGTGATCTAAAGAATTTTAGTAAAGATAAGTGGGATCATGGTTGGTTTTATATAAGTAATGGTGGGGATTTCATTAATATCTCTAAAAAATCGGTTTTGGACAATATATAATAAAATACCAAAAACCAAAATCCTTCCCTTGGTATTCACCATGGTTTCTAAATAAATTTATTGGTTATAATTATTTCATAAGTCCAATGGAAAATCATAATAAAATAATTACCTAGCTTATGTGGAGGCAAGTCATACTCTTAAAGAAATGATTATATTCCCTTAAAATATTTTAATGGTTTTGGAGTATTTATAATTGATTTATAAGATCAAAAAAATAAATATTAAATCACATTATTTTATTTTTAAAACATTTATTTGTTCATTTATAAAGTTTATAGTATTTATTACATCTTTTTTGGATCAATAAAATGTCATAATACACAATGTACATTTATGGAGAATTTAATTTTTACCTTAAAAATTGATTGTCTCGTAAAATTATGAAAAAATCACCATTGGATAATTTTCATTTTCCAATTCAAAAAATAGTATTCATTTAATATAAATATTTTTCCAAATATATTACTTTTTACTTTTAAAATAAAATCGGTATTTATTGAGATGTTCTAGGTTATTGACAATAACATTTTTTCAAACATTATTAAAATTAAATTTTACTTCATAAAAATAATACCATAAATTATATTTACTAAAAATTATTTGAAAATAATACTATATTAAAATATTATGTATTTTAAAATTAAATTAATCCATGAAAGTAAATGATTCAATTGAATTTTAATATTACTCAAGAATACAATTTGTGTTTTGTTGTATCAAAATTTAAATCATTTATAAAGTAACAACAATAAGTTAAAAACATAATAATTATTCTATAAAAAATGTACATAATCATATCTTTAGGTTCATGGTACATACCCTTTAATACACCAGAGAATTTCATAATGGTAAGGTGTGTGATGATGAGACCTTCATGGGCTGGTTTAGAGTACATGGTTTGGTCCATGATCTCAATGATCTTGAACGCCTCTCGTAAATGGATTTTTTAGTTGCTTAATTTATTGGATAACATACTGGACTTGGTCAAAGAAAAAATCCTAGGTATGATATCTCCCTTACGAGCTCTGATAAATGGGAATCATGTGGTAAAATCCTCTAATTTTTTGTCATCACTTCCTTGGTTCCAATTGGATTTGTTAAAACCCACTATTTATAGTAATCATATGATCAATGTTCAGCAACAATATTATCAAAGGTAATGATGGTTAATGGTATCTAAAATATGATAGAATATATTAACACTAGATTAGTGCATGTGTCTTCTACAAACATATTACATAATAATAAATTTATTTAAATAAAAGGGGAATGTATTTATAATAGTTTGGGGCATTAAAAATATCTTTTCCATTACTCAAATTTGAAAATTTATATCTTTAAAATTCATCCAATGTCATACCACAAATGTGGCATCCAACATACAAAACATCACCATGAAATCATTGTCATGGTTTTACCTTGCATCAATGTAAACGATGAAATGGAACACATTGATAATGATCTCAATCTAGGGGACCAATACATATGTATGTAGATAGGAACAACTAATGACACCAAAATCAAGTGGTGTTTCTATTAGTGGGTCTATCCCCATGATATCACCTACCATAGATCACCATGTGAAACATCAAGAATATAATTCTAAACACTTATCGTCCCCTAGAACATAATAGTTAGATATCATCTTTGTCCAGTTATTATAATTTATTAATCCCACAAAACATATATTTATTATTAATTTCATAGTGTCTCGAGATTTTCATTATAGTATGAGATCTTCTATAAGATTTTGATATGACAACTAATCTATGGATATTACCATCAGATAGGGGATGTAGAAATTCCAACATGAAAATGTAAATTCTACAGAATTCATAACTCACTATACACATGGTATGGTATCAAAATAATGGACAATGTTGGGTCTAGGGAACCCACTTTTACAACATTGGGAAAATCAATTTTGGGATCACATATTTTTGGGTGAATCCTACCATTTTTCCAATGAATTTATTTATCCTAGAGGTAATTCAACATATAACACCATATTTCTCAACTACTTTCGAGGGATAGAATGACATGAACACATATGGAACATATCTATCATAGGTTGGGATTGTTCATTTCATAGTGATAGTGACGATCACATCTAATATGGAACCTACTTGATTTGCATGTTTCACTGTCAATGATGAACAGACTCTAGCCATAGTATAATGGATTCTTTTTAGTCCCCTGTATTTTAATATATTTATTGAACTAATGGCTTTTATGGAGACATGATTCATTGTCTCAACATGGTTTCCTATGTTAAACAAAAAAATATAGAAGAGAAGGGTATTTTTTCTAATAAAATAAGATCATTCATGGGGTTGTTTGGATGCCGATATTGAACTAGAATTCATCTATCTTCATGCCCAACCATGGATTACTCATGATATTAAATCATATACAAATTTTTCTTGCACATCATTTCCCAATTAAATCGTCTCTTCCATCTTCTCGGATGATTTTGATGACTTCACAACTTCTTTCATGTCCACTTCCACAAGCTATATATTTTAGCACAGGACCTCAATACTATACTCTAATAGTTTTTAAAAATCCTCATGAACCTCCACCCCAAACATGTATCTTCCAAATATTCTACAAATCTGCTATGTGTGTCAAGAGATTGAATGAAATGGTATGACTATATGTGATTTACTTTAGTGTTTGATGAAGTACACCATGTGGTTTTCAGCAACAAGAGTATGATCATAGTATTTGGATCCTTCTAATAACTGATCGAGTAACTATTTCACTATTAAATTAAAATACCACCATGTTAATTTCATTACACATAAAGAGATATGAACTGATCTATGATTTATTTTAACAAAGATAGTGCACTGTGGATTTCCAAACAAACTCATACATTAAACATATCAATTATTTTCCATATTTTCATTATTTAACCCTTTCTAACCATCTGAGTATACCTATCTGATCCACACATGTGACCCGATTGAGTCATGGAATCTAGGAATTTTCATTTGATCATTTTCGTTACTAGGATGATTAGAATAGAGTGGGTGAGCCATCTTTGTTTGTTAGAATTTTGTTTCAATTCGATGGAATACTATAAAATAATCAGGGTACTCATTTTTCATCTTTGAGATTAAATGGATTATTGGGTTGGTGTCATTTCTACCTTAATCGATCAAGTTAAATCAAAAGCTTTTATTGTATTAATTGGATTGCATTGGAGGAATTGGACACCAAACATACTTTTGGCATAAGAAAATAGATAATTTCAATTCATTGTGAATACACATGCAACCATGTAGTTAAGCTAAAAGTTATGGGGGTATCCCTAGTCAACATACTGTATTTAACAGTGTACATACTCACCAGGTCCCCACTAGGATACATGAAGTATCCTAGGTCTTCCCTGGTCCGAACTATCCTAGGATGACCTAGTACCCACTATAGTGCATTAATCTTGTATCCAAGGCACTGAATACTCTGTGACCACCAGGAAATGACCAAGTATTATCTTTTCTAGCCTTCCATTAGAGGACTTAGTATAATAGATGTAGTAGAACCTATCCTTGTAAAACCTGGGTCCCTCCCCTGGGATACATGATGTATCTCAATATAGAATAGGGAAACCACTGACTCAATCTACATTTCCATGAACCTCTTTTTTCTATCACTAAAAACCTCTAAAAATAGGCCATCACCATAAGGCCCTGAATACCGATGTTAGGGTTTCTTGAATATAAATTTCACCATCTTATGTGGATCATAAATTCCCAAAACATCTGAAACTCTTGAGAAGTTTTTCTAGTAGTAGTGGACTATCCATCACCCTGCCTCCAAGTGAAATCAAAACCATCCTAAACACTAGTATCTCTATCAAATATTATTTATTCCAAATTGATCAGATAGTTTCATGTAGGACTCATGGGTTACCCTGTAATGGAAGATTAACATCCCTTGGGAAACAAAGGGGGCTTTGAGATTAATTCTATGATAATAGAGGTTTGATGATGTATCAATATCAACATATATTATGAATTGAAATCCTATGAATTCTATCACACAATAAAACAAATGAAAAAGTAGTGACTAAGAAAGAGTCTAATGGATAACTCTTCATCATTGAAAATATTCAAGCTAAGTTATCCATCCTTGTTATTAATTGTTGGTCATGAGCCCATATAATGTGAGAGTGTAAGGGAAAATCATTGGTAGATGAGTGACATATTTTTTGTTGACCAACTAGTAGTTGTAGAGTTCTGATTTTACTACCATATGAGTGGAGGTAAAAAAAAGGGAGAAGGGGAGTTTTTATTATGTTAGGGGACTTGATTTTCATAGATATCCATTGGGAAACAAAGGAACCCAGAATATCCTGAATCTAGTCTGAGAGAGCTATGTATTTTCCCAATCCAAAGACTCTGATATTTAGGAAAATGTCATATTGACTGGTCAGTGTAGCCCTGGTCTTACCATACGGGTTATCCAGATTTAAAGAGTTTCACTCTCCCACCTCAACTAATATGAAATGGAATGATCATGATTAATATTTTCTATGTGTTTAGTGTACCTAAAAAGATGGATACTCGAGAGGGTCAAAAATTTATTTTTCCTCATTTCTCTATTTCTTATTCAACCATGTTGTGTGAACCTTGTGAGAGTCCAACATAGGTTTTGGTTTTATGGAAAAACATTTTTCTGTAGTTTTAGAGTCCCTTTTCACATGGTGACCAGGAGATGTATGAGCCTTATTTAAAGAAGACACAATACTGGAATTTTATACTCAAGCTAATGAAATTGTGATAAATTTTATTATATTATAGATCATATAAGATACTATAAAATATATGGTATAAATATAACTTGTTTTCCGTATTTTGTTCATATCTGAGTAGTGGTTAGAGTGGTTAAAGAAATAAGATACTCTAACTCTCACTCCATCACCCATAATTTGTTTATGCTGACCTTTTCTACCAATAGGGATCATGATAAAGTTTTCACTTACCCTACTACTTCCAATTGAGTTCACTTCATTCTAGAATCAGTTGTGAAATTTTTCAATCATTAATAATAGATTTAGTGAGTTAGGAATTGAATAGAAAATATATATAGAATCAAATGAGTAGCCTCATCCTACTGGTCAGATAGAATTAATTGATTATAACACTATTAAAAGTTTATAGATCACTCAATTGACTAATGCTTTCATTTTATCAACCTTGTACAAGATTTTAGAGACTTCGTTATCATTACCATATATGGCCTATACTCTTAGTTTTTAATTTTTATTTTTATAGTGATTAAAATGCCCCCTAGGGTCCATCAAGATTAATTTTAATGAAAAAAACCTGATGAATCTACCCCTCCATAAAAGCCTAAAAATTAATATATTTTAATATGTTTGGTCAAGAAAATATTTGTTAACCTGAATAATGTGTAGTAGGGTCATATTCATGATTTTTTATGATGTTATTATATGTATGATACCCTATATATAGTATGTCCATGTACTAATTCCTTTTTGACTGACTTGAAACAATATTTTCATTTCATGTGGTGATTCCTATTGAATTGTAACATTTCAGGGATGTGAATGATAGAGAATTAGAACATAATATATTTAGAAATATATGTCTCAATATCAATTAAGAGATGGTACATATTCATTTTTATGAATTTTAAAATGATGATGGCGACATGTCCCCATCATCATGTCTCAATAGTAATCAGTGAATGCATGCATGGTCTCAGGCAATCAATCATGATTCATCCCAAATCTTCTTCTAACTATAGGTGTTCCACACCCTGTGTGACTATTGTTGTTTTTAATGAATAAAATAGTATCACTCTTGAATATACAATGTTTTTCTCATTTTCTCAATCCATCATTCAAATAGAATTGAAAATAGAACCTCGCTATTGAGATGGAATGGAAAGGATTGACCCCCCCCCCAAAGCAACAGAAAATCAATTTTCTATCCAGTCCTAAGAAAAGGAATGAGATAACAGGAGGACGATGTATGGATGAGGAAATTCATTCACATAGGATTTTAGAACACCACTTGTTATTAATAGACTAATTATTTCATTGATTCAATATGAAAAAGAATGTGTGGGAAATATAATACGTGTGACTTTTTCCATATAAAATAGGTAATATAGAATTATATGGGTTGGATAGACATATTAGAGCATGTCTACACATTTGGTAAAAGAGATTTTGTCGCTCATTTAATTGAAATAGGCGCTCTGTTCATGATGGAAAATTTGGATTGTGCACTCGATGCATCATCCATCCATTCATGTGGTGTTTTTATATGTTCTATAGGGTATCATGGGTTTCCTCATAATTTCATTCATGAGGGTACAAGGAATCATTTAATTCTGTAACATATATATATATATATTAATTTCTTAGGGTGGATGGTTATATAGGGGAAATGATTTCCTATCTGATCATGAAAAGTGACTTCCCTACCCTAGGATTCATGTTTGAAACATAGTTGTGAAGTAAAAGTGGTTAAAAATTCTATTGAAAGGAATGATAGAAAGAGACAAATATTTTAGCTCATGTAGACCCTTACCATTCAATGATCAACTATGAAAAGAGAATATTGTGCCAAAAATTCATGAGGATCCTGAGAAAATTTGAAGAGAGGTTTCTTTTAAAGACAGTTTTGTTTTGGAATTATTAACAAAACTCACTAGTAATGATCAATCGTTGAAGGGTGACAAGAAATAAGAAAAAAATAATCTATGGAGTTTTCAAATGGTGGACAAGGATATGTGATCCCTTTCAAGGTTATCTGAGATGGTGGTAGTTGGGTGGGGAAGAACAGGTCTTATCAATGTAAAAGGCATACAAGAGAGAGTTAGAAGTTAAAAGCACAATAATGGGTGGTGGAATCAACCTTAGTGGAACTCATGAATTACCTAAATAAATTTATTTTTCATTCACAAATAAACAATACTCGACACTAGATGGATAGTCTTGGTTGCATGAGGCCGATGAAAACCCAAAATGTTAGTCAAATAAGACTCAACTCAAAATTCATTTTCACGAGAGCACTCACAATGAATTCTAAAAAAAGTGTACATACCTAAACTAAATAAATTATATCGAATAGTATATTTTAGGGTGACCGGTTTTATTAAAAACCCATGGAGAATAAGTAATTAACTCTAATAATTTACATACTACATAAAATTCTCAATGAATGAATGTTGTAATATCTCCAAAAAGTGGATAGATCAAAATACTCGAGACTCTTCATCTATGATAATGCCCTTAATATTTCTCTAATTACATTCCCATTCTAGTGCATTATCAACAATGGAAATCCTATGAAATCACTGATGTGACCGACCACTATCATCTCAAGGTGCAAGTGATACCATGAATGATGTGAATAAGACTAAACCGCTTAGGATAATAAAAAAGGTTCATGATCAACAATTCATTGTACAAAAGATAGAAGTGAGAGAAATTACTCTCATATGGTACTAACAGGGTAGTTATTATTTATGAGGATATTAATGAGCTTGGTTATTTTAATAATTTCATTTTAAATCATGAATGAATTCAATTTTACACTTTGATGATATAGATTGACTAAACTAAAAAAATGTAACACACTCACTATCACTATTCTTTTAAGACACTAAATGTACAATTATATTAGAGTACTGATATAGAATCCCTCATTTTTGTCACATAAACTTTCATTACATTATACAAAACTGAGGATCTTTGAGGTTTAGTGTCTTGGAAACCAGGAAATTATAACATGAGGAAAAAAACATTCTTTTAAAACACTTTAAAGGATTCTTCATTTGTTCATCCTATGTTCATTATGGAATCTCATAACCTGTGATCATACATCAAAGGAAAGGGTGAGAAAAAGTCCCAGTAAGGGAAACAAGGGAAACATTTTACATTAGAACTTGAGATTCATCAATAAAGTCATGAAAAGAACTTTAAGGCATGATAATGCAATCATGAGGCATATCATAATGAAAATAATGTATTTCATAACATGAATATGTGGATACAACATTTAACAAATAAAATCATTTTTGTTTCACCAAGGTCCATCCCCAAGGTGTCATTAAAAATTACCAAAGTTACTCACCAACGTATCAGTCAAAATGGCGATTTCTAGAGATTAAGTATTTACCCAATGCATTAGAGCACTATCAGGGAGCACCCTTAAATTTTCCTTTATTATCATGTGAGCCACATATATCATCATCAATCATTTCATAAACAACCCATATAGCATAAAATAAATGGGTTTCATTTCATAATCATAACGTTTTAAAAACTGCATTAATGACATGATCTTTATGTCACTTTAAACCCACAGAAAGGGAAAGCGGGTCTCATATATGTAAATACCAATATTTAAAATAGAAAATATTTATATATAGGTGAACTACCCTTTAGAATAATGAGATTTGAGTATTCACTTAATAAAATAAAATAATTTTTAGAAAAATAGAGAGACATTTTGAGACGAAAATTCTACAGCATAACGGCTATGTTACAGGGTTTTAGAAAACATTGAAAAGGGAGAGGACATGGGTCACCCACTCATAAATGATCCAAAAATATTATAGGGACAAAATATAATGGATATAAGAACATGGTAACGGAATTTTAAAGACATAACATATGAAATGAAAAACATGGAAGGAGGAAAAAAATAAGATTTCTCTTATCAAAATTCGGCAGCCTAACGGTGTCAAAAAAATGAATTGATGAGGTCAAATAGGGTCTCTCATCATATGAAAATAAAATAGCAATATGATATACATAGAGATTGTACCCCAAAATAATAAAAAGGAACATTAAATACTTGACCTGAAAATAGATCTTGAAAACGAGAAGGGTGAAAGAATCCCTTAAAAATTCGGCAGCCTAACACCGCCACTTAAAACATTAAAATACTGAATTGAAGAGATCCAATAGGGTATCTCATCATATGAACATAAAATTTCAGTATTATAGATATATAGATCATACCGAACATAATAAAAAGGAACATGAATGACTTGAAATTAAAATAGATCTTGAAAAAGAGAAGGGCGAAAGAATCCCTTAAACATTCGGCAGCCTAACGGCGCCACTTAAAACATCAAAATACTGAATTGGAGAGATAAAATAGGGTCTGTTATCATTTGAGAATATGAGATCAGTATGATAGATATAGATATCATACCCCAAATTAATAAAACAGAACTTCAAATACTTGACATGAAAGTAGAACTTTGAACAATGAGAAAGGTGAAAGAATCCCTTAAAAATTCGGCAGCCTAACAACGCCACTTAAACATTCTTAAAACGAATTGATGAGAGAAATAGGGGGTCACTAAACATATTAATATTAAAAGGGAAGTAAGAGGAATATAAAATATCATACTCCAACATAATATCATGGAGCATTAATGAAATGACATAAAAGAGATTACTTGAAAAGAAAGAGAGAGGTAGGATCCCTTACCTTAAAACGTAACTCTAGAAACTCAATGGTTGGGACCTTGAGGACTTGGGGGAACCTTGGGATGACTTCTTGGGAGGTAATGAGACCAGAGCTTCGTTGGGGGAGATTTGGGAGTGAAAACTAAAGGAGGAATGTGTGGGTACTTATAGGGAAAGTGAGGGGACAAGACATTAATGGCCAAGGGACACCTCATTGGTGGTTTTGGCAAAACCATGGGCTTGCCCATGGTAATTTCCCATGGTATTGGCCACATGGGACACCTCATACCTTATATTACTATTCATTAGTCGAACATATTGATTACATACTTAATACTTCATTTAATGACGTCATTAAACACCCGTAATTTAAAAACTGTGTTTTCACTATTCATCGAAAATTCAACTTTCTCAGAAAAATCCCAAAATTTCACCTTAACAAAATATCAATTCTCTGATTTCAAAAATGAACTCCATTTTATAAAAATAATTTTCTAAATATTTGGAATTTCATTTTTAAATAAATACACTATTCACCTAAAATTCAATTTTTTCAGAAAAATCCCCAAAAATTACCTTAACATAATATCGATGCTCTGTGTTCAAAAATGAAATCCATTTTATAAAAATAATTTTCTAAATATTTTTAAATTAATTATTAATTAAAAAACACTAATCACCCGCAAAAACTAATACTTGAATAATAATTTCTGAAATAGTTATTTACCAATTTTTTTGAATCTCATTACCTAATCAATGTGCCTAGATTATATTAATACTTTCTTTAAGTGATATTACTAATTCATGTGGTCACATTACTAATCCTAAGCATAAAATCACTATTCATAATTTAATATTCATCAAAAATAATTTGATATTATTAGATTCTAAATTTCATACTGAACATAATTGTAGAATACCATTTTTGGAAAATCATTACACATTTTTAATTATTTAAGGTTTACATAAGCATTTTTAAAATATCCTTTTTCTAAAATTCCTCAAAAATATGCATACTTTATTTATCCGGACATTTGAAAATTCACAAACTTCACCATAAGAAGAGAACATAATTTTAGTTATAACAAAGGATTACACAAGGCAGTTATGGTCTCGTTACATAGCCCCTAATAACCCCATCATAGGACCTAAGTGTATGGTGTGCTAAGGAGAGAGAATCTATGGGCGGCTCGGCCAACATTGAACGAGTAGTAATTTCTATCAGTTTGAACTTCTCACAAAGGCGATTATGTTCTAGCATCACCCGATGAAGTTCGGCTTGGGTTTGGTCCAGAGCAAAGCCCAATAGTGCTACCTCCTTCCCAAGTACCATTAGATGGGATTTTATTGGACTGAGACAACTAGATGAGTCCATTGAATCCCTTTTCTATATTAATTAACCAAGATCACCAGTATTTAGAGAAAATAATCGAAACATTTAGTTTCAAATGATTATATTGACTAATGATCATATAAGAGTCAAAACCCAGCTGTCTCAAATTATTTATTCTCATGTTATCAAATGAAAAAAGTTTTGTTGACTATAAAAATAAAATAACACACAAAATTAAGAAACAAGATTTATTCCAAATTTCGGGTCGTTACAACTGAGGCCTCCTACCACTCACATATTTTAGTGATTATTAGAATGAAATCATAGGGATTCAAAAATCTCTCTACAACAACTGGGGTAAGGTGGAAGAAATGTCACATTCAAAAACATTCCCAGATAGTTGCTAGCTTTGAAAGACCATAGCATGACCAGAATGGAATACTGCATCTAATCCTGTCTTACCAAACAAATATGATTACTGTATAAAATGAAAATGACATTATTACCGAAGCCTTATCATCAAAACATTCAATCATATTATGATTTAGTGTTTACCATGCATCATTGAGTTCAATTATCAATATGTGATTGTTTTCTAGCTATATTACATATGAAAAAGTTTTAAGTTCCCCCAGCCTATGAGTTTCATTGGTTTAAATACATACCTCTCTTAGTAAAATCATTCTCTTAATGTTCTCACTATGATAGTGTTCCAACCAATTTAAGAAACTACAACTCACTCATACCACATTTTAGGATTTTTAAAATATGTCCCACTTGTGAGTATAAAGAAACCAACATAGTTGATGCACCCCTCTTCTCCAAATTTTTCTCTACATGGTGGTAGGAGGGTGATTTTATTTTCCAATTGAGTCAGTATACGTATTTAATAACATGGAAAACATGTGGATTCTCATTTATATTATGATTAAATAACAATTTTATGACTTTAATGGGCCTCTATCCTCTACTCCAAACAAAATATTGTCTTTTTATAAAATTTAAGATCATACAATCAAATTAATCTAAGAATGTCCTAACCTAATGACCCTATGGCATCTGAAGGGGTGTTATAACAAGATATAGAATGATAATTATCATAGAATTATACTAGTTCATGGACTATTTCAGTCATCTGGACCATTAAAAACTTCCATATGTTTGATCCAGCAATATTCACCCACATTACCATTGTTACAGAAACACCCCCATGAATTAGGAAGATCAAAATTCAATTGTCAGGTTCATTTTCCAACATTTCCAACACTTCGATGATAATAAAACAAGATCTCCACTTTGTTCCATCTTTAGAATGCCCATTTCCATTGACCTCATGTTGTAGTGCTTGATATTAAAACCCACTAGGTAATATGTGTATCTTGCATCACATAGTGGTCTCTTGGAAACATTCATAGTCTTAATCTGTATGTATCTACGGCTACTCATGTATTACTATTGTCTATTTTAACATGAGTTTAGTTCAATCACAATACTTGAACCATCCACATAAAATTATGACTATTCTTTTGAGAAGCTATGTGCCACTACTACACCACATGTGTCTCAAAAACCATAAAAATTTCATGAACCTATACTTGAGTGTAGTAAAAATAGATTATACTAGAGAAACATGAGTATAACAAGGTCTATCAAGTCAAGACACCATGAAAAAAGTGGTAATTATATTATAATCTCTCTGATGCTTCACTTAAACCACAATGTGGGATGGTTCACAATTTTCTTACCAAGCTGTATTGTACTCAATGAACAAAGACAGACATGTTCGTTTAATGAACACATGTGAAAAAAACAAGATTCGTTATTTAAGAGAGGACATGGGATTGATCATCATGTAAAAAAGTGTATTTTCAAACAATATCTTTTATTCATAAGGTGATCATTGTAACATGATAGAATGAATATCCTTTTATGTCTACCAAATGAAACAAGGATGCCTGCTCGCGAACTGTATATACCCAAATCCATGTTGGGAACATATTTACTTCATTGGAAAGGTACTCGAGATTAGTCAATTGGGTTTGAGTGGTGGGTTTTAGGATATGGTATAGATGGTGTTATACTAGCAAATGGATTTATAGAAAAATTACCATCGACTCAGTGGTATAGTAATAATAGGAACCTTGTAATTTTGAACAGTGGATATATCACTTCTACTATTATTCAGGATGAACATATGACTTGATATCTCTTGAAAATGATTATTGTGATCACCTTGAACCATCGATGTGGATACTTGATATTTATAATCATTGGTTTTATGATAAATTAACATCCAATGAAATCCCATGAATATATTGTTTTATTGGTGGTTTCTCTTCATTTTCATTTCATCCATAGGGACCTCTCACCCTACACCCCCTCCCCACTTTTGTGTTTTCCAATTCCTTAACCATGACAATGAAGCTAGATGATCAGCATTGAAACATTCACTTGAGTGGAAAGGGGTATTGATTTGATAATGGAATTTTATTGGATTTTTTAGTACCATGATATGAGATGATGGAATTGTAGAACACCTAGAAAGAACCATAATTTTGGCCTTCAAGTTGAGTAAGAGGCCATGATTCACCCAATTAATGGAAATATATCTTTTTTTAATACCCCTTGAACAACTTCATTCCTTTCCCTTGACCATTCCATCATCAATTGCATTTTTTTCAGGGGAAGGAAAAAACATCATGGGTATTCCATTTCTATAAATATACACTACATTCTAGTTGGAAATGAATTGATAAAATAATGGGATTGACCAGGTCCTCACTAGGATACATCATGTATCCAAGATATTTTCTACTTTGACCTATACTTGTAGGACTAGGTACTCATTGGGATACTCGAATCACGTATCACATACAATCCCCAGTTTGTGAGGACCAAGAAATGACTTGGTCTTCCCTACTCTGACCTTCCTTGGTAGATCTAGGACCTCACTATGATACTTGAATCTTCTATCCCAGGCACACACTATTAAATGAGGACCTATAAATGACCAGGTCTTACCTGTTCAGGATAGAAAAATATCAGGTCCTCTATGATCGTACATAAATCATGTATCTATTGGACTTCCTAGGATCACAGGTTCAGGTATAGCATGACCCTTGATATGATTTAACCATAAAAACCCATATTTGGACACCATCTACAACATCATTTCCTTCTAAATCACGGTTCAACGAAGAGGTTCCCCAAAGGTTGTATTCAGATCCTTGGGAATCCATGGTTGGTGATAGAATAGTTTACATTGAACCTATACATAGAGAACTTTCCTTTAGATATTATAAAACTGTTTTCATTCCAATATATTCCAATATGGTCTGGTATTTAAGGAAGAAAAAAATCTAATCATTACAACACCTACCCTATGCCTGATAAATTCTATTCATGTTGACCAAAATCAACCTTACACAAGAGATTTATTTTAGGATATTATAAAAAAAAATTTACTCATAAATATAAATATATCGAACCTATAACCAATCTCATCCAATGCATGCAACAAAACAACAACTTGAACTCCAACCCCTAGCACTGAAAGGGGGAAATACAGACACTATCACTGAACCTCCAAAAAGGGAACTAGAAAAACATAGGGACCTAGATTTATACTTCAAATGATATCATATAGTTGGTATGAATACATTAATTCTACAATCTCATGATTTTCCCCTTCTCTTTATTTTGGTATAGGTAGCACGTTGTGAAAAAAATACCTATATCTATACACTAACCTGAGATATTTTCACCCTATTTTCATCTTTTAAGATTCAATCAATGACCACTATTTTTTAAATCAGAAATCCATTTATTGATCATATCAGCTGACATGATGGTCTCAGAAATATAATAGATTATAGTCAATGATAGTATATTATCGACCACTCTAGTGTAGGGTTCTGTCTTTTAATTCAGTATCCCCCTGGTACACTGAGTTAAGTGACTTCTATTTTTTGTAAGGAATAGGATGTGATATGATGAAAATGTTTCTGAAAAACAAACCCATATCGATCCATTTACTCTACAATATAATTTTATCCTTTCCCATACATCATAAATGAATTTACATTCTTTCACTAGTTCCCATCGCTTCTTTTTTGGGTTGGTTGGATTCATTGAATATGAAATTACTAAGTAGATCATGTAGGGATATTCCCCATATAAAGTCACATTGATGCTTGAACAAGTAGGTAATATCCTAAGACATAATTATAATAGAGTATAATGATGATAGAAAAGATAAATCAAATATATGGAGATCTCCCCATACCTATCTTCATAAAATTACAATAAAATATCATTAGCATACAAAAGGTCCTCTCATTGCATCTCTCCATCACTAGATTATACTTTCACATACCTTCATGCATTATTTGTTAAATTTTCCCCTTCCTCTCTTCAATCCACCAAGCTAAATTGGACTGACCTAAGGACAATGATTCAGTTAATGTTTTATTGGAAAAGCAATCTTCAGGAACAAACATGGAATAAAGGATGAGCCTAGGGGAAAGAGTTATTCTGGATGATTAATAGATACAACTCATCCAATGATACCCTCCACCATGGAGGGAGTGATATCGTAATGTCATAGAACTATTTTTAATAATGAATTGAATCTATGATTGTAATTATATGGTCATTATGAATGATAAATATAGGAATGATTCCATTCAATACATGTATGACTATAAGCCTTACATTGATTGATTTTTCGATCTCATTATCTTTCCAAACTATGTGAGATGTGGAATTTCATTCTTAAGGGTGAGAAGGAAATTATGGGAAATGGAGGGTGTATTTTCTAGCATGTAATCAGATAAAAAAAGTTAATATAAGAAATGAATCATGAATCTATGGTTCTGAATTTTCTAGTCAGCTTCCATTTTCATATCTTAAAGATGAAAATCAACAGAAGGATCATCATTCTATTCACTAAATTAGATCATCGTGAAATTAAATGGATAGTGAATCTCAAATAGGGACAATGTTTCATAATAAATATCTTCTTGATTCATTGGTGATTACTCAACCAATATTGAAAATATAGTTCCACTAGAAGGAGGGGAAAGTGATGGTTCTCTAACAGGAATTTACAGACATAGATATCTTGTGTTACCATTTTAGGTTATGACTAGTGTGATTTATAGAAGTAGGAATGTGATTATTTACTAATATATATATATATATATAGTGTTTTATATCAGGAAAATTAATCACTATATGATGGAATGGTACATAATTTATCCCCAAACCAATGACAGTTGATATTTTTTTTTCTCTTTCCAATATGGGGGTAGTTCACTTTCCTCTGATAGTAATTCCCCAAAACCAATCATGTTCAGGTTATCCTAACTGAAAATCATACCAAATACTATAAGGGAAAAAATGAGCCTTATCAAAGGTTTCCTATTTCTCTTTATCAATAATGGTGGGGTTTTAGATAATTGAAACTCAAACCCATACTCGGCTCAATAGGAAGAGTTGGAAGGATCAAATTTTTCTATTCCACATATATAAGTCATATAGAAGGTAAGGGATGATATTAATCAAACTTATTAATCTTCTCTAATAGTGAGGAGTCTTTTTTTTTCTTTTTGTTTTCACAAATCCTAATCGAATGATTTCCTAGTGTGGGATCAATTGTATCATGGTTTCTCAGGGGGAAAGGAAATAAAATAACATCATCTAGTTCAATCCTTTTTGGGAAGATCGCAACCTTTGATTCAATAAAAATATATATATAAAGTATGAATAATGTTTTTCCTATCTATGAATTCTATCGGTCGATCAAGACAATATTTTATTTCTTATTGAAAAAATCAACTGAAAACTCTTGGTGATATTAGTCAATTCACTCTTTTTAGAGAACTTGTTGAATAATTTGATAGGAGAAATATTATAATGGAATCATCTGATGTTGGTCATTAAAAAAATTGGATAATGGATCGACCTCCAAATCATACATTGTTTCTACCTACTATTTGGATTATATGTTTATCTCATAGTCATCAAAATAACTAAACAAACCTTTATCCTCCAACAAGACACAGGGGAAATTAATGTTTATTTTTTCACATTTACATAAATCATTTATAGGTGTCATTATATAGAACAATTAACTTTATTCTCTATTTATTTTCTTGATTCTCAAACTATTACCTCTTATATCCCTTTCATCCCTTGGTTAAACCTCTAATCTAAGTCACGCTACTAGTATGAGTGGAATTGGAACCATTAGAAGAACACCATGGAACCCCGAGGCATGATGTCACTACATACACCTACCATTACCATATTATATAGATATAGAGTTTGGATTAATATAGGTAGTAGTGGTATGTCCTCCCTACCCACCCATTAACTTGTGGTGTTGAGTTTCCAAACGGTGGACAACACCCTACGGATTGGAATGTCAAAGTTAATGTAGAATATCAGTGCAACCAATAGAGAGCATCTGAGTTCCTTATTATAGTTATAAATATATTCTAAAATAGTACTAGTTAAATGGATATCTTCTTGTGTAACAAAAAACAATTTTATTCTTTGACTCTGAAACATTTCCACTCCACTCTACTATAATCTTTTTTAGCAGTTCATTTATTATCACCACATGGTTCGTAATAACAATTTTGGCATACCTAGAACCCCAATAAATTCATCCCTACTATGTTACCAACATCACATAAGAGAATACATTACCTAAATATCACCAACAAAGTCTATCATACTATTCATGTCGTATTGACCCTTGGATGAGTGGTCTATTGGGAATTTATATTTCCAGTTGTTTTATCATGCAATGAATACAATTATTATATCCATTCACTTTATTGATAAATAATATATGGTTTGATTGTTTTCAATGTGTCTAATTTTGTTTTATCCACGATACTACCTGGATTGAATCATGGTCTGTTTCTGGTAGTTTATTTCGGTGCTTGGTATGATCATTGAGGTAATAATGTTTTCTAGACCTCTTATCGATAAATAGAGATAAAAAATGTATATCTTAATTTTTTCTTGAAATACTCATGGTAAAAGTGAGGATCTATAGTTGAATAGCCCCACCAACCCAACTAGATTGATAATTAATGGGTTTTCAAATGATATCATCATGATATAAATCATTCAGATACCAATTTATTCTATCTCAACACTCTTCATTTTATTATTTATGAATCCTTCCAAGACCACCATAAAAATTCAAATAGATAAATTGTTTTATAGTGGTCTCATTTCCCCGATTTGATATATTAATTGATGAACCATGAAGACCACCATTTCCATGATCGATCCTATAGTTTCTAATACAGACATCACCCTTGTTTTTCATTTATGGCTACCCCTACACATTGGTTATGATGGAAGGACCCCATAACATTCCCTTTTAAATATTAAAGATTATTTGGATATGATAAAAATGTACCTATTCAATTTTATATGACTCTACAGTGACAACTGGTGTGTGTGACACCTCGAAAATTTTTAAAAGTGTAACATTTATTCAATAGTGTATATGACACACAACACCAAATATAGAAAGGAATATAAACTCTCACATCATTTTGGTATATTAAATATTTTTAATAAATTTAATATATTATATAACTTTAAATGAATGCAATAATGAGTTATCTTTTGTCACACGCAATGATGAGTTTCTTAAATATCTTACATTACACGCAAGACCAAGTTTTACCGAATAATAATATATTATTAAAATATTATTAATTAATATAATAAGATATTACATAGACATTAAATTATATTTTTTTAATATGATTAACTAAATTATGAAAATATATTGTTTAAAAATATATAAGATTAATTTATTAGTCACCATGTAAATAGAAATGTAAATATTAAGAAATTGAATATAAAGGAAATATTTTTGTTTTTAACCTCCCAAATTTGTTTTGTATTAATAAACCATATTATTTACAATTAGATAATTATATTAAAAAATTATAAATGTTATATATTCGGTGAAATATATTTTATATTCATCCAATAAATTGTATAGGAATAATATAAGAACAAACCCAATATTATTAATAAAAACCCATATTTTTATAAATGAAGCTTTACCTCATTTTAATATAGAAACTACTTTAAATCCAATTTTTGTATATTTTATACATTAAATAATTAAAAATAAATCTACTTTTTTTAAACAGAACGTTATAATTAACATAGAAAACAAAATTGTGTGTTTTTTGAGAAGTTTCATTTTTTGATGAGTAATGAAACATACTGAATTTTAATTGAAAACTAACTTTTAGTCTCAATAATTTATATGGATAAATTATATATTAATTTTTTTTATTAAAATTTGGTCAGTTATAAGTAAAATAATCCAATTTATGATATTGAAAAAAATTAACTTTGAAATTGTATATAAAAAATAACAATCTTTTTAATACGTACAAATTAAAAATATGCTTAGTCGTCCCATTTTCAGAACTAATTTAAATTTATTTCTTCCAATTAAGTGATTATAAACATGATTTTTTTTTCTCATATTTGGAATAAAAATAATTTATAACATATAATATGGCCAAATTCTTTTTTACCAAAAATATTGGTAAAATTAAGTAAAATTAATTATAGTGCTCACAAGAAGAATTAGCTTAACGAGGGAATTAACCATAAATATAACGGCCAAAATAACCTAGAAACATTTTGAAAATACATTAAAATTGAAATAATTAGACCCTAAAACCCCTTGAATATATTTTTTTCATTATTGGTTCCACTTTATATTGTAAAATGTCGGTGGAATTCCATTTTTAAAAATTTACAAAAATGTTACTCCTCCATATGAAAATTCACTCACCCTCCCTCTTATTCACACCACTCAAGCCCCCTGGATCATCCAAAATCATCGAAAACAATATCCCAAAATACCTCATTTGATCCTATAAGCCTAATTTGGTAGAAACCAAATCATGGATGTCATTTGGTATAAACCAAAAAGAGTTACCTGAAAATGAAGTAACATTCATTAATGATAACTTTCATTTTATTTCTTTCTCTATACATTCAATTATTTTAATTCCATAATTATAAAATATCCCCATTACATAAAATATTCCAAAATGTTGTTATTCCATGATTTGGACCTACACATTCCATCAAATCCATCAAATTATATACAAAATCATCATTTGTGTGTACAATAGACTACGGTGTCATGAACCGTTGTCGTTTTTTCTTCAGTTAACCACCATTAATGTATGGAATAATGATATATTTATAGTTCATATATTATATATATAATATTTATGATATCATTATGATTATTTAATTTTTATATAACAGATAACATTATGATTTACATTATGTGGGAATGTGATAACATCATTTGTGAATGTGTGGACTACTACCACCTCAAAGCGATGTGATTCGTTCATTATATAAATAGAATGTATTAAGTGATAGATTTAATAAACATATGTGACTTATATGAAATACATATAACAATGAAATTAAAATATATATATATATATATATCATTTACGTTTTTAATACGACAATGAAATAGAAGTAGTGTTCATGCGTACGTACGACCTATCGTCTTAATGAACTGTACATTTAACTTCTTCTCTCCAAGTATAATAGATTATTATTAATATATATATAATTGATATATAATATATTTAAATATTGTTTTTACATATTTACATTATGTAAAAACTATATCATAAATAAGAAAAATAATTAATAAGTATAAACAGACATGAAAAACTAGTAAATTAACACCCCAAATAGTGAAAATAATGAATGATTGTTAACAAACGGGTAATGAGATATTATAAGAAGATTATATATGATATTAAAAATATGATTATGGATTTATTATAAGTTATTAACCTGTTTTATACCACAATAATTTATTTTAAATACCAAAAAACTAGAAGGAAACATAAGGTAATAGATTCTTGTTGCCCTTTTCATTCCATGAGGCATGCACCATTTTCACTACTTAATTATTTTTGATGGGGTATATAATTACTCTATTATATTTAATATCATCAATAAATTTATTTTTTGGGTATTTATAGTTTAATCTTAATTTATTTCTTTCATGGGGATTATAATTCAAAAGTTTCCATATAGTAAGGGACTTCCTCTTTATTTCCATTATTGAGGGATACATTATTATTGTGCACCCAATATCTTATATGTGGTGTACATACAACCAATTTGAAATTAAATATCACGGTTTATTCATTATTCATGATATTTTGAGTTTTTATTTTTATTATATCATCAATGGGATTTTCACTTAAAGATGCCCATGTGGTAATAGAATTTCATAAACCAATTATTTTTCATTAGGTGGTATTACATCCTTTTTATTATTAAAATTATATGATTATGTGTATAATTTCATTGAATATGTATTGAATTTTTTAAAAATAATTTATGTGTATAAATATTGGATACACATAATCAATTCATTGATTAATTATCACATCAACATAATGACCATTTTAAGGGTTTATTTCACAGTCTCATTCTAATCAAAAGTGTTTTTATTGAAATTCCATTATTTGAATTTATATGAACATTGTCCAATAAAATGATTAATTTTATTATCCTATGGTTATTCCTGATCTTTTCAAGTAATAGTACCATTTTTACATTCTTTGGTAGAAATTTATTTTAAAAAATATTTTTAAGAAAATCCGACTTCATTTCTCTCTTTATTCGAAGAAACTGATTTCTCCTAAAAACAATGTTTTATTAAAAAAATTATTTTTTTTAAACTATTAAAAATGATTTATTAAATAAATTGTCACCATTTTCAACTTTTAAAAATGTTTTTAAAGGAATATTTTTTTAATTTTCTGAAGAAGGAATTTTTTTAACTTTTTAACCGTGAAAAAAATGTTATTTGTTACCTTGTATGGAATGTAAGTATTTACCTACCATTATTTTATAGAAGCATTATTTTAATTTTTAAAAGTTTAATTTTTATATATTTTTTTAGTTGTGATTTTCATAGAGATATATTTTTAAAAAATCCAAATAATAATGATATTTTCCACAAAAATTCATTTAAAATACATTTTTATAGTATTTTATTCATCAAAATCAAATACCCATTATTTTAATCCACTTGGGATATTTTTTATTAATACCATC